>JBCNJP010000006.1:37659600-37858218 GCA_039602395.1 Deinandra increscens subsp. villosa
GCAAATCTGATTCCGATCGTAAACACTGTTCCCGATCGTAAACACTGTTTACGATTTCAATATGCACCCTGATCGTAAACACTGTTTACGATTTCAATATGCACCCTGATCGTAAACCTTAATCGTAATCTCTGATTCCGATAACTTCCAGTCGTAAACACGTTTCCGATTGAAGAAAATCGTAAACTCTGTTTCCGGTACGAAAAAGTCATAAACACTTGATTCCGACAAAGTACAGTCGTAAACTCAATCTTCCGGATCGTAAACAGGTAAAAATCAAAGCTTTAAGTCATAAACACGTTTCCGATGAAGATCTTCAAGAACAGTAGTCATAAACCTTCAAGCAAACCTAGAAAATAATCGTAAACACTCACGAACAGCAGCAGCACCGATCGTAAACCCGAAGAACACCTTCAAATCTTCAAAAATCAAACCTTTTTCCAAAAAAAAAACTCGAATCCAATACCGTGAGAACCTCGAATCTGTGATTCTTGGCTCTAATACCAATTGTAGGTCCAGAATAAACAACTAATCACGATATTTTAATCACAAATGAGTGTGGAATCCTCGTTTATGATTGATTCAAGATAGAGAAGAGAAGAAACACGAAGAATGCGATGATTAAACGTTAAAAACTTGATCTTTGCACACAAGAAAACTTGTCGGGTACAAAACAGAAAATCGTAAACACTCTTCTCTCTCTCTTGATTACGATTACGATCATAAACACCTTGAGGCACCCTCTCAAAGTCTTAATCAGCCACTAGAATCAGCAACCCCAAATGGTGAACTCATGGGGTATATATAGTGCCCCATTGGGTTTACTATTGGGCCCCTTTTTGATCATAAACCCAATAGTAAACCCAAGCCCAACCATAAACTAGCCTACAAATCTAATTAAACCCTCTAAGCCCAGCCCAACTTATTTAATATTACAAGCCTCATAATCTAGCCTCTACAACTTTTACAATCCTTCCAAAAATACTGTTGGTGTTGCTCGATATGCTGAATTCTTTGAAAATAATTTTATAGCTCAAGAGAACAGTGGGAGAATTGTAGAACTACTAGAAGATGTGTCACCTTCTGAAACAACTAGCAATCATCAACTTGGGGGGGGGGGGGAAATGTTCAAAGTGATGAACCTCAAGTCGATGATGTTGCGATTCCACTTCGTAGATCCGAAAGGGTCATACGTAACCCGGATAGATGGATTGGTCTAGTCGAATCCGAGGAAAACGTATCAGGAGATCTCGATGAGCCTCCGAACTTCAAAGCTGCATTATCAGATCCGGGATCTGACAAATGGCTTGAAGCTGCGAACGTGGAAATGAAATCCATGAGAGATAATCAAGTTTGGAACTTGGTTGATCTTCTTCCTAACGCGAAGACCGTTGGGAGTAAATGGATCTTCAAGAAGAAGAACAACATGGATGGAAATGTACACACCTATAAAGCTCATCTTGTGGCGAATGGTTATACTAAATGTTTTGGCGTTGACTATGATGAGACCTTTTCACCAGTAGCTGACATTAGAGCTATTAGGATTCTCTTAGCCATAGCAGCGTACTATGACTTTGAGATATGGCAAATGGATGTTAAGACTGCCTTCTTAAATGGTTACTTGGATGAAGAAGTCTATATAGATCAACCTGAAGGGTTCATTGATCCAAAACATCCCAACCAAGTATGCAAGCTTCAAAGGTCCATTTATGGACTAAAGCAAGCATCGAGGAGTTGGAATAAACGGTTTGATGAAGAAATCAAAAAGTTTGGTTTCGTTCAGAATCCCGATGAGCCATGTGTATATCGCAAAGCTAGTGGGAGTAATGTTACTTTCCTTGTCTTATATGTAGATGACATATTGATTATAGGAAAACACATTCCAATGTTGCAAGATGTAAAATCCCATCTTGGAAAGTGTTTTGCCATGAAAGACTTGGGAGAAGCAGCATTCATTCTTGAAACAAGATCTATAGAGATAGAACTAAGCGGTTGATTGGACTAAGTCAAAGTGCTTATATTGATAAGATCTTGAAGCGATTCAAGATGGAGAATTCCAAGCGTGGTATAGTACCTATACAGGAAAGACTTAGTCTATCGGTCAAACAAGGTGCTTCAAAACCTGATGAGGTAAAGCGTATGCATAGAATCCCTTATGCTTCGGCTGTAGGCTCTATAATGTATGCGGTGAGATGCACTAGACCTGATATAGCGTTTGCGCAAAATATCGTTAGCCAATTTCAATAGAATCCAGGTGAAAGTCACTGGACTGCTGTTAAGACCATTCTCAAGTACCTACGGGCTACTAGAGATTTGTTTTTGGTATATGGGGGGAAATCCAGATCCAGAGCTTAAAGTGACCGGATACTGCGATGCTGGATTTCAGACTGATAGAGATGACACGAAGTCTCAGTCTGGGTACGTCTTCGTTCTGAATGGAGGTGCTGTGGATTAGAAAAGCAAGAAACAAACCACAGTTGCTATGTCTGCAACAGAGTCTGAGTACATTGCTGCTTCGGAAGCTGCAATGGAGGCAGTCTGGATAAGGAAATTTATTTATGGGCTTGACGTGATCCCTACAAGTAATTTGCCTATTGATATGTATTGTGATAATACTGGTGCATTAATCATTGCCAAAGAACCTGGAGTTCAGAAGGGCGCCAGAAACTATGCCAGGATATATCACTATGTTCATGAGCAGATCGAACTAGGTGAAATCAGATATATTAACTTAGCTGATCCTTTCACGAAAGCTTTGTCGATGCCAAAGCTTGAAAGGCATGCCGAGGGCATGGGACTTAAATTAGCTAGTTAAATCATGTATGTCTGATGTTCGGTATTTGGATAAGGGATGTTAAACAATTTCTATTTATATAATGAAATAAAGTACTTGATATGTTTGATTTCATTTAATAGAAAATTGTGTTATATATTTGCATGTTTAATCCTTGAGTACTTTTCAAGTATTCCAAATTGTCCATTGTCGATTAACTATATGGGAATATAGTTAAACTAAGACAAATCTGAGTGATTGGTAATATTCTTGGAATATATAATGGATGGTCCCACCGAACTCTAATGGTATTCATAGGATGCATATCGGACTACCCCACTAACGAATTGTCACTTTATGGATCGTCGTCATTAAGAGAAATTCGTAAATGGTTGCTTTACTTATCCTTAGACTTGAGATACAAGCAGGTCATGCATATATGGATTGCACCTACTTGATATAGTTCTAACTATCCTGAATAAGGTAGTACAAAAGGGCTATTTTCAGTAAGTATAGTGAAGTATGTGACTGGACACGTGTAGTCAAGAGGATTTGTTCCTTCAGCCTAAAGGTTGAAGCATATACCACTAGGCCCCTCATTGGGACTAATTAAGATATTTGCATGGCCGTGCCCAAATGAATCCAGATGTGTCTCGATTTGAATTTGGTAATCTTTAATTAGTTATGGAATGAGAAACAGAATCGTTAAAGTATGAAATGACCTTGATCCATATTCATATTTAACAATTGTATCGGTAACAAAGGGATAGTAAATGACTGTACCATTTAAATACACTTTGAGAAACTGTACTTAAATATTTCCGGGAGCATTGGCGTGTTGCTAGACGCTAACCATTGTTATTACCTTTATTATTACGAGCTCATGTGGGAGCTGTAGGGATATGATCACGTATTAATAAGCGTATGTCCGGAAAGTATTTAAGCCTACGGGGTTACACGTCTCGACACTAATGTATTTGTATTAATTAATTAGTTAATTAGTATTATCACGAACATTTAACAAGAAGTCGTTAAAAACTAACGGTTAATTGTTAACAGGGGTGTTAGTTGTAAATTAGAGAGAGTTGTAATTTGATTACAATTAGGAAAAGGTTTGGGATAGGACTTAGGGCCGAATTCGGCTAAGCCCAATCCCAATCCCTAACTTGTTCATCAAGTTCCTAAACACTATAAATAATCCTTATCGGTTTAAGGTTTAATTTGCTGCTTTTATCTGATAAAGTGCAAAACCCTAATCTCTCTCTATTCTCTCTCTAATTTTCGGCAATAAGAAAAGAACCCAAGGGGGGGTTCGATTTCTTGTGTGGTTCGACCAAGCCTACATCAAGAGGAGTTCGTGATCAAGTACTAGCATACGTACATCGGTGTGTCGTGTGTGCGATCGTAGATGGATTTACTTCAAATCCTAGAAGATCTTCTCCTGCCGAGCTAAAAAGGTACACATTATCTATCCGGTTAGTTAGATTAATTCATAGGAAAATATCCGCTGCGTACTCGTGTTTATTTGATAATTAGTTATATAACCCAACAACTCTTGTCTTTGATTTCTTATACAATGCATCAAAATCTCCAATAGCATCCTTTGCTTCAAACTCCCAATTTTCAACCTTTGTAACTAACTCAGTATTTTCATTTTGTAGCTTCAAGATGTGTTCTTTATTGACACTTACCATCTCATCCAATCTTTTCTTTAGCTCTACAACCTCTCCCATCAATACCTTCTTTTCTTGTTCGAACATTTAATTAGCTTTGAAAATCTCATCAGAAACATCATACTTTCTTTTGTAACCTTCTATCTCTTTTTCTTTCTTCTGCTTTGCAACAATCAACACTTCTTTTTCTTGAATCAATACTCGAATATTGCCATCCTTTTGAGCACAATATTCATAAGTTTATTCATAACCACTAACTTCAGAATCAGAATCACTTGAGTCAACTTGTACATTGGCTATCAACACAGATTCATTGTTACTAAGAAAAGCCGATTCATCCGAAAAATCTTTAGCCCAATCATATCCTTCCTTGGCCACCAGAGCTTATGCATCCTTATCATGAACATGCGTAACCGAAGTACTTTTTGCAGAGGATGATTAAGTGCACTCACAAGCAAAATGTCCTAACTTGGAACATTTGACATTTGAAACATTTAATGTTTGATTTATTCAAACCAAGTTTCTCTCCTTGAAAAAGCGATTGCTTTCCATGTTTCTTCATAAATCTTCTTCCTCGTTCAATTATCATAGCAAACTCCCAATCCAAATCTAACTTATTCAATTGATCATCATCCAACTGATTTATGTCATTTGGATACAAACCAGCTTCACTAATTTGACTAAATATAGAACCAGAAGAAGATGATATAAAAGCAGTATCAATGCAGTTAAATCTTCAGTTGCATGAGCAGAAATCGAATTATTTGTTGATTTACCAGAAGTATAGAAACTGCAACTTGGAGAGTAACCAAAAGATTCAGATTTCCCAGCAAGAAAAGCTGTTGTTGGTCGATTAATGTTTAAACTGGGATGTGACTTTTCTTTCGCATGCATGGTAGCTGAATTTTCTCCAAAATATACTTCAGGATTCTGAACAGACGGTGTTGCCGAATTTTTCACAAGTAGTTCCATTTCACGAGCTTGTAATTTGCTTATCAATTGATTGAATGTCTAACTTGAGTAGTTTGGATCATTAGTCAACGTCATAACAAAATTCTCCCACTTTTCGGGAAGGGCTTCCAGAAACTTTTCCTTCAATTCATCATTTTCTTTCTTGACACCTACAATGTCAAGTTCATTGATCAAATGTGAAAACCTTTAAATCTGTGATTTTCTCATTCTCTCAAAGCCCGAAATTATCAAACTTCTTCTTTAAATCTTTCTTTCGAGTGTTTTTATACTGATCATTACCCTCGCATCTTTTTTTAATAGCATCCCATAAGTGTTTAGAAGTTGGAAAATTCTTAAACTGATGCATCAAATCTTTAGGTAATGCCATTATGAGAAAACAATAGGTTTTATTCTCTCTTGAAAAATGCTTCTTTTCATCAGGCTCAAAATCACTTATCAATTTTGGCAAAGTATTTGCTATCAATGGATACTCATATTGTTTTTTAATCGGAATCCAACAATCAACACATTGTGAATCTATGTAAGATTCAAATCGTTTCTTCCAATTGAAGAAACTTAGGAACCTTCTGAGTTGTTCCTGTCTCGTTATCATAATTCAACATAGCTTACATCGTTGATTGAACAGCTGAAAATGCTTGATAATCGCTCATTTTGAACGTAAAAATCGAATGTAAAAAACTTTGAGCTAAAAAATGAACGTCTTCCAAGTGGATTTTAGGGGTCAAACTGGAGGGTACTAGCCGTTACGCTAGTAAAAGTATAGATCTCATCGAGAAGAACATTTTGGATGGTATTAGCTTCTGTAACTCTTAACGGTTTTAAAGTTACGTCAGTTTTAGTGAACACCACTTTTCTGCCAGCGTACCAAAACTAGTCTCAGCGTACCAAACCAACGACTTCCATACCAAAAGAGTGCAACGTACCACGAGCGTACCAAAACTCCAACGTACCAAAATCCGGACCAGAAATCTCAGCGTACTAGATCAAGCAACATACCAATTTGGTACGGCGTAACTGCCAGCGTACCAGAAAGTAACTGTCGCGTACCAACGATGAAGATTGCCTAGCGTACATAAAACCAACATACCAGAAATCTATGAAGATTACCTAGCATACCAGTGTGTTCCTCCAGCGTACCATCATCATCATCAGGCGTACGGGCAGCGTACCAGACTGAAATCGACTGATTTTTCAAATTTTTGACTTTTGGAACTGGAATTTGGAACAATGAGGTGCGAAAACACTCTAGGAACGTTCAGAAATCATTTTTTGACCTTGGAATCACTCAGAATAGGGAAAAATTGATAAAATACGAACCAAACCCAAACTTTTTCTCTAAAAACTCGAAAATGACCAAACCAAAGTAGTAAAGCAACCTGGATTGCTCTGATACCACTTGTAAAACCACTAAACAAATCTTACTACTGCATGATTCGGTTAATTGATGAACACGGATGTAAATAAAGCTTGGCTTTATTGATTCACTTAGAGAATACAATGTGGAGATAGAAACACACTCAGAACACACAGTTAACAAGATGAGAATGACAGAACTTACTAACTCTCTCTAACACAAACTATTTATACTTACCATTAAGTGCAGCGTAACAATCCACGTACTAGTTGGTACGCCCGTACCAACTGGTACGGCGGACCATATGGTACGGCCCCAATGGTATGTTGACTCTTTGACTCGACAACCTGCTCTAGTCTAGATACAATACACGAGACCAACGATAGCATAGGAATATGCTCTAACAAAACCAAGTCTTAGTTTAGCTCCGACTACTGCTTTTATTGGAAATAATTTATCAAGAGGTTGTAGATTTACAATTCCAGAGTCATCAAATCAAAATGCGTTTTCGGTTAAATCGGCTGATGAATGTGCCAAGTTGCTTTCTACTCTCATTTCATCATCATTCGGATTGTTTATCAATGATATTAGCAAGGCTCAGCTAATGAAAGATGATCTGGATGAAATTGACGATGATCATTTAAATGAAATGGATGTGGCATGGCAATTGGCTATGTTAACACTGTCACAACCCCCAATTTCCACTAACGGAGTTATACCGTGTGGGGTGTGAGCAAACCAGGATCCCAGTCCATTAGTTACACCAAAAAACCATTGAATATTAAAACATTTGTATCATATTAAATTATGATATAATTTCAGAGTTTTACAAACGCGGAAGCATAAGGAAAATATTTAGCATTTACACAAAACTTTAGCATTCGAAATAATGTAACTTGTAGAAAAACCATAACAGAGTTTTAAGGGCTCATGCATGCATACTCGTGATACTGGAACACCTGCAACCTGAGAGAAACATGTTTAAAGAGGAAGTGTCAACCAAAAGGTTGGTGAGTTCACATAAGTACATATCTACAACTAGTATAGACATGCAGTACGAATACAACAGTTCTATTTGTAGTTCAGTTATGTATATTACAAGTACAATCCATATCGTAGGTAGCTAGCCTAAGTTCATGTCACTAAAACGTACGCAACCGAAGCTGACCAATTTGTTGTAGGAATAATTCCTTACGTGTTTTGCCTTCCCCGTGTCTACTCAATCACGGTAAGTTAGGCTGACATTGTCCTCAGTCTGACCACCAGTCGGGTGGTGCATCTCGTGCCCGCTGAGTAGGGTTTTTCAGACCCCCGTAATACTACCCAATATCCCCTCGCTATATGCTATTAACGGTTCGATAAGTAAGGACTTGAAAGATAAAGCATTTTACGTGAACATGTGATATATACTGGATTTCTATTTTAATCATACATAATAGTTGTGGTGTTATCACCCTAACCTGGGTGTAACGTGTTTGCGTGTGTTATCGTCCAAAACCGGACATAACGTAAAAGGTTGTGTAACTCACCTTAGGATGCACAACAATTCCAGATAAATAACACAGCAAGTAGCAAATAACGGATCTTGTGTAATCTACCAAGCACCTAATGAGCATATATACATGAGTGTGTATCGATTGAAATGGCTATGTCTAGAACAATGGTGAACTTAAACAATGTCAAGCTGTGATAGGACGAAGGTTCATAAATCCAAAACGAGTCGAGGAAGGCACGTGGCCAAAATTAAAAAGATCACAAAGGTCGATGAATGTATATTATTTATTAATAATATAGGTTCATGAAATCGTTTAAGAAAGTATATGTTCGTAACCAAATAATAGTTATATCAATAACGTGTACTCCAAAATGTACCCACGTGTTTATAAATACTTATATGAATATAAGTCCAATGTTTAGAATGTTTATTTCGTAAAATACGTATATTTTTACACAAGTGTATAAGTTACTTAAGCATGCATTTCATATTCCTAAATACGTACATTCATGTATTCTTTTTTTTTTAATATGTATTCTTTTATAAATCATTGTTAAATAACCAAACATTTATATGAGAAATCAATTTATATAAATCAAATAAGATACGAGCAAGATAACGATGTCTATGACAATTCTACGGGTCGATAGTCTCACGGGGAACGATGGGTGATAGGTTTTTGAGTCAAGGAAGGGGTCAAAAACACTAAAATATATAAAATAGCAAAAATCAGTTGCAAATAGGTTTGAACCTATGACCTTTGGCATTAATCCAAGTGACCTAACCGTCGGTGCAAGAATCCATTTTGGTTTTAGACCTGATCGAAATCTTTTTATCCGTATTTGGTAAGTGATATCGAGTTTTTATAAAAAACAAAAAAGAATACGGAAGCAGGGACTCGAACCGGCGACCACCCAGACACGGGTGCACAGCCCAAACCACTGCGCCAACTTGGCGATCTTTACTTTTACCCGACTGCTTAACTTATAACCCAGACCCGACAGGGTTATCTTCTTCTCCATAACACGTCAGCTCGTCGGAACCCTACACCGGTCGCCGGGAAATCATAAAAACACAATACGAGGATGAGAGACGATGCGTTTGGTAATGCAAATCGAACCCAAACTCAAACCGAACCTGACGCGGTTTGCTCCTGATTGCTTGGCTGCGGATGTTGCTCCTTACGAGGTGTTCACACAGTTCTGAAGTGGTGGTGTAGGGGTGGTGAACGGTCGGAAGAGCCCTCGATTATGCTGGTCTTGTGTCGCCGGCCTAAGAAAAACGAGATATAGAAGCGTTGGGATGGCTGAGTTGTGGTGCACTGATGGGGGTCGATTATAAAGGTTCGCGGTAATGGGAGGGTGGTCGGTTCACAGGGGCGGATCTTTCTTTGGGCCAGCAGTGACCTCGGTCACTACCGTTTTTTCATTCAG
Organism: Deinandra increscens subsp. villosa; assembly: GCA_039602395.1. Lineage (NCBI taxonomy): Eukaryota > Viridiplantae > Streptophyta > Magnoliopsida > Asterales > Asteraceae > Deinandra > Deinandra increscens. The sequence continues at coordinate 37,669,301 of JBCNJP010000006.1, forward strand.
GAGTGTCGAGTATACGTATTATTTGCCGAATTTTTGTATATATATTAATCGGTTGCTACTGAATATATTTGAAGGAGTTGGAAATTATTTTGAAGTTGAGTTGTAGTTCAATTGGTTTGATTGTTCGCCTTCTACACAACCTGCACGAGTTCGAAACCCAATCTTACTGTTTTTATTTTTTCTTTTTGAAAGCAATTATTATTCGGCCAACATTTTACCATCAGCTTCGGCCAACATTTTACCATCAGCAACGGGCTTGCGGGCCAAAATCAACTACATTCATCCAACTTATTAACCCAACTTATATTATTATTTTGTTATTTAATTATTATTATATAACCCAACTTATATTCCCACATGTCACACACTTTATTATTTTGTTATTTCTATTGTGTCCTAATCCTAATATTCATGTCCTTAACATATTTTTTCATTATTGTTTAATTGGTTTGAATCCTAATATTCTATCTTTAACATTTTTTTAATTATAAAAATTTATTATTGTTCACTTAGGACCTCCAAAAAGCTTGAACGTACCCTGTTCCTCTTTCACATAAGAAAAAAAATCACTCAACAACCTCTCCATCATGGCGATGGTCTCACAGCCCCCTCTTCTAGATATAGAGGCTCATGAACAAGGAACTGATGTTGTATTAGACGGTTATTTGCTTGTTTAATTTTTAAGAACAAATATTTGTTCGACCCGAACCGGATCGCCAGTCCGAACATATACCTCAAAACATAGCGATATAATTTTTTTTGGATCACATGACTTTCGGTCACCACTAAAAAAAAGTTCAAGCTCCGCCACTGTCGGTTCAGTTCTGAAACTGACAAAGAATATTAGTTGCGAATTAAGAAGATGGGGGCGACAGACGAAATAAGTCGGCGGTTTCATTTTACTAAAAAAAAATCAACTTTTGCGGATTGGCACAAGTGGTCCCTCCCTATTTTACATGAAAAGAAATGAGTTTGGATAATTACAGAAGTTGTCCCTCTTGTTTCAGTTAGATTAAATCAGGTTTCGCAAATTGTATAATAGGTCCCTCAAGGGTTTATAATACCTAACCCACATTTAAGCAACCATAGTTTTATAATAATACTCGTACTACAAAAGACCATTTATTTTTATAAATGTCCCACATTTTGTTTTAAGTAAATACACCAAATATTAGAGTTTAAGCTTATAAAACCATAAGTGTATATGCATAATTCACACATATATAAAATCGTGAAACACAGTTCACATAAAATCATGAAAATAGTTTACATGAAATAATGCAACGATTTACATAAAATACGTCATATAAAATCATAAATGTTTTAAGCGAAATAACATCCCATGAAATCATAAACATAAGTATAGCTCCACATAAAATCATAAAAAACCAATTTTACATGAAATCATAGATTGTGCATATTGATCACATTTGCTAGGTTAATTTCAACGACATCTACATTCAAGTGCAATGCTCGTATATTTGTTCAGATTAACTGAGATAACAGATGCTATTAAAAGATAACAGCATTTATTGACGGAGTTAACCTGGAAACTACCAGTTGTCACAAACACAGAGATCACAAAGGTATTATAAGTAAATTGGAAAATAAGCTTTTGATGACAAGTTGGGATTTGACAAATCTAAATCTGTGACACCCGAGAATTTCAAGGTTAACTTCCGTTAGACAAATCCGTTAGTTACGTTATAAGTGTTAACTTAGGTAACTAATGCTTAAACTAGGCCGAATACGTCCACGGCCTTTGGTTGATCACCGAACCCGCCCATATGTGTTATGTGCTTATTTATTGTCCTTATGTGCAATGAGATTTAAATGCATGATTTGATATTATGAATAGCATGACAAATTGTAAATACTTGATTATGTGAAAATTGCCTAATTTTGGTAGTCAGCGAAACTACCGAGCGAAACTACAAGTTCGCCCGGTAGTTGGCTAGACTGACCAATGTACCCGAGATCAGAGCTAGTTTCGCCTGGCCAGCGAAACTGCCAGCGAAACTAGCCTCTGATATAAATAAGCTTAATAAACCCTAGTAGCCTCATTTGCTCAAACCACACAACAAACACACACACACACTCTCTGAGATTTCTGGACCAGCTGAGATATCACTATTTGCTGCTATTATCACTGTTGGTAGAGAGCATCCATCGATCCTCGATCAACCGTGAGTCTCCAAAACCCATTTACATGCATTTTCTACATGTTTCTTCATAAAGCATGCTCAATCTTTCATGAACTTGTTAGATCTTCTGTATTTATGACTAGGGATGCTAGATCTGTGATAAAGTCTCCAACTTTGCGTATGAAATCCAACCATGATAGAGATTTATGCTATTTTAGTCATTTTAGGGTTTTATATGTGTTTTGGGTGATTTGATGACAAAATGCATGTTTAAGGTGCTAAAGCTTGTTGATTTATGCTGGTAAATGCCTACGTATGCTAAATAATGGATTGCATGTAAGATCAGAAGCTGTTAGGTTAATTTTTAGGCAAATCCGTATGTTTTTCGCGACCAGCGAAACTGCGTGTTCTCTGGGCGAAACTAAGTAGCGAAATTACATCTCCTTCCAGCGACACTGACCAGCGAAACTATAGTGTCGCCGGGTAACCTGACCAGACTAGCTCGAGCGAAACTACCGAGCGAAATACCTGAACGAAAGTTCAAACCAGTTTCTCTGCGAAACTAGGCTAGCGAAACTGCGTCAGCAGTTTCGGGCGAAACTAGCCTAGCGAAACTGTGTCACCGGGCATTGCCTAGCGAAAGTGCTGCCCGTGCACCTAGCGAAACTGCCTAGCGAAACTGTGCTAGCGAAACTAAGACCTGACCTAAAAACCAAACTTGTGAAATTTGCTTAAGTGTTATGCCATGATGATACATGCTATGATTACTGATATGTATGAACCCATGATTTATGATCAACCATCGGTGTCGTGTGTCGTTATGTCGAGTCGTAGTTCAAACGTGCTATGTTATGGGCCATAGTGACGTTAAGTTAAAGATAGACACAACCTAACACCTAAGACCTAAATGTGATTACTAGGTCTTCGTTAGCAAACACAAATCGGATTAACAAGTGTAGCTGCGCAACCTAAGGTGAGTTTCACAAACCCTTTACTTGTGAGCCCGTTTGGGTCACAACGAACATACTGAACGGAAAACAACGCTGACAAATTTGAGGTATTGCCTAAAGGGGATACCTGTTATGGAAGTTGGGGTGTTTTATGGGGAACACTTGCAACTGTCCATCCTCGGGGTTTCAAAAGAAATCCGGAACCAACTATTATGACACTTAAACTCTCTTTGGGATTTCAGATGAAATCCGAATTAAACATTTTAATATGACTAGCGTAGGTTAAAGTCTAAACCAAATGATATCACATGATTTCTAAGGATGCTTAAAAACTTAAAGACCTCAACTTAGTACTGATGATCTGGAAAGCGAGGGGATGTTGGGTAGATCTACTGAGGGTTTGACAAACCCTGCTCCGCGGTACACAAATGTGTAGCCAACCGGCCGGGGGCCGAACGGAGTGCAATATCAGCCTGTTCTTAGTTGTGGGCATCCCAAATGGGACACAACTGGAGGCACAAACCAACGGCAAATGCCGTACACTGTTACGTCAGCTTTCGGCCCTAGTACGACTTCCTTAGTGCATGGAAACCGGATTAGCTACCCGCGATATCGGTTGACTGCTTTAACTCTTACATAACTAGTGCATATTCGATAATCAAACTCTTGGCAATGTTTTGCAAAACCATACTACTTATATATGTTGATACATACGATTATTGAGACTGGGCCAATGCATGTCACGCCCACCGTGAACTCACCAACCGTTAGGTTGACACTTGTGTGGTTTTCACTTTTGCAGATCGTTGAAGAGTATCCGTTGAAGGTTGGCATGGCACGCGAAGACTTTTACGTTCATTAAACTAAATTGGGAAATTGAAATTGAGATAACCATTTGTAAAGCACGTGGCTAGTGCTAAGATACTGATGTTTTTAAATTCCGCTGCGTATCTTGAAACTGTTTTTATTATTGATGCTTGGACTTTACTCTGATTCATTTAGTATTTGTAACTAATGGTTGTGGTCCTGGTCTAGTCGCGCCCCTTAACGGTATAAACTCCGTTAGTGGTTATTTGGGGGTGTGACAGATTGGTATCAGAGCCATAAGTTGCAGAGAACTGGAATCATTTTTGAAAACGATTTGGAAACTGCAACTTGAAAACCTTAGTTACAAACCTTAGTTACAAACGAACAAACAAATTCCCAAACAAAATTTTTACGTGCCAACCTGGGATACTCGCTCTGCTGTATAAGTAAATACTTCATATGTATATATATACGTATAGATATATATATATAGACCGTGTCTAGGAAGTCTAACGGAAAACCTTAGGAAATTTTCACACACGAATACGAAACGCGAACGCTGATACGCATACTACTCTGGGGAAAGCGACAACGAAACGATGCTACGCGCTATGTCCTGAATTCTACTACAACGACTACGCCGACGGTGACTTTTATGGGAAAGCCGACTTTCGACGATAGCTGTCTACGATTTACGACGTACTCCGACGACGCCTCGATTTTGCACAAAATTTTCTGGACTAATAGTGGGATAACGGGAAAATGTTGTTGTGCATAATATGGAATATGTATAATGTATAATTGTGACTGAACACTAGCTACTTTAACCGTTCAGCAAGATGGCTGGAAGAGGACACGGAAGGAACGGCATAAACATGACGCCTGCACAGCTGCAAGCAATGATTAATGAACATGTGCAAGCCGCAGTGGCAGCCGTCCAAGCTGCATATGCCGCACAGGGTAACTATTATGCCGGTTAAGGCGCAAAGCGATTATATTTTGACCTGTTTAAAATTTGAAACCCGAACTATTAATTGCATCAGGAAACGTCCATCACTGTACCTTCAAAACTTTCATGGACTGCAAGCCAATGACGTTCTCTGGCGAATCAGGAGCGGTAGGACTCCTCAGGTGGATTGAGAAGTCTGAAAAGGTCTTCTCCATGTGCAACTGCCCGGCTGGGGACAAGGTGAAGTTTGCCACTGGTACATTCGAAGGTGCAGCTCTGTCCTAGTGGAATGCTGAAATTCAAATGATTGGGATTGATGCAGCTGATAACATGGAATGGGGTGCATTCAAGGAACTGATAATGGAAGAGTATTGCCCCCGAGATCAAGTCAAGAAGCTCGAAGGAGAATTTCTGAACTCCAAAATGTCTGGGTCTGAGGTTGAAGAGTACACTGCACGATACCACGAATACACAGCATTGTGTCCGTCTATGGTAGATGCTGAGTTCAAGCGCATCGAACGTTATCTGGAGGGTCTCGTACCCCAAATCAAGGGCTTAGTGACAGCTAGCAACCCAGTAACTGTGCAACAAGCCATCCGTCTGGCTCATAAATTGACTGATCAGGAGGTCGAAAGAGGTACACTTCCTGCCAGAATCTCTGAGAAGACTGCCTTGAGTGGCAAAAGAAAGGTTGAGGAAGAAGCTCCAGCAATGTCTGTGAATCAATCTGGGAGATCCTCAAACTCCCAGTATCAAAACAAGCGACCTGACAACACGAAATCCACTTTCAATTATGGCAGCAACAGTGGGAGCAACAACCGTCAAGGCGGAAATGGGAACTACAAAGGCAAGGCTCCGTTTTGCAACAAGTGTGAGAAGCACCACAGGGGTACGTGTAACAAAGGCTTAGAGTGTGGGAGATGTGGAAAGTTGGGTCATGAAGCCAACAACTGCTGGACCAATCTGCAGAGGCTGAACAACAATGGTCAGAATCAAGGGGGAAATAACAATAGGGGAAATGGAAACAACCGCAATGGGCAAGGAAACAACCAGAACAACAACGGTGGAGCCCGCGGCTGTTTTGAATGCGGTGCGCAGGGCCACATGAAGAAAGATTGCCCGCGATTGCGCAGGCAGGGTAATGGTAACAACGGTAACCAGGAAAACAATGATGGGAATGGAAATGGTGGGAATGGTAGAGGTCGTGCCTTTGTCATGGGCCAAGGGGAAGCACGCAACGATGCCAACGTGATTAACGGTAAATTTATATTGAATGGTTTCTTTGCTACTGTTTTATTTGATTCTGGTGCTGAGAGAAGTTTTATTTCCACAAAATTTGCTAAACTGATTAACGCTAGACCTGTTGCCTTAGACGCTAAATATGTGGTAGAGCTAGCTAATGGTAAACTTCATGATACGACGCAGATAGTAAAGGACTGTAAGTTAGAACTAGCTGGCCATACGTTAGGAATTGACCTTATGCCTTTCCCGATCGGTAGTTTTGACGTTATAGTAGGAATGGACTGGTTATCTGAAAATCGAGCCGAAATCCTGTGTCAAGAAAAAGTGGTCCGTAATCCACTCGAAGGAGGAGAGGTGTTAACAGTCCAAGGTGAAAAGGGTGGAACAGTGACCGGAATTATTTCCTATCTCAAAGCTCAAAAGTGCCTTCGTAAAGGTCACTTCGCGATTCTTGCAAACGTCACTGACTCGACACTTCCCGAGCGCAGAATCAACGACTACCCGATAGTCCGCGACTTCCAAGATGTATTTCCTGAAGATCTGCCTGGTTTGCCTCCGTTCCGACAAGTTGAGTTTGGAATCGATCTAACTCCTGGAGCCGCTCCGATTGCGCGCGCTCCGTATCGTTTGGCTGTGAGTGAACTCAATGAACTATCTGCACAACTTCAAGAGCTACTCAACAAGGGATTTATCCGTCCAAGTTCGTCTCCGTGGGGAGCTCCGGTATTATTTGTAAAGAAGAAAGATGGAACGTTCAGGATGTGCATCGACTACCGAGAACTTAACAAAGTTACGATCAAGAATCGGTACCCATTACCTAGAATCGACGATCTCTTCGACCAGCTTCAAGGTTCAAGTTACTTCTCAAAGATTGATCTACGGTCTGGATATCACCAGCTTCGTGTTCGGGATGAAGATGTCCCTAAGACTGCCTTCAGAACTCGGTATGGGCACTACGAGTTCCTGGTTATGCCGTTTGGGCTAACCAATGCACCTGCGGTATTCATGGATTTGATGAATCGAGTGTGCAAGCCGTACCTCGACAAGTTTGTAATAGTTTTCATTGACGATATTCTGATCTACTCCAAGACGAAGGAAGAACACGAGGAGCATCTGCGACTTATATTGGAATTACTCCGCAAGGAACAGCTCTATGCTAAGTTTTCGAAGTGCGATTTTTGGATCCGCGAAGTCCAATTTCTTGGACACATTGTTAATCAGAATGGGATTCAAGTCGATCCATCCAAAGTGGAAGCTATCAAGAACTGGTCTACACCTAGAGCGCCAACCGAAATCCGACAATTTTTGGGACTAGCCGGATATTACCGAAGGTTCATTAAGGGTTTCTCGCAGTTGGCTCAACCCTTGACAGCTCTAACGCACAAAGGAGTGCAATACAGATGGGGTGAAAAAGAAGAGCGTGCGTTTCAAACTCTCAAAGATATGTTATGTTCGGCTCCAATCCTTGCGTTACCCGATGGAGTTGACGACTTTGTGGTCTACTGTGATGCATCAATCCAAGGACTCGGTTGCGTGTTGATGCAACGAGACAAAGTGATTGCCTATGGGTCCAGGCAACTGAAGGATACTGAGAAGAATTATACAACGCATGATCTGGAATTGGGAGCCGTTGTGCACGCACTCAAGATTTGGAGACATTACCTCTACGGAACGAAGTGCACAATATTTACCGATCACAAAAGCTTACAGCACATCTTTGATCAGAAGGATCTCAACATGCGGCAAAGGAGGTGGGTTGAATTACTAAACGATTATGATTTGGCAATTAAATATCATCCGGGAAAAGCAAATGTAGTGGCAGATGCCCTAAGCAGAAAAGAGTACGAAAAGCCTCGACGGGTACGAGCGCTTCAACTTACAATTCATTCAGGATTACCGGATCGGATCCGCGATTGCCAACGAGAAGCTTTGAAAGCAGAAAACTTCGCAGCTGAAGCACTGCGTGGTGTAGATGGCCATTCTGAAGTTAAGTTCGATGGACTCACGTATTATAATAACAGAATCTGGATTCCTTTGTTTGGAAATCTCCGTGAGCTCGTGATGGACGAGGCTCACAAGTCAAGATACTCGGTACACCCTGGATCGGATAAAATGTATCAGGACTTAAAGAATCTTTATTGGTGGCCGAATATGAAAGCCGACATTGCTCGATATGTGGCTAAATGCTTAACCTGCTCAAGAGTCAAGATTGAATACCAAAAGCCTTCTGGTTTACTGCAACAACCCAAGATCCCAGAATGGAAATGGGAGGACATCTCCATGGATTTTGTAACGGGACTACCTCATCGATCAAATCAACCGGATGCGATTTGGGTAATCATTGATCGATTAACCAAATCGGCACATTTCATTCCGATGAAGGAAAGTGATAATATGGATAAATTGACGAAGCTGTACATCGACAAAATTGTGAAGCTACACGGTGTGCCTAAGACTATCATTTCTGATCGAGATCCTCGATTTACTTCCCGGCTATGGCAATCAATGCAAGAAGCGTTGGGAACCCGATTAGACATGAGTACAGCCTATCACCCACAAACAGATGGTCAATCGGAACGAACCATTCAAACCTTGGAAGATATGCTCCGAGCTTGCGTTCTTGACTTTGGGAAAGATTGGGAGACTCACCTTCCACTGGTGGAGTTCTCTTACAACAATAGCTACCATTCAAGCATCGGTGCAGCACCTTTTGAAGCACTTTATGGCAGAAAATGCAGATCGCCCGTGTGTTGGGCTGAAACGGGTGAGAAAGGACTCACTGGACCGGAAGTCATTCATGATATGACCGAACGAATTATTCAAATCAGACAACGGCTGGCTGCAGCGCGTGATCGACAAAAGAGTTATGCCGACAAACGCCGAAAACCTCTAAAGTTTGAGGTAGGTGACAAAGTGTTATTGAAGGTATCTCCTTGGAAAGGTGTGATACGCTTCGGAAAGCGTGGAAAGTTGAATCCTCGCTACATCGGTCCTTTTGAAATCATCGGGGAAGTAGGCCCGGTGGCCTATCGTTTGCGACTCCCTGCCGAACTCGATGGAGTTCACAACGTGTTTCACGTTTCCAACCTAAAGAAATGTCTGGCTGAAGACATCGAAATAATTCCTTTGGAGGAATTGGAAATTGATGAACATCTGAGATTTATCGAACAACCAGTAGAAATCATGGGACGCGAGGAGAAGGCCCTCAAACGTAGCAAGATTCCGATCGTCAAGGTGCGATGGAACTCAAGGCGTGGACCTGAATATACTTGGGAACGAGAGGATCAGATGAAGAAAAAGTATCCTCACTTGTTCGAACAAACGTCCACGGAAACTCAAGGTATAATTTAATTTTGGGGACCAAAATTCCTTTAACAGGAGGAGGATGTGACGACCCTAAAACTTTTGCTTTCTTTCCCCAGCGACGATAGCAACAATGACAGCTGATGCTGCGAACGCTACGACACAAGAATAATTTTCGGGACGAAAATTCCAATTTCAGGGGAATGATGTGACACCCGAGAATTTCAAGGTTAACTTCCGTTAGACAAATCCGTTAGTTACGTTATAAGTGTTAACTTAGGTAACTAATGCTTAAACTAGGCCGAATACGTCCACGACCTTTGGTTGATCACCGAACCCGCCCATATGTGTTATGTGCTTATTTATTGTCCTTATGTGCAATGAGATTTAAATGCATGATTTGATATTATGAATAGCATGACAAATTGTAAATACTTGATTATGTGAAAATTGCCTAATTTTGGTAGTCAGCGAAACTACCGAGCGAAACTACAAGTTCGCCCGGTAGTTGGCTAGACTGACCAATGTACCCGAGATCAGAGCTAGTTTCGCCTGGCCAGCGAAACTGCCAGCGAAACTAGCCTCTGATATAAATAAACTTAATAAACCCTAGTAGCCTCATTTGCTCAAACCACACAACAAACACACACACACACTCTCTGAGATTTCTGGACCAGCTGAGATATCACTATTTGCTGCTATTATCACTGTTGGTAGAGAGCATCCATCGATCCTCGATCAACCGTGAGTCTCCAAAACCCATTTACATGCATTTTCTACATGTTTCTTCATAAAGCATGCTCAATCTTTCATGAACTTGTTAGATCTTCTGTATTTATGACTAGGGATGCTAGATCTGTGATAAAGTCTCCAACTTTGCGTATGAAATCCAACCATGATAGAGATTTATGCTATTTTAGTCATTTTAGGGTTTTATATGTGTTTTGGGTGATTTGATGACAAAATGCATGTTTAAGGTGCTAAAGCTTGTTGATTTATGCTGGTAAATGCCTATGTATGCTAAATAATGGATTGCATGTAAGATCAGAAGCTGTTAGGTTAATTTTTAGGCAAATCCGTATGTTTTTCGCGACCAGCGAAACTGCGTGTTCTCTGGGCGAAACTAAGTAGCGAAATTACATCTCCTTCCAGCGACACTGACCAGCGAAACTATAGTGTCGCCGGGTAACCTGACCAGACCAGCTCGAGCGAAACTACCGAGCGAAATACCTGAACGAAAGTTCAAACCAGTTTCTCTGCGAAACTAGGCTAGCGAAACTGCGTCAGCAGTTTCGGGCGAAACTAGCCTAGCGAAACTGTGTCACCGGGCATTGCCTAGCGAAAGTGCTGCCCGTGCACCTAGCGAAACTGCCTAGCGAAACTGTGCTAGCGAAACTAAGACCTGACCTAAAAACCAAACTTGTGAAATTTGCTTAAGTGTTATGCCATGATGATACATGCTATGATTACTGATATGTATGAACCCATGATTTATGATCAACCATCGGTGTCGTGTGTCGTTATGTCGAGTCGTAGTTCAAACGTGCTATGTTATGGGCCATAGTGACGTTAAGTTAAAGATAGACACAACCTAACACCTAAGACCTAAATGTGATTACTAGGTCTTCGTTAGCAAACACAAATCGGATTAACAAGTGTAGCTGCGCAACCTAAGGTGAGTTTCACAAACCCTTTACTTGTGAGCCCGTTTGGGTCACAACGAACATACTGAACGGAAAACAACGCTGACAAATTTGAGGTATTGCCTAAAGGGGATACCTGTTATGGAAGTTGGGGTGTTTTATGGGGAACACTTGCAACTGTCCATCCTCGGGGTTTCAAAAGAAATCCGGAACCAACTATTATGACACTTAAACTCTCTTTGGGATTTCAGATGAAATCCGAATTAAACATTTTAATATGACTAGCGTAGGTTAAAGTCTAAACCAAATGATATCACATGATTTCTAAGGATGCTTAAAAACTTAAAGACCTCAACTTAGTACTGATGATCTGGAAAGCGAGGGGATGTTGGGTAGATCTACTGAGGGTTTGACAAACCCTGCTCCGCGGTACACAAATGTGTAGCCAACCGGCCGGGGGCCGAACGGAGTGCAATATCAGCCTGTTCTTAGTTGTGGGCATCCCAAATGGGACACAACTGGAGGCACAAACCAACGGCAAATGCCGTACACTGTTACGTCAGCTTTCGGCCCTAGTACGACTTCCTTAGTGCATGGAAACCGGATTAGCTACCCGCGATATCGGTTGACTGCTTTAACTCTTACATAACTAGTGCATATTCGATAATCAAACTCTTGGCAATGTTTTGCAAAACCATACTACTTATATATGTTGATACATACGATTATTGAGACTGGGCCAATGCATGTCATGCCCACCGTGAACTCACCAACCGTTAGGTTGACACTTGTGTGGTTTTCACTTTTGCAGATCGTTGAAGAGTATCCGTTGAAGGTTGGCATGGCACGCGAAGACTTTTACGTTCATTAAACTAAATTGGGAAATTGAAATTGAGATAACCATTTGTAAAGCACGTGGCTAGTGCTAAGATACTGATGTTTTTAAATTCCGCTGCGTATCTTGAAACTGTTTTTATTATTGATGCTTGGACTTTACTCTGATTCATTTAGTATTTGTAACTAATGGTTGTGGTCCTGGTCTAGTCGCGCCCCTTAACGGTATAAACTCCGTTAGTGGTTATTTGGGGGTGTGACAAAATCAAATGTTACAAATGTTCAAATCTTGGATATTTTGCAAGGGAATGTCAGCAATCTCATATTCAAAAGAAAACTACAAAAGCTACAAATGGTTCTAAACCATCTTCAAGTAATACAAATAAGACAGCAGCTTTAACAGTTCAAAATGATGGTGTTTATGATAGACATATTGATACATCTGCTTTGATTGTTACACATGAGCAAGATGAATATTATTCAGATTCTAGTTCGTATGAAGCTGCTGAAACTGAAAAGTTTGAATCCAAAATTGAAGGTTTGATGAAAGAAAATGAATCTTTGAAGGAAGAAGTCAAAATGCTCATTGTTGAACTCAATTGGTTAAAGCAGTTTGGAGGTTTCAAAGAAAAATGAAAAAGATTTAGATTTGCAAAATGAATCTTTGATAAAGGAGGTCAAGTTGCTAAATGAGGTTTTGGAAATATCTAAACATAATAGAAAGGATGATGAAACAAAGAATGCAAAATTGAGTGAGGAAAAGGATGAATTGGTTCAAGAAGTTAAGAAATGGAAGGATAAAGCAGAAGATGCTGCTGATGATTTTCAAAATCTGTTTGATAAATCAAAAATCAAGCTTGATTTGCTTACAAAGAATTCTGAAGAGGATGTTGCTAAAATTGAAGCTTATCAAGTTGATATGGAAAAGTTGTTGGATGAAAAGCACGAGTTGGTGAGTGTCAATAAAGTTCAAACTGCGAATCTGGAAATTCAAAAACGTAATGAGGATAAATTGAAGAAGGAATTGTTTGATGGGCTTAATAATCTTCGACTGCAAAAATTTGAAACACATGAGGTTGCAAAGAGATTGATAGCTACCGAGAAGAAATTAGCTGAAGCTCAACAAAAATTTCCGAGTTGAGGATTCAAGTAATTGATACCAATCTATTGCTGAACAATGCTACAAATTCTCAATTGTTCACAAGCTTCTTAGCGAATGATGCAAATTTTGAAAAGATGTTTGACAAAATCGCATCACACCAGCTAGTATCAAAGAAGCGGTCAAAGAGGTGCAAGACAGGGTTGAAGACTATGATTATTCAAAGTTTTCATCATCAACTACAGAAGAAGTGAAGGTTGTGAAAAAGAAGAAAAATAAGAAGAAAGGCAAGAAGAAAAAAAGCAAGTTGAAGTTCCTAAGGTCTTAACGTTTCTTTCTGGTTCATCTTCAACACAAAATGAGAAGTCAGCTACTTCAAGTGAGAAAATTCGTTCTCAACCTATCACACCCCGGACAAAGGATTGGGTGTGATCGATATGAAATCATAGTCACAGATATACAAAACAACTACTACTAAATTGAAACGCTAATTAAAACATAATATCATTAATTGTTGTAGCGGAAAGAGTGATAAACAATATTGTCTTACATTTGAACTTAAGAGTCTTGTTCATTTATTGAAAAACATAAAGTAGTTATTTGAGATAGATAGGGACTAGGACTCCAACGAAGCAGGTCCGAATGTAAAGGCGAAGTCCCATTTGCAAGGCTTCCATGATCAGCTTATTTACCTGAGAAATCATGAGTTTAAAAGGTCAACATAAAGCTGGTGAGGTTCACAGGTTTAGGACTCGATAGTAAGATTGTAAAACAGTTTTCAGAAAACTCAGAATGTTACATTGGCTTACTGTTATAGTTTTATGATCTCACCTGAACCTTGATTTCAAATACTAAGGGTTGACCCACCCATGGTATCCTCGCCCGAGAGATACCGAACAGAGTAGAATAACTGACGTGTACCCCACGATAATATCCGGAAGTCAGAATTGGAGCTACCAATCGAGGCAGGGTTGTCAACCCAAATATATCTATTCACTAGTTATCGTTTCGAGCAGAACTAACTAAAATCAACTAATGGTGAGATTCGGTTGTACTAACGCTTATAACGATAAAGTACCAGTTGTGGGCAATGAGTAAGAGAACATGATTTCTCCCCCATAAGTGTAAAACAGTTGTAAAGAAAAGGGGCTGTGAAACTCACTTGATTCAGTGATGATGATGGATGGCCGAGTGGCAACTAGCAAGTAAAGTCCTAATAAAACATAAGACAATATGCATAAGGGTCCACATAATCATTTGAGTAATGAACGTTACCCAAGTGATACCGGTCAAGTCTTGACGTATAATCCCGTTTGTAGCGTTTGAAAACCCGTTTAGTTAATCAGTTTGAAATCAGTAAATGCTAATGTTCATGTATAACGGGATTTAATGTAAATAAATACATGGAATGAACATGCGATAACATATCATGAATACCAGTTCAATCAAGTCTTGAATATTATTTTAAATAGTAATATTTATTATTATTTTTAAGTTCGCTCGATCGATTGAAATAAATAATCGCGATGAGTTATAATATATATAACTAGGGTTCATAATTATCAACGAAATAATTATCCTAACTTGTCGAAATAACTTTATTAAATTTTTACAAGTTAAAGATTTAATGATTAAACACAGGTAGATAAATATTAAGGGTTATTTTAATATTTAAACTTATGTTTAGGAAAATTTAGGGTTTTGAGTTAATATGAATATAATTATTATTAAAATAATTATATTTACAAACCAAAATGATTTTAACTCAAATTAGGGTTTCCAAAATTCATAAGGATAATTATTTGTTGAAAATAATTATTTCGTTTCATTACGTCGTAAAACGTTTTTAAATCATTTAAAGATTTTGTTTCAATTTCAAACGTTTAAAATTAGATATTTGATCCGGTTAAAATGTTTTTATTATTTTGATTTATTTAAAATAATAAAAAAAGTTTAAAATATGTTTTTCATAATTTCTATAAGTCTTTTGATTTTATTTTTATAAGATCATTTTTAAATAACTTTATTTATCAAATAAAGCTAAGGTTTTAAATTTAAAGACCTTTTATAGAATTATTTACCAACATAAATTATTTCCAATTTTGTATAAAATCCAAAGTTTTATTCTTTTTGTCAATTGTTCAAAAATATGATATTTTACCATTTTTGAACATAAAATATATCTATATAGATTTTATCCATTTTATTTTTATGAAATCTAAACAAGTCTTTTAAATCTTGTATTTTAGAAATTATAGTTTTATAAAATGTGACCATTTTATATTAGTTATGTTTCATGGTGAATCCTTATGGTTTAAATCCAAGTAATTTTTAGAAAATTACTAGTTTTAATATTTTTCCATAAAATTCATTTAAATGGTTTTATGTTATCATTTTATGTCCAACATTTTTATATAATCATCCTAATATCCAAAATAGTCCATAAGTGTCATTAACATCATAACAGTCCATTCTAATTGTCACTAGCAACATAATAATTTATAAATAAGATTATTAACCACTAAAATTTCAACTTACAATTCTAGTAAGTTATGATATATTAACACATAATATAAACAATACTTATCTATTTGAAACATATTAACATATGATAACATCATCATTTAACTATGTTAACATATATATAATTATCATAAAATCATGCTAATATAACATAAAATCACCAACCAAAGTCCACATTTTCAAACCTTACAATATTAAGCTTTAAGGGAAAATTAAAGAACTGAAAAATGTAGTTAGGTGATTATGATCATAAGAAAGCTTCACATTTTAACGGTTTGTTGTCAAGACCCGGGGGATCATTTGGGACGTTAATGACATATTAAAAACATAAATAATGACGGTTAACGGACTCACAACGAGGTGTAAATGGAAAACCTAAAGAAATGGAGAAAGGTGGCGGTTTGTTGTGGTGGTTCACGGCTGGAACAGCAGATCCTGCGGCGGCACGGAGCAGCTCGGTGGCGGGATAGCTGCAGCAATGAAGGCGGTGTCGTGTGGTTCAGTGGCGGCAGCAGCTAAGCAGTGGGGTTTGGTCGTCGCTAACAAGGAAAAGGAGGAGGAGAAAGGTGTCGGTGGGTGGCGGATCCACATCAGCAGCTCAGGGGCTGGGGATGGCGGATCACGGCAACATCATTGCAGCAGGGTGGAGGTGGTAGTAGCGAGGAGGAGGTGGTGGTGGCTGTGTGGTCTCGAGAAGAGAAAAAGAGGAAGGAAGGGTGGTGATAGGGGTGGTTGTTGTTGCTCACGGCCGGAAAAAGGCAAGGAGGTGGTGGTTTATGGTGGTGACGGTGGCTGAAGGTGAAGGTGGGGGATGTTGTGGCTGGCCTCGACAGAAAAAAAAGAAAGGAAGAAGGGGAGACGACATGTTTTTGAGGGAGAAGGAGAGAGAGTGGGGGACAAGAGTGTTGGGTTTGTGTGTGTAAGTGTACAAAGTTGGTGGATGGAAATGGTGCAAGTCATTGTACTTGGTACATGGTGATGATTGGCTAGGAGTAGGGTGATAAGAGGAAGAGGTGTTCCATTTAATCATCACAATTTACCACAAAATTCTCCTACACTTTTCTTTTATAGAAATTGAGTAAGTAGGTGATAGGTTTTATAAAATCAAGTGTTGGTTTATAAGATATTGTCATCTTTTATAAAACAGGTTATGGATATTAGGAGTGTTATATAAAATATACAAAGAGTGGAGATGACTAAAATCATACATTTTATGAATCATGAAAGTATAAAGATAATAAAAGGTGGTGACAAAATTTTATAAAAATTAAAGGTGTTAAACCATTTTATAAAATTTTATACAAAGTTGATGGGCTTAAATTATCAAAATAACCCATTAGGCTTTGGACTTTATATTGGGCCTAATAATTTGAAAGAAAATGCATTTGGGCCTGTCCGTCGGTTATGCGTCATACGGGCCCAAACGGGGCGCCGGTTCGAGGCCCGGGCCCGTTGTGCATCGGTTCAGGTTGCGGGTCTCCACGATCATTCGGAATATCGAGTTTGAGTAACAGGCCAAGGTTCCGGGCTCGGTGGTATTGTTTTAGGCTTATTGGGCCTATTGGGCCAAGTTGGCCCAATTGGGTGTTTGGTTGGAGTTTGGCTTAAGTCTTGACAACGATTTCAGTTTGCGATGTTTTTATTTCATAAAAACAATTGTTAAAGTCGGTTATAATAGTTTTTCAGAAATCAGTTATAGTTTTCAGTGTTTCACACGTTTTACGGTTAACATTTTCAGTTTGTCAGTTCGTGACAGTTTTAAGCTCGACCTTTCAGATTTTTTAAAACAGAATAGTTTTAGACGATCGATCGCTTATCAGTTTGCCTTGTCGATTATATAAACTTTCGACACCAGTTCCGGATAAAATATAAAAATACATTTTATATTTATTTTTCTTATTATTAATGTTCCATGATTTATACATGAAATTTCTAAGCATTTAACGGGTATACGCTTCTAGTAAAAATGCGGGATTAGGTTTATGTCATCAGTTAACAGTCAGGCACAGCAATTAGCAGTTTAAACAGTAATCAGATCAGATAAAGCACAATTTATACTTAAATAAAAGTCAAAGTAAACGGTTTGACCTCTATTTTCGGACGAGGTGTCACATTCTCCCCCACTTAGAAGAATTTCATCCTGAAATTCAGTTCTTGATCACTGGTTGACTGCGACGTTTCCAAAAAGACGAGGGTACTTTCGACGCATTTGATCCTCGTGTTCCCAAGTGTACTCCGGACCTCGTCGAGAGTTCCATCACACTTTGACAATGGGAATGCGGCTATGTTTCAGTCTCCTGAGTTCTCGGTCGAGTATCTCAACAGGTTCTTTGATAAAGTGGGACGACAAGCGTTTCATCAGACAATCATTTCTTAAGATTACTAACATGAAAAACATCATGCACACTACTTATCTTTGCAGGTAGACGTAGACGGTAGGCTATGGGTCCGATTGTCTCAGTGATTTCAAATGGACCAATGTAACGAGGGTTAAGCTTTCCGCATTTGCCAAACCGGATGACACCTTTCCAAGGTGACACTTTTAACATAACGCGATCACCCTTTTCAAAAGACAAGGGTTTGCGGTGGTTATCAGCGTAGCTCTTTTGTCCATCCTTAGCAGCCTTCAGTCGGCCATGGACTTGAAATACCTTCTCAATCGTTTCGAAGATCAGTTCGGGACCAGTCAGTTGGCTTTAACCAATCTCAGTCCAGCAAAGCGGGGATCTGCATTTTCTTCCGTAAAGTGCTTCGAACGTAGCGGCTTGGATGCTAGTGTGATAACTGTTGTTATAAGAGAATTCGGCAAGTGGGAGATCCTCATCCCAATTAGGTCTGGAATCAATCACACATGCTCGTAGCATATCCTCAATAGTTTGGATCGTTCGCTCGCTTTGTCCGTCGGTTTGGGGATGGTACGCGGTACTCATGTCAAGGCGAGTGTATCCAACGCTTTCTGGAGGGACTTCTAGAAGTTCGTAGTGAAACGACTATCGCGGTCGGATATGATAGATATAGGCACACCATGATGAGAGACGACTTCGTTCATGTAAATCTTAGGCCGTCTTTCCATACTATCGAGTTCCTTAATCGGTACGAAATGAGCGAATTTTGTCAGTCGATCCACTATTACCCAGATAGCATTAGAACCAGATCTAGCTCTAGGCAGCTTGGTGATAAAGTCCATAGATATTTCTTCCCATTTCCATTGCGGAATGACCGGTTGTGTCAGTAGTCCGGACGGTTTCTAGGTATTTGGCTTTGACCTTTGCACACGTCAAGCATTTACCGACGTAGGTGGCTACCTCGACTTTCATGTTAGGCAGTGATCTCGTAGACCATGATATATTTTGTCCGATCCTGGGTGGATGGAATATCTTGATTTATCGGCTTCATCGAACACTAGCTTTCTCAAACCTCCAAAGCTAGGTACCCATAGTCTATCCATAAAGTTCATGGTTCCATCAGGCTTTTCAAGCAGTTGTTTCTCCATTTCACGCAGGAATTCGTTCTCCAGGTTCTCAGGTTTGAGAGCTTTTCGATTTGAGCGTCACGAACTTGTGACGTGAGATTCGAGCGTATGGTCATACTTAATGCTCGAACACGACACGGTTTGGCATGTTATTTCTTGCTTAAAGCATCGGATGCAACGTTAGCCTTGCCCGGGTGGTAACGAATTTCACATTCATAATCGTTAAGCAGTTCAACCCAACGTTGCTGTCTCATGTTTAGCTCTTTCTGGTTAAAGATGTGCTGGAGGCTCTTGTGATCGGTGAATATGACGCAACGAGTCCCGTAGAGGTAGTGCCTTCAGATCTTGAGGGCAAAGAAGACAACTCCAAGTTCTAAGTCGTGGGTGTGTTAATTCTTCTCGTTAATCTTTAGTTGTCGAGAGGCGTAAGAGATGACTTTCTCATGCTGCATAAGTACGCAGCCCAAACCTTGATGTGAAGCATCACAGTATATGACGAAATCGTCAATTCCGTCAGGTAAGGATAGGATTGGGGCGTCGCAAAGCTTTTGCTTCAACAACTGGAAAGCAACTTCGGTTTTATCATCCCGGATGTACTTCTCATCTTTCTGGGTCAGGGTGGTAAGAGGCTGGGCTATCTTGGAAAAATTTTCAATGAATCGACGATAATAGCCAGGAAGACCTAAGAATTATCGAATATCGGTTGGGGTCGTGGGAGTACTCTAATCTTTGATTGCTTCAATCTTAGCCGGATCAACGTGAATAACTCGGTCGTTGATCACATGACCCAAAAAGTGTACTTCGCGAATCCAAAAGTCACATTTGGAGAATTTCGCGTAAAGCTCTTTTTCTTCAATAGTTCTAAGATGAGTGTCAAATGTTCTTCGTGTTATTTCTTATTACGCGAGTAGATAAGAATATCGTCGATGAATATGATAACAAATTTATCCAAGTATGGTTTGCACACGCAATTCATTAAGTCCATGAATACAGGCCGGTGCGTTAGTCAAACCAAATGGCATAACGAGGAACTCGTAATGACCATAGGGTGTCCTAAACGTTGTCTTCGAGACGTCTTCATCTCTAACTTGGAGTTGATGGTATCCCGACCTTAGATCGATCTTGGAATAGAAGCATGATCCTTGAAGCTGATCAAATAAGTCATCGATCCTCTGAAGCGGGTAACGGTTCTTAACAGTCAGTTTGTTTAACTCTCGGTAGTCGATACACATCCTGAATGTTCCATCTTTCTTTTTCACGAACAACACGGGAGCACCCCATGGGGAGTGGCTTGGACGAATAAAGCCCTTATCTAGCAACTCTTGCAGTTGGCTAGCTAACTCTTGCATTTCAGACGGTGCCAGTCGGTAAGGGGACCTGGCAACGGGGGCGGCTCTGGGTGTTAGGTCGATGCAAAACTCTACATGTCGCGTTGGAGGTAGGCCTGGCAAGTCTTCTGGAAAGACTTCCGGGTATTCGCAGACAACAGGAACGTCTTCAATACGCTTCTCCTTTGGTTTCTTCTCAGTGACATGAGCTAAAATGGCATGACATCCTTCGCGGAGGAATTTTCGTGCCTTCATACATGATATGATATTTTGTTTGGTTCCACTCTTCTTGCCTTGCATGTTCAGAGTGTTACCATCTGCTAATGGCATTCTAACCATATTCTCATGACACACAATTTCTGCATGATTCTTTGCCAACCAATCCATTCCAACGACTACATCTAAACTACTTAAATCAACAGGCATCAAGTCGATACCAAAAGGATGGTCGGAGAGTTCTAACGGGCAGTTCGGGTAGATAATTCCGGTTTCTATCAAATCACCATTCGCTAATTCTACTATGAACTTATTGTCTAAGGCAACAGGGTTGATTTCAAGAAATTGACTAAAATCAGTGGACACAAAGCTTCTATCGGCACCAATATCGAATAAAACAGAAGCATAATGGTTGTTTAGTAGAAACGTACTCGTCATCGTGTTGGGGTCACGGCGGGCATCTCCGGCATTGATCACGAAGGCTCTTCCCCTAGCCTGGTTAGCGTCTTGATTCTTCATCTTCGGGCTTTCATTCTTGTAGTGCCCAATAGCCTCACAAACATAGCAAGTGCGCTTTGGGCAGTTGCATGCTACATGTCCCTTAACCTTACAGATGTTACAGTAGACATTACCACAATCCAGAGTGTGGTGAAGGTTACATTTGGAGCACAAGGGAGCAGTACCGGTGTAACCGGTTTTGTGGACATGATATGAAGGAGCAGTGGCGGCATAGACCTTTGCTGGTGCGGTTTCCTTAACTAGGGCTTTCTCAGGGTTCTTATCATCGTGATTCTTCAAGAACGGCCGCTTCCTCTTGTTATCAGGTTTCTTGCTTGATGATGGAGTGGCACTAACATCAGAGGGCTTGTTCTCAGACGCTTTCTTGCCAAAGTTTACACCTTGATGATTAGCTTGGTAAATGAGGTTGTGTGCCATAGGCACAGCATCCTGAAAGGTCTGAGGGTTCGAGGAAAGGACATTTCCTTGAATGTGTGGTGCAAGTTCCCAGATGTACTGTTTGATCTTCTTGTATGGTGGAGTGATCATTATAGGACAGAGGCGGGCAAGCTCACGGAACCTCTTAGTGTATCCAGCAATGTCGGCTCCATTCATGGACAGATTCCAGAATTCGGATTCAAGTTTCTGCAGTTCCTCCCTAGGACAATACTCATCACGCATCAGTTTTTTGAGTTCATCCCATGACATCTCATAGGCTAAGCCAGTTCCCATAGCATCAGCATAGGAATTCCACCAAGTCAGTGCACTATCAGTAAACGTGCAGGTGGAATACTTCACTATGTACTGTTCAGGGCGGTTGCTAATTCGGAAGACTAACTCCAGCTTTTCAAACTAGCGAATTAGACCAACAGCGCCTTCAGAACCCTTAAAGTTAGTGGGTTTGCAATTCATGAAGTCCTTGTAAGAACATTCACGAGGGCCTGCATTGTTAAGTGAAAACGTGATCATAATTTTGCGAAATTGTAGTCTAGTGTTTTCAAACATTGGTTAATTCGTTCTTACCGCATGCTCCAGTGTCAGCGTGACGTTGGGTAGCGGCAGCAGCAAAGGTTTCTGCAACGCGTTGAGCAATCATCTCCTCGATATCAACATCACTCATGGCTAGATGAGGTGAAGTATTTCTAGTGGCTCGGCGTCTAGGTGGCATGTTTTCGCTTTAAGTTATCAATGACAACATAAAGGAAAAGTTAGATCGTATGTAAGTGGGGGAATTACATGTGCGAGAATAGCAGCCACGACATACATCTACAGTACCATGATATGAAACGCGCAAGCATAACCAAGAAACATGAAATAGCAAGGAGTATGGTTCGCGAGTGAACAATTACGTCATAATGATAATAAAAGTAATCATCAACATTGAAAACATATACAACACGTCATAAACATAAACATACTACCATTACATTCCACCATATTATCCGATAAAACATTCAATATCAAAAGAGGACAAGTTTTTAAGTGTCTTGGGCACGCAGTCCCATAATACATCACTACAAAATATATCAATATGTTTCATCGCTAAAACGGTGGGTCAAAAGCCTAGATACTAGGTAAGTTACCTAAAGTGGTGGTGGTGGTACAGGGGGTCGGGTCAGTGAGGTAGTGATCCTGGAGGTGAGGTCCAAAAAGGTGAACACTCACCCTGCGAATTCCTCCAAGACGGCAAGCCTGGCTTGGAAGGACTCGTTGGCCATGACCAGAGCAAAGCGACCTGAAGACATTCTAGCTCAGCCACACGGGCTGCTAATGCAACATGAGCATCCATGGTGGGGAGTCTAGCGATCGCGCCGTTCAGGGTGGTGAAGACCTGCTCGTGGTGGCGAGCACGATCCACCAACAGCGGAACAGTATCCGCAACAGGCTCTCCGGTGAGGATGGAGTATCCTGCCCTAGGTGGCCGGTGGCGCCATCCCTGGAAGAGGAGTCACCTGGCTCATACAAGCTAGGCACTCCCTCGAAGGTCCTCCACGTGGCTAGCTGCCCCGGGATCTAGGAAAGGTGAGGGTGGTTGGACGCGCAGTGCCGATTGGGCATGGGCTCGTCTGCAGGGCCCTCAGTTGCCCTGCGCCGGGAAGGGCCAGATCCCCTCCTGAGGGTGAACCCTCGCCTACCGGCACCTCGAAAGGGTTGGTAGGTGTGTACAAAACACTGTCTGCGCGCAAAGGGGTCCATAGTGGCATTAGCAGTAGCAGCTGCAGCCCCACCACCAGCAGTAGCGGTGGGAGCAAGGTGGTCTGATGAGTCGTCTGAGACCCTTGGTCGAAGGGGCCTTAGGAAGCTCGAGGGTATGGACGATCGTCGGACAATACTGACGGTAGGTATCTCAGGCTTAGGGCTAGAAGGCACATGGTCTTTCGGCATCGGTGTGTAATCGGGCACCACTTGCTCATCTGCACTAGAATCAGAAATGCAGATAACGTCTTCCGAAGAGGAAGTCATCAATTCGATAATATTCCAACAGAGAACAAAGCTAGTACCATGATAATAGCATTTAAAACAAATATATAAATGCATAACAGAAATAATAACTCATGTATGTATAAAGCATAAGTTAACATAATCAATAAAGTAAGGAAGTGGTCTTGCGTGCAAACGGAAGCTTTGGGATCCGGTCATAGTCCAGGTTTGGTTTTAGTTAAAGTGTTTAACCTGGTTCGTTATAATTGCGCCTCTGATACCAATCTGTCTCACCCCGGACAAAGGATTGGGTGTGAGCGACATGGAATCATAGTCAGAGATATACAGAACAACTACTACTAAATTCAAACGTTAATTAAAACACAATATCATTAATTGTTGCAGCGGATAGAGTGGTAAATGATATTGTCTTACATTTAAACTTAAGAGTCTTGTTTTATTTATTGAAAAACATAAAGTAGTTATTTAAGATAGATAGGGACTAGGACTCCAACGAAGCAGGTCCGAATGTAAAGGCGAAGTCCCATTTGCAAGGCATACATGATCAGCTTATTTACCTGAGAAATCATGATTTTAAAAGGTCAACATAAAGTTAGTGAGGTTCACAGGTTTAGGAATCGATAGTAAGATTGTAAAACAGTTTTCAGAAAACTCAGAATGTTACATTGGCTTACTGTTATAGTTGTATGATCTCACCTGAACCTTGATTTCAAATACTAACGGTTTACCCACCCATGGTATCCCCGCCCGAGAGATACCGAACAGAGCATAATAACTGACGTGTACCCCAAGACAATATCCGGAAGTCAGAATTGGAGCTACCAATCAAGGCAGGGTTGTCAACCCAAATAGATCTATTCACAAGTTATCATTTCGAGCAGAACTAATTGAAATCAACTAATGGTGGGATTCAGTTGTACTAACGTTTATAACGATAAATTACCAGTTATGAGAAATTAGTAAGAGAACAGATAGTCACATGGCTAACAGTAGACCATAAAATTAAGTTAAAACATTTTATCAGTTCATGATTTCTCCCCCATAAGTGTAAAACAGTTGTAAAGAAAAGGGGCTGTGAAACTCACTTGATTCTGTGATGATGATGGATTGCCGAGTGGCAACTAGCAAGTAAAGTACTAATAAAACATAAGACAATATACACAAGGGTCCACATAATCATTTGATTAACGAACGTTACACAAACGATACCGGTCAATTGACGTATAATCCCGTTTGTAGCGTTTGAAAACCCGTTTAGTTAATCAGTTTGAAATCGGTAAATGCTAATGTTCACGTATAACGGCATTTAATGTAAATAAATACATGGAATAAACATGTGATAACATATCATGAAGACCAGTTCAATCAAGTCTTGAATATTGTTTTAAATAATAATATTTTTTATTATTTTTAAGTTCGCTCGACCGATTGAAATAAATAATCGCGATGAGTTATATTATATATAACTAGGGTTCATAATTATCAACGAAATAATTATCCTAACTTGTCGAAATAACTTTATTAAATTATTACAAGTTAGAGATTAAATGATTAAACACAAGTAGATAAATATTAAGGGTTATTTTAATATTTAAACTGATGTTTAGGAAAATTTAGGGTTTTGAGTTAATATGAATATAATTATTACTAAAATAATTATATTTACAAACCAAAATAATTTTAACTCAAATTAGGGTATCTAAAATTCATAACGATAATTACTTGTTGTAAATAATTATTTTCGTTTCGTTACGTCGTAAAACCTTTTTAAATCGTTTAAAGATTTTGTTTCAATTTCAAAACGTTTAAAAATAAAACATTTGATCCGGTTAAAACGTTTTGATTATTTTGATTTATTTATAATAATAAAAAATGTTTAAAATATGTTTTTCATAATTATTTACCAACATAAAATATTTTCAATTTTGTATATAATCCAGAGTTTTTATACTTTTTGTCAATTGTTCAAATATATGATATTTTACCATTTTTGAACAAAAAATTTATCTATATATATTTTATCTATTTTATTTTTATAAAATCTAAACAAGTCTTTTAAATCTTGTATTTTAGAAATTATATTTTTATAAAATGTGACCATTTTATATAAGTTATGTTTCATGGTGAATCCTTATGATAACACCATTATTTAACTATGTTAACATATATATAATTATCATAAAATCATGCTAATATAACATAAAATCACCAACCAAAATCCATATTTTCAAACCTTACAACATTAAGGTTTAAAAGAAAATAAAAGAAATGAAAAATGTAGTCAGGTGATTATGATCATAAGAAAGCTTCACGTTTTAACGGTTCATTGTCAAGACACGGGGGATCATTTAGGACGTTAATGACGTATTAAAAACGTAAATAATAACAGTTAACGAACTCACAACGAGGTGTAAATGGAAAACCGAAAGAAACGTAGAAAGGTGGCGCTTTGTTGTGGTGGTTCATGGCTATAACAGCAGCTCCGGTGGTGGCTGGCAGCAGCTCGGTGGCGGGATAGCTGCAACAATGAAGGCGGTTGTGGTGTGGTTCAGTGGCGCCAGCAGCTGAGCAGTGGGGTTTGGTTGTCGCTAACAAGGAAATGGAGGAGGAGAAAGGTGGCTGTGGGTGGCGGATCCACAGCAGTAGCTCAGGGGCTGGGGATGGCGGATCACGACAGTAACATTGCAGCAGGGTGGAGGTGGTGGTGGCTGTGTGGTCTCGAGAGCAGAAAAAAGGAAGGAAGTGTGGTGATGGGCGTGGTTGTTGTTGTTCTCGGCCGGAAAAAGGCAAGGAGGTGGTGGTTTATGGTGGTGGCGGTGGCTGAAGGTGAAGGTGGGGGCTGTTGTAGCTGAACTCGATAGAAAAAAATAGAAAGGAAGAAGGGGAGCCGACAGGTTTTAGAGGGAGAAGGAGAAAGAGTGAGGGACAAGAGTGTTGGGTTTGTGTGTGTAAGTGTACAAAGTTGGTGGATGGAAATGGTGGAAGTCATTGTACTTGGTACATGGTGATGATTGGCTAGGAGTAGGGTGATAGGAGGAAGAGGTGTTCCATTTAATCATCATAATTTACCACAAAATTCTCCTACACTTTTCTTTTATAAAAATTGAGTAAGTAGTTGATTGGTTTTATAAAATCAAGTGTTGGTTTATAAGATATTGTCATCTTTTATAAAATAGGTTATGGATATTAGGAGTGTTATATAAATTATACAAAGGGTGGAGATGACTAAAATCATACATTTTATGAATCATGAAAGTATAAAGATAATAAAAGGTGGTGACAAATTTTTATAAAAATTAAAGGTGTTAAACCGATCACTTAGATGATGATCATTTAAATAAGTTAGATTTGGATTGCAGTTTGATATAATAATTGAAAGAGGAAGAAGATTTATGAAGAAATATGGAAAGAAATCTATTATTCAAGGAGAAAAACTTGGTTTGGATAAGTAGAAGCTTAAATGTTTCAAATGTTCCAAATTTGGACATTTTGCTCATGAATGTAATCAATCGTCATCTAAATAATCCAATACGGATAAGCATGTTCATAATTCAGAAGCAATAGCTATGACGTCCTTACTTAATGAAGGTATTGATTGGCCAGAACATTTTCCAGATGAATCTTCTTGTGTTTGTCAATCTGAAGTAAAAGATACTAGAATGGAAACTATGTCTGAATTTAGTTTCATTGGTGATTCACATATAGCATTTGGCAAATATGTAAGTTGAATCAAGTGATTATGACTCTGAAGTTAGTGGTTATGAATATACTTGTGAATTATCTTCTCGAAAGGAAAGAAAGATTTGGGAATTAGTTAAAGAAAATGAAGTTTTGATTGTTAAAAACAACAAGAAGGAAGAGGAGTTGAAAATTTTACAAAAAGAAATGTGAATATTCTGATGAGTTTATTAAGACAAATGAGAATTTAATCAAAGAAAAGAGCGTGTTGATAAAAGAGTTTAAAGATTTTCAGAAAAGATTTGAAGAAATGTGTGTTGAAGATAAAGCACAGATTTTGAAATTGCAAAATGAAAATGCAGAGTTGGTTATGCAGATTTCTACATTGCTTGCTAATAAAGAAGATTTAATTAAGAATGCGAAAAAATGGGAGAAAGAAGCAAAGGAAGTAACATAAGATTTTGATTCTTTGTTTAGCAAATCAAAAGCAAAGTTGGATTTGCTTCAGAAATCTTATGATGAAATTCAAAAAGCTTATGATGAGTTTACTGCTTTGGAATAAGAGCATCAAGTGGCACATTCTGGATTACAAGATAAAGTCGCAAACTTGACAAAAGAAACAAGTTGTTGACAAGGAATATTGAGATTTATAAAGAAAGCGTGGATAAGATTACACAAGAAGTGTATGACGCACATGATAATATGAGAAGAGAAAAATCTTTGTCAAACAGGGTTTCTGAGCAGTTAATTGATTCTGAAAAAACCTTGGGAGAAGCGCAAAAGAAGATACTAGACTTAAATGTTGAGGTTCTCGATTTAAATCGACAATTGAATAATCTGAAGAATTCACATTCTTTTACAAGTTACTTGTGTAAGGATGAGAATTTCAAGAAAGTTTTTAGCGGAGAAGAGAATAATCAAATTCCACATCCGGTTACTCAAACTGATCCTCTGGTTGATATCAAATCATCTGATGCAAAACAAGATTATCCTGAATTTGTTTCTGAGAGATCTTAAATGCAAGTAGAAAGTGAGAAAGATGAAGTGAAGTTGTCTGAAGAAAAAGTTGCTGCTGAGTTGGTACAAGCTAACAACTCAAAGGGTACTAAAGCTAAATTTACTCAAGCTGCAAAAGTTGTTTCTTCTAGTTCTCAAGTTGAAGTGTCAAAGCTACCGGGTTACAGACGTTCAGGTTTGGGTAGTAACAATCAGAAAGGTGGGAAACAAGACAAGCAAAATCTGCCAAAGAAGATTCCAAAAGAAAAGAAGGATACCAATCTGGATCAAATTTATCATTTAGCTCAGGTTTTCATTTCTACCACGGAGAAAGGTTTCGGAGGTAAAACAAAAAGAAGAAGTCTTCTGAAAGTTATTTAAGAGTTGGTCAACAATTCAAAGATTCTTCTCCATCTGATTCGAACACTACTCCTCGAAGTCCTACGTTAAAATGGGTGCATGCTAACTGATATCAAGCATTTGATGATTTTTATGATAATTTTGATTCTGATGATGTGTGTCATGCATTTCAGGACAAACAAAAACCAAAGTGATCATATCGCTTGTGTTATCAATGTTGCTGAAAAGGCCATATGGCACAAAATTGTCCTGAAACTGCAAAAAGATCATTTTCTAATAAATCTGCCACATTTATTGATGTATTAGGCAGAGTTTTAACTGAGTCAACACCTTTACCATTTAAATCTCAAAAGAAACAATTTTTCAATTATGATTCAAGTGTTGGTGGTTCATCACCTAATGATAAAAAAACTAAAATGCAGTGGCGACCTAAGTTGGTCTGTAAAGCTGCAAATGATTTTACTGAAGACAGTGGCCGACCAGAAACTGTGTGCTTTGGGTCATTTAAAAACTAATCGTTTTGTCCAGTGTGCAGGTTTCTTCAAGAAGACCTATTAGTGACTGTGAATAACAAGCTTCAAGCAGTTGCTGATAGTGGAGTCTCTTGTGTAATTTAAATTCAATGCTTCGTATTACAAAATCGAAAGCTTTTCTGAAAGCTTAAACTAAAAGGTATCAGTATCGATTGGTCAATTTCTTTCTTTTACATTTCGTATGTAGTTTAGGGGGAGAAAGCTGAAAAACCAAAAATATGTCTTTGTGTTTTTGTTAAAATGAAAAATCCAAAAATAGAGTTTTCATTTTAAGGGGAGAAAAAACAGAAAAATACGAAAACATTGAAAAATGAGAAATTGTATCCGACATAATTGGGAAATGATGGTACATTGGCTTACACGTCTGACTCATGGATAATTTAGATGAAAAAGCCATAAGATCATTGCTCGATGTGCTTGGTAGGCTCGACATTATATCAGAAAGTTTTCAGATGTGATATACATTAAATACTAATGCTTGACCAAGTGGACAACATCTTGATGCGTATCTCAAGATATTGAAAAGATATGTGTGAAAAAGAAAAATGAGAAGTCAATGTGTATACATGTGTTCATTTTGCAAAGATTTAAACTTGTTTAATTTCTTTATTTTCTTAAATGATCGGACTATCTCTACGTATCCACAAGATCGACCTGATAGTTGTTCATTTAAGGTTCTGCTTTATTTTCATTGGTGTATCGAATAATTCATCGGACTTTCTCTACGTGTCCACAAGACCAACCTGATTGTTGTTGAATTATACAATTTCAACTTGTTTTTATTTTCTTATTTTGTTAAATCCGAGGCCTTATCTGCGTATCAAAAGATCGACCTTAAGGTAGAAGATTTAACATTCTTATTTCTTTTTGCATGGAACTAGTTAATGATATCATGAATTAATTGCTATGTGTTAAATCACAAGTGATGTCACAAAGTGTGATAAGCAAATACATATCTGAGTATGTCTGATAGTGTGGGGTACACTGGTCAAAGCGAATCTAATCAATACCTTAACATATCCAGATGTTATGAGTATGATTGTGCGTGAGATTAAGATAGACAAATTATACTAGTAATCAACATACCTGTGTGCTGAAGTAATTGAAATTGAAGTGTAGTTTAGCATGTCATGTTCAATATGATCCCAAGTTGTAATCTTTCTCGCAAAAGACAAAAATAGTGTCTGATTCAGTATTGCATTTATGTTTAATATATAGAAAATCCAAAAAGATTTTAGGTGTGTTTTAGCATAAACTTAGAAAAATCAAAAAGATTTTCGACGTGTTTTGATTTAAAGTTTCAAAAAGCCAAAAAGATTTGTTTCTTATTTGTTTTCGACCGATCGATACACGATACGAAATCAAATTTCAAAACTATATCTTGGATTCTCGAAGAGAAGTTTTGCGCGAAGATTAAATTAATTTTCAAAAGAAAAAAAAAACCGTGTTTCTATCTTTTGAAATTGCAGGTTCTGTGTGACAAGACTTAAGCATGGTGAAAGGGGGAGTTTGAAGTATCTTTCACAAGTGGATCTTGAAGTTCAAAGATTGTTCAAGTTCTGATCTAGCCATGAAAGCTCTATTGCTGACAAGAAATTTCAAGTTGAAGATCGGATGCAATAATGTTGAAGATTGACGACTGGAGTTTAGTTAGCATAGATACACTATACGTTAAGGGGGAGTTTGTTAGAGCATATTCCTATGCTACAATGTGTCTCGTGTATTGTATCTAGATCATAGCATTATTTTGTGAGTATTAGGGTTTGCGTACCATAGGCCATACCAGTTGGTACGGAGCCAACGTACAAATGGTATGTTGATTAGTACGCTAAGTGCGGCGAAGGCGAGGGACCGGCTACCCGTATTAGATCTCGCGGAAGCAACAATTAGACCATAATAGTAAAACAAGCATAAATGGACACCCAACCTAACATCGAGGACGCCACGTGGTCCTAAACGCCCCAGATAGACCCTAAGACTGGATTAATAAATTGTTACATTCTAGTAAGAGTTTTGTAGTCATAATAGCATCTTAAAGCAAATACAACATAGGTTATATAATATAATGTCAAGACCAATTTGGAGCCTTTACTCATCCAATACACAGATCCAAGAGCGGAAATCATGAATCCATGATCAAATCATGTTGTTTGCTTGGTGAAATCCTTAGATTTCATGTCTGAAACTCAAAAACATGAGGGTTTTCACACACAAGCGCTCTCTCTTCAAACAGCCGTCCAGGAGCTTATTCTAGGGTATTTCCATGTTGCTATTTATACTGGAGAGACCACAGGTCGTGATTGCACTGAAATCAAGAGAATGTTCCTGAAGTTAGTGAATTTTATGACATCAGACTGACGAGATCGCCAAGAACAAAGTTGAGATCGCCAAGGCTGAAGTTGTGATCGCCAAGAACACTTGGTTAGCTCGCCAAGCCTTGGTGAGGTCGCCAAGACTTGGTGAGCTCGCCAAGGGTTGGCGAGATCGCGAAGAACAAGTGCCCATATCGCCAAGTGTAAAGCCAGATCGCCAAGATTCTTGGTGAGGTCACCAAGAATGTTGGTGAGGTCGCCAAGAATGTTCAGAAATCACTAAGTACACTCCGAAAATGTCAATTAACATTATTGAATCACTAAGGGTTGTTATTACGAAGACACATTCAACTATTAACATTTGCTAAGTTGATTTTCATGAAATAACCCAAAACTTGGATTCAGACTTTCACACTGTAATTGAAATGTACAAGGGCAATTTCTTCAATATCCATGATCAACACAAGTTAAGAAATTACATATGAAACACAAAACATCAAACACTTGAGTGATTATCATAAGCATTAAGAGAATTGTCCAAGTACAAAATACAAGTTAAAGTGAAAGATTTACAATTTGAGCACATATACTAAGGATGCTATGTTTGAGTTGCCACCAACCCTATAAAGATCTTACAAATTCCCCCTTTGGTGGTAATACAAACATAGAAAAGAAAAAACTGACGACTATCTGAGTTGTCCAAGCAGCTTTAGCAAGAACCTCCAGTATTTGCGTGCAGGATTCCTGTATCGATCATCTAAGCACATGATCTGTGCCTCGTACAGTATCCAAAGGTCTTCTCGAGCAAACTTATTCAAGTCAGAATAGTGCCACATCTCCAACATCCTTTCACGACCACGAGAGAGATAGCAAATCCCACGACAACCCATGACCCAGCCTTTCAAGGTACTCAGGCTTTCCGTTCTCATCTTCCCAGCAGCAATGCATTCCCAGCACCACCATCTTAGAAACAAACCAAAGTAGTTTGCATCCACTATCTCGTATGGCCTAAGCCTTCGAGGGATGGTGTCCAGGAGACTGTAGAATAACCATTTAAGGTTACTTCTATGCAGCAGTCTCGGTTCAATTGCAGCGAAGAGCCTTATTGTATCGCCGTCTTCCCTTTCAATGACCAGCTCATGAGTGTCTCCACTGTAATAGCAACATTTTATTGGGTTGCTTTTCTGATCTCCCTTTATTTTCTTTGTAATCAAATCCTTGCTGATACTTTTGTACATGACCTTATGTGGGACCACAACTCTCTGCATTCTGAAAGTTTTGTACTTCTTTTTCTCTGTCTTGAGGGGGCGAGTAGAGCTAACATTGTAGATAGATCTTATTCGTTCTTCAGCATCTCTACCCACTGGATCATTTGAGTGATTGATCAGCTGTCGCCACCTAAGTTGTTTCAACTCCCAAGAGAACATATTTAGAAGATCTCTTATTTTGGCAAAGAATTGTACAAATCCGTTTCGGAGTTTGACAATAAATGCCTTACACTCATGATCATATTTCCAACCAAGGATTTTTATCCCGTCATCGGATTCGACGTTAGGAGGCATATCTTTGAGCTTTTTAGCAGTGAACTGCACCAAGGCTTTCCGATAAGGTGCCATTTCCTTCCGGTCGTCAACCAAGGTAGGGGCTTCCTTCCTTCGGTGTTCCTCTACCCTTATTACTTCTCGTTTGTCTTGCTGACGCTTAACCTTCTTATTTTTTTCAAGAATGTGGTTTTTGACCATCTTTCGTAGACCAGGAAGCTGCTTTCTGCTATAGCTTTTGAGAGCATATCTCCGCTCGTCTAGAAAGTTCTGCAACTCTCTTTTGGTCATTTGGTTAACACCAAGCGTAGCTGTATTAGGACTGAGTGGAGGTGAAATATGATCAAAGATGTTAGGAGGTGGAGGCATATACTGAGCATGCATCTCTCGAATCTTTTCCCACAAATTGTCTTTGAATTGTACATATTCAAAACTTTTATTGGTATCAGCAAAGGGATTTGCTCGAGGATCAGTAAGCTTATCTACAAGTTTGTAGTTGTAGAGATGTTTCTCCATATCTTGCTCGTCGGTATATAATTCAGCTAGCTGTGCATCCGTGAGGGTCATCAAGTAGGATAATGGAATCCCACGAGATATGAGCTCTCTTACATATTTTGCAATTACTAATGTGTCAGACGGATCAACATTATCTCCAGCTAGCTTGGGGATAATTCTTATTCTAGGTTCTCCCTGATCTGTGTTTTGATTATTTGGCTCGAAGTTTTCTGATCCAGGGCCAATTTTTGATTGAGGACGGCTGGATTCAATCAAGTTTCTGATAGCCACTTGTCTGGTAATCTCATCCAGCTTCCTTTAAAGAATTATTTCTTCCTTAGCAGCTCTGATAGATTCTTCCTTCTTTCTTTGTTTTTCCATTTCCTATTCGTAAATCTCTTTAGGAGTCAGTTTTCTTTTACCTTTGTCAGGTCTACCTGAAGGACCAGCTTCTTGTGATGAGGCCGGATTATTTGTAGCTGGATCACCACTAGCACTTGTTATTGGATGAATTTGAACAGTTTCATTTGCAACACCATTGGCAGTTTCAGTAGATGCTGGCACAGAAGGTTGGGATGAGACTCCTTCCTGATTTACTTGACCTTCTTCTGAATGATGAACTAGTGAAGGGATTGATGTCATGTCAACATCATCCATAGTTTGAGGAACACTTTCCACAGTTTCAGATCTTGGATGAGTTGGAGATACAATCTCAATTGGTTCGTCTTTGATCTCATAAGTGATTTCCTCGTCATATTTATCGTCAGTTGTAAACTCAAGGTTTATGAAGTTTGTAGCACTGGAGTCATAAACAAGAATGTTCAGACGCTCAGCCAAACTTATATCATTGAAGATATCATCTGGAATCATGCTGAGAGGTTGAATCTCCAATGCTTCTCTGGCTTCAACTGCTTCTTCAGTAACAACTACAACGCTTCGTCTCCTAGGATTAGTAGCAAGAGTGTTTGCATAGAATTCCCGAAACGCGTTTCTTCCAAGATCTAAAAACTCACTTTCAACATGCAGGTGTTTTAGTTGTTCAGAAATCTCATATATATCACCTGCAGGCATAACCATGCTTATTGGCTGTTGTACTGGAGGAGCCAACTGGAGTTGCAATGACATTTTAGGAATGACACGAGGAGCATCTGGTTCACCCATGGTCAAAGCAAGGATCCCTCCTGAAGATGATTGATTTATTTCAAGTGCAGCTCTTGATAATCTTGGAAGTTTGATATTCTCAGGAGGTGGCACCAGGCTTATTACCGATTGGTATATTTCATCTTCCTCTTCATCATTTAGAAACGTCTCGCCATAGGAAATATCAACTTCAGATTCAGAAGATTAATTGTCATCTGATGGGAAATCAGCAAGATGAGTATTATCTAAATCTTGTTATGTGACAATGGGAAGAGTTTTTTCTTCAGAAGCTATGCCAGCTTGGTTTGGACTTGCCTCTTTATTTTGTTGAATGTTTTCAGCAGAGGGAGCTTGTTCTAGCATCCGATCATCACCTTGATTACCACTTCCACTACCACCCACATTCTCATCATTATTGGCTCTGGCAGTTTGATTATTTTGGAGAGCTTCAGCCAATAAACTCTTCAGTCTTTCAATTTCTTCTGCCTGCTCTTTTATTTTCTCATTTGCTTTTAGAAGCTCTTGATCCTGTTCTTTGATCTAGTCATCTGCTTCTTTAAGCTTGTTAGTAGCAGAGGTGTCAGAGACATCAAGATTTTGTTCCAAGAAAACCTCTTGATTAACCAAAGAAGTATCTGCCCTAGACACATTTTTTGAGCAGGAGCAGTTGTAATAAGTTGAGTCTCAACATGAGTTACCGGATCCAAGCTTGTGATGTTAATTTCAGCAGTGGTGTCAATATCTTGAACTGTAGCTTCAGTAGCGGTGATGGGAGCAGATTGATTTCTTTGTTGCTCAAAGATATCTGGTTCAGGTCGAGCTGGTGTTTGCATATCTGCAGCAGTCCAGTTCCAGAAACAGGCCCTCTTCTTATTTCAAGCTTCTTCCGTTCGTGAGCGTACTTTGATCTTGACTCTCTGTTATAGCCAGGCCTAACATCTCCCTCAAGTATAAAAGAGTCTGATCCTGGCATAGGTGAGTCAGCTTTTGAGGAATTTCATGAGATGTCATCCTGAGCTTGCCTTGACTTTATTTTCTTTAGCTTCTTATGACTTGAAGCTTCAGGTTGTTCACTAACTTGGGTTTGATTTCTTGTTTTTATTTTCTTTCTTTGGGGACCCCTAGCATCTGAACTAGAAGAATCAGAACCTGATTCAGATCCAGGTTGGAATCTTGACCCATATTCGGGTTTGGATATTGAAGCATTTGAGTTATTTTCATTATTATTTCCAGACGCATCATCTTCATTACCAGACTCTTCATTTTCATCTCCTGATTTGTCTGATTCAGATGCATTTTTAGATGAAGCTCTGTCTTCATGTTCAGAGGGCATAGGGTCATCATGAATTGGAGAATTTATTGGATGATCATGTTGGAGATTTGTTGTATTATTATCAGATTTAGCAGCATTGGCATCTGCCATTTCAGCATCAGCTTCATCATTTCTTTGATCTTCTTCCATATCATCATCAACATCAATTCCCTCAATCATGTTTGGGAAAAATGTAACATCGGGTCCATCATAACGACCAATCTGATAACGCGTGTAAGAACCAGGCAGCATCCTCCTAGGAACCAAGTAGGATTCTGGCTTCTACAAGTTCGGGTAATAATGATCAAGAATGGCCTGTATGAATCTGGGATACATCAGAAATTTCTCAGATTTTCTAGTGAGATGAAGGTTGTAGTCCATCCATTCGATTATTTGCCTGGAGAGGTTGAAACCGGTACTGGATGCTAAACCATGTAGAGCCCAAGCAGTTTCTTCCACGAAGTCATCAGTCCCTGACTTTCTTGGAGCGAAACTTGAAATGAAGAAAGTGATGATACACTTCCAGTTATCCAGGAATAATGTCTTCTTTATTTTCTCGTTCGTAGTCACCGAAAGATCTCCTTGATATCCCATCATGAGGATCGTGTTTTGCCACTCTTCTTTTGGAAAAGAAACAGGACAAAGTGCATCATTTAGATGTAGCACTTCTTGGACCTTTTCTTCATTGATTTCAACATACGACCCTTGAATCCTTGATGTGATAGACTTGGAATCATTGTCAGCAACGAATGTGTTGGCGTTGATCCAGAACTCATTTATTATACCCGAGCTAATGAAAGGGTCCAACTGGATGCTAGTGATCCAGTTTGAGTTTTCTAGGATTCTGAAGGCTTGTTCATATTGACCGGCATCAGTCCAGCGTCTGTTGATTTCACAGCATTGATTGTGAGATTTTGAGAAAATGAATGTCATGTCACACTAAATTCGTGATAGTGACAGAGCTTTTCAAATTAACCTACAAAGGTATAAAAGAAATTTACTCAAGGCATAGGCTCAAATTTCTTCAAAAATTAATCAAATTAGTTCAACAGAGTTTATTAGTGACTTTGACCCAAATTCCAATAATTTCCCTTGAAATAGTAACTTTTATTGAAAAAGTTGACTTTGGCTAATGACAAGGTTGATTTTGACTTAGGAAAGTTGTTTGATGTTTATTTGATAGAAAACACAAGTAAAAGGCAAATTATGATAGAATTTGAGAAATCTGTGTAAAAATCTCACTCAAATGAGTGGACTCTTGTTAAAAGGTCAACATTTTGACTCAAATGACTCAATAAGCTTCAAGAAGGAATCAAGAAGTGATTCCCCCTAAACTTGAGTTTTTCACAATTGAAGATACTTATTTGGGATCAAACTGAATTCTTGAATCACATTTTCTTAATTTAGCATGATTTGAGCACATTGAGACACTTACCAACACAAATATTCTATTTAACTACTTGTGTATGTTGTTGATGCATAAACCTTGTGTGGCCGTTACTGTTCGAATTGTCAAACAGACTGATTTGTCGGAGACATGAACTGGGGTCCGAAACCCAGCCGAACTCCAAGTTCGGAGTTGTCCGAAGGTGGTCCGAACTCCAGGTTCGGAGGGAGTTCGGACAGACTTCATAGGTTACCTAGTTCGGACAGAATGAAGTATAAATAGTTTCGTCTTTGTATTCCTTTGTAAGTTTTTGTCCAGTGTCTTTGTGTTGAGAGGGGAGGTCCTGTCCAACCTCCCCCGGAGCTTAAACGTTTGTATACTCCTTCAGTCATGTAATCATTCGACACGAATCAATGACAAAACTTCCGTCTCATCCATAGAATCGATCCTTATACGGTTTTTCAGTTGGTATCAGAGCTGTTAGCTCTTGAAAGTGACTGAGCCTAGGATCGGTTTGGTCGATAACAATCGTATATACGTGAGAATGCAAACACAACAATGTAAATAAACTCAATCTCTCATTAAAACGTGATAATCAGAGACTCAGAGTACACACACAATCTCACATACAAAAGTTCGCTCAACTCTCAAAACTGTTACAAAGACACAAACAAAATCTATTTATAGACCTACGGGTGTCCGAACTCCTAGGCTTGTCCGAACCTAAGGTTCGGCCAAAGCTCGGCCAAGGTTCGGCCGGAGTTCGACCACCAGACCAAAACTTGAAATCTTCGTGTCTTTGTCTGATCCAGCTCATTGCCATATCGTGTATCAACAAACTCCCCCTTGGCAACAGCTGACCGTTCTTCATCAGCCTTGAACATTTGCAGCAGCCCCATCATCCTTCCGGATCAAATTGTGGTTATTTCCAGCATAGATATCGAATGCAAAACAAACTCGTATCACCCTCTGGAACTTCAGCGATTGCTCCATGTAATCAGGGTGATACAGGGTTGGATTGTAATAAAGCTCGTCTATATCAGCCTTCGACAAGTTAATCAGCCACATAGGTTCATAAATCTTCACAACCTGATTGTTATCTTTCAACACAACAACCGCTTCACCTGTCTTCTCATTGTAATACCACCATTTCAGATCTTTGATGAAATCCTGTTGCATCTTCATCAAAGGAATTTTCTTCATCACATCTGGCTTCTTTAGAAATACCAAGATTATCAACCTCTTGCCAGTTCTTTCGTGGACCATTGTTCGGGATCGGCGTCTCTTTGGCTTTTGAGGATCCAAAAACTGAAATCCTTCCCGACACTCCCTTTCAAGTATCTTCTTGAATTGCATACCCATTGCATCATTGCCATAACAGCAGAAAGGTTTTCTGGTCAACTCACGAACATCCCAAACCGGCAGGCTGCTAAAATCTTTAGCACACTTGAAGTACTGGATTCCATGTTCTCTTTTAATCCCGTAGCACCTCAAGCTTGAAGCATACATCCAACTTATAATTTCACCTGACACTTGACCCTTGAATTTGAAAGACGATCTCTTCTTTATTGGCTTTGGAGGCGGTACATAATTGGCATAAAAGGCTTTCATGAACTCTTTAAATGTCTGATTCTATTTCTGAATCTTTGCCTCCTTAACCATCGGGTCTTCAGGTTTTTCAGACTCTTTCTTTCTCAACCTCTCCTTAACCTCAGCATCCTTCTCCTTAGGAAATACCTCAAACTCATCACCAGCTTGATTATTGTTGAAGCTGGAGTACAGATCTGGATATTCTTCCTCTTTGATATCCTCCACCTCAATCTCCTCTTCATATATACCCTCCACGTCTTCATCAGACTCTGGTTCAGGATCTTTGTATTTCTCTGGAGCTTTCTCAGACGCTTTCCTCGTTTCCTCATCATTTAAATTAAACACCCATTGTAACTCTTCTGCCGTCAAGTCACCAACAAACTCCCCTTCTTCAAGCGTTTGCAACATTTCAGAAAATTCACTCATACTCTTTGTAGCTTGATCAGATGGAATCGAAGTGATCGGCACAACTTCTCGTGAGTCTTTCTCCCCCTGGGAAGATGATGTTCCAGCACCCGAACCCGCGGTTCCAGATGGGCCTGGTCCTCCACCAACATTCCTTTCAGGATCATCTTGATCGGGATCATCGTTCTGAAATCGCATCGGATCTTCAGAATAACCCGAGCCATCTCCAATCTCCCCCTGAGCTTTAAACTAATCCATCAAGAATTTTAATTGCTCACCCATTTCCAGAAGCATCTTGGACTGTGTCTGACTAGTCCGTCTTAATCTCAGAATCTCCTGATCTTTAGCTACATCCCGACTCTGGAGAGTTACAGCCCGTTGATTCAGATCATCATTATCTAACCTCAGCACATTAATCGTCTTCTCTTGTGCTTCAGACTTAGCCTTCAAGGCATCAATCTGAGATTGTTGATCAGATAAAGCACTTTGCAGGATACTGGCTTGAGAAAAAGAAACTGAGCCTTGTTCGAAATTGAAGTTCACATCAGGTGTCGAATGAGTTGAACCAGAAGCAGTTGCAGTTGAAAACACTAGAGTTGTAGGCATAGACCCCATCGGCTGATTAACAAACTGCGCACCAGCACTTGCTAAAGATGTTGTGCTAACAGTTGTCGAACGGTTTGCATTCATCAGATTCTGCAAGAAATCAGCTTGGACATCAGACACTGAAGTCTGAACAGTTGTAGTTGCTTCAGTAGTTTGTGTTGATGTAGAGACACCAGAACGAGGCTGTAAAATGAACGGCTGTATGCCTACGCCTTTCCTCTTCTTAGTTCGGCCTCCAACAACTGACTTCTTCCTCCCTTTTGATGGAGTTACAGATGAAGAACCAGTCACAGGCTGTTTACCTTTGCCGGAAACCACCTCGGCATCTGGGTTATAATCTTCATCAGATTCAGATGAAGCCACCACATCATACACTCGATCTTTGTATCGATAAATGCTTTTGTTCTTGCTGATTCTGTAAGCAAGGTGTTCATCACTACCTTTCCTTAGCTTCACAAATTTGGAATTGATCAAGACTCGCACAAACGGATCGTTTGTCTCTGACAAGTCTTCAGAGACAACTTCAGCATTCAGAAAATCTTCATCGTCATCAGATTCATCATCAAGAGTATTCACCGCTGGTGTCTCAGTCACAACGACAGATACAGGAACTTCCTGTGCTGAGACCACCGGTTCAGTAGTTGGCGGCTGAGATACCACTGGTTCTGGTTCTTGATTCACAGGTTCCTGAACCACCAAAACTTGCCTCTTAGGCCTCTTCACCCTGCCTTGTTGCGGCATTCTTTATCAAATCAGGATATCGGTCATTAAGCACCATCTGAAGGATACTGGGATAAATTGCAGCTTTCTTTTGTCGTAGAGTCAGATTGTCTCTCATATAATGAAAGATCATTCCAGAAACATTGTACGGCCTGTTCATCACCAACGCGTTCATCAGAGATAGAATAATCTGCTAGAATTCATCATGACCAGAAATCCTGTGTCCCAAGCAGACCAACAAAACATGCACCAGATACTTGTATGGGACGCTCAGCGATGATTTGTACACCCATTCCTTGCTCGGATCATCCGTATACCAAATCCGCTTCAAAAACGCCACATTGTCTTCATGAGGGAATTCAATAGACGCCGTTGTTGTATCAGAATCTAACTGAAGAACTCTGCGAATGTCTGCTTCAGTCATTTCAACCGGTTGGCCTTGAATAGTCGCAACGATTCTAATCGGAGCATCAGTAATCGTACGTGCCGTATTCCAAAACTCCAGAATGATGTCTCTATACACGTCACATTGCTGAGTGATAGCATAGTGAATTCTCGATCGCCGCAGAAAATCAAATATCCCAGGTCCTTCGAATTTATCGAGTTTGCCCCGTGCAACACCAATATGTGCACAAATATTGTGTTTATCGCCAATTTTCAAGTCGTTCACCATATCTGAAAACACATAAAGGAAAACATTCACTAAATTCAATGTTATTTACAGATATAATCACTGATTTTGTC
Organism: Deinandra increscens subsp. villosa; assembly: GCA_039602395.1. Classification (NCBI taxonomy): domain Eukaryota; kingdom Viridiplantae; phylum Streptophyta; class Magnoliopsida; order Asterales; family Asteraceae; genus Deinandra; species Deinandra increscens. The sequence goes on from JBCNJP010000006.1 coordinate 37,710,570, forward strand.
AAATCATTGTCGTTTGCGTAAACGAACAACATTTGATAAAAAATTTGAAACCCACCAAACTCTGTCCGAGCTCCCTCCGAACCCCAGGTTCGGAGTCTCCGAACCCCATGTTCGGAGCCTGAAGAACTCCGACAGGTTTGAATTCCAAAAACAGTGAAAACGACCAAATCAGACACAACCAATCAACACCCATAGTCGGATTTTGATAAGCAACACATAGACACCATATTTAATTGCCAAAAACACGTTTTCGATGGTGTATTTTCAGATCTAAGAACTGGATTATATCCGAACGAGTTTTTCCAACAGAAAACCCACAAATACTGAATGAAAAACTAATCTAAGTCCACCAGTTTGTTCGGAATCAAAGAATCTACCTAGAATCAGTCTCAAATCGCCAAATACACGCTAAATGAAAATTTGAAATTTTGGCAGCAGTTCGGTGCACGTTCGGAGATAACAGTAAACAATGAGCTCCGAACTCCAGGTTTGGCGTATTTATAGCCAACCAAGTTCGGACCTCCGAAGTCCACGTTCGGACAAACAATAGCACCGAACACCTAATTCGGCCATCTCCAAGCCTTGTCCGATGATGAGGTTCGGACCTCCGAACTCCACGTTCGGTCGTCCGAACTCCAGGTTTGGAGATTTGAAAATTTTTCAAAAATAACCCCTGATCTTGATGAATCTTTTAAATTGAACCTCGGAAGTTTTAAAAATCATTAATTTTTCCTCAAACTTTGTTCAATTTACCGATGAAATTTCTGAAATCAAGTCCATTTGGTTGTTTCCAGCATAATTTGAAATCTTTCACTAACGGTTGATCGAAAATAACGCAGAATAAAAATCTTTTTGATTTTTGTAAATTTTCAAACACACCGAAAATCTTTTTGGAATTTTTTAAAATTAAGCTAAAACACACCTAGAATTTTTTGTGATTTTTCAGATATTCAAATAACAAACCAAACAGAAATGAAACGAAAATTACTGAATTAAAACTAACATAACTTAAATATTTTTGTGAGAAAGATCCAGACGCGAGATCATATCAGCTAATGTGCATCAGGTATACTTCAATTTCATTTTTAATCAGCATGCAAGTCAAGTTGGCAGCAAATACAACTTTTCAGTTTATTTCAGCTTGGACATATCAATTTTTATAGCTTTCTGATATGTTAAGGTATATTTAGCATGCATTGATAATATGATAGCCCACACAATCAGAAATACTGGTAATCTGGCTTATTCTTATTATTTTTGTATTTTCCACAGAATTTGATTTCCATCGAGATTTATCGTCTATGGTGTTTCATGCAAAAATAAAGCAGAACCCTAAACAAATAACAATCAGGTCGCTGGTAGGCACGTAGAGAAAGTCCGATTGTTTAGGAAAATAAAAAATAGAAAATAAAGCAGAAATTGTATAACCCAACAACAATCAGGTCGGTGCTCCCGCACACGCAGAGAAAGTCCGATGAGTTATACGAAACACCAAAGAAAATAAAGAAGAACGTCAAACGAATACCAATCAGGTCGATCTTTCAATACGCGGAGAAAGGCCGATCGTTTGACAAAATAAAGATAATTAAACAAGTTTAAATCTTTGCAAAATAAAAGCATGCATACACTAGAACATCTCTTATTCTATTTTTGCCTTTTTCATTTCATTCAATGCCAAGATCACACAGCATTCGTTATGATGTGCCTTACATTTAATCAAGCAAATTTTTATATATATATCATACTAGCATATATCAGATTTGTCCTTACGCATTTAACTAAGCAAACAAGTACCTACAACTTTTCTACTTTATCCGTGGTTGATAACACACGCCGATGTAATATCATTTCTCGCTTGGTCGGATCAATTTCTCAAATTTTTGATTTTTCCATTTTTTTATGCTTTTTGCATCTTTCCAATTTTTTTTTATATTTTCTGATGTTCTCCCCCTAAAATACAAAACTCTATTTTTTGGATTTTGTGAATAAGGAAAAGAAAAACAGACTTCAAAAATAAACAAATGAAAAAATGATCAACCGAAAGTTACTCAACAGGTAACTTTTGTATGTCGTTGATTTGAAAAAGATAACGAAAGCGGGTTTTGTCAAAAGCTTTCGTGAAAAGATACACTTTTTGAAAATCAGTATGGATCTTTTGCAAATCAATCAGGTGTTTCTCAAAACAATCACGGATGAAATGATAACGAATATCAAACCATAATCCCGCATCTATTGTTGAATCCATAAAACCTGAGAGCAGCAACTAGCAGCCGCTATATATTCAGCTTCAGCAGTGGATATGGCAACAGAAGTCTGCTTCTTACACTGCCAAGATACCAACCGGTCGCCAAGAAACTGACATCTGGCGGTGGTTGACTTGAAATTAATCTTGCAACCGCCGTAGTCTGAATCCGTATCCGCTCCCAAGATCTGAATTACTCTTCATGAGGATACCAGCTCCCGAGATCTGAATTACTCTTCAGATAAGCTAGAATCCTCAAGACCGCATTTATATGAGAAACACGAGGTGCTGCCTGGTACCTGGCACACAAACATGCAGCAAACATTATATCAAGTCGACTAGCTGTAAGATACATCAGTGAACCTATTATAGCCCTATAATGAGTGACATCAACTTTTTCACCGTCTTCGTCAGGACATAGGCCATGTGACAGCTGAATAGGAGTTCCTGGAATTCGAACATCTTCTACTTTGAATCGATTTAGGACATCTCTCACATACTTCGTCTGATGTATAAAGATACCCTTATCTGATTGTTGAACTTGTAAGCCTAGGAAGAACAACATTTCCCCCATTGAACTCATCTCGAACCTGGTTTGCATTAATGTCTCGAAATCCTTCGATAGTTGTTCGTTTGAGCAGCCAAAATAATATCATCAACATAGATTTGTACCAGAAGCAAATCCTCCCCCGTTTTACGGCATAAAAGAGTAGGATCAACCAACCCACGCTTGAACCCGTTGTCGAGTAAATAAGTAGACAACGTCTCATACCAAACTCGAGGAGCCTGATGGAGACCATATAAAGCTTTATCCAACTTATAAACCTTCTCCGGATAATCAGGATCGAAAAATCCCGGAGGTTGTTTGATATACACTTCTTCCTTAACCTTACCGTAAAGAAACGCACTCTTTACATCCATCTGAAAGACTTTGAACCCACGATGTGCAGCAAATGCCAAAAAGATTCTGATTGCTTCAATTCTGGCAACTGGAACATACACCTCATTAAAATCTATCCCTTCTTCCTGAGAAAAAGCTTGAACAACCAAACGGGCTTTGTTTCAGACAATGACTCCACGATCATCCCGTTTGCATTTATATACCCACCGTGTACCACACGGCTCTTTGCTTCCCGCTGATAAATCTTCCAAGTGCCACACACCCAGCTTTTTAAATTGCAGTATTTCTTCTTGCATTGCTTCAACCCACGAACCGTCTAATAAAGCTTCATGAACATCTTATGGCTCGGTCTGTGAGATAAAGCATGAATGAAATGCTTCTTCCTGAACACCAGATTCCAGAACAGATAGTAACGCACTACTCTCAATTTGATGTCTCGTACGTACTCCTTCATTTAAATCACCAATAATATTGTCTTGCGGATGAATGGTGTTTATCCGGAGCGTTTGATGAATAGGAACAACCACCGTTTCAGCCATACCAGGAACAGGATCTTCCTCAACCACCACAGTTTCAGTTGTATTGATGTCAGCATCATTTGAAATAGTATCAACTTGTGGATTGACCACATTATTAGTTGAATCCGCCTCAACTTCATTTGAAGTAGCATCAACTTGTGGATCTAGTTGTTGAGTAGGAATTTCCACCTGATGTGACACGGCTTCATGAAATTCACTATCATCATCTGAAGACATATCATCAGCAGCAATAGTCGAATCATTAGAAGTCTCGGTCATGTACTCATCAGCAACAGGCACTATCAGAGTCGGCAGAGTTTGTATATTTAGAACCGGAGTATCATCTTGTAACTCAATGAAAACTCTAGTAAGTTGCTCATCAGAAAACTCTGGCGTCGATTTAATATTTTCAAAAAGAGCTTTACAATCAAACAACTAGTTCGGTCCAACACCTCTGGGTGGTAAAGTATAGGATTGGAAATCCACATGCAAATATTCTCCCACCGTACCATTCTGCTTATTAAATACTCACTTCTTTTGATGTGAGTGTCTGACAAACAGCCCCTCAAAGACTTTGTCATCAAATTTTCCCGCAGAAGCTAATACGGTACAAGGACACCCAAAAGGCTCTAGATAATCGAGATTCGGCTTATGATTCTTCAATAATTCATAGCATGTCTTCCCAAGACGCTTCACAGTAAGCACTCGATTAAGCACATAACACGCAGTGTTGACAGCTTCTGTCCAAAATGGAACAGGCAATTGAGCATCAGCTAACATTGTCCGTGCTATTTTAGTAATTGTGCGATTCTTTCTTTCTGCCACGCCGTTTTCCTGAGGTGTGTATGGTGTGCTAAATTCATGCACAATCCCTTTTTCCATACAAAACGTCCTCACGGCTGAATTCTTGAACTCCGTGCCATTGTCACTACGAATTCTTCGTACTTTCAATTTATACAAAAATTCAAGTGTTGTAATCAAATTAATGAGAATTCTTGAAGTTTCATCCTTAGAGACCAGAAAATCAACCCAAGAAAATCTTGAAAATTCAGACCACCAAACAATATCAATTCCCAGAAATACTTTGTCGATTCACCGGACCAAAAAGATCCATATGTAGTAACTCTAACGGGACTTCAATTGAATGGTATTTCTTCAGTGGATGGGATTTTCTTTTCTGTTTTCCCTTCTTGCACCTCACACACACATCATTGAATAAAAACTGTTTCTTTGAAACCCCTTCGACAAAACCCCTCCGCACAAGTTCGTTCATTTTTCTGTAGTGGATGTGTCCCATGCGACGATGCCATAGAATGGAATCTCTCTCGGATGCTTTAGACAAGAAACATTGACCCGCGACAGTTGCTTTTGCTGAATTCATGTCGAGCATATACAAGTTTGAAAATCGCGGTGCTCGCATTACCACATACTCATCTGGAATCTTGAATTCAGGTTTCAGTATCAAACATTCACTCCCCGTTAAAGCAGTTGTGAATAGCTTGTCACAGATATGGGAGACGCTCAAAAGATTATGCTCCAATTCTTGAACATATTCAACCTTCTCGAATGTAACAGCACCATTTGAAAGTTTACCAATTCCTGTAACTTGACCTCCTTTGTTTCCAGCAAATGTTACTTTACCTCCGTCAAAGTATTTCACATCATGCAACAAAGAAATATCGCCGGTCATGTGCCGAGATGCTCCGCTATCAACAACCCAAATGTTATTCATCAGTTGTCGTGAAGATCCCTGCATAAATTACAACAAAAGATTAGTTTCGGGACGTACCCAAGCTTGAAGCTTTGGGTCGACCGTCATCTTCAACAAAGTCATTACCAGCCATGGACGAACCTTAGGTTTCTGTCCATTAGTTGAAGAACCCGTGGAGCTTGCAGCAGAATTTTTCAAAATTGGTCTAGTCTTTGAAAATTCACTTTCTGATTTCTTTTCATTTTTATGAAAATCTGACGATTTATTATTAAAATGAACTCTGCCTTGCTCATCCACAAATCTAACTTTCTTCTTTGTATCAGTTTGATAACCTTCAGACATATCATCAGATTTTTCTGCGTCAGATTTGCCGGATTTTGGTTTCTTCAATGGACAATTCCGATATGTATGACCACGAGCTTTGCACTTAAAACATTTTCTTTTATCTATTAAAACTTTTTCGCTCATGTCATCATCCATTTCGGACTCCACAACCCGTTTTTTGGGTCTTGGGTTTCAAACCCTTTCGATTAGGCACATAACGATTTCCAAACTCATCATTATGTCCTGACTCATATCCTGACACGTTTCCTGAAAAATCATCACAATACCCAACATGACCTCTTAATAAGAATTTTCAGAAAAACGATGATCCCTGTAATTCTGAAATCTGTTTCTTTGCCCACCAAACCTTGAATCAAATTCATTCTGACCTCCATAATCAACCCATTTTGGACCCCTCCCAAACACAGGTTGATTCAGTCCACACCTAAATTCATCATAAAATCCTTCGTCATTGTAAAATTGAGACTTTTTGAAAAACGGACTATATTTTCTGAAATTTGGTTGTCTTTGATCATAAAAACCTCTTGGTGGTGTTTGAACGGTTTCGATGATTTTTTGTTTACAGATTTTTCAACAGAAGTGTTCACTCTGTTAACCAACCCCGAATCAGATTCAGAATGAAATGTGTCCATTACATTAACATTGCTATTACCCCTCTTAATGGGCACATTTCTCATTTTGGGGTCATAAGCAGGATCATATTTGCACGCAAAAATTTGATCGATTAAAATTGGATTGACCATATCCAAAGGAAACTCCTTGTCACTATAAATCCGATTAGATCCTTTTAATCGATGGGTCACACATTGTTCAGAATTGTTAAAATTGGTTTTCAAAGTGGGATTGCTAGCCTTGGCTTTTGCAGGTTTTGAATCTTTAGAATAAGACCCTTTTTCAAAAGATTTTGAATTTGCCAAAGGCTCAAATCCGACTCCACCATATTTAACTTTCTTACCTTCAACAGATTTGCTCAGAGCAATCTGTTTTTGTTAGAACACACTCAATTTTGTAAGCTCAGATTTAATCGTTGGAAAATCATGTTTTGAAATCAAATCTTTGTGATCTGGCTTAGAAACTTTAGAAGGAGTGGTTTTGGAACATTCAACATCTGTTTCAGAAACTAAATCATCAACTTTATCAAAATCTGAGACATCGTAAAAAAGTTCATCAACCGTCGAATCCAAAATAGATTTTCCGGTATAATTTTTGTCAGACTTTGAATTAGTTGAGTGATGATTGGTTTGCTTAGCATGAGAAGGAACATCCAGTGTCTCATCAGACGGACCATTTGTGATAATGACCGGAGGCGGAACTTGGCTTAGTTTACCAGAAACATTTTCCTTTTCATTTTTATAAAGATAATTGGCAAAGGAAGATGAAACTTGTACATAATCCAGTTTTTGTTTTAATTCAAAATTTTCAATTTTGAGATCTGCTACAAATTTTTGACTGGCAGCCAAATCCTTTTGAACGGACACGAGCAATTCAGACTGAGTTGAAAAATTGAATTTTTGTAATCGTAACTGCTCATGTACGGACAATAGCTCCTTGGTGGTTCCCTCCCATCTTTCTTTGTATATATTCTTATCTACTTTTGCTACTGACAAAAGATCACTAAGTTTTTCTTCTCATCTAAGAGCGTACTCTTAGCAGTAGCAAAATCATCATAAGACTTACACATTAAAGGATATGAAACTACCTTTGAGGTATCGGCCATTAGAACCACATATTCTGTGAGATTGCTTCTTTTCAATGTGCCGACCTCCTGTTTCAACCTTGTGTTTTCATCCGATAGTTTCTGCATTTCTTTCTGAAGTACAAGCATCTTGTCAGCAATTTTGACAACGTTTTGCTGAGCTTTCTCATATCGCTCCTTCAGTGGAAGACTCTTCTGATACAAGTTTTCGAAATCATTTGCTATGTCAAGCACTTCAGCTTTTGCTGCTTCACAATCACGAATCAACGCTTCCTTCTCCTCAGTTAGAAGTTGAACTTGTTTTTCTAACAAGAGAATAGCATCAGACTCGACCTTCTTATCAGACAAATCAGCCATGAAAGCAAATTTTCCTTCAGACACATAATTATGATCAATTCTTGAATCCGAGACTTCTTCTTCAACATTAATTCCAACAAAAGTTTCACCATTCGCTTCACCATGAACTTCACCTTCATCTTCAGTGGATTCAGTCATAGTGTCTTCATCTTGCACATGTGTAACCATCAAAGCAGATGAATCAGCGAATTGATTACCCCAATTATAAGTTTTATCAGCTTGAGATACAAGAGCTTTTGTGGATTCAGGATTAGATTTTGAGTTAGAAGTACTCCCTGAACTCGAAGATTGTTGGATCCAGAAGCATTTGATTTGGGAACGAATTTTTGATATTCTTTCTTTTTCGGCTGAGAGCATTCACGAGCGAAGTGACCAAAATTAGAACAATTATAGCATCTCACTTTTGATTTATTAAAACCAATTCTGCCACCAGAGTTCAGATCTTTTCTACCGGTCTTCTTTAAGAATCTTTTCACTCTCCTAGCCAGCATGGCAAATTGCTAATTGATATCCATTAACTCCAAATCATCAGGATCCACCTGATCATAGTCTTCTTCCGTTAATTCAGCATTGCTAACATTCCCAGTTATCAAACCGTAATAAGATGACACTAAAGCAGAAACAAGGGCCATATAATATTCAGTTGTTGAAACAGACATAGCGATCTTTCCCGTGTTCACCAAATTACTTGCTGGAATTGATGTGCTACTTCCTCCAGAGTTGTAATTGTAATCACCACTATGCAAACCCATTCCAGTTCCTGAATTTGAAACATATCCAGGTAGACCTCCAGCTACAAATGATGTTGCTGGTGCAGAACTTGTTATTTTCGCCGTCTTATCTGAAATTGTTGCTGCATTTGATCCGTAGTAAACATCAGGATTCTGAACCGCTGCTGGAGTAGTATTAACATTTTTCATTTCCAAATCTCTAGCTTGCAATTTTCCCAACAGTTTCACAAATGTCAACTCAGAATAATCCTTATCATTCATGATCATCAGGACATAAGATTCCCATTTTGATGGCAGACCTTCTAGCAATTTCTCCTTAAGCTCTTCATCATCTTTCTTGATTTGGACATTGTCCATTTCAGACAACAAGTGACAATATCTTGAAATTAACTCTGGAATGCCCTCACCATCAAAATGTTTGAAGTTATCAAACTCCTTGTTTAGCACTTTCTTCTTACTTTTCTTGTACTGTTCGTTGCCTTCACATCTTTCTTTCAGTGTCGTCCATAATTCATTAGAGTGTTTGCAACTTTTAAATTGGTGTAACAATTCTTTAAGTAAAGCTTGATTTATCAAACCATATGCTTTTTGTTCTCTAATAAAATCAGCCTTTTGTTCAAGATCCAGATTCCTTTGCATAATAGGAACATTGTTCACACCAACAGGATACACATATGGTGTATCCATAGCACTCCATAGGTCTGGATCCGTTGTGCTGATATAAACTTCAAATATCTTCTTCCAATTAGCATAGTCCTCAAACTTAAGAAGCTTAGGAACTTTCTGAGTCGTCCCGATTTCATTGTCGTAATTCAGTAATGTTTGCATCTGCGATTGAATAGCAGCAAACGCATTATAATCCGACATTTTGAAATATTCAAGATTCTGATGTCTCCGAACTTGCTCCGAACTTAAGACTAGCTCCGAGCTTGTTCCGAACCTTCACCGAACTTGAAAACAAGGTCCGAACTCCCTACAAACTTATCACCGAACACAGAAACTCCGAACTCTCTCCGATCCTAGTCCGAACTATCTCCGAGACAAGATTCTCACCGAACTCTCTCCGATAGTACTCCGAACTCTCACCGAATCGAAAAGATGACCGAACTTCACTCCGAACTCAAGCCTCGGAGCGGTTACACCGAACTTCAGGTTCGGCCGAACGCAAAATTTTGGAAATTTTTCAGATCTCACCAGAAAACACTCACAAATGAACTCTAAGAACTCAGATGACCAAATGCAACCAGAAACAAGGAATTTTGACACAAAACATGATGTTTTTCACATAAATTTCTAGAGAGCAACTTGAAAACGAACTTCGAATACACGAATTGCAATAAATCGAGCCAAACAGCACTAGATAGCTTTGATACCACTTGAAAGTGACTGAGCGTAGGATCAGTTTGGTCGATAACAATCGTATATACGTGAGAATGCAAACACAACAATGTAAATAAATTCAATCTCTCATTAAAACGTGATAATCAGAGACTCAGAGTACACACACAATCTCACATACAAAAGTTCGCTCAACTCTCAAAACTGTTACAAAGACACAAACAAAATCTATTTATAGACCTACGGGTGTCCGAGCTCCTAGGCTTGTCCGAACCTGAGGTTCGGCCAAGGCTCGGCCAAGGTTCGGCCGGAGTTCGGCCACCAGACCAAAACTTAAAATCTTCGTGTCTTTTTCTGATCCAGCTCATTGCCATATCGTGTATCAACATATGTGTAAAATGAAAAGTTCCACTTAAGCACATACAAGATGTCAAATGATGAATCAGAATACATGTATGAGGTTTTGTCATGCTTAAATCACATAACCAAAGTCAGATAAAGTCAAATAAAGGAACAAGAAGCATTCAATATTAGACATTTAGTATTATCCTCAAGGTCAGAGACAAATAGGAACAATCAGCCCTAAAAACTAACCTTGCAAGCATTTATTTTCTTATAAGTGTGACATGAGCTTCATTATAACCTAACCATTTATTTAGAATAAAAGATAATGACTCATATAATAATGACTAAAATGCATGTTATTTCATAAACTCAGGTATGATTGTAAACCTTACTCAGAATTGCAGAAATTTAACATGCTATGTCCTATTTCATGAGACTTATTGAATTATTGCATAAAAATCAAGTAGGACAATCCACTTGAGTAGACAGAAGTCAAATATCCAATCATTTATTAGAGATCAGAAGACATACCTCAAAGAAGATCTAATGTTTGCTAAGATCTAATTGAGAAATATCTAGGAATCAACAGATTCAAAGCTTGATCCTGTTTGTGATCAATCATACACATATTAGAGATTTGACTAAGGTTTTTCAAGCTGATTGAAAAATGTTTAATGATTTGCCCCTCTGTGGCTCAATAGTTGTATAAAAATTGCCAAAAATTCATGAAACATACCTATCTGATGATCTAATTTGAGCTAAGATCAATGTAGGAAACAGGTAGTCTTGTGGTGTTTCTGGACAAAATCTGTTATTAAATCAGGTAAAATTTGTTAAACAATTGATTGAAAGCCACACACAGCCTAAATAGGGTCAGATTCATTAAACAAGAGTGAATTACACCAGATTTGACTTAAAAATGTTAACAATGCAAGCATTTGTCAAAAACTAAGTCAAGACTAGTCAAACATTGTAGATTTTAACCTATATTGAGTTCAAACCTATGTTAGACAATTTAAAGTCCAGAACTTGACTTATTTTATCAATTTAAGTTGCATATCCAGTGAAATTCAATTGAAAAGAAGAAATCTAACAAAATGGTCAAAAGTAGCCTTTATGTTGTAATATTTGGTCAATTTTATTCTTAAAGCAACATAAAAGCAACAATTGCTACCATTTCATGTCAAAGATTCCCTTCCTCAAATTATTTAAGTCAGTTGACTCTTATTGGATTGAGTTTAGACCATTTAAAGTCCAATTTTGGTTACACGGAAAGAATTTGAGAAAAAATTCACCATTTGAACCAATATGATGAGATTTGCATCCAAGTTTATCTCACTTAGGACTTAAACTATTTACTAAACTCATTATTTTTGTTTCTTTTCAAAAATTTAAATTTTGACATGGATTGTTCTAAAAATTCAACTTATTTCCTTAATGGGTCAAACTAAGACAAAGTCTAGTTTAGCTTCCAATTTTGAAGCTTTTGAAACCCGGATTGCATTTAGAAACATCCTAATGCAACACATTGTTGTTTTGGAACACCAATAATCAAAACATCTCATTAACAGTTTGGAATTTAACCAATTGAGAGATCAAACAGTGAATTATTTCATAAACAAAAATTTCAGGATCAACCCTAAACTACCTAGCAAAGAACTAGCAATAGGATTCAATCAATCATTAATTTTGTTTAACAATCATGAATCTCAATAGAGTTTGAGTCCAAACCACACAAAATCAACATAATCAAATTCTCAAATTTATTGAAGGTTTTCGGCCCTGTTCTGATAAACACATTTAAGAGAGATTCAAGAGCTTATGAGTGAAACCAGTCCGCTTAGACTTGATTCAATCACAATGTATCAACAGAAATCTACAAGTTTGATATGATATCCAGAACCATTTATTGATCACAGTAACCTACTCTTGTTCACGGTTTATTATCAAATGATGATGATGAGTTCGATGAGTTCAATTACCTCAAATCGGTGAAGTGGATGAAAAGGAGCAATAGAATGAAACCTAATCTGTGAATCCAACAACCGAACCAGAGATAAGAACCCTAACTTGTTTTGTGAACCGTCAGCCTCAATTGTTACACCCGAAACAATAAACCTTAAATTAACCTAGAAATCTGCTAAGGACAAACCTGAAAGTGCAGAGAGAGTGTGCGCACCAACCTTAAGTGCATGAGTGTCAGATTCGGTGATCGGATGGGAAGAGAACGGAGGTCGGCGGTGGAAGGGGATGGTTGCCGGAGGTTCGCCGAGAGAGAAAGAAGGAGTAGGTATGTGTGATATGTTTGAATGAGAATAAAAAATGAACCTCTTCTTGTTTATTTAAGTAGGCAAGGTCGTAAAAAAACTTAGGGTTTTTTTTTATTCACCGAGATCGCCAACAGTTTCAAAGTGGGCGAAGTCGCCAAGGGTTAGCTTGCCGAGATTGTCGAGAGCAGACTCACTTTATCCGAGATCGCCAAAGAGTCAGGCGAGATCGCTAAGAGTTAATACATATTAGGCGAGATCGCCAAAGAGTCAGGCGAGATCGCCAAGAGTTAATACATATTAGGCGAGATCGCCAAAGGCTGGAAAGAGGTGAAGTCGCCAAGCTCAAGTCTTAGTTTGTTTTGTGAAAAACACCCAAGTGTATTTCGAGATCGCCAAAAAGAAGGTTTGAGGTGAGATCACCAAAGGAACCTGTTTAGAAGGCGAGATCGCCAAGAGGAAGGCCTAGGTAAGGCAAGATCGCCAAGACCAAATTCTTGGACTTCTGAGATCGCCAAGGGCAGATTCTCGGGATGCCAAGTCTTCCAGGCGAGTTCGCCAACAACAAACTTAAAGATTTTTAACGGGAAGTTAATTTATGAAAACCGTTAACCAAAAAGAGAACACCCGAAGCAAAAAACTAAAAAATACACATTTGTAAACTCAGTGATTTGCAGAAACTTAAATGAACTCATTAAGGGCAATTTAGGAATTAATTGAATTTTCTAAGTGCATAACATGTTAAAAACACCATTTTAACTCAGAAAATATAAAAATTCACTCACTTGACCAAAAACCTTATTGAAACTGATTAACTTGAGTATGGTCAGCCCAAACTTACCAAAACGGTTAATTTGACTTAAAATTGCAAATGTACCTCAAATTTGACTAATTTCTCCCAAACTTGATGTTTTTAAGCACAAAGCACCCAAATTCACGTTTTATGACAAATTTGGTTATATCAAAGCGTAGTGCTTTCATTTGCACCGTTAAAGCCTTATTTTCTGGTATTTTCCAGTTATTTGCTTAATTTTGCATATTTTTGCCCGGTAATGGTTGGACTATGTTTGGAATCAAACCGGTCAATTACGTGATCACAGACACTTACAAGTCAAATCACCTCACAGATTCAGTAACCTAAGTCAGATTGTCGGTATTGTTTTCCACTTAAGCTCAAGCAAGACAATTTTTAGCAAAATCACTGTGATGTCATTTATCATGTTTTAGTTTGATTTAATGAAAATTGTGTTGACTTCTTATTCCACAAAGTCAAACAGTTATCCTAGCTTTGTCTATTTAGCATTTCAGTTATGCACAACACACATATGGAACTTCTCCTCCCTATTTCTTTAGAGGGAAGTACTGATTTCAAAATGGTTGAGTATATATATTTTTGATTCGCGTGAACACAAGGTCAGAGTTTCCTCAGCAGATGTGTCACGGAATATTTACAATGATAATGATGGGACGCGTGAACACAAGGTCAGAGTTTCCTCAGCAGATGCGTCACGGTCAATGGATGGATGTGAGATATTTCTCACTTATTGACGGATGTGTGATGATTCACAATTATTGAGTAATGTGTGATATTTCACACTTATTGTATGTTTGAAATCAACACTTTCCGCAAAAGAAATACTCGAGTGTGTTGGTTAACTTACTTAGCATAGACTTAAGCAGATTTAAAGGATTTTACCAACTGTTTTGACTTAAAGTCCACAATTTCATGGTTTTAAGTGTTTAATCACAGGACTTGCCTAATTCCTATTTTGTTGAGCCTACCGACACATCGAATGATAGAATTAGTGATCGATTGGATCATATCCTATGGTCAGTTCACAAGACCAGAATTATATCATGTTCCACATAGTTTGCCCAACCAAAACAAAAATTTTCTGGTTTTCTTTTTCAAAGATTATTTTAAGCATTGCAAAATTGCAAAGATCTTGTGCTTAGACTCAAGTGCCCATCAAGTGCCTTTACAAAAGTTGTTGGGAATCACTCGATTCTAATTTACATGATTTTTATTTATTTTTGCAAATTTTTGTAGTTTTCTCCAATTTTTCATTTATTCCAGCATCACTAAAAATTCAAGATTTTGACTTTTTCATCAGGTATTCAACAAGTGTCTTCACAAAAGTTGTTTGAAATGATCCGATTCTATTTTTAGTGATTTTTATTTAGTTTTCAAAATTTTTTGTGATTTTCTCTAATTTTTCAACCGTGAGTCGGTTTAGGCTTGACCGACTGTCACAAAGACTCAAAATAAAATAAGATAAAATATTTTTGGTATTTTCTGAAGATTTGATTAACACTTTATGAAATATCTTATTGATGATCAAGAAAAGATGACCAAATACTTAACAAGACTCAAAGAAACTAAAGGTAAAATCTTTTTGTGTTTTCAGGAAAAATTTAAAGACAAAATCTTTTTGGCTTTTCAATTTGGCTGTCAGAAAGATTGAAACATAATAAAATCTTTTTGGGTTTTCTTTTACGAGATTATTGCACGGCAAGGAAGCGAACAAAGACGATACCTCTAAGAGTACCCAACCTAAGACTAAGGCAATAACTTAAAAGGAACCTAAAGGTGAGCTTACTCAAAGTTAATCATTCCTACCGATTAAACTAGGAAATTAAACCTAGAAACATCAAATCCCTTGGTGAAGATATCTGCAAGTTGATTTTCAGAGGATACATGAACTATGGTAATCAGCTTTTTCTCATGACAGTCCCTAATAAAGTGATGCCTAATCTCTATGTGTTTGGTCTTAGAATGCTAAACAGGGTTCTTAACGATAAACATGGCAGCAGTATTATCAATGTTAATAGGGGTGGACATGAAATTCAAACCGTAGTCCAGAAGCTGATTGTGGATCTAGAGAACTTGAGAACAGCAAGAGGCAGCAGCTATGTATTCCGCTTCGGCAGGTGATGTAGATACCGTTGAATGCTTCTTGCATTGCCATGAAACCAGTCGATTCCCCAAGAATTGAGCTCCGCCGATGGTTGACTTGCGGTCCATGTTGCAACCTCCGTAATCACTCTCCGAGAAACCTCTAAGATCAAAAAGCTCGTCTTTGGAATACCACAGCCCTCTCTTTGGATTGAACTTTAGGTAACTGAAGATTCGTTTCACGGCCGTCAAGTGTGACTGTTTCGGTTTGGATTGAAATCTCGAGCATAGACACACGACAAACATTATGTCGGGTCGGTTGGCCGTCAGGTACATGAGTGACCCGATCATTGATCTATACAAGTGTTCATCAACACATTCACCTTCCAAATCTGCATGGAGCTTGACACGAGTTTCAACAGGAGTGCAATAGCCTTTAGAGTCATGAAATCCAAACTTCTTCAGCATTTCCTTCACATATTTTCCCTGACTGATTAGAATGCCTTCATTATTCTGTTTCACCTCAATCCCTAGGAAAAATGTGAGTTCCCCCATTGAACTCATTTCAAAGCGTATTTCCATCAAATATTTGAACTCATGACAAAGAGTTTTATTTGTTGAACCGAAGATGATGTCATCCACGTACACTTGAACTAGAAGCATATCATCACCCACATGACGTATAAATAGTGTCTGATCAGTCACCCCTCGCTTGTAGCCATTTTCCAACAGATAGGTAGACAGTGTTTCATACCACTTCCTTGGTGCCTGATGGAGTCCATAAAGGGCTCTTTTCAGTTTGTAAGCCTTATTTGGGAAAGAAGGATTGACAAACCCTGGAGGTTGATCAACGTACACCTCTTCGTCTAGTTCACCATACAGGAAGGCAGTTTTCATGTCAAGTTGATAGACGGTTATGTTCTTTGACGCGGCATATGCCAAGAAAATCCTGATGGCTTCAAGACGAGCTACCGGGGCATAGACCTCATCATAGTCTAGCCCATCTATCTGCATGTAACCCTTGACCACAAGTCTTGCTTTATTTCCAATTATTATTCCTCTGTCAACCTTTTTATTCTTCAAGATACTGGTTTCACACCAGGAGGAGTGTCTACAAGTTGCCACACATCCAATAGTTTGAATTGAAGCAACTCAGCCTGCATGGCCTCTATCCAGTTGTCATCTTTCATAGCAGTAGCTACAGAAGTAGGTTCTTCTTAAGAGATGAAGCAGGAAAATAAGCAAGTGTTTATTATTCCTGATTGACTTCTGGTTACTCTCTTATCAAGTGGACCAATAATGTTTGAGACGGGATGTTTCTTGTGAATTCCAGTCTCATCAACAGTCGGAACTGGAATATTTGAGTCTAGAGATCCCATCTGCACATCATTGCCTGGAGTATCACCAGTTTCAATCACAGTTGTGTATTCTGAGTCTGAATTATTATTGAGGAATTCATTCTCAGGTTGATTTTCTGGAATTTCTTGATTTTGTTGATTTTCTTGATTTGGCACAATTTCCTGAACAATTTCTTCGGTTACTTGGTTTTCACCAGTAGTGACAGCTGGAATGGTGGCAGATGATTTGGGAACGTCTGTTGATTCACTTCTCCATGTAAAATCAGGTAGATCATCTGAGTAGATGGAATACAATATTGATGATGTAATTGGAGCAGAACTCTCGGGCACAGACGCTTCACATTATTGACACCTTCTTACACATTACCAGAATCACCTGAAATTACGGAATCACCAAAGTTAAAAGAAGCAGAGAAATTCTCAAAGTCATACATACCATCTGAGTCAGGCTCTTTGGAATTATGGGTGTGCTCGTTAACGTTAACGTTGCATGACTCCATAATCACCTGAGTTCTTTTGTTGTACACCCGATATGCCGCAGAGGTCATCGAGTATCCAACAAAATAGCCTTCATCTGCCCAAGGAGCAAACTTAGCTAACTGCTCAGACTGAATCAATACAGTACAAGGACATCCAAAGGGCTTTAAGCGCTTTAACACCGGTTGTTTTTTTTTTTGAAAATAGCTTAAAGGATGTCTTGTTGGCATGTTTGACCAAAAGAGTTCGGTTCAAGACATAGCAAGCAGTATTGACTACTTCGGCCCAAAAAGACAGTTTAAGGTTAGAATCAGAGAGCATCATCCGAGCACACTCGATTATTGTGCGGTTCTTTCCTTCAGCAATCCCATTCTGTTGAGGAGTATAGGGAGAGCTAAATTGGCGAGTGATGCCCTTCTCGTTGCAGAACGAGTCGAAGATGTGATTTCTAAACTCTGTCCCGTTGTCAGATCTGATTATTCGAACTTTTTCTCTGCTTGCGTTCTCGATGCGTGTAACAAAATCTTTAAGTATCACCGGAGTCTCAGACTTCTCCTTGAAAAAAATACCCAGGAATATCTTGAGTAATCGTCAGTGATGACTAGGCAGAAATACTTTCCCCCTAAACTCTTGATATTAATCGGCCCAAAGAGATCCAGGTGTAACTGTTGAAGAATTATTGTTGTTCTTCCCGGCGGCTTAGGCTTATGAGACACTTTATGTTGCTTTCCCTTTGAGCATGCAACGCAGTTATCGATTTGCACGAATTCTTTGTCGGGTAGCCCAAATACATGTTTCCCCCTAACCAGGCGGTTCATGTTACGGAAATTAACATGTCCCATCTGCCGATGCCACAAGGTTGAATCTTCCTCTACAGCTTTAGACAAAAAGAACGCAATTGAACTCGACGTCTTTGCAGTATTCATGTCCAGTGCGTACATGTTCCCCCTACGATTAGCCCGGAATAAAATATGATCTTCATGTACTTTAAAACCAGGTTTCAGAATGAAACATTCTCGATCGTCGAAGAACATTGGCAATTTATTGTCGCATATCTGCGAGACGCTAAGCAGACTAAATTGCAGATTTGACACGAGGTTGACTTTCTCAAAAGTGACTTCACCATTCGTTAGGTGACCGGTTCCAACTATTTGACCACCCCTTTTATTTCCTCCAAAGGAAACAGAACCTCCTCCAGATATCAGTTTGACATCATGCAGGAGATCCTTATCACCAGTCATGTGTCTGGAACAGCCATTATCCATGTGCCACAGATTTATTGCTTTCTCTCGATGTTCCTGCACAAAAAAAGAAAAGATTAGTTCGCAGACGAACCCAGGTCTTTAGGACCTTGGTTCTTCCTGTTGTTCTTTCTCTTAGGCGGGCAAGGAGAAGGAGTGGTGGTTTGTTCAAAAGGCTTTTAAGGATCAGCCAGAGGTGACCATGGAGCACGAGGACGTGAAGTTATGGGAGTTTGACTGCTTGCATTTCCTGGGATCACCGGTTGAAAGTACCCGGTACTTGCACCCAATCCTCGTGGAGCATGAGAGGTCATTCCTCTGAAGAACTGCTGATTCTGGATATTTGGCATGAACATTTGCTGATTATTCATGTAGTCATACTCTTCACTGTAGTTACCATAAAACCGAGGCCATGGTTGAGTGAAGGGAGGCCTCATCATTCTTGGTCCATAGGGAGCAACCATTGGAGGATTGTACCCCATGTGTGCTTTAGTCGAGTTGAAAGGACAGCCCCGAACAACATGATTTGGGTCTCCGCATACAAAACACCCAATATTGTTTGCAGACCCACTTAGATTCATGGTGGTAGTTGAAACCACCTTCTGAACTGGAGAGACCTTTGTTTCAGCTACGGGTTCTCCTTCCATTTGATCAGCAGCCTTCTTATTTCGCCTTTTGTTGTTGTTTTTCTGCTTAGAAACTTGACCATTATTTTTATTTCCTCCCAAGTTCACGGGTACTTCAGTAACAGGTTCAACAACATGTGGTTGAGTTACCACGATCTTTTCAGCAGCAGCAGCAGCAACATTTTCAAATGAAAGTTCATTCTTCTTACTCTTTGCCGGCTTCATGACAGATTTTGAAATGCTCGCGACATTTTGAGAGTTTGATGGTACGAAATTGCAAGACTTGAACATCTTTATTGAAGACATCGATATGACTTGAGGTGAGATCATCACAAGTGAAGGAGCGGAGGAAATCACTTTACCATCAGGATTGTGACAAAGTGTTGTGTACTACCCTTGGGTTTACCATCACCCAAATTCAGTTTATCGAGTGCAACAAAAATCAGATCATTTGAAAGGTCAGTGTGACTGGAGTATGAGTTAACAGTTTTAGCTTTGGGCTTTTGCGTCTTAGTAGGTTTAGTTCTCTTGGAAACAATTTTTCCTTTAAACTTTACTTGAGATTCACTAAGACCTGAAGATTGTGATTCGCTAAAGCTGATGATTGTGATGTTATTTCATTACTGGTTATTAATTTCAAAAACTCAGATTCTGCCTTTTGTCTGACAGTATCCTCAGATATGCCAGTGTCAACTGATTGAAATGAACTGGAATCAAAATCATTTATTTTAAGTGCACTTTCAACAGATGGGTGACTCGAGCCACTTTCAGAGCCAGATAGTTTGTCTTCCATTTGCTGAATTTCTGACTTGCTAGGAACAGACTCATTATTCAAAAACCTGATGTGGCTTCGGGAGTTTATTTTAGTAAGTTCAGGTATTGGAAAATAATTATGATTGAGAAGATTCTCAACAGCAACATCATCAATATCCCTACTTAAACCTAAACCACTTTGAACACGTTTGAAAATGTCCTTAGCCACATCACCTGCCAAATTAGAGGGATTAAGTTTCACTAGCTCAATGATTTCCCGAGCTTGAACATAGTTCTTGCTCAGAGATGAGTAACGAGTCACTAAATCCTCTAACTGAGTGCGAAGAGCTACTTCAGTATGTTTCATGACCTCAATATCATCCTGTAAGGACTTTATTTTGGCCAGGAAATCCAGTTCCTTGGCTTGCATAGACTTGACCAGACACTCATTCGCTATCACCTATTCAACCAACTATTCGTTGTGAAGGCGATACCGAGCAACTTCCTCTATACAAGATTCTGAGCATAATTTGGATTTTACCATATCGGGAATGAGATCCTTCTGACAGTTTATTGACTTTGGCTCAGCATCAGATTCACCTTTTTAAGCATTTTCAGCAGTGTTGGACACAAAAGCCGCATCTTCAGAGATTTCATCCATATCAGCCATCAGTGCAAAGTCGGTGGGATAAAGTGGATCAAAGAATGAGTCTTCCTCAATCTTGAACTCATCAGATGAATTCACCATTACTTCATAGTTAACATTTGCTGGCGGTTGAGTCTGATTGGACCAAGTGTAGTTTGGATCACTCAGTGAAACAAGTGCCTTTTCTGGATTGTCAGCACGCTTACCATTGGTGGAACTAGAACTCTGGTGAGAAGGACCAGCAGGTTGTGGCTTTTGGTATGAAAAGTTGCCCTGATTTTGACTTGAATTATTGTTTCCTCTAGATGTCACAGGAATCTGTCTCAGCTTTGGCTTCTTACACTCATGAGCAAAATGACCCAAACCTTGACAGTTGTAGCACTGTGCCTTGGATTTGTCAAAACCAATAGTTGCACCGGGTTGTGACTGGAACAGTTTTCTTGAAAAACTTTCTTGTGCGAGCAGCAATCATACCAAGTTGCCACTTGATATCCATTTCTTCAAGGTCATCAGCAGGAATTTGGTCTAAGTCTTCCTGGCATAAAGTCATACTTTCAATACTTCCAGACATTTGGGAAGCAAGGCATGCCACAAGAGCATTACACAACTCTTGATCTTTGTCAGTTAATCCTACAACTGATGGTCCTAGTTGGTATGTAGCAGTTGGCTGAATCACTGGTGAGACAGGTTGTTGAGAAACGAAGGAAGCTTGACAAACAGGTTGTGGAGAGGGAACTGGAGCAACTTGAACAGAAGAACATGACCCACCGGCAAAGTAAGGAAATTCCAAGTCATTTTCATTAGGAGTGATGAAAGCAGCATTAGGGGCATGCTGAGAGGAACTCTTATTTGTAACCTTCCCCATGAGTGAATTTCCATCTCTTTCAATGGATGCAATTTCATAGCCTCTAACTTTGTCAATGAGATCCATGTAGTCACAAGTGGCTAAGTCACTGCTTTCAAGCAGATAGATAACATATGGAACAAAGTCCCGAGGAAGTGACTTTAGAATCTTCTTAGATATTGCTGGCATCTCAGGTCGGATCTGGTTATTTTGCATCTCACAGATAAGTCTGCAGAATTTTGTCACATGAGTCTCAAATGAGTCTCGAGCAGTGTGAGCAAAAGTATTGAAACACATTTTGAGAGAGTCCAGTCTCCTCTCTTTGCTCTCAATGTTTCCCTCATACTTCTTCTCTAGTGCAACCCAGATTTCATGAGTAGAAGTTGCCTCAGTGAAATGGAAGGCAATGTCATCAGATAGTGTCATTTTGATACACTCGAGAGCACGTTTGTCAACCTTCATTTGATTATGTTCAGTAGGAGAATAGTCCTCAACTTTCTTTATTACACGTCTCTGAGGGTTAGGTGGATCATCAGCAGCCACAGGAACAAGATCCACATAGAACACCTTAGTACCACACTTCACAGATGTCAATAGGTCATAATCCAGGTACTCGAGGTGACATTGAAACTTCTTTTTCCAATCATCATAGTTAGCAGCCTCGAGTAGCTTTGGAGTCCTATTATGCCCTTGGAACATTTGATTTCCAGAATTGAACTCAGACATGATGAAACAAGTTGTGTTTCTTCACAAAAAACGCTTAATGGGTCAAACGGGTTGGAATCTCAAAAATTGCTTCAACGGATGCTAAGAGTGAGGTTAACTGCTCAAAACCTACAAGACAAACATCATGAAGCTTATTTAGTTTGAATTAATCAAGCAATAAAGTCAAATTTTAAATTTTCAAATTTTCAAGACTTAGAAAAATTTTCAGCCATGTTCTTGAGCATAATCACTAGGTCAAAATCAAATTTCACGAAATCAAGTTTTTATTACACCAATAGTTTAGGAATTTGCTTAGGAACAGATTTGTTAAATACAACAAGCTCCAAAAACCACTTAATCTATGTGAAATCGGATCAAATAGTGATTCTTATGAAAAACTTCCAAGAACACAATTTTTGCTCTAAAATCTTCAATACTTGATGTTTTTGAGTGATTCAAGTTGCTATCATCCCTAAATCATGAGTCTAACATGTATGCATGTTCGATTTTGACTCCAAATCAGTGAAAGATAGACTTTATTTTTCAAAAGAAACGCACGATACGTGTGCTCTATGTTTGCAAAAATCTGAAAAATTCAAAAATTGACCCATTTTTTGTGATTATTGATGAAATCTAAGCATTCCAACAGATTCCTTATGAAATTTCGTTCAAAATGATCAAGGAATCATACAAACAACTAGATTTGATGACTTGAATGAGTGATTTTTCAAGTTTTTGAGAAAACTCAAGAACATGAAGAACAATGGCTCTAATACCATTTGTCAGGACCAATTTGGAGCCTTTACTCATCCAATACATAGATCCAAGTGCGGAAATCATGAATCCAAGATCAAATCATGTTGTTTGCTTGGTGAAATCCTTAGATTTAATGTCTGAAACTAAAAAACACAAGGGTTTTCACACACAAGTGCTCTCTCTCTTCAAACAACCATCCAGGAGCTTATTCTAGGGTATTTCCATGTTGCTATTTATACTGGAGAGAGCACAGGTCGTGATTGCACTTAAATCAAGAGAATGTTATTGAAGTTAGTGAATTTTATGACATCAGACTGAGGAGATCACCAAGAACAAAGTTGAGATCGCCAAGGCTGAACCTGAGATCGCCAAGAAAACTTGGTGAGCTCGCCAAGACTTGGTGAGGTCGCCATGACTTGGTGAGCTCGCCAAGGGTTGGCGAGGCGCCAAGAACAAGTGCCCAGATCACCAAGTGTAAAGCCAGATCGCTAACATTCTTGGTGAGGTCGCCAAGAATGTTGGTGAGGTCGCCAAGAATGTTCAGAAATCACTAAGTACACTCCAAAAATGTCAATTAACATTATTGAATCACTAAGGGTTGTTATTACGAAGATACATTCAATTACTAACATTTGCCAAGTTGATTATCATGAAATGACCCAAAACTTGGATTTAGACTTTCACACTACAATTGAAATGTACAAGGGCAATTTCTTCAATATCCATGATCAACACAAGTTAAGACATTACATATGAAACACTAAACATCAAGCACTTTAGTGATTATCATAAGCATTAAGAGAATTGTCCAAGTACAAAATACAAGTTAAAGTGAAAGATTTACAATTTGAGCACAGATACTAAGGATGCTATGTTTGAGTTGCCACCAACCCGATAAAGATCTTACATATAAGACCTGTTGGGGCTAGTATTTCAGGATCCTTGCTGGAAGCTCAAGTGGTTCAGTATCCTCATGCGAGTACAAAATCCTCACAGGTTAAGTAGCTTAAGTTCATTTTAATAACTAACCTCTTCTTTTTTCCCTTGTGTTTATCTGTTTGCACGTTACTTAAGCATGCAAATAGAAGCTAAATATCCGGTCAAGGATTAGAAGACGTGGACTGATTGGACTATAACGATTGTTTGACCTAGCAGCGGAATCCGGGATATTTCGAATAATTAGTTAAAGTATTTTTGACTATTTAACAAGCATAATGATCGATCTAGGGACACACATTAGCTCTGATAGCATTGTAAAACTTAGAATTAGATCATTTAAGCTCAACAATTGTATTCTTTTTTTACTTATTCAATAAAGGAATTAGGCAGCATGCTCTTCAGGCCGGCTCCCGAGGTTTTTGCCAGTATCCTTGAGGATACTTACTGAATTCTGGATTTTTCCCTCATTACATCATCTTGTCGACCTTATTTTTTTCTTGCCATTTCACCATCAATTTGATCAAGCACACTACCTCACATTCATAGCTTGATCACTTAATTACTTCAGCAATTTTTGACCAAAACAGTTTGGCACCCACTGTGGGGCAAGTGGTGTTTTGATCTAGCAAAAATTCCTAAATTCCATACCTTTGTTCACCTTCAAATCTAAAAATGTCGACTCAACCAAAGTTTGTTTCAACCTCTTCTCCATCATCCAACGATGCTTCATTTCTTACCCTTCCTCCTCTCACACGAAGCCAAAAGAAGACTGATGACCAGCAGAAGAAAATGGATTATCCTACATTCTCGGGATAGAAGGTTAAATCTGTTGATCTAGTTATTACTAACAATGATATCTTTGTTATGTTTAAACATGTTGTAGGATCGGTACTAGTTACGATTAAACTAAAACAAGAACCCTCTACTTGTAAATATAACCTTGCGGAATTAAAGTTATACTTCACTTTACTCTAGCAGATTTAGTTCTCTTGTATTAGGTAGTGTTTGATTTGCATAAGTATAGTAACAATGAAGTAAGAAATACTCGACACTATTTGCATTAGCTCAAAGTTACACTATTACAAGGTAATCAAGAACCGTGTGTAAAACTATGAGCTAACTAAGCTATATATAGTGCAGATGAGATCAATGACAGCCATTGATCTCAAACGATCTAATCTAAACCGTTTAATACAAAGTCAAATATAAACTACCAAAAGCATAAACTTCGACAATTAGAATATCTTGCGTGTTGAAAATGCGTGATCATCGGATCGTCTACTCGATCTAGCTAATCGGATATCGAAACGTAATTAACCGATTGATTTATTGATCAATGAAGAACAATTACAACCAGTAAACACCCAGATACAGACTCAGAGAATACACACTCAGAAACACACACTTAACAGATCTCGTACCTTCAGAAGACTCCCAATTACAAAGACCAAACCTCTATATATACTGGCTGACCGAGCTTCGGCCGAACCTCAGGTTTGGCCAGTCCGAACTTCAGGTTCGGACCTAGTTCGGCCAGACCTAGTTTGACTTGATCTTGATCTTGCTTGATACTTCACACGACACACATATCAGGTATCAACAAACTCCCCCTCGTCGTGTGCAGTATCTATTCAATATCATCAACTTTGTATCTTCAACCAAGCTCCCCCTTAAGTGTAGAATCCGTTCGTCCAAAGAAATAAACCTTCAAACAAACTCCTCCTCAACTCAATCGTAACTTGATCTTGAATACTTTGATGATCTCTCATGTATCTCTGGTCGTTTATCAACAGCTTCAGAAGACTTGAAGTTGTGATATCGTGCACATAGTAACCTGCTCAAACATTTAAATAGTCTTGGCACAAAACGTCTCTTCGAGACTCCAAGATATGAATTTGAAAATGATTTGTATCACGTGTTGATCAGATCGAAAATAAAGCAGAAACAAAATCTTTTTGATTTTTCAAAGTTTATGCTAAAACACACCGAAAATCTTTTTGATCTTTTCTGAAATGAAATGAAATTGCAATACAGAATCAAACACTATTTTTGGTATGAGAAAGATCACTATATGGGATCATATTGAACATAACGCCCTGAACTACATTTCAATTTCAATTAATC
Organism: Deinandra increscens subsp. villosa; assembly: GCA_039602395.1. Lineage (NCBI taxonomy): Eukaryota > Viridiplantae > Streptophyta > Magnoliopsida > Asterales > Asteraceae > Deinandra > Deinandra increscens. The sequence continues at coordinate 37,736,386 of JBCNJP010000006.1, forward strand.
GAAACACATAAGTCATGTTAATTGCTGATATAATTTGTCCAACTTAAACTCAGGTAGAATCATACTCATAACATCTGGATATGTTAAGGTATTGATTAGATTTGCTTTGACCAATGTATCCCACACTATCAGACATAATCAGACATTTTCTGTTTTCTTTCTTTTTCCTTTTGTGTGACTACATTTGTGATTTTTCACAATGGATAGTATGTTTCATGATATCATCAACTGTGTTCCATGCAAAAAGAAGTAAGAACGTTAAATCGTCTACCTTAAGGTCGATCTTTCGATACGCAGATAAGGCCTCAGATTTAACAAAATAAAAAAAAATAAAACAAGTTGAAATTGTATAACCCAACAACAATCAGGTCGGTACTCCCGTACACGCAGAGAAAGTCCGATGAGTTATACGAAACACCAAAGAAAATAAAGCAGAACGTCAAACGAACAACGATCAGGTCGATCTTTCGAGACGCAGAGAAAGTCCGATCGTTTGACAAAATAAAGAAAATCAAACAAGTTTAAATCTTTGCAAAAAGAACACATGTATACACAGTAACTTCTCATTTTGAATTTCACACTTATTTTTCTTTTTGTGTCATGAAATATGCATCAAGATGTTATCCACATGGTCAAGCATTAGTATTTAGTGTATATCGTATCTGAATACTTTCTGATTTGTCGAGCCTACCAAGCATATCAAACAATGATCTTATAGCTCTTTCATCTACTCTATTCATGCGTCAGATACGTAAGCCAATGTACCATCATTTCCCAATGATCAATTTCTCACAATTTTATATATTTGGCATGTATTCACCTTCCTTCATTATATATTTGGCATGTATTCACTTTCTCCCCATAACATGCATTTCTCAATTACTCCCCCCTTACTTACAATTCTCCCCCTTAAAATGAAACACTATTTTTGGATTTTCATTTTACACAAAAACAAGACTCTATTTTTGGTATTTTGAGAAAAATTGGAAACAAAGAAAAGTGATCAATCAACACGGATAATTTGCAAATTTGAATTCAGAAAAGTTGCAGGTTAAAAAGATTTAGCATGAAAATTTAAGTTAAGCAGAATACTCCTCCATCAACAACTTTGCAATCGTCGATAGGTCTTCTAGAAGTACCTACACACTGGTCAAACTAATTAGTCCATAAATGACCCGAAGCGAATCGCTTCTGGTCGACCAGTGTCCTTATTTTGTTTAGAAACCATCTTAGGTTTCCATTGCTGTTGTTTTGGTAGTTCAGTTTTTGATGAAACAATCACAGGTGACTGTGATAATGAACCTACACTTTGAACCCTTGAAAAAATTGGAACAAAACGTGTTTGTTTATGAAAGAATGTAGGCTCAACGTCATCAAAAACTCTGCCTTGTTCATCAAAGAACTTTGGTGTGGCAGGTTTACCAAAAACTGATTTCTTGTGAAATCTTTGGGGTGAATCAGCATGTGATAGACAGTCTTTTGCCATATGCCCTGGACGACGGCAAATATAACAGATTCGTTTCGTTTTATCCCATCTTTGATGTACCTGCAAAGAAACCACATGAATATCTCCAACATGATCAGAATGAGAATCATATACCTGATGCATGTGATCATGTACCCATTTGGATGTAGGGCTTCGAGATTGAGAACTTTCAGAAGAAATGGTAGCTTTCACAAAGACCTCAGCAATCTTCCGAGCATCAACACAATGAAGTGGAAATTCTTTGTCAGCTTGAAAAACTCCCTTCTTCACTTGTTTCATTTTGAATTTCTTCAAATCTTGAGACGATGATGCTGGAATCTTCTCTGCTTTGTCTTGCATCCCGTGAAAACCCAATCCTTCATGCTTTCCAAAAATCTTCTCCTTAGATGAACAATGTCCATTCTTTGCTAATCGAGAAAATGCAGCTTTTACTTCGGTGACATTCTTTTGATCATAAAAGATCTTTTCATCAAACTCAGGTTGAGACTGAAGCTTGTCACTAGAAGTAACTGACTCCTCATTATCAGCAGACGATGAACCAGATACAAACTTAGGTGCAGGAGAAACCTCAAATTTCTTTTCCTTCTTTTTCTTATGCTTCTTGTATTTCTTCTTCAGCACAACTTTCTCATCCTCAGCAGTAGATGACGAAACCTTTGAATAATCAAATTCGTCAATCTGTTCCTTCATTTCTTTGAAAGCTTCTTTGATATGAGCAGGGGGTGATGCAGTTTTATCAAACATTTTCTCAAAATTAGCATCATTTGCTAAGAAACTTGTGAAAACTTGAGAATTTGAAACATTGTTGAGTAAACGATTAGCATCGAGAACTTGAATTTTAAGATCAGAAATTTGCTGTTGAGCTTCAGCGAATTCCTTTTCTTTTGCAATAAATCGCTTCGCAACTTTGTGAGTTTCAAACTTTTGCATACGAAGATTGTCAAGTCCTTCATGTAACTCCTTCTGCAATTTATTCTCATTGCGCTTCTGAATTTCCAAATTTGATGCCTGAACTTTGTTAACACTAACCAACTCTCTCTTTTCATCCACTTTTCCATGTCAATTTGATATGTCAATTTGATATGCACCAACTCATCCTTTTCTTCACAAATCATAGCTTTTGCAGTTTCAACATCCTTTTTGTCTTGTTTCAAAACTTTTAAAACTTCATTTAATGTTTTGATTTCAGTAGTCAAACACTCATTCTTCAATGTCAACTCCTTTTCACGGTCTTTAGAAATCTTCAACTCTGAATTAATCACATCAAATGCCTCAGTCAGTTGTTGAACTTTATTCATAAACAAAGCAGTTTCTTTCATCAGACTCTCCAAGTTCTCATCAGATTCATAAGGATTTGGAATTGAACTAGTATCGGAACTAGTATCTGAATATGAATCATCTGACTGAACATGAGTGACAATCAAGGCTGATGAATCATAACCAAATTGTTGACCCCAATCATAAACACCATCATGTTGTGCTGTCAAAGCTGTAGACTTGCTAGTGTTACTAGTAGATGGTTGAGTAAAACCAGGCTTTGGTGATTGAGGAACACCAGACTTATTTGCATGTGTTTGTTGACAATCTTTAGCAAAATGTCCAAGCTGTGAACACTTATAACACTTTAATTTTGACTTGTCAAAACCCAGTTTATCACCAGAAAGATTCCTTCCATGTTTCTTAAAGAATCTCTTAGATCTTTGACATAACATAGCATATTGCCAAGATATATCCAATTCAGTTAATTAATCATCATCAAGAGCATCAAGATCCTCGCTGGTTAACTTTGCATCAGCAACATTCTTGAGAATCAAACCAAAAGATGATGAAATCAATGCATAAATCATTTTAGCACAATCATCTGTTGATTCAGCTGAAAAAGCATTCTGACTTGAAAAATTTGGAAGTGTGAAATTGCAACCCCTTGAAGAACTATTATCAGAATTTCCTGAAACTCCAGCTATAAAAGCAACACTTGGTGTTGTATTCTGATTTGTATTCTGATTTGGCTTAGACTTTGCACTCACGCTTGCACTATTCTCACCATGATACAATTCAGGATTTTGCAAAGTAGCAGTTGACTTCTTTGAGTTTAACATTTCCATTTCTCGAGCATGAAGTTTTCCAGTAAGCTCATGAAATGTCATTGTAGAATAATCCTTGTCATGCGTGAGTAGCAAAACATAATTTTCCCATTTCTCTGGCAAAGCTTCCAAAATCTTTTCTTTCAAATCCGCATCAGTTTTCTCAATTCCAACAACCTTTAACTCACTAATTAAATGTGACAACCTTGAAACAAGAGCAGTAATATTTTCATTGTCATAATTCTGGAAATTATCAAACTCTTTGTTCAAAACCTTCTTTCGACTCTTCTTGTAGTCATCATTACCCTCACATCTCGCTGATAAAGCATCCCACAATTGCTTAGATTTCTTGCAAGTGCTAAATTGATGAAGCAACTCAGTAGGTAATGCCATCGTAAGATAACCATAAGCTTTTTGTTCAAGCTCATATGATTTTCTTTCAGCAAGATCAAAGGTATGAACTTCTTTGAAATCTCCCGCATCAGTTGGGTGTTGATAAAGTTTCTTGAGCGGGATCCATAAATCGATATCATTCGTGCTTATGTAAGCAGAAAATCGTTTCTTCCAATTTTGGTAATCTTCAAGCTTCAACAATTTGTGAACTTTCTGACTTGTTCCGATTTCATTGTCAAAATTCAGCATGGTTTGCATGGCACTTTGCATTGCAGCAAACGCGTGAAATTCTGACATCGTTTGAAAAAAATAGTTTCTGTCGGCCGAACTCTCTCCGAACTTATAACCAAGCTCCGAACTCTGTCCGAACTTAAATTCAAAGTCCGAACCCTATCCGAACTAGCTCCGAAGCAACTAGAACTGTCCGAACTCTTCAACCACTCCGATCTAGCACCGAACTACCTCCGAACCTTGACCGAAAGTGACTGAACTCCGAACTTGACCAAACTAGTCCGAACCCTGACCGAGACAGCTCCGAACCCTCACCGAAGATGGACCGAACTTCAAGTTCGGAGCAGTTACTCCGAACCTGATCAGGAAACTCCGAACTTCGAACTCATTTATCAAAAACACGCGAAAAATGACTGATTTTGATGAAACTCGTTACCGCGGATCAGTAAAACCAATAGAAAGTGATTTAGGAACAACTTTGACACCAAAAACTCGATAGAATTGATGAACAACACGAAGACAATCTCGAGAAACACGAAAAACGCTTCAAAAATCCGAAAATAGCAACCACAGATCAGTAGAGTGAACCAGAAAGCTCTGATACCACTTGAAAATGCGTGAGCATCGGATCGTCTACTCGATCTAGCTAATCGGATATCCAAACGTAATTAACCAATTGATTTATTGATCAATGAAGAACAATTACAACCAGTAAACACTCAGATACAGACTCAGAGAATACACACTCAGAAACACACACTTAACAGATCTCGTACCTTCAGAAGACTCCCAATTACAAAGACCAAACCTCTATATATACTGGCTGACCGAGCTTCGGCCGAACCTCAGGTTCGGCCAGTCCGAACTTCAGGTTCGGACCTAGTTCGGCCAGACCTAGTTTGACTTAATCTTGATCTTGCTTGATACTTCACACGATGCACATATCAGGTATCAACACGTGTGGACAGCACCATACTATATTAGGAGACGGCTTTGACAAATTTAGAAGCAAACGAGAAGCTTTTGCAGGATTGGACTTGCTGAAAAGACATCTCAGGAAAAGTCCGGTTGAACTCATTATCTGGTGGATAATCGAGTTCACCCGGAATATTCGCTAGCTAACAAAATGCTTCTTCCGCTTGAACTACCAGTTCCGCTTGAAGTTGTGAATTCCGCTTCAACTTCAACTTCAGCCGGAACTTATCAAAAGTGGCTTTCAGCCGGAAATCTTCAAAGCGATATATTCCTTACAATCTCCCCTTAAGCTGATGCTGTCAAATTATTCTTCAACTCCAAAATTTATCTTCAAAACTGACTTGTACCAAAAAATTTCTTCTCCTTGACCTACTTGTCTAAGGATTTGATGTTGGCATCCAGATTTTGAGAGACCTCATTTGAATTAGTTTTGGTCACCTTCACATATCTGAATGATTCCCAATCTTTTTCATTCCATTCATCTTGAACAGAGATGGATTCATGTACTGTGAAGGTGCCATCAGCTCTATGAACATAGAACAGCTTTTCTTCTTCTTCCCAAATGTTGAATTTTACCTCACTGACAGGTTCTACTTCTTCATCGTCAGAATCACCTTGAGATCTGAAAAGCATTCCACATTCATTCACTGTTGTCTCAATACATAATCTCAGCAGGTGCTCAGCCCTTGTAGGACTCAAAATCTCTCTTAACTTCACATAAATATCAGTCATTTGTAGTGCAGTGAGCATTCTGGTGGCTTTGTGAGCATTCACTAGTAAGGTTGTGCCATTTGCCAAGTTGAAAGTGAAGTCAAAGGTAGCTTCATCTGCAGTCCATCCCATAATTTTATTCTTTTTGGGAGGATCTTTTCTTCTTTGCCTCAGATCTTTCTTTTTCTTTGCATGCATTATCATCCTCTTTCTTTTCTTTTTGTCCTCATCAGAATCATCTTATGATTCTTGCACGACAGGTGCTTTGCCCTTTGATGAGGGAGAAGAGGGACCATGTTGGACTTCAGTAGGTTTGGTGGATGGTGTAGGAGCAGTGGGTTCTCTGATGGTTAGTGGAGGAAAGGATGTTTGAATTGGTGGTCTACTGGCTTCGGGTGTAGGGATGGAAGGAGGAGTAGGTGGGAAAATGTCTGAGAAGTCAATGGTAGGTGGAGGCTTCTTCTTAAAAGGAATGATTGGATGAAGTTGTTTGTTCTGTATTTTGGGTTGGAAAGTTTGGTGGCTACCTTTTTGGAAATTGAAGGTGGTTTGTATGGTATGATGGAAAATGACTGTGGAATTGATGGAACTGTTGTAGGTGTGGGGTTTGGGTTGTATATGAAGGAAGGTGGAGGTTGGATATCTGCATCATCACTAAACTCAGGTTTGACATTTAAGTTAGTTGATGTACCTGAGGTGAATTCTAAAGGTAAAGGCATCACTAACTTTGGATTCACAGCAGCTATATCTCCTTTAAGCTCATGAAAGATTAAGTTAATCAAGTTGCAAAGCTCCCTGACTTTCAACTGAGCTACCTCTTCTTCTGTTTTCAAATTTCTAACAACCATAACCCTTTTTACCTTCTTCAACAGTAGGTAGTTCTCATCATTCTTTACCAATTTAGTAGGCATCTGAGAGGCAATTGAGATCAGCCTTTGCCTTTCAACATCAGTCATCGCATCCAAATTATAATTCTTTAGTCTCCAATTAAAGGATCTTTTCTTAGCCTCTTCCAATAAAGTTTCAACAACACCATTTTGTGAATACAGATCAAACTCCTCTTGAAGCTCTTTGGCTAGCCTCTCATCTTCAGCTACCATTCTAGCATCTTCTACCATTTTCAACACAGCTTCAGCTTTAGGGGTTTGAACAACCTGCTAAATAGTTCTAAGGTTTGCTGGCTGAGCTGGCTTTTCAGCTTGAACTGACTCTGTGCTCCCCATAGCTATTAAAGTTGCAGCTATGTCTTCAGCCTCTTCACTTAATTTTTCTTCCGGTTGAACCACAGGTGGCTGATCAGACCCAAAGATTGAATGACCAGGGCCATATGTTAGATCAGGAGAGTTTTCATCTATTTGAATTACTTCAACCTGGTTTTCCGCTTGAATTTCCGGTTGAACTTCTAGTTGAGCTTCTGCTTGGACTTCCGATTGAACTTCCGGTTGAACAATATTTAGGCCTTCAGTCACCACCTGAGGTTGGGTGACTTCATGTTGGTCCCGAAACAACAATTGCTCACGATATCTTTATCACAAACAAGTGCGGAAACCTTGTTTGTGAATGATTCGACAAGAAGATGATGAAATAGACTTGATATAAGATGAAGACAAAGCAAAACAATCAAATCTTGAATGAAAACCAATCAATCTTCCATTTACAATTGTTTCTGATCTGAAATACAAAGAAGAACAAGAAAATTGTAATCCCCAAAAGCTAGCTACAATCAGAAACTAATGGGTATTTTTACTACCCTTACAATTAACCTAGCTAGGATCATAAAACCAATAAGAAAACCGACCCTAGAAGCCCAAAATCGTAAACACACCAAGCCCAAGTAAATGCAAGCCCACATGTCTAATGTTCATGCCTCACAAATAACCAAAAAATTTCCCCTAGGCATGAACCATTTCAATGTCTAAGGAAGAAGCAAATCAAATCGGAAGGTGTGAGACTCCTTCCTTGACCACCATTCACGTTCCACAATCCGATTTGCTGTTCCATGAAAAATTCCCACCCTTATAGCATTTTCATAATCAAGCTCATCACCAAGAATAGGTTGGGTGGCCAGTAGTTTGATATCATGTTCTCCAAACCTCAGCAAATTGACTGGATCATAGAAGCGAAATTCTCGCATCTTCATGCAAACTACCAACACCTCATGAGTTATTGGATCATAAAACCAATTATCAAAATTTTTAATAAGTGTACCATCTTTAACCTCGCCGATCATATTGATCACTTGAGTTCTTTTGGTAGGAGGACGCCTCACTTCTCCAACAGCCTCATTTGTGTCAGGATCAGTTCCAGTCTGAACCCATCTTGTTTGTTTGAGGTCAAAGTTTGCAAAGTTTTCTTCTAAATGACTCATCAGATTGTCACGAACTAGGTCTCCATGTGCATTCCTCCATCTGTAGTACTCGCTTGGACTGTACCCGTCTCTTATCACAGCAAACAGTTTCTTCTCTCCATCATAATGCCAACACATGATAGGTTCACGACTCCCCCTTTGGTCGAGTTCACTTACTCCCACATCAATTGAGTACAGCTTAGGGGGAGGTCCTTGAAAGAAGTCCCTGAACCAATTATCATGACTTTCCGATTCCTTTGAGATGAATCTTCCTCCTCGAACATAATCTGAGATCTCTATGGAGTCATCACCTTCATCTTCTGGCACTACTTCAGCAGTTTGGGCACCTTGTGAAGAACTCTGGCCTGGGTCACCCTGAGCATTTGAGCTTCCAGTCCCCTTTAATTCTTCTAACTTCTTCCTTAATTCAAGAAACCCTGCATACAAATACCCAATACTTGCGTCATTCTTACTCTCCTTTTCTTTCAATCTCTTGTTTTCATCCTTGAATTCTTTTATCTCTCCCTCTCTCTTCCTGTTTTGAGATAAAAGAAAGTTAATTTGCGGATCAGCACTTATCCGAAGGTCGACAGGGAGATCACTAGTTTGAACACTTTCCCCAATAAGTGTTTGATACGGATGAAAACTTGGAACGATTGGGGGCTGGCTTGATTCAGTAGAAAAAATTTTCCTCACTGGGCTGGGCTCAACAAACCAGCTTTCAACTTCAAAGAATTGCCTTTCCTCATGAACTTGGCCTTGTTCATTCAGAACAGGACTTTCAGTTTGAATCGTAGTTGGTTCTTGGACATCAACTTGACTAGCATCCTGAAATGTGCTCTCAACATTTTCGGGCTTAGACACCTCATAATTCTGAACATTTGCACCTAATGGTTCAAACATCATCAGGCTCGAGCTTGTCTTCTGGAACTTAAACCTGATAGTTCTTGGATCAGATTTCTTTCTTGGTGAGGGTCCAGCCATAGGATTAGGTTCTACAAACATATCATCATCAGCAACATTATCATTTAACTCTAGCGGGATTGAACCACTACTTGAAGATGAGTTCAAGTCATCCCTTGTTCTCTTGTTACTGATTGGCTCCAGATCTCCATAAATGTCATCTGCCAAATTCTCATCCTCTCGGAAAATTTCATCCAACACATTCTCCTCATCTGAAGGTATATTCTCTGGTTCCCCCTGAACAGTCACTGGAACATCATGATCTTCAGCAACAAATGAATTGGCTACAGGTTCTTCAGGTTGTGGATCTGCTTCTGGTTCTGGTTCCCTTGCAACCTCAGGGAAAGCACCTTTTTTCGCCCACTCACGCCTTCCTTGAAATGTGCTCTTTCCCTTTCTATCTTGAGTTTGTAGACCAAACACACCATCATCCATGAATTTTATATCTAGCTTCTCAACCCTTTCTTATATCATTGGATACTTCCTCAACACCACCATGTGTACAAATCTTGGAGTCATGAGAAATTGCTCTCTAGCACTCAAGTCAGCATTACCCACCCAATCTAAGAGCATCATCTTCGAAAAATTGTATTCCCAATCCAACGCAAGTGCAACAAATGTTGTGCCATGCATCTTGTTCAGTTGATCGAAGCTTGATCTTTTTCCCAAAAATGATTTCTGTAAGTAGTGTGCCAAACACCTCCAGTAGTGTGGCAATAGCTTCTTGAAGATTGGTGGGAATTTTCCTTCATACCCCAAAAAAAGCGCACCCTCTAACACTTCATTCTTGGAATATTCCATTTTATCTTCTGCTCTATCATTAATATTCAACCCATGGCGAATATCTTCTTCAAGGATCTCAATTCTGCGGTTTTGAACAATTGCAATGATCACTGTTTTATCAGCGTTTGCCCTGGCAGTTCCCGAAAATTCTCTCACCAGTTGTTCATCTATCAGCACGTGCGTCCTGAGAGCATGATTGATCTTGCATACATTCGACCCTGCAACTAGAGAGTAGAACAACTGCATGTGTTTCTCTGGAGGGTCATCTAGATAAGCAAGTATGCAGTGATCTCTTTCAAAATGAATCTCTTCCTCAATCATCTCTTCTTCCATCTGAGAAACCGAGACAAGTGCATCAGGTTTATTCGCATCATTGAGCAATTATGTTTGTTAAAACCATCTTAAAGTTCAATTGATTATCACATTATTTTTTTAAGTTCTAAAATCTCAATTGAAACTTAAAAAAAATTAGATTTTGTTCCACAGGTTTAACAAAACACACTCTTAAAATCAACTGTTCAATTTTAACTTAAAAAAAATAAGTTTGATGAAATTTTAAAACCATTTTACGACTGTCTGAACGTTTACGATTTCAATTCAAAATCTCAACGGGTTTACGTTTCGATTTTGGGTTCACGATAGGGTCAATTAAAGTCCAAAATAGGTCCAGCCGTAAACCATATGCCCAATCGTAAACATCATTATGCCGTAAACACACGGAATCGTAAACACCATCTGATCGTAAACATCATTTGACCGAAAACACCCTCAATCGTAAAGACGGAGAAATTGTAAACTTCATCACAAACACCGAAACGTCGTCTTCTGCATCTCGACGATCGTAAACTCCCTAATCCGCCATGGATGAACCTGCAAATCTTCATTAAACACATCAGAAACCAACATTTGTGTAATATGAACATCAAGCACTACCTTTTAACTACAGTCAACACAAAAACGGTTTCCAATCTCGAGTAATCGATGAGAAACTTGAAGAAAAAGAAGAGTAGCAATCGGGAGAGGAGAAAAACAAAGTCAGTGAAGATTCGAAGAGGAAAGGGTTGCTTGAAGTGTGTTTTAAGGTCGGAATGAGGAGACGAAGTTGATGGTGCACTCGGTTTCAACAGAAAACTATCGGAGGTAGCTGGAATTTGATTTTCCGGCGAAAGGGGCGACGGTTAGGGTTTTCAAATGAGTGGATCGTAAAAACCAAGAGAAGGAGAGATCGTAAATGCAGAAAAAGGGTTGGACCGTAAATGAGATAGTTTTGAGGGTTTTGTTAAGAAAAATTTTCATAAAGCCCCCTTCAAGTTTTTCAAAACATTTCAAATGTGCCCAAACCTTCTTTAAACGATAAATCACTCGAACAAATGTTAATTTTGAAATTTTGAGAACTACGAAACTTCCCCTCAGACTCATACCCCGAGAACCTGATCTTGATCATAAAAAAAATAAAATAAAATTTCAATCAGTCAGAAACTTAGAAATACATAAGAACTTAAAAACAAAGATAACCTAATACAGAAATTAAATATTTACTTGCCTTGAAGCTGATGATATTCATGGATCATACCAGACTTATCTTTGACTGAGGAACCCTTTTCAGTTTCCGTTACTCGACGCTCTAGATGATTGCCAGTATATTTGACCGCATAAACTCACATCCAGTCATGAAATACTTGAATATGGTACAATATTACTGTCATGTTTAATCGTCCCCACACCCAATTGTACATAGCAAAACCTACCCAACCTGAGGAACCATGCAACACCGTTATTACTACCACTTATTTCGATAATCATCAGTTGGTGATCAGGTCGGCCGCATAAGCACGCAAAGAAGACCAAACAGAATAATTATTTTATTATTATTATTATTTTTTTTATTTTTTTTATTTTATTTTATTTTTCCTTTTTCTTTTCTGTGGTGTTGTCATAACAGGAGAAACATGGTGTGTGAGAGAGTGAATACTAGGTAGTTACCACTCTCAATCCATTTTTGCTGGGACTTAGCTTTTAAACCATGTATACTAGGATGGGAAACTAAACATATGTATAATTTAAGTTTACTGCACTTACATAGATGATCATAGTTCTTGGTTGAGCTTACCGACACATCATCTTTGAGCAGTCTTTCACTTCTGCTTTACACGTGTCAGTCTCCGATTGTCTTGGACATTTATATCACTTCCTACCAACTCAAGATAAACACAAAAGACTTCATAAAAAACTCAAACAGATTTTCAGATTTTCTGAAACTATAACATTTCTTCCCCTGTTTTTATGAGGCTTTTGAGATATAAACACACATTTATTATTATTATATATATATTTTTTTTTAATTGAATAAACCAAAGGAAATTGCCGAAGGCAGGGCTAGTGACTGGAGTGAAGTCGTAACAAGGTAGCCGTACTGGAAGGTGCGGCTAGATCACCTCCTTTTCAGGGAGAGCTAATGCTTGTTGGGTATTGAAAATAATACCAAAGCAAAAATAAAAACAAAACTATGTACAAACAGTTTGATCAGATCATTCCTCGAAGGCAATCATCCTTAGGCCTTCAACACACATGTCAAAATTTTGACGAGGAAGGGGTTTTGTGAAAAGGTCAAAAACATTTTGATCGGAGTTTACCTTTTCAAGCTGAATCAACTTCCTATCATAGCAATCACGAATGAAATGTACCTTGATATCTATGTGCTTTGTTTTGGAATGTTGAACAAGATTCTTGACAATTTGCACAGCAGCAGCATTATCACAAAAAATTAGAGTATTAAGGAATTCCATACCATAGTCAGTGAGCTGATTTTGAATCCATACTACCTGTGATGTGTTGCAAACACATCCGATTTTCCTAAGTCTTTTGTTTTGTATTTGAGTCTAATTGAGTCAGTTTTCATTAGTTTCCATTTGTTTTCAGTTAAGTTTGAGTCTGTGGGTCCTTTTTATATTTTTATGTAAGTTTTGCAGTTTTGAGGAATTCTCGAGGCCAAGAAAGAAGTTGACAAGAAAAGAAGGAAAAGAGTTGAACAAGCAGTCCCAGGCGTATCGCCTGGGACCTGATGGCTAGTAGGCGATACGCGCGGAAAGAGAAGTCAACGAAAGTCAAAGTCGGCTCCGCCCGACTAAATTGTCGCGACATGAGCTGAAAGCGTATCGCCTAGAGACGATACACCTCCAAGCGATACGCTTGGAGGTCTAAAACCCGCAAAAGAAGAAATTCGAGTATAAATTCGATTTTAGGGTTCTAATTCATCATACTACGACTTCCAGACGAACTCAGAGGCGATTTTGGGCGACTTGAAGAGCAGAGAAGGCTTGGGAATTGAGAAGAAACATCGGGAGATCAAATCATTCGACCAGATCATAATCGTTCTACCGGGTTTCTTTCTTTATTCTTGATTAAACTCTAGACTCAGTTATGTTTGCTGTTCAAGATATGATTTTTATTGTGTTTTCTGCATTGAACATGATTGTAGGCTAGGCGTTTACACCGCCTAGACCGTTATGATGAACAATTAATATTTATGACTTTGTTTGGCTTTTGACAACTTGATTGATGTAATGTTTCTTTAAATTCCATTATTGACATGATTGTATGCATATGACCACTAGAGTTAGGGTTTGAATTGATTTACTAAACTGCTTAGCCTGCGAATGTCTTTCGGTTTGGGTTGGGTAATCGGTTGCGTGACTGTGTGTTTGCGATTGGTTTGATTGTCTGTCTTGATTATCATAGTTTAGTATTTTGATGAATTCTCTGATTCTTGTGTGCTGCTCTAGTTAGACAAGCCGGAAGGTGATAGCTAGGTCAGGTAGTCGGGTTGACTAGTGGATTAGGATCACATTGCCATCGGGAGAGGGATGCCCTAGGAAATTAGTTAGCTTGCTATTCCGTGTCAGTTATGTTGATTAGTGGTAGTTCCTGCTAGCTTAAGGTGCCTTAGATTGTTTCGAGGGTGGTTAGGTCTAGTTGAGGTTGGATGTACCCACAAGGTGAACTCCTCTCCGAACGTTAGGAACATTCGCTACGAAGGACTTAGAAGGTGAATTAGTGTCCATCAGAGTTGTCATAGCCAGATTAAGTTGTAGATATTGGTTGGGATTCTAGGTCTAGGTGGTGTCTTTCTCATATCTGATCGTTTCCTGAATTTTCCTGCTGTCCGTTTGTTAGTTGCGTTAGTTAATTTTAATTCAAATCAAATCTAAAATCAAAACCCAAATTACTCAGTATTTCCATTTTCTAGGTCTAGGTTAAGTCTTTGTCTTTAGAGTGTCCTAGGTTCGATATTCGGTCTTGCCTTAGCTATTCTACTATCCGATAGGTACACTTGCCTTAGGGTTCGGTTTAGTTTAGGTATTTTCGGTAAAATTAGGTGTGTCTAGGTCTAGGTTTAGGTCTAGGTTTTTATTACATTTTTAGGTACGTTCCGAGCACATCAAGTTTTTGGCGCCGTTGCCGGGGACACTTGGCAATAGCAAGATTAACTTAGGTCGTCGTTAGGAAATTTTGAGTCTTTTTGGTTTTTCCGTGTCTAGAGTCCTAGGATTTCCGTTTTTGAGTCTAGATTTTTAGGTTTATTTTTTTCCTTTTACTTTCTCTTTGAGTCAGTTTCCTCATTTTATGCCACACACCCGTTCACGAGGTCCTCCTGAGTTGTCACCACTTTCTGATCCCGACGCGGATATTCGTGAGTGGTTTCGCCTTCTACGCACCGAGCTAGAGGCATTCATCATTCCACCACCCACTCCAAACCATCCTCTTCATCCACACAAATCGAACGCGACACCAAACCCATTCCATTCCCCGATTTATCATCCATGGCGGCACGTCGCACTGTCCACGAGCAGGCTAGTGCCGGAGTCACCGAGGCCCGGTTTGCTATTGCACAGCCTGCTATTGCCAACACCGCGAATTGGCAAGTTCCGTCCCACGTCATCAACGCTTTGACGCATTCCATTCAGTTTCATGGACGTGAGGACGAAGATGCACCGACGCATATCTCCCGTTTCATTCGTATCTGCAACACGTTCGGACTCACCGGAGTCGCGAACGAAATCATTTATCTGCGTCTGTTTCCATTCTACCTTACGTCTCGAGCCGCCGAGTGGCTTGAGACGCTTCCGCCTAATTCGATCGCCACCTGGGACGATCTGACCGTGAAATTCCTGAAGAGGTATCATCCTCCAGCCAAGGCTTCACGTACTCGGGAGGAAATCCACTCTTTCAAGATGGACCCCGATGAGCCTTATTCTGTCGCATACGAGAGATTCAACACCCTTCTGAGTAGATGTCCGCAACACGGGTTGACGGACTGGGCGATCATAGAAAAGTTCTATAATGGACTTCCTTATTCTGTTCAGAAGGATTTCAATATTTCGGCTGGAGGACATATGATGGAGAAGCTCACTGTTGACGAATGCAAATCACTTTTTGAGAGCTTCGCACTTGCTGAACAGCAGGCACCCGGAGATCGGAGAGCCACCTTGGCCCCGACTAGATCACTCGCACCATCTACATCTACCCGGGGTGTTAATCACATTGGTTCAGAATAAATTGCCTGAGAAATTGACTAATCCTGGTACATTTACAATTCCGTGCCCTTTTGGTGATTCATCTGTTACTTGTGCTTTAGCTGATCTAGGTGCCTCTATTAATGTTATGCCATATTCTGTTTTCAAGCACCTAGGATTAGGCGAGTTAGAGCCGACTAGGATGACGATTTCTTTAGCAGATAGGTCGGTTGTTAGACCCAAAGGAATAGTGGAAAATGTGCTTGTTCAAATTGATAAATTTTTGTTCCCTATAGACTTTGTGGTAGTTGACTGTGCATATGATGCTAGTTGCCCTTTGATTTTAGGTAGACCTTTCCTTAGGACCGCCCGGGCGCTAGTTGATGTTTTTGCGGGCACGATTACTTTGAGGGTTGACCATGAGAGTGTAGTGTTTGAAGTGGGTAGACGTAAGGATAGGGGCACCGAATCGGTGTGTTTGATAGGTACTTTTATGTCCTTCATAGATCTTGTGGTTGTAGGCAATCGATTAGATGATGATGAGTTTGAAGAAGATGAGTGTGGGGAGGACACCGAGGGGTTAGTTGAGTTAGTTGATAAAAATGAAATTTTTGACCCATTAGGAGAACCCGGTGAGGTAGTTGAGAAGGTAGGAGAGGTAGTTGAGGATGAAGTGGTGATAGTGAATAAGTGCGGGGAGGATCTCGGGGGGTTAGAGATTTTATTTGATAAGAATGAGAATTTTGACCCGTTAGGAGAACCCGAGAGGTTGGTGAGTGTGGATAGTGAAATGGTGGTTGAAGAGGTAGATAGAAAAGCCACACTTGGTGATTTAGGTATTTTGAATGATGAGGTTGAGTTTAGACCAAGTGTGGGGAGGTCGCATGTGGCTGTTAGTAAACATGACCCGGAATTGAGTTTTCTAGGTAAAGTTGGTGTTCTTCCGGGTGGATACAAACATTGGAAGGTTAAGATGTTGTTGAGAGAAGTAAAGTTAGTTGCTTTATGGACTAGGAAGTTGGTAGATGGGTGGTTGGATAGGAACCGGGTGCAACCCGGTAGTTTTGTGAGCAAAGATGTGAAATCGAAGCCTCCGGATGGTTTGGGAGGTTTTGGTTCAGTTTTGTGCTAATTGGTGGAGTGCCCGGTTTGTATATTGTGTAGTTATGTTTCAATTTCTGCAATTTTTTGTCGTTTTTCGTGCATGTTGCGTCTTTTGTTTTGTGTTTTTGTGTTTGCAGGTTACTTTGGAGATTCGAGCTTGAGGAATATGAGATGTGCAGATCTGGACTGAGATTTCGAATATAGGAGCTGCTGTTGGAGCAAAAAGAGATAGAAAATTTTTGGGGTCAAATTCCAAAAATTCTCTGGAAATCACGTTCCAAGCGTATCGCCTGGAGGTTGGTAGGTTATAGGCGATACGCTTGCATCCTTTGGCGGGCCGGTTGTGTGCAGTTCCAGGCGTAGCGCCTGGGGGATGCAAGGTTGTAGGCGATACGCCTGGAGGAGGTATTTCAGAAAAATTTTCAAATTTTAAATTTTTATTTTATTTCTGTTTACCGGAGTTGCGATGGATTGTTGTTGGTTGCTTTGCTGAGTCTCTGGAGTTTCAGGTGAACACGTTTCAACTTATCTTGTTTTATTTTTAGTTTTATTTATTTTTCTTTTTCGTGTTTTTATTTCTACTTGTTTTATTCCATTCCACATTAAGGGCAATGTGTGATTCAAGTGTGGGGATGGGATACTTTCGTATTGAGTTATAAAAAAAAAATTGAAAAATTGTTCAAAAATGTCCGAGATTCTGGCTGCATTTTAAATGGAAAATGATAGGAAACTGGGATTTGACTGTCTAGTTTGTGCTTAAATGTTAAATTAATAAATTATTTGGAAAAGTGGATAAGTATGGGTGAGAATGGAAAGCATTATTACTAGACTATGATGTGTCGGTAGGCCCAGCTGACCTAGGAGTAGCTTAAATAGCCTATGTGTTTATTTGTTGTATAAATATGCTAATCAGTCTGCTAGTGGGTTCCCATTTTAGGAGTGATAGGAATGCTGAAACTGATGATTAGGAGGAAAGAGACCGCTTTAGGCTAGATACTCCTATGTCCTTAGAATTTCTAATGAGCATGTTAGTTAATAAGCTGGTTAATGAATTAGAGTGAAGGGGCATAATACTCATGTATGAACTAAGGATAGTATCCCGTGGTAAGTACCTCTGATGATGTTCCTGATCTCGCGGGCAAAATACTCACGTATGATTTCGGGGGTAAGACCTTGTGAAAGAATACCTCTGGTGATGTCCGTTGGTAATTTTAGGTAAGAGTAACCGATTATAAAAAAAAGAAAAAAGAAAAAAAAAAGAAAAAAAGAAAAAAAAATGAAAAAAAATTGAAAAAAGAAGAAAAAGAAGAAAAGAAATGTTAGTTTAGAGAATAAATGCTCAAGAATTTGCATATAAATAATTAGTTATTCTTTGGACATCCTAGTATCTGGTTTAAGGGGGGGTTGGAGAAAAAATAAAAATGTAAATCATTATTACCCTTTGCTTTGACTGAATATGATTCGGTAGTAGGTTGAACTAGAGCTTTCTTTAGTGGGATCCATAGGTAGACTGAACTTATATCTGGTAATTTTATAAACACATGGGGGCGAAAGAAAAGGTTGGTGGTTGGGTTTAATCGGATCGAAATATCGGCAATCGTAGTTAGGGTGTTAATACATTATGGAATGTGGAATTGTTTTGGTGGACTGTTAATTTTAAATGTTGAATGTTTAGAAGTCAAGTTCCTGGTTATGATTCCATTGCAGTATTTTTCGAGGACGAAAAAAGAGTCAGTGTGGGGATGTTTGATGTGTTGCAAACACATCCGATTTTCCTAAGTCTTTTGTTTTGTATTTGAGTCTAATTGAGTCAGTTTTCATTAGTTTCCATTTGTTTTCAGTTAAGTTTGAGTCTGTGGGTCCTTTTTATATTTTTATGTAAGTTTTGCAGTTTTGAGGAATTCTAGAGGCCAAGAAAGAAGTTCACAAGAAAAGAAGGAAAAGAGCTGAACAAGCAGTCCCAGGCGTATCGCCTGGGACCTGATGGCTAGTAGGCGATACGCGCGGAAAGAGAAGTCAACGAAAGTCAAAGTCGGCTCCGCCCGACTAAATTGTCGCGACATGAGCTGAAAGCGTATCGCCTAGAGACGATACACCTCCAAGCGATACGCTTGGAGGTCTAAAACCCGCAAAAGAAGAAATTCGAGTATAAATTCGATTTTAGGGTTCTAATTCGTCATACTACGACTTCCAGACGAACTCAGAGGCGATTTTGGGCGACTTGAAGAGCAGAGAAGGCTTGGGAATTGAGAAGAAACATCGGGAGATCAAATCATTCGACCAGATCATAATCGTTCTACCGGGTTTCTTTCTTTATTCTTGATTAAACTCTAGACTCAGTTATGTTTGCTGTTCAAGATATGATTTTTATTGTGTTTTCTGCATTGAACATGATTGTAGGCTAGGCGTTTACACCGCCTAGACCGTTATGATGAACAATTAATATTTATGACTTTGTTTGGCTTTTGACAACTTGATTGATGTAATGTTTCTTTAAATTCCATTATTGACATGATTGTATGCATATGACCACTAGAGTTAGGGTTTGAATTGATTTACTAAACTGCTTAGCCTGCGAATGTCTTTCGGTTTGGGTTGGGTAATCGGTTGCGTGACTGTGTGTTTGCGATTGGTTTGATTGTCTGTCTTGATTATCATAGTTTAGTATTTTGATGAATTCTCTGATTCTTGTGTGCTGCTCTAGTTAGACAAGCCGGAAGGTGATAGCTAGGTCAGGTAGTCGGGTTGACTAGTGGATTAGGATCACATTGCCATCGGGAGAGGGATGCCCTAGGAAATTAGTTAGCTTGCTATTCCGTGTCAGTTATGTTGATTAGTGGTAGTTCCTGCTAGCTTAAGGTGCCTTAGATTGTTTCGAGGGTGGTTAGGTCTAGTTGAGGTTGGTTAGGTCCGAACGTTAGGAACATTCGCTACGAAGGACTTAGAAGGTGAATTAGCGTCCATCAGAGTTGTCATAGCCAGATTAAGTTGTAGGTATTGGTTGGGATTCTAGGTCTAGGTGGTGTCTTTCTCATATCTGATCGTTTCCTGAATTTTCCTGCTGTCCGTTTGTTAGTTGCGTTAGTTAATTTTAATTCAAATCAAATCTAAAATCAAAACCCAAATTACTCAGTATTTCCGTTTTCTAGGTCTAGGTTAAGTCTTTGTCTTTAGAGTGTCCTAGGTTCGATATTCCGGTCTTGCCTTAGCTATTCTACTATCCGATAGGTACACTTGCCTTAGGGTTCGGTTTAGTTTAGGTATTTTCGGTAAAATTAGGTGTGTCTAGGTCTAGGTTTAGGTCTAGGTTTTTATTACATTTTTAGGTACGTTCCGAGCACATCAACCTGCGAGCATCCAGCTGAAGCTGCCACATATTCAGCTTCTGCAGTTGACTTGGAAATGGTATGCTGCTTCTTGCTTTGTGATGAAATGAGTCTGTCTCCCAGATATTGACACCCACCAGTCGTATATTTCCTGTCAAGATCACTACCTCCATAATCACTGTCAGTAAATGCAAATAATTGAAAATTAGTATTCTTAGGGTACCAAAGCCAAAGCCGAGGCCTGCCCTTTAGATACCTAAAAATACGTTTAACAGCAGCTAAATGAGAGAGTTTAGGATTAGCCTGGTAACGTGCACACACACACACTCCGAACATGATATCTGGCATGCTTGCTGTCAAATACATGAGTGACCCGATCATTGAACGATACATGAACTCACTTACTGATTCCCCATCTGCATCTGCTGTCAGTAGAGGCCGCGATGCCATGGGAGTAGAGATGGACTTGGAGTCCTGCATCTTGTACTTTTCTAGAATTTCATTCACATATTTTGCTTGATGAACGAGAATACAGATTCATATTGTTTAACTTGTAATGCTAGGAAAAAGTTCATCTCCCCTTGATCACTCATCTCATATTTCTTTCTCATGATATCCTCAAATTCGGTGCATAACTCTTCATTTGTCGACCCGTAGATGATGCCATCCACATAAACTTGCACCATAATGATATCATTTTTCACCTTCTTTCTGAACAAGGTTTGATCAACCACTCCTTTTGTATAACCATTCTCCACCAAATGCTTTGATAGAGTATCATACCACGTGCGTGGAGCTTCATGCAAACCATATAGAGCTTTATCCAGAAGATGCACGTGATCTGGATGTTCCTCATCCACAAACCCTGGCGGTTGAGCCACATAGACCTCTTCATTCATTTCAGCATAACGAAAAGCTATCTTTACATCCATCTGGTGCATAGTGAAGTTGAGATACATTGCTACTGCAAGGAATATACGAATTGCTTCCAATCTAGCCACCGGTGCATACACCTCATCATAATCAATCCCGTGAACCTGTCTATGACCTTGAACAATCAACCTGGCTTTGTTCCTCACAATCACACCTGTATCGTTTTTCATGCTCTTATACAACCATCGTGTGGGTATAATCTTCTTATTTTCTGGTCTTTTCACTAGATGCCATACTCCTAGTTTTAAAAATTGATTTAATTCATCGTGCATAGCCTCCATCCAACTCGGATCTTTAAGTGCTACCGTCACATTTGGAGGCTCTATCTGGGAGATAAAACATGAGAACATGCAGAAGTTGATGTCACCCATGCGGCTTCTAGTAGTGACACCTGCTGACACTGGTCGAACCACATTGCTAAGAGGATGATCTCTGTTGATTCTTGTTGCTTGAACATCTGGTACTGAAACAGAGACAGGCAGGTTAGTATCATTAATATTATCATTTACCTTGGGTTTCTGTCTCCTTCTGATCATCATGAGTTCCTGAAGATTCTGGAACATCCGCATTATCATCCTTTAGAGCTACTGCTGAGATACTAACATTTTCCACAGATGGCCTTGCTTGAGGAGTTGGAGCAATGATGTCTTCTTCTTCTCCCAGACTATGAAACATATTTGAGAAATTGGAACCTTCAAACAATGACCTATAATCAAAGATCCAGTCTGGCCCATTTCCAGCATCAGTAGGATTGTCTTCCAACCAGTCAACATTGAATGCCTCAATTATAACTTTGGTGGTTTTGTTGTAGACTCAATAAGCACTATTTGCAGAATACCTAACAAAGTAGCATTCATCAGCCTTTGCTTCGAATTTCCACACATCAGATTGAATTAGAACTGTGCAGGGACACCCGAATGACTTAAAGTACCCTACCTTTGGTTTCTCTCCATAAATAATCTCATAAGGCATCTTCTCATGCCGCTTGTTCAAAAGTACCCGATTTTGCACATAACAAGCAGTCTTGACTGCTTCGGCCCAAAAGAAAATTGGTAATCTTGCTTCACACAACATAGTTCTTGCAGCTTCAATGAGTGTTCTGTTTCTTCTTTTAGCCACACCATTCTGTGGAGGTTTGTACGGTGCACTGTATTGCCTTTCTATACCTTTCTCTTCACAGAACATATTCAATTCAGCATTCTTAATCTCTGTTCCGTTGTCTGATCTTATTGCCTTCAACCTCTTGTTCATTTGATTCTCTATGAGAGTGACAAACTGTTTCACAAGTGCTGGAGTTTCATGCTTGTTTGATAAAAAGAAAACCCAAGTAAATCGAAAGAAGTCATCCACTATCACCAGACAATATGAGAACTTGCTGATACTTTGTACTTGCATTGGGCTGAACAGATCCATATGAAGTAGTTGCAGCACTGACGAAATAGAGTTTATCATTTTAGAACGATGTGGTAACTTGTGCTGCTTCCCCTTAGCACACACAACACATTTCTCAACTGACGTGAAGTCCTTGATAGGGAGGTTTCTAACATGCTCTCCCTTTGCCAGCTTGGTCAGGTTCTTCATGTTGGCATGTCCCAGACGACGATGCCATAATAATGCCAGATTTTCATTCTGCTTAGAAATAAGACAGGCCACATCAGACGACGGAAGATTACCCATGTTAAGAAGATAAGAATTTCCTCGTCTTGGTGTACGCATCAAGAAACACTCCTCAGGAATCTTGACTCCAGGCTTGAGAATAATACATTCTTTGTTATTGAACAAAACAGAATATTCTCGATCGCAAATTTGCGAAACACTAAGCAGGCTATGTGACAACTCCTCCACATAATGCACATCAGAGAACGTCAAACTGCCATTCTTCACCACACCTTTCTTGCTGATCTTGCCACCTACTCCACAAGCAAATGAAACACCTCCTCCATCGAAATCTTGAACCTCTTCCAGAAGTGATAGTCTCCGGTCATATGTCGGGAGCAACCACTATCAACGTACCAGAGATTATTGACAGTTCTTCTTGGCTGTCCCTACAAGAAATCAAAGATCAGTTAGAGTCGGGTACCCAGGCCATAACAGATCTGGGTACGCCCTTGGAGTCAATGTAGTTGACTAATTTAAGGCACATTCCTGATTTTGATTCAGTTACACTCAAACTTTGAGTGTTGATTTTTGGTTTCCAAAAAGTGTGTTTCTGTGGTTTTGACACATTGTTTGAATTCTTTACAGTTGCAGGTTTCTTCTATGGAGATGTGACCTTTTTACCTGTAGGTTCCTTGACAGGTGTCCAATCAAGTTTCAATTTTGTTTGAACAACTTGTTTTGTTTGAGAAACCTCTTTTGGTTTAGAAACCTGTTTCTTAACCTTTGTTTTTCCTTTAGGTTGAGAAATCCTTTTTGTTTTAGGTACATGTTTTTCAACAAGTTCAGGTTTCATCTTATCTTTTCTTTGGTAAGCTCCTTTAGGTTTGTAAGTTGGTTTTCGAGTTTTGGCCACATTCCATTTTCCGTTAACAGGATTCGTCACCGGAGTTTTTGTGTTTAAAACCTTAGACTGTTGTGTCTTCATTGGTTTTGAACTCTGCTTCTCCTAAGACAAAGCTTGTTGTTTTTTATTTTTATTTCCACCTGTCGTCATTTTCTGCAATGTACTAGTCCGTGGGTTTTGCGGATAGTATAGTTGATAAGGTCTATTTAAACAATTTGCAGTGAAATGCCCTGGTTTTCTACAATGAAAAAAATTCATAAGTCTAGGCCCATTCACATGACTACAAACATACGAACGCCTTGGGTATGATGACTTCCATTCAGGCTTATCATCCCATCTGTGTATAAAATGTTTTGGAACTTTTTCAGGTTGTGTGATTAAACAAAACTGTTCTGATTTTGATTTGTTCGTTCTGTTAAAAGTAGACACAACCTGGGGATAAGGAACAAATTCCTTGGGTTTAGATTCACGACCAGCCTAAGTATTATGCACACGAATATTAAAACCATTAACTACTACATTAGAATTAGAAACATGCTTTGACGACATAGACAACATCAATTGTTTTGAGTTAGACGCATTAAGTTCAGACAAAGATGCCAGAACATCGTCCTTAGGTAAATCAGAAATTAAACTACTAGATTCATGACACTCTTTGACTCTCAAGCATTCGACATCCTTCCCAGAAACATCTTTGATCCTTGCTTCATCTGCACATGAAACAAATACGTCAGAAGAACTAACATTATAGTTTAATGATTCCTGGGATGGACCTGATTCACAAGTGAATGTCACCGTTTTATTCTGATTACCCAAACCATAGGTCACATGTTTCTCATTTTCTAACTCCTCTTCAGTCATGGGTTTCACACCAACCAAAACACTATCTATTGGAGGTCCTGCTTCATGCATTTCTGATTCAGATCTGTCTACCTGATCCTCCTCATAAATCATACCTATTATATCTCTAGACACAGTTTGGGGAACACCATTCTTATTTTTT
Organism: Deinandra increscens subsp. villosa; assembly: GCA_039602395.1. Classification (NCBI taxonomy): domain Eukaryota; kingdom Viridiplantae; phylum Streptophyta; class Magnoliopsida; order Asterales; family Asteraceae; genus Deinandra; species Deinandra increscens. The sequence goes on from JBCNJP010000006.1 coordinate 37,760,741, forward strand.
TCAGATGAGCTAATTCCTATTCCTCCTTTATCCTTACCAAATCGAACATCAGTTAGGCAGGTGGACAATGCCTTACCACCTTGGAGCATTCTTTTGTTTCTCATCTGATTCACATCTAATTTCACTTGCATCTCATTGTTCTTATGTTTAAGTTCATCTACCTGCTTCCTAAGCTTATCTATTTCTAGCTTAGCATTGTCATAGAGGATAGACTTCTGAGAGGCAAGGGTTTGGTATTTCTCTATATCCAGTTTCTGGGCTTTGACTTTTTCCTCACTCTTTTCCCATCTATCCTTAAACGAACTTCTACAACATTGCATATCAAATAATTCTATCTCACTATTCTTCCAAAGTTGTCTAAGGCCAGGAATTAAACGTACACACGTGGGATTAGTACATACCTTTGTGTTGTCAACCTCGGCTGCAAATGCTTCCTTGTCTTCAATCAGGTTCTCTTCCTTATCTCCTGACTTCTCCTCAGTGACCACAAACGCATGCTCCTCCTCAGAATCAATCTCCATCTTAGCGATCATAGCACGAGATAGACTGAGTTCCTTTATCTGTGAAGCCCATTGATATTATCCTCAATCTTGCACAACCAAAGCCTTTGTCTCTGCCTTTCCCTTACCATCTCCAACTTTCTTTTCTTCTGGTTTCTCCTTCTTTTGCTTGGTGCATTCCCTTGCAAAATGCCCATACTCATCACAGTTGAAACATCTGAGCTTTCTCTTATCAAAACCCATCCTTATCTTATCCTGATCCTTCCACACATTCTTCCCAAATTTTTCCATAAACTTCTTGGTGTGGAAAAATGCCATTACCATTTTCCAGTAAACATCAAGCATTTCCACATCTTCAGGATTAATCTGGTTTAGTTCACCTGACAACATCTCAGTAGGTACCAATGTTCCACTCATAAGAGCATGATAACTATTCATAAATCCCATTCCAAGAGGAAAGTTGGGATCATATGTAGCATTTGCCTCATCATGGTTGACCGTTCCACTAGAATTAGCTTGGGATCGAGTCACGAATGCAGTTAACTTTATGTTTGAACTCGAATCACTTGCAAACAAACTTCCAGCCTCTTTTGACCCTATTTCTTCAGATAAGAGTGTTGGATTTAGGTGTCCAGACCCGACTAAATCAAGTACCCGACCCGGTCAAGACCCGTAAGAGTTACACCGGAGGAAACGGGTATTTAAAGTCCGCTTACTTATATAACCGGCAAATTCGCAGAAGAATTAATTATTTGTTTATTAAATAGTTTAATAAATAAATAATTAATTATTTAATTCACTATTAATCATTAAGATTGATCAAGCGACAAAAATGTTAAAAAATATTAACGTAATGGATGAAGATTGACGGATTATTAGTTTGACTAATATTTGGCTAGCGACAGACATTTGAAGAGTTAAATGTTAACTTATGGAAATTAAATGGTTTGATTAAGAATTAAACTAATTCAAAAGGGGTTAAACGGAAACTAAATCAGTTATAAATATAACTGATTAGGGAGGCGAAACCCTAATCCACCTTGTGAGATTTTCGGCCCTCTCTCTCCCCTCCCTCTCGCGATCCGACGCCGACGGCAACCCCGCCGCCGCCGCCTTTTGTTTTCCGACGACCCGGTCGCGAGTACCATAATCCGATAACCCCTCTGCCCCGTCGCTCCGCCGCCGTCCGCCGCTCCGCTAGCCGCCGCAGCCGTCCGCAGCTCCGCTGCCGCCGCCGCACGCCCTCCGCTGCCGCGCGCCTTCCGCAGTCACCGCCGCACACCCTCCGCCGTCGTGCGCCCTCCGTTGCCGCCGCCGCCTCACCTGTCGCTAAGCCGCCACCGCCACTCAGCCGGTCGCCGCCCCTCCTCGCCGTCGCCGGTTTCACTGCCGACAAACCCTAGCCGAGTACCGCGTCATTCGCGTGTTCCGTCGTCGTCTGCGAAACCCTAGTTCGCGCCCGATCCGACGTACGAGATTTTCTCGGTGCTCAATTCACCGCGTTGTTGTAAATCCGCATCCGCGAGGAAAGTCAGATTCGTTGGACGAATCGCGTTCTGCGAAACCCTAGCGTCACCCGTTGACTTTCGGTGTCTCAAGCGTTTGTTTGAATCACCGCTCAGGTATATCTAAACTCGTTTTAGTTTAGATTTAATTGTTTAATTTTATGAATATGTTGCGTTTTGTTTAACGCGTCTTAGTGTTTGCGCGTTTGGTGATTGTCGAATCCTGTTGTTTTGGTTTACGTTAATTAACTGGTTTTCGCGTTAGTAAATTAATACGTTTTTCGCTGCATATTAAATTAAATGTTAATTTAATTATTTGAATTTAAATTACTCGGTAATTGATTAAATAATTATTTATTGTAAATAATTATTTCTTATAAAAAAATTGCTATTACCGAGACCCGAATGCCACTTTCATAACCCAATAGTGGTATCAGAGCCTTGATCACCACACGCAAACCCAAGCCGGTCGATTTTAAACCGGTATACTTTCGCGAACTGGGGTTCTGAACCCGAAAGTCGCGAAATTGGATGAATCGCCTTTTAAATATGTTTAGTCGATTTGGATCTACTAAACATAATCCGATTCAATATAACACTGATTGAATTATTTTTCGTGCATATCCGGCCCAACCCCATTTATTCAGTCATGGATTCGTTATGGTTTGGCCCATTAGGCCCATGTGTTTTGTTTTGGATTGGCCCACTTTTACTGGGTTCAAAGTTGTAATTATTTTAAATAGAATAGTTTTATTTTAAATGTTATCACTCACCTTCGCCTGGACGAACGAGACGAGCTTGATACAAAGACCCATTTGAGATCATCCCTTTATGGGATTTTCGAAAATGGCTAGAAGTCAAAACGAGACCGACGTTTCCCGATGACACGTAGGAGCTTGTTGAAGCCAGTGGGAGCAACTAAGTCGATCAGGGAGTTTTTCTGTTCTCGTGGTTGATTTACTTTTATGTCCCTTGCCCTTATTCGATATTGTCATAGGCTCTGACAATATCGAAACCCCTGCATGGCCAGATATGTACATGTGTGTTTGCTTGTTTTTAGTTGCTTGTCTTAATTTGATTAACGCGCCAACTAAAATCCAAACTTAGTTTTATCGGTATAAAACTAATTTTTCAGTCAATTAAATAAAAGTCCTAATTTTATTACGACTTCATAAATTTAATAACCAATTTAATTCGACATTAAATTCGGATTTTTCGATTATGTAATCGAACGTTATTAAAATTGGTTATCGTCTCGCGACACATAGATCATTAATACTTAGGTTATTTAAATGATCGTCCCGGGTGAGATAGGATTCATTTAAATTTATCGTCACATTTAATATTAAAATATGACCTAATAATCCTATCTGGTAAGCCTAAAACCGGTAGTCTATGCCATCCTATGTCAAGTCTAACTTGGAACATATTGACCGATGCATCCGTGTTGGAGTATTTCAACACCGCACGTGGTGTTTAGGGTATCTTCCAAGGTGAACATATTGGAGTATTTCAACACCGTACGCGCACGCTGACCACTTAGGACAACTACTATTTTCTTTACCCGCACCTTTGGTATTGGAGTATTTCAACACCGTACCTCTGGTCGGCTTGTAGACAAAATGGGCATAGATGGGGCTAAACGTATTTCGTTGATTCGTTCGCGAAAGCCCCATAACGGGAGTTGTGACAATTGATTCACAAGTGACAATCGTTGTCCGTTCAGTTACTTAGAAATTTTGAAAGCACTTTACGCTGTCTGGAGAAATTAACTAACTAACTGAATTCCCAATTCCTATTCAAGATTAGCTTGCCATCCTTGAATACGAATCAAACATCGAAACACTAAAACATTTGCCTGTTGTTTCAGATGGCTAACCGCGCAAACCAAGAGATTTTCCATCTCAAGTCTCTCCTTGAGAAGGAGAAACTTAATGGCGCCAACTTCCTTGATTGGGAAAGGAATCTGAGAATCGTCCTGAAAATGGCTAACATGGAAAACGTGTTAGAGGCTGAGGTTCCTGAGGAACCTGAAGCTGACACGGCCGTGGCGCGAAACGCCCATAACACACTGCGAACACATGCCAAGAATGTCGCGTGTCTTATGCTAGCCACCATGGATTCTGAGATCCAAAAGAACATGGTTGACAGGACGGCTTTTCAGATGATCGGTGATCTTAGGGGCATGTTTGAAACTCAGGCCCGTCAGGAGCGCTATGACACTGTCGTGACACTCATTAGTTGTCGCATGGCCGAAGGCGCTCCCGTCAGCCCTCATGTCCTGAAGATGAAGAGTTACATCGACCGTTTAGCAAAACTGAATTACGTCATCCCCGCCGAAATGGCGACTGACCTGATTCTTCACTCACTGTCCAGTGCCTTCACCCCTTTCCGGGTAAACTTTAACATGCATAGCATGGTAAAGACAGTGACTGAACTTCACGGTATGCTTAAGACCGCTGAAGTTAATTTTGTTAACGGTAAGGCACCCGATGTACTCGCGATCCGATCGGGAGGCGTCAAGAAGCCTGAGGTAAAGAAGGGCAGGCGTGGGAACAAGAAGAAAGGCAAGGCAGCTGTCACCAGAGCGTCTGGAAGCTCCCAGAAAGGCAAGCCTAAGGCAACCAAAGCACCGCCGCCTGAACAGCGCGAGTGTTTTGAATGCCACAAGATGGGGCACTGGAAGAGAAACTGCCCAGAGTATCTTGCCAAGGTGAAAAGTGGAAAAGCCCAGCCGGGTAATTCCTCAGGTATACACATAAGTTTATGTTGTATGATGCTTCACTTATTCCTACAAAATATATGTTTGACATACTTTACATTTTGTAGGTGCATGAAGCTGAAAGGAAGCAAGCCAAGACGACACTGAACTACCCTGCGATTGTCGCACCTAAATAAAGTTCGTGTCCTGAGTTTTCAGTTTAAAACAATTCTTGGTGATTTTAAAACAAATTGTTTTATTTGGTTTTCCCTGGCTGTTTTCCAAGATGAACAAATTGCTTTCTTTGGATTTTGATTATCACATGTTTTGACAATGGTTGATTTTCGAAACATACATGATTGATTTTAATCTACTTTGAATTTGATTCAACCTTTTGTTAGATTAAATTCAAAATCCCATAACAACATATCTTCCACCCTGGTGCACTTGATTTGATTAAAGCTGGCTTAAATGCGACGTGATAACCTTTAGTTATCATATCCCATCAAAGCTATAATGCCTTAAGCGTATACTGTAATTGTTACGTTGACAACGCAAGACGCAACCATGGTCCATAAAGTCCAGTGACTTTGAATCATCCAACGTCAAGAATATTAAATCAAGTCGAGCCGATTGAAGATCGCCATTTCGATCTATAATCATATGAACATATCAATCCTCTACTTCAAATAGACATTTTCTCATATAAGTTCGAATCACCAGCTAAAAACTACTACAGGGATAATCACCTGCTGATTACAACATTGTAGTATGGTCACACCAATTCTGGTGCACATTACCATTAAATGTACATACCTAGACACATCTTGGAAGTCTAAGACTACAATAGTTGTACTCATGTGTGTCATGATCTGACAAACACTGAGTGTTTTGTACGACGATCCAAAGTTTCATCCTGAAACTGGTAAACACAAGACTAATGACTTGCCACAACAAAAGGCCTTAACTTCCTATAACCATAACGCCCCTTCACACATCACTTGCATAACTAACTTCCAATCCCAAGACCGGTATCTTGCGAAGATGGAATTTAGCAATTACATGTCCAAAGCTAGATCTTTAAATATCTAAAGAAAGGTGACTCTGATAAGTCACTGGGCCATGTAAAGCAACTCTCGCAACTAAACGAGACGAGCCAGATAAGTAATGTTTCACCAACAATGGATTGTTGCTTAGCGAAACATATAGACATTCCGATTAGAGTTTGTATGTTTAACCTTACCTGAATAAGGAAACATCCTCTAGTGTCGGACCCTAGAGTCCAATAGAATATATCATCCTCTCGATCATCACGAGATACTTTCAAACAATCATGGACGAACGCATCTTCATGCTATCAAACTCTGAAATGACTTTGACAATCGTCTATGAACTTATGAGCGAGTCATAACACCTGGATATTAAGTTTTGATTTCCGTACCACGAGCTATGAAGTCAAACAATTTCGTTCTTAAAACGAAAATTGATTACAACGTTTTCTTCGTGTAGATTAATATCCAAACGGTTTGAAAGAAGGATCAAGATAGGAATATCAATCTGCCTCAAGCAAGTGGGAGCATCTCCATAGATCCTTACCGGAATAACGATCAAATGCCGATCTAAAGATCATTTAAATTTACTGGGTTAAAACTTTAAATGACACCTCAATTAACTATAAGTTTCAAGATTAAATCAAGAATTGATCCTAATATGGCTAAGCAACCATCGAAACGATCAATCTCTTGAAACAATTCAAATCATACTGAATATGATATGAAAGTAAATCCAATACTTGGTAATTGAATGGAATGCTGCCGTAAAGTGTTACGCCATGACCATAGATGGAAAATCACATCATCACTACTAAACACTGATGAAAGGGAATATATGTTCATCAACCGAGTACAAACTGTACTCGTTGAACATTAATAGCCACCTTAATTGAATCTGAACTAAGAATGCCATAAAACATTCAAAGGGTTAATTCGACTCTGTAAATAGTCAGTTAACATGCTCAAGTGATAACACAGTCATATGTGTACTTACCAAGGGCACTTCATTATCACAAGTTCGATTCACTTAAGAAGACTCACTGTTCATGACAAACACTGAATCTTAAGAAACAACTAATATTAGGCAATTCTAAATCGAAACACGAGCATATGATAGCGAATTCATAATTTCAACGATCGGGTTTGATCAGCGAAATTACTCTACTGCGTATTACATGAATTCTACATCGCATCGATATTCGATTTTAGTGTTGGATGTCGAACACCATCGTTTGCACCATATCATTCGACCTCCTCTAAGTTTTTAGACGAGAGTCTGAATTCTGCGTAACGCGTTCGAATTTTATACGTTTTATCATCCATGAGTATTTCATTAATATTCTAAAGGTCCGTAGTCGATCAGACATTGTTGGAACTACGCCTGAAGCAAGACTATTCTGACTCTGGACTCAAGGTGTTGACCTCCAGACTCACAAGGCCTCATTGGAGAATGACGTCGGGACGTAACTCGCATCAAAGTGTCTTCATGGATCTTAGCATAAGACAAATCTGATTCATTGTATACTTATCGGTATCCTTTGACCTGAGATACATGAGCGACCTCCCGTCTGCCAAAGAACATTCTTTGATTGTAGCTTAACGCTGTCGCGTAACTGCCAGCCATAACGGTTACTTTTGGGAATGTATCTGAAGCTTAGTGGGAGCTGTATGTAGTCAACATGGGATTCTGTACTCTTGCATTAATAATGCAACAGTTTGACATCGTGGGCCCTCTCGTTAGTTCCAAGTGTTAAGTGTAAGGCCTTGCCCAAACTTATTGTGTGTTTGATTGGACCACTTCGAACAGCAAAACAAGAAATACAATGATCGAACACGGAAGATAATAAATCCATATCTCTGGTTCGATTGATGTCTCATACAGAAAGGATCAGATGACTTTACAAATACCATAAGTCTAAACTATATCACAAGTTTAATGATATGCCTTGGTTGTTTTGACTTGAAGTGTCATGACTGGTTGGGACAGCCATGTGTAGCTAGAGCACCTCTGACTGTATCTTGATTAATAGTCGCGATCAGTCCAAGTGGGAGACTGTTGGATTTAGGTGTCCAGACCCGACTAAATCAAGTACCCGACCCGGTCAAGACCCGTAAGAGTTACACCGGAGGCAACGGGTATTTAAAGTCCGCTTACTTATATAACCGGCAAATTCACAGAAGAATTAATTATTTGTTTATTAAATAGTTTAATAGATAGATAATTAATTATTTAATTCAATATTAATCATTAAGATTAATTAAGCGATAAAAACGTTAAAAAGTATTAACGTAATGGACGAAGATTGACGGATTATTAGTTTGACTAATATTTGGCTAGCGACAGACATTTGAAGAGTTAAATATTAACTTATGGAAATTAAATGGTTTGATTAAGAATTAAACTAATTCGAAAGGGGTTAAACGGAAACAAAATCAGTTATAAATATAACTGATTAGGGAGGCGAAACCCTAATCCACCTTGTGAGATTTTCGGCCCTCTCTCTCCCATCCCTCTCGCGATCCGACGCCGACGGCAACCCCGCCGCCGCCGCTTTTTGTAGTCCGACGACCCGGTCGCGAGTACCATAATCCGATAACCCCTCTGCCCCGTCGCTCCGCCGCCGTCCGCCGCTAAGCCGGCACCGCCACTCAGCCGGCCGCCGCCCCTCCTCGCCATCGCCGGTTTCACCGCCAACAAACCCTAGCCGAGAACCGCGTCATTCGCGTGTTCCGCCGTCGTCCACGAAACCCTAGTTCGCGCCCGAGCCGACGTACGAGATTTTCTCGGTGCTCAATTCACCGCGTTGTAAATCCGCATCCGCGAGGAAAGTCAGATTCGTTGGACGAATCGCGTTCTGCGAAACCCTAGCGTCACCCATTGACTTTCGGTGTCTCAAGCGTTTGTTTGAATCACCGCTCAGGTATATCTAAACTCGTTTTAGTTTAGATTTAATTGTTTAATTTTATGAATATGTTGCGTTTTGTTTAACGCGTCTTGGTGTTTGCGCGTTTGGTGATTGTCGAATCCTGTTGTTTTGGTTTACGTTAATTAACTGGTTTTCGCGTTAGTAAATTAATACGTTTTTCCCTGCATATTAAATTAAATGTTAATTTAATTATTTGAATTTAATTTACTCGGTAATTGATTAAATAATTATTTATTATAAATAATTATTTCTTAATAAAAATATAAAAAATTGCTATTACCGAGACCCGAATGCCACTGTCGTAACCCAACAAAGAGAGCCTGATTCAGTTTTCCTGCCATACTAAGTGAACTTAGATGATTCAGCTCTCTCTGTTTATCATCAATCAGTTTTGACTTCAGTTTGTTAATTAGCTCATCAACAGATAACTCATCTAGCTTGTTGTTGTCTTTGATTATTGAAATGATGGTATTCCAGGACTTGAGAAAACTGTTCAAGAGTTTCTGATTTTTATCCTCCAGTCCGGGTTCAACGTCGTAGCTTGACATTTCAGCAATTAAGGACACAAATCTTTGAACTTGAGCTTCAAAGGACTCTCCTTGAATGTGATTGAACAAATTGAACTTCTGCTTCAGCATCTGTTTGCGGCTTGCCTTGATATCGGGATTTCCTTCATATGCCACCACCAGAGCATCCCATAGTTTCTTTGCAGTCTTGTATTTTTTAAAACCTTGAGCAATCTCAGGAGTCAATGCCATTGTCATAATAGCATATGCTATATCGTCCTTGTTACATTTTTCCCAATCATCATCCGTGTATTCTGCTTCAGTTTTCACCACCCCAACTTCTCCTGCTTTACTGTGAGTAGGAATGAATGACCCATTAACAACTGATCTCCAAAGTCTCAAGTCAACACTTTTCAAATGATTTTGAAATCTGTATCTCCATTCAAGAAAGTTGTCAGCAGATGTGAGTCTGGGTGGACGGGTGGTCGATCCAATCTCAAAGTCTAGTTTTTGATACATACTAGGTTCAAAGTCCATGATGAAAGCTTAGGAAACTTAAGAAAAGAAAGTCTAAAATGAGTTTCCGATCGTAATCAATAGTTTACGATTTTGACAGCCTAGCCGATCGAGAACACGATTTCGATCGTAATCTCAGTGGTGAACTACTTCGGGTCGTAAACAAGGTCGTGAACCTAATTCTGATCGTAATCTCAGTCGTGAACACCTCCAGGTCGTAAACAGGATCGTGAACACCCAAAGTTTCGAACTTGAAATCGTAAACCCCGATTACACGATCGTAAACCTTCAAAAATCGCAGATTAAAGTCGTAAACACCAATTGCCAGCTCGTAAACGCAAAACCGACGAAGAACAGTGATCGTAAACACCAGGGGATGTCGTAAACACTAAGAACAACTCAGAAAAATAAAAAAAACTTCCACTTTTTCAGCCAAACACTCGAATCTAATATCGTGGAACCTCGAATCAGATGATTCTTAGCTCTGATACCAATTGTTAGTCCCGAAACAACAATTTCTCACGATATCTTTATCACAAACAAGTGCGAAAACCTTGTTTGTGAATGATTCGACAAGAAGATGATGAAATAGACTTGATATAAGATGAAGACAAAGAAAACAATCAAATCTTGAATGAAAACCAATCAATCTTCCATTTACAAGTGTTTGCGATCGGAAATACAAAGAAGAACAAGAAAATCGTAATCCCCAAAAGCTAGCTACAATCATAAACTAATGGGTATTTATACTACCCTTACAATTAACCTAGCTAGGATCATAAACCCAATAAGAAAACCGGCCCAAGAAGCCCAAAATTGTAAACACACCAAGCCCAAGTAAATGCAAGCCCACATGTCTAATGTTCATGCCTCACAATGTATAGCCCAACACTTCAGGTTCTTTATCTGATAGCTCCATAACCTTTGTTCCTTCTTCTTCACCGATCAAATTTTCATCACCTCTTTCAGACATAGAGACAACTGCAACAGTTGCAGTGCTTTCTTCAACATCAGCTGCTGCCTTGCTGGTGGAAGCATGTTCCTCTCCACTTGATCACTGGCTCTTTCAGCCGGAAAGATGACATCTTTCAGTAATCTTGTGATCATATTTATATGCTCAGGGAGAGCACCAGCAATCAGCATTGAAGACTGAACTAACTCAATAAGGTTGGGGTCTACAAATGGAGAAATAGCAATCAGTTGACTGCTCTTCATATTGACCCAACTTTCTTCCACTGTGAAGGGCTTAAAACAAAGTTTCTTGCATGCTGTGGCTCTAACTTCAGCTGGTATTATGTCGTTTCTTCTATTTCAATTATGGCAGGTGTTGAAGGCAACTTCTCCCCCAATTTGACAGTATCGACTTCATCAGCTTCTCTGTTTGGGTTTGAAGGACCTGCCTCAGCTTCAGTGGGAGCAGCCTTCACCAATATATCAATAGTGGCATTTAAATGATCAACATGTGCTTGGAGATTAAGGTACAAATTCGTCAATTCCGGTAGTGTATAACTGTCCTCAACTGGCTTTTTACCAGTATCCCTGGACAAAACCAAGTTATCAATCCGAGATTGATCAACTGTGGTACCCATGGCTTGTTGGCACCTGGGATTCTCTTCAACTGTCTCAGCAACCCTTGGTTCCAATGAAGGACCCATGGGTACTGATTCAGAGAAGATTGCCGCAGATTGGATCTTATCTATGTTATTGCTAGCACCAAGATCCAGTGGGGATACTTGAGTAGCAGCAGCCCGCTCTGCATGAATCTCTTCTTGACACCTGAGAATCACCTCCGGTGAGGAATTGGGGTTCAGTGCAGTAGGGTCCAGGTCCATCAAAATGTTCTCATGTAATGAGTTGGGTGAGTTAATAACACCCTCATTTGGACCAGGAATGGGTGCACTGTCACTCCTAGGTGATAGGGATTATAGGGGCGAAAATTGTTCAGATGGGGATTATACATCTGTTTCTATTAACTCCCCCTCAAGAGAAGGTTCATCCCTAAGGGCATATCCCAATTTTACTAGTTCCGCTTAGACTGTTTGCCTTGAGCGGGGTTTGAAGCTTCAGGTTGGCTGGTGGCACTAGGTAGAGGAGACCTAATGACCACATTTCTCTGTCTCTTGAACACGAAAGGAGGGGATTCAGGTGAGGAAGTGGTAGTGGTGGTAGTTTTAGTGGATGCTTTCCTTTTCTTGGATCTGTAAGTTTGTAGAGGAAGCTGAGACAGATGTGGGATCAGGAGCCATTAGGTTGATGGTCCTGTCATCTTGAGCAAGTTTCTCAGTTGTTGCCACAGTTTCCGTTTGAACCTCAGCATGAGCAGGTTCATTAGGAAACTACCTTGGAATTGGTAGGGGATGGTCGGTATCCCTTCCATGAAAGACAATCTTGTTTAAATCTATGTTTGAAAAGGTTCTCTCATTGAGGAGTTTGGGTTGCAAAATTGTACCACCCAAAACAATTTGGGGGTATTCCTCTCTGAGAATACATGTTAAAAATCTAGGGTACATATAGAAATATTCAGATTGGATGTTGGTTTTTAGGGCTTTAAAAATTAATTTAGAAAAGTTGAAATTTTCACCCTTTACCACAGCATAGAAGGCAGAGGCTGGTTCACCAGCAAGCACATCAAATCCACCTTTCTTTGGAGTTAGGCATACCAGAATTGTATGAGCCAAGAACCTCCAGTTGTATGTTAACTGCCCTTTCTTGATGGTTTTGCTTTGCAGGGAACCACCATATCCAATATCTTTGAACACTTTTAGATACTTCTTGGAATCTACTACCATGTATCCACTTTCATCCCTTAGTTTCAACACCTTTCGTATTTTGGCTTCATCAATTTCCACTTCGGTGCCCTGAACGTTTGACACAATCCTTTCACTACCGTTGTCGCCTTCAGCAACCGTAGCATGAGACCAGAAATCTTCAATAATTTCTACAAATATCACCGCTTCAACTGTCAGCGCGTGATGAAGGTGAGATCTTTTAAGGAAGTCGATCATGCCATTGTAGATTTTTATCTTACTTGGTGGTTCAAGATACGCCACCAAGTTGTGCTCTACTGGAAACTTTGAGTCGCTGACGGGCTTCTTGCCACTTGAACTTGCTTTAGGAGCCATTGTTGATGGTTGATTTGAAAAAAATGGACGGTTATTTGGAAGTTACGGAGAGGGTTTGGGAGAAATTTGGAGAGTAATTTTTGAGTGGGGTTCGAGAGAAATGGGAAAATGACGGTAATTAGGGCTTTTACCTTTTTCGTCGGTGACGTGGAGGAGAGAGGTTTTAAACCGTCGATTCAGTAACTGATGTGACTGGTGCTTTATGGGTTATACGGTACAACTTGGTAAAGCATGTCATTATCCAAAAGAAAGTTTACTGAAACATCGAACATTTAATGGTTAAAAACTCAACGGGTAATTAAATGTGTATCCACAAAAAAAGTTGTGCCTTCCGGGTAATTTAATGAAAAGTAACTTTGACTTGTTAACCCGGAAGTTCAGGCGGAACCCATTTTCTCCTTTATATTAAAAACCAAATTTCTTCCGTTTGAACTTCAAGCGGAAGATTTTTCCGCTTGGAAGAATTGTTTTCAAAAACGTTTTTCCACCCAATTTACAAAGCATTTTTTCCGGTTGAAGTTCACCTTGAGATTTTTAAAAGTTTTGCTCTCTCAGGTTGAACCGGAACTTGGACCGGAAAACCAAAACACATGATTTTTGAAAATTTGTGTTAAATTTTTTATAGTTTAACAACAGTTACTGACTATGAACTGAATAGTTTTCTAATTTACACAAGAAATTTTCATTTTCTTTTCTTTTTGTATCAAGAGACGGGCTCTTGAGCACATGCCTCTCTTTTATTAAAATTGTGAAAAGTTTCTTAGTCAATATTCATCATTCCATGGCTGTGATGAGGTAGAAGAATCTTGCCTCATCAAAAGCTTTGGTAAACAAGTCAGCCAATTGGTGATCAGTATGAACCTTGAACAGCTTACTTAAATTCTTTTCTGCATAATCTCTAATAAAATGATACCTGATATCAATGTGCTTTGTTTTGGAGTGCTTGACTGGATTGTTGATAATGGATATGGCACTGTTGTTATCTGCAAAGATGGGAGTTTCCATGAAGGTGATTCCATAGTCTAGCATCTGATTTTGAATACAAAGAACTTGACTACAGTAACTTGAGGCAGCTATGTACTCAGCTTCAGCTGTTGATGTAGAAACACAGGTTTGTTTCTTGCACTGCCAGGAAACAAGTCTTTCACCCAAGAATTGACATCCTCCTAATGTTGATTTCTTGTCAATGTCACATCCTCCATAGTCACTGTCAGCGAATGCTCTGAAGGAGAAATCAGAATTCTTATTATACCACAAGCCTAACTTAGGTTGACCCTTCAAGTACTTGAAAACTCTTTTGACTGCTAGCATGTGTGATTCTTTTGGTGAGGACTGATATCTTGCACATAAGCAAACACTGAACATGATGCCAGGTCTACTTGCTTTGAGATACATCAGTGATCCTATCATGGCTTTGTATATGTGTACATCCACTGGCTTGCCACTTGAGTCACTTGTTAACTTGTGGGAAGTGGAGATAGGAGTTTTAGCACTTGAGCATGTTAGCATGTCAAATCTCTTCAACATATCTTGAATGTACTTTGACTGATTCAGAAAAATCCCAGCTGTAGTTTGCTTCACTAGTAAGCCCAAGAATAATGTTAGTTCTCCCATGGAGCTCATTTCAAATTTAGACTGCATCAATGTTTCAAACTCTTTGCACAAAGCAGTGTTAGATGAACCAAAGATAATATCATCTACATAAATTTGAACCGTCATCATATCCTTGCCAACACATTTGACAAAGAGAGTTTTGTCAATTGCACCTCTCATGTAGCCATTCTCTAGAAGATAGTTAGAAGGAGTTTCATACCAGGTCCTAGGAGCTTGTTTGAGGCCATACAGGGCTTTGATCAGCTTGCATACCCTGTATGGATGATGAGGGTCTTCAAAACCAAGAGGTTGTTTGACATAAACTTCTTGTTCCAGTAGGCCATACAGGAAGGCACTTTTGACATCCATCTGAAATACTTGGAAGTATTTAAAGGCAGCATAAGCTAGAAAGATTCGGATTGCTTCCAATCTAGCTACAGGTGCAAACACTTCATCATAATCTATGCCCTCTTCCTGTGCATAGCCTTGCACAACCAGTCTTGCTTTGTTTTTTTACAACAATACCCCTTTCATCTTTCTTGTTTCTTAATACCCACTTTGTACCAATTGGTTCTGCTCCATCAGGCAGATCTACCAGTTCCCAAACTTTTTGCTTGTTGATTTGAAATAATTCTTCTTGCATTGCCTCTACCCAGCTGCTATCTTCCAAAGCTTCAGCTACCTTGGTGGGTACTTCTTGAGACAAAAATGCAGCATGCAAACAGATGTTTGCATCAACAGATTTACTTCTTATCAACACAGGTGCGGACACATTTCCAATAACATTTTCCAAAGAGCGATTCTTGTTGATTCTTCTATATATGTTCATGGGGCACTCATGGCTTCTTCCATTTGAGGGTATGTTGAGCCGAGGGAAGTATGTGATCAAGCTCAACATTTCCAAGGTGTGACACAGGATCTGAAACTCCAACGGATTCATGAGAATATGTGTCTGAATTGTAGGTCAGATGCTCTAAATTAAGCTCATTTGATGTGCTATCATTTGAATCTTCAGTTTATGAAATGGTGTTTTCCGGTTGAACTTGAACCAGAGAAAGTGGTTCCGCTTGGACTTCAACCGGAACTATTTCTTCTTCAGTTTGAATTATTTCAGCCAGTTTCTTTTCATTACCTGGCAAGATAGGTTGAATGCTCATTGAAGAGAAGAAGATTCGCTTCTTGGTTGCAGTTTGATTGCTCTTTCAATGCTCATCATCAGACCTATAAAAGTTTTGTTCTTGTACTAGAGAGCTCACAGGCTTATCAACAGTTATGTTGAAAGTAGTGGTTAGTGCATCAATATCAAATAACCAACTGGGCTGAGATTCAAAATTGTTAGGAGATTTTTCATTGAAAGACACATTTATAGTTTCCTCAACAATTTTGGTTCTCTTGTTGTATACTCTGTATGCTTTTGACACACCAGAATATCCAACAAAATAACCCTCATCCGCCTTTTCTGCAAATTTAGGCAATAGCTCATTAGTTATTAAAATTGTAACAGGACAACCAAATGGTTTAAAGAAATAAATATTTGGCTTTCTTTTTCTCCAAAGCTCATAAGGTGTTTAATTCTTGTCTTTGACAATTAAAATCCTATTTTGGACATAGCAAGCAGTGTTCATTGCTTCTGCCCAAAATATCACAGGGAGCTTGGAGTCTGCTAACATAGACCTAGCAGCTTTAATCAATGTCCTATTCCTCCTTTCAGCAACACCATTCTGCTGTGGAGTTCTAGGAGCACTAAATTGTCTCACAATTCCCCTTTCCTCACAAAATGAATTCAAAACATGATTTTTGAATTCTGTTCCATTGTCGCATCTAATTGTTTTAAGTTTAAGGTTGGATTGATTTTCTAAATTGATAACAAGTGTTTTCAACAATTCAGCAGTTTCAACTTTTGTTTTAAGAAAGAAAACCCAAGTGTATCTAGAAAAATCATCAACTATTACACAATAGTATGACTATTTCACCAGACTCATTACTCTAGTTGGACCAAAGAGATCCATGTGCAACATCTCTAGAGGTTATGAAATAGAAGATTCAACTTTTGGCTTGAAGGAGGTTCTGTGTTGCTTGCCCTTGAGACAAGGTACACAGTTTTCAGAACATGCAAAATGCTTGTTAAGAAGACCCTTAACCAAGCCAAGATTTACAATTCTGTTCTTGTTCTTGTAATTCACATGACCTAACCTCCTATGCCACAAATCAGACTCATCAACAGAGGCTTTGGATATAAAACAGGCAGTGCCACATGAGGGTGCAGCAACTGACATATCCAAGATGTATAGTCCATCTGTCCTAGGTGCCTTAAGCATAATTAATTCATCAGGAATTTTAACACCAGGTTTGAGGACTATAGCCTCTCTCTCATTAAACATCAAATTCAAATTCTTGTCACACATGTGAGACACTGAGAAGATTGAAATTTTTTGTATCAACAAAATTGACTTTATCAAATTTTACCAGTCCATTGCTCACATCTCCTCGTGCTGAGATATGGCCTTTTGTGCTTCCAAAGGCAACTGGTCCTCCATTTATTCTTTTTTCTGTTTTCCAGTATGTGCTTATTCCCCGTCATATGGTAATTGCATCCACTGTCGACTATACATAGGCTATTATGCCTTTATTCTGCACCTGCACATATCAGAATTGATCAGTTTCTATAGGGGACCCAAGCCTGAGTGGTCTTGGGTCTGCCATAAGCATCATTATACTTGTACTCCTTGAGTACTAAAGTATTTACAACTGGAGCTTCAGTGAGCAGATCATCATTGTCAAAACTTAAGTTCTCATACTGGGTACCTGTTTGACTAAATCTTTCACCTTTGGTGTTTTTCCTTTCAGCAATTTTTCTTTCCCTATATTCCTTAAATTTTCTTTGCTTGTTGGTTATTTTCTTGGATCTCTCATTACCTTGATTAACCAACTTAGTTCTTTCAGGAGATTTGGAAAATCTTTGTGGAAAGTATTTGTTTGGGTTTGAACTCTCCCCCTGAAGTGGAACAGTGTGACTTCCACTTGAACTAGTAGCAAATTCAATTTCAGGTTGGTTAGATTTTTTGCTTCTTGAAAAGTTTTCTCTAGAGGTGGTCTTTCCTCTAGAGGGATTTCTTCTCCCTTAAGCTTCAAAATGCTCAAACCCATCAGCAAAGTGTACATGTGGTCTCTGCTTTGGAGCATTGGCTGATCTGGGTTGAATTTTGTTTTCCGATTAAACTTGAGTTCGAGCGGAAGAGTGTTCCGCTTGAACTTCAGCTGGGAAACGATTCTGCCTTAGAACAGAAAAACATCCATTTCTTTTGTTACTAATTAAAACCCTATTGAATTCTGATCCAAAATGCTTCATTGTGTGGCTTTACATAGGTGAAATTCCTCCTGTGAGTTTCTTTTGAAAATCATCCATTCGTTTTAGAACAGGTTTTGGTTTTAAAAATGGTTTGACTTTACTCAGTAGGTTGAACTGACATACAGCAGCTAGGTGTCCTTGTTCACCACAAAACATGCATTCAACAATTTTGGTTTCACAAGATTCAGCTTTCCTGGGAGACTCATGTTTGGTCACTTATTTGAAAGTGAGTTGACTAAACCTTTGAGTTTGACTTCCCTTTGGTTGCTCAGGTTGCTTTCCTCCAACTTTTGAATCTTTGGGTTCATAAATAGTTGGTGGTGGCATAGCATATAAAGGTTTCAAAATGTTTGATTGGTCAGCTGATGCAGAAGTGCTTGCAACAGTGACTTCAGTTTTCTTTGACTCAACAGTGTTTTCAATACTTGACTGTGATGAGGTGTTATCAACAATAAGACTAACTTTACAATCTGTTTTAAAGCTTCAATTGGTTTGATTGCTAGTGAGTATTCAATTGGTGGTTCAACACTGTTGTAACCAACACCAGCCTTACCATACATTCCTCCCATCCATAATTTCTCAGGCTTTCTATTTGCAGTTTGAAATTTGTCACAAGTAAACGAAGCATCTTTTAGCTTGATTTCGATAACATCAGCCTCAGCCTTAGCATCTTTGGTTTCATTTCTTGATTTCTCAAGCTTCGACAGCAAATCATCAAGCTGTGTTTCAAGAACTGAGTTTGTTTGTTTTAAATGTTCATATTCTTTGTTTAGATTTTCAATCTTTGAAATGTAAGATGATTCAGTTTTCTTAAAACATTCCTTTAACTCATTTAGGTTTGAAACTTCATCAATCAAATCAGTGTTGTGATTTCTGTACTTTGCCACTTGTTTAATGCAGGCAGGGCTACATAAGTTTTCTAAAACCTTTTCAGGAATAGAGTTTACCAGATCTGAAGTGGAGTCTTGTTTGGCCATAAAAGCATGATTTATTGGCTCAAACTCAGCAACAAAATCTCCCCATTCAACACATGAGGTTTGATTGGAAACAGTAGCAACCACATTCTGGTGGTTTTAACTTCCGGTTGGTTTTGGTGGGGTGGATTGATGACCTGATTTGTGACCGGAATTGTTGTTGTTAGAATTGTTTCCACCATGATTCTTCATTTGGACATGACCCTAGTTCTATCCTTCCCTTCTTGGCTTTGGGCATTCTCTTGCAAAATGATCAAGCTGGTGACAGTTGTAGCATTTCACCTTGCTTTTGTCTAGGCCTATGTGAGCACCCTTCGCTCCCTTGTAAGTTCTACCAGGTCTTTTATAAAACATTTGAGTTCTGACAGACACCATAACAAGTTGGGTCAGAACATCCATTTCTTCCAAATCATCAATAGCTATACACTCAAGATCTTCACTAATGAAGCCTTGGTATCAGTCAGTTGCTACATGAGCATTGTGAGAGTTGTCAAACATGTTTGAAAAACTCTCTTGACACCTTGGTGTCTCAGGGAAACTGACTATAGGTGACTAGTATGATGATGAATTTGAATATCTTTGATTTTGAAAATCGGTAGTTACTAGTGCAGTTGAGAACAACTAAGTTGACTCAGAAGATGAGTTTTGCTTAAGATTCAGTTCCATTTAATAAGCACTGAGCATGCCATGAAGTTTACTAAGTCTCATCTTTTTCAAAATTTTACATTCCCTGATGCTGACAGTGTAAACTGTCCACACAGAGAGAAAGGAAAGTAGAAATTTTCTGTTTACATCTACTTGGTCTAGTTTTACATCTACCTTTTGCAGTTCATCAAGTAGGGAAACAAATCTTAAGTATTGGTTTGTCATTGATTCACTAGTTTTGAAAGTAAAGTTCTCATATCTCTGTTTTAAGACATCTTTCTAAAAGTGCGTGAGCGTGCAGATCTTCTACTTAGTCGTAACGAAATCAATATAAACGTATAGAACACAGAGAGTAAATACAAATCTGACTTGTATTAACCACAGAGAGTTTACACAAAGACACTCAGAAGATATGACATGAACCCCTACTGAATTCTACACAAGACAACATATTTATAATGCTGAAATACGACCGGCTGAACCTGAGGTTCGGCCACACGTTCGGCCATGTCCGAATTCCAGGTTCGGCCTGAATTCGGACCTCAGCATCCTTGTGTAGTATCATCTTCTCTATTCAAACTTGTATCTTATATCGTCAATCAAACTCTTCCTCGATCTTGACGATGAGTTTAATCTTAAATACTTGATATTGCATCGTGTGTAATCTCTTTATCAACAATCTTCAGAAGACTTGAAGTTGTGATGTTCTCTTCCCACTTAGAAACTTGCCATCATAAATAATCTTGGTGCAAAATGTCTCTTCGAGACTCCAAGATAGTTTGATTTTGAAACTTGATATTGTATTTCGTGTTGACCAATCGAAAAAAAATAAGAAACAAAATCTTTTTGACTTTTAGAAACTTTATATCAAAACACACCTAAAATATTTTTGGTATTTTCTGATAAGAAAAATAAAACAATACTGAATTAGACACTACTTTTGTCTTTTGTGAGAAAGATCACAACTTGGGATCATATTGGTCATAACATGCTGAACTACACTTCAATTTCAATTATAGATGCACATAAGCCATGCCGATTGCAGATATAATTTGTCCAACTTTAAACTCTAGCACAATCATACTCATAACACCTGGATATGTTAAGGTATTGATTAAATTTGCTTTGACTAGCGTACCCCACACTATCAGACATACTCAGATATGCTTTTGCTTATCATATTTTGTGATTTCATTTGTGATTTTAATCACATAATGATTGTAACCATGATATAGTCAACTGTGTTCCATGCAAAAATAAATAAGAACGTTAAATCGTCTACCTTAAGGTCGATCTTTCGATACGCAGATAAGCCCTCGGATTTAACAAAATAAAAAAATAAAACAAGTTGAAATTGTATAACTCAACAACAATCAGGTCGGTACTCCCGTACACGCAGAGAAAGTACGATGAGTTATACGAAACACCAAAGAAAATAAAGCAGAACGTCAAACGAACAACAATTAGGTCAGTCTTTCGACACGCAGAGAAAGTCCGATCGTTTGACAAAATAAAGAAAATCAAACAAGTTTAAATCTTTGCAAAATGAACACATGTATACACAGTGACTTCTCATTTTATTTTTCACATATCTTTTTCTTGATATATCATGAGATATGAATCAAGATGTTGTCCACTAGGTCAAGCATTAGATTTAGTGTATATCACATTTATATACTTTCTGATTTGCCAAGCATACCTTACACATCGATCAAATGGTCTTATGGCTTTTTACATCTACTTTATCCATGAGTCAGACACTGTCAACCAATGTACCATCATTTCCCAAACATGTCGGATACAATTTCTCATTTTTCAATGTTTTTGGCTTTTTGCATTTTTCATTGTTTTTGTCTTTTCCAAATTTCTCCCCCTAAAAATGACAACTCTATTTATAGATTTTCATTTTTACGATTTGAAAAACAAAACACTATTTTTGTATTTTTGCAAAAACAAACTCCCCCTCAGATGAGACGGAGTAAAAAACACGAAAAATTTGATCAACCAACACGAATACTAGCAGGTTAGCCTTTTGAAAAACAAAATTGATTTTGAAATTCAAGTTAATTAAAAACAGATATTTCACAATCAGCAATTTTCCAATCACCGAAAGGTCTTCCTGAAACACCTGCTTGACACCAAATAAAACATTAGATGCTTTGGGATCGACCCGATTCAACAGCGTCGGGTCGCCCGGTGTCTTCCACAAAGTCCTTGTTGGCCTTGGAAACAACTTATGGTTTCCAAATTTGTAAAAAGTTTTATTTTTTGATCAGAACCTGAATCAGATTCAACTGATGCACTTGGTTTGGACCAAGACGATTTACGAGTTGACTTAAGCGTTGGGGACCATGGTTCTGTTGGGTTACGACAGTGGCATTCGGATCTCGGTAATAGCAATTTTTTTTATTAAGAAATAATTATTTACAATAAATAATTATTTAATCAATTACCGAGTAAATTAAATTCAAATAATTAAATTAACATTTAATTTAATATGCAGCGAAAAACGTATTAATTTACTAACGCGAAAACCAGTTAATTAACGTAAACCAAAACAACAGGATTCGACAATCACCAAACGCGCAAACACCAAGACGCGTTAAACAAAACGCAACATATTCATAAAATTAAACAATTAAATCTAAACTAAAACGAGTTTAGATATACCTGAGCGGTGATTCAAACAAACGCTTGAGACACCGAAAGTCAACGGGGGACGCTAGGGTTTTGCAGAACGCGATTCGTTCAACGAATCTGACTTTCCTCGCGGATGCGGATTTACAACGCGGTGAATTGAGCACCGAGAAAATCTCGTACGTCGGATCGGGCGCGAACAAGGGTTTCGCGGATGACGGCGGAACACGCGAATGACGCGGTTCTCGGCTAGGGTTTGTCGGCGGTGAAACCGGCGACGGCGAGGAGGGGCGGAGGCCGGCTGAGTGGCGGTGGCGGCTTAGCGACAGGTGAGGCGGCGGCGGCAACGGAGGGCGCACGGCGGCGGAGGGTGTGCGGCGGTGACTGCGGAAGGCGCGCGGCAGCGGAGGGCGTGCGGCGGCGGCAGCGGAGCGGCGGACAGCTGCGGCGGCTAGCAGAGCGGCGGACGGCGGCGGAGCGACGGGGCAGAGGGGTTATCAGATTATGGTATTCGCGATCGGGTCGTCGGAAAACAAAAGGCGGCGGCGGCGGGGTTGCCGTCAGCGTCTGATCGCGAGAGGGAGGGGAGAGAGAGGGCCGAAAATCTCACAAGGTCGATTAGGGTTTCGCCTCCCTAATCAGTTATATTTATAACTGATTTAGTTTCCGTTTAACCCCTTTCGAATTAGTTTAATTCTTAATCAAACCATTTAATTTCCATAAGTTAACATTTAACTCTTCAAATGTCTGTCGCTAGCCAAATATTAGTCAAACTAATAATCCGTCAATCTTCGTCCATTACGTTAATACTTTTTAACGTTTTTGTCGCTTGATTAATCTTAATGATTAATAGTGAATTAAATAATTAGTTATTTATCTATTAAACTATTTAATAAACAAATAATTAATTCTTCTGCGAATTTGCCGGTTATATAAGTAAGCGGACTTTAAATACCCATTGCCTCCGGTGTAACTCTTACGGGTCTTGACCGGGTCGGGTACTTGATTTAGTCGGGTCTGGACACCTAAATCCAACAGTCTCCCACTTGGACTGATCGCGACTATTAATCAAGATACAGTCAGAGGTGCTCTAGCTACACATGGCTGTCCCAACCAGTCATGACACTTCAAGTCAAAACAACCAAGGCATATCATTAAACTTGTGATATAGTTTAGACTTATGGTTTTTGTAAAGTCATCTGATCCTTTCTGTATGAGACATCAATCGAACCAGAGATATGGATTTATTCTCTTCCGTGTTCGATCATTGTATTTCTCGTTTTGCTGTTCGAAGTGGTCCAATCAAACACACAGTAAGTTTGGGTAAGGCCTTACACTTAACACTTGGAACTAATGAGAGGGCCCACGATGTCAAACTGTCGCATTATTAAATGCAAGAGTACATAATCCCATGTTGACTACATACAGCTCTCACTAAGCTTCAGATACATTCCCAAAAGTAACCGTTATGGCTGGCAGTTACGCGACAACGTTAAGCTACAATCAAAGAATGTTCTTTGGCAGACGGGAGGTCGCTCATGTATCTCAGGTCAAAGGATACCGATAAGTATACCATGAATCAGATTTGTCTTATGCTAAGATCCATGAAGACACTCTGATGCGAGTTACGTTCCGACGTCATTCTCCAATGAGGCCTTGTGAGTCTGGAGGTCAACACCTTGAGTCCTGAGTCAGAATAGTCTTGCTTCAGGCGTTGTTCCCATAATGTCTGATCGACTACGGACCTTTAGAATATTAATGAAATACTCATGGATGATAAAACGTATAAAATTCGAACGCGTTACGCAGAATTCAGACTCTCGTCTAACAGCTTATAGGAGGTCGAATGATATGGTGCAAACGATGGTGTTCGACATCCAACACTAAAATCGAATATCGATGCTATGTAGAATTCATGTACTACGCAGTAGAGTAATTTCGCTGATCAAACCCGATCGTTGAAATTATGAATTCGCTATCATATGCTCGTGTTTCGATTTAGAATTGCCTAATATTAGTTGTTTCTTAAGATTCAGTGTTTGTCATGAACAGTGAGTCTTCTTAAGTGAATCGAACTTGTGATAATGAAGTGCCCTTGGTAAGTACACATATGACTGTGTTATCACTTGAGCATGTTAACTGACTATTTACAGAGTCGAATTAACCCTTTGAATGTTTTATGGCATTCTTAGTTCAGATTCAATTAAGGTGGCTATTAATGTTCAACGAGTACAGTTTGTACTCGGTTGATGAACATATATTCCCTTTCATCAGTGTTTAGTAGTGATGATGTGATTTTCCATCTATGGTCATGGCGTAACACTTTATGGCAGCATTCCATGCAATTACCAAGTATTGGATTTACTTTCATATCATGTTCAGTATGATTTGAATTGTTTCAAGAGATTGATCGTTTCGATGGTTGCTCAGCCATATTAGGATCAATACTTGATTTAATCTTGAAACTTATAGTTAATTGAGGTGTCATTTAAAGTTTTAACCCAGTAAATTTAAATGATCTTTAGATCGGCGTTTGATCGTTATTCCGGTAAGGATCTATGGCGATGCTCCCACTTGCTTGAGGCAGATTGACATTCCTATCTTGATCCTTCTTTCAAACCGTTTGGATATTAATCTACACGAAGAAAACGTTGTAATCAATTTTCGTTTTAAGAACGAAATTGTTTGACTTCGTAGCTCGTGGTACGGAAATCAAAACTTAATATCCAGGTGTTATGACTCGCTCATAAGTTCATAGACGATTGTCAAAGTCATTTCAGAGTTTGATAGCATGAAGATGCGTTCGTCCATGATTGTTTGAAAGTATCTCGTGATGATCGAGATGATGATATATTCTATCGGACTCTAGGGTCCGACACTAGAGGATGTTTCCTTATTCAGGTAAGGTTAAACATACAAACTCTAATCGGAATGTCTATATGTTTCGCTAAGCAACAATCCATTGTTGGTGAAACATTACTTATCTGGCTCGTCTCGTTTAGTTGCGAGAGTTGCTTTACATGGCCCAGTGACTTATCAGAGTCACCTTTCTTTAGATATTTAAAGATCTAGCTTTGGACATGTAATTGCTAAATTCCATCTTCGCAAGATACCGGTCTTGGGATTGGAAGTTAGTTATGCAAGTGATGTGTGAAGGGGCGTTATGGTTATAGGAAGTTAAGGCCTTTTGTTGTGGCAAGTCATTAGTCTTATGTTTACCAGTTTCAGGATGAAACTTTGGATCGTCGTACAAAACACTCAGTGTTTGTCAGATCATGACACATATGAGTACAACTATTGTAGTCTTAGACTTCCAAGATGTGTCTAGGTATGTACATTTAATGGTAATGTGCACCAGAATTGGTGTGACCATACTACAATGTTGTAATCAGCAGGTGATTATCCCTGTAGTAGTTTTTAGCTGGTGATTCGAACTTATATGAGCAAACGTCTATTTGAAGTAGAGGATTGATATGTTCATATGATTGTAGATCGAAATGGCGATCTTCAATCGGCTCGACTTGATTTAATATTCTTGACGTTGGATGATTCAAAGTCACTGGACTTTATGGACCATGGTTGCGTCTTGCGTTGTCACGTAACAATTACGGTATACGCTTAAGGCATTATAGCTTTGATGGGATATGATAACTAAAGGTTATCACGTCGCATTTAAGCCAGCTTTAATCAAATCAAGTGCACCAGGGTGGAAGATATGTTGTTATGGGATTTTGAATTTAATCTAACAAACGGTTGAATCAAATTCAAAGTAGATTAAAATCAATCATGTATGTTACGAAAATCAACCATTGTCAAAACATGTCATAATCAAAATCCAAAGAAAGCAATTTGTTCATCCTGGAAAACAGCCAGGGAAAACCAAATAAAACAATTTGTTTTAAAATCACCAAGAATTGTTTTAGACCGAAAACTCAGGACACGAACTTTATTTAGGTGCGACAATCGCAGGGTAGTTCAGTGTCGTCTTGGCTTGCTTCCTTTCAGCTTCATGCACCTACAAAATGTAAAGTATTTCAAACATATATTTTGTAGGAATAAGTGAAGCATCATACAACATAAACTTATGTGTATACCTGAGGAATTACCCGGCTAGGCTTTTCCACTTTTCACCTTGGCAAGATACTCTGGGCAGTTTCTCTTCCAGTGCCCCATCTTGTGGCATTCAAAACACTCGCGCTGTTCAGGCGGCGGTGCTTTGGTTGCCTTAGGCTTGCCTTTCTGGGAGCTTCCAGACGATCTGGTGACAGCTGCCTTGCCTCTCTTCTTGTTCCCACACCTGCCCTTCTTTACCTCAGGCTTCTTGACGCCTCCCGATCGGATAGCGAGTACATCGGGTGCCTTACGTTAACAAAATTAACATCAGCTGTCTTAAGCATACCGTGAAGTTCAGTCACTGTCTTTACCATGCTATGCATGTTAAAGTTTACCCAGAAAGGGGTGAAGGCACTGGACGGTGAGTGAAGAATCAGGTCAGTCGCCATTTCGGCGGGGATGACGTAATTCAGTTTTGCTAAACGGTCGATGTAACTCTTCATCTTCAGGACATGAGGGCTGATGGGAGCGCCTTCGGCCATGCGACAACTAATGAGTGTCACAACAGTGTCATAGCGCTCCTGACGGGCCTGAGTTTCAAACATGTCCCTAAGATCACCAATCATCTGAAAAGCCGTCCTGTCAACCATGTTCTTTTGGATCTCAGAATCCATGGTGGCTAGCATAAGACACGCGACATTCTTGGCATTTGTTCGCAGTGTGTTATGGGCGTTTCGCGCCGCGGCCGTGTCAGCTTCAGGTTCCTCAGGAACCTCAGCCTCTAACACATTTTCCATGTTAGCCATTTTCAGGACGATTCTCAGATTCCTTTCCCAATCAAGGAAGTTGGCGCCATTAAGTTTCTCCTTCTCAAGGAGAGACTTGAGATGGAAAATCTCTTGGTTTGCGCGGTTAGCCATCTGAAACAACAGGCAAATGTTTTAGTGTTTCGATGTTTGATTCGTATTCAAGGATGGCAAGCTAATCTTGAATAGGAATTGGGAATTCAGTTAGTTAGTCAATTTCTCCAGACAGCGTAAAGTGCTTTCAAAATTTCTAAGTAGCTGAACGGACAACGATTGTCACTTGTGAATCAATTGTCACAACTCCCGTTATGGGGCTTTCGCGAACGAATCAACGAAATACGTTTAGCCGCATCTATGCCCATTTTGTCTACAAGCCGACCAGAGGTACGGTGTTGAAATACTCCAATACCAAAGGTGCGTGTAAAGAAAATAGTAGTTGTCCTAAGTGGTCAGCGTGCGCGTACGGTGTTGAAATACTCCAATACGTTCACCTTGGAAGATACCCTAAACACCAAGTGCGGTGTTGAAATACTCCAACACGGATGCATCGGTCAATATGTTCCAAGTTAGACTTGACATAGGATGGCATAGACTACCGGTTTTAGGCTTACCAGATAGGATTATTAGGTCATATTTTAATATTAAATGTGACGATAAATTTAAATGAATCCTATCTCACCCGGGACGATCATTTAAATAACCTAAGTATTAATGATCTATGTGTCGCGAGACGATAACCAATTTTAATAACGTTCGATTACATAATCGAAAAATCCGAATTTAATGTCGAATTAAATTGGTTATTAAATTTATGAAGTCGTAATAAAATTAGGACTTTTATTTAATTGACTGAAAAATTAGTTTTATACCGATAAAACTAAGTTTGGATTTTAGTTGGCGCGTTAATCAAATTAAGACAAGCAACCAAAAACAAGCAAACACACATGTACATATCTAGCCATGCAGGGGTTTCGATATTGTCAGAGCCTATGACAATATCGAATAAGGGCAAGGGACATAAAAGTAAATCAACCACGAGAACAGAAAAACTCCCTGATCGACTCAGTTGCTCCCACTGGCTTCAACAAGCTCCTGCGTGTCATCGGGAAACGTCGGTCTCGTTTTGACTTCTAGCCATTTTCGAAAATCCCATAAAGGGATGATCTCAAATGGGTCTTTGTATCAAGCTCGTCTCGTTCGTCCAGGCGAAGGTGAGTGATAACATTTAAAATAAAACTATTCTATTTAAAATAATTACAACTTTGAACCCAGTAAAATTGGGCCAATCCAAAACAAAACACATGGGCCTAATGGGCCAAACCATAACGAATCCATGACTGAATAAATGGGGTTGGGCCGGATATGCACGAAAAATAATTCAATCAATTATATTGAATCGGATTATGTTTAGTAGATCCAAATCGACTAAACATATTTAAAAGGCGATTCATCCAATTTCGCGACTTTCGGGTTCAGAACCCCAGTTCGCGAAAGTATACCGGTTTAAAATCGACCGGCTTGGGTTTGCGTGTGGTGATCAAGGCTCTGATACCACTGTTGGGTTACGACAATGGCATTCGGGTCTCGGTAATAGCAATTTTTTTATTAAGAAATAATTATTTACAATAAATAATTATTTAATCAATTACCGAGTAAATTAAATTCAAATAATTAAATTAACATTTAATTTAATATGCAGCGAAAAACGTATTAATTTACTAACGCGAAAACCAGTTAATTAACGTAAATCAAAACAACAGGATTCGACAATCACCAAACGCGCAAACACCAAGACGCGTTAAACAAAACGCAACATATTCATAAAATTAAACAATTAAATCTAAACTAAAACGAGTTTAGATATACCTGAGCGGTGATTCAAACAAACGCTTGAGACACCGAAAGTCAACGGGTGACGCTAGGGTTTCGCAGAATGCGATTCGTCCAACGAATCTGACTTTCCTCGCGGATGCGGATTTACAACGCGGTGAATTGAGCACCGAGAAAATCTCGTACGTCGGATCGGGCGCGAACTAGGTTTTCGCGGATGACGACGGAACACGCGAATGACGCGGTTCTCGGCTAGGGTTTGTCGGCGGTGAAACCGGCGACGACGAGGAGGGGCGGCGGCCGGCTGAGTGGCGGTGGCGACTTAGCGACAGGTGAGGCGGCGGCGGCAACAGAGGGCGCACGGCGGCGGAGGGTGTGCGGCGCTGACTGCGGAAGGCGCGCGGCAGCGGAGGGCGTGCGGCGGCGGCAGCGGAGCAGCGGACGGCTGCGGCGGCTAGCGGAGCGGCGGACGGCGGCGGAGCGACGGGGCAGAGGGGTTATCGGATTATGGTACTCGCGACCGGGTCGTCAGAAAACAAAAGGCGGCGGCGGCGGGGTTGCCGTCGGAGTCGGATCGCGAGAGGGAGGGGAGAGAGAGGGCCAAAAATCTCACAAGGTGGATTAGGGTTTCGCCTCCCTAATCAGTTATATTTATAACTGATTTAGTTTCCGTTTAACCCCTTTCGAATTAGTTTAATTCTTAATCAAACCATTTAATTTCCATAAGTTAACATTTAACTCTTCAAATGTCTGTCGCTAGCCAAATATTAGTCAAACTAATAATCCGTCAATCTTCGTCCATTACGTTAATACTTTTTAATGTTTTTGTCGCTTGATTAATCTTAATGATTAATAGTGAATTAAATAATTAATTATTTATCTATTAAACTATTTAATAAACAAATAATTAATTCTTCTGCGAATTTGCCAGTTATATAAGTAAGCGGACTTTAAATACCCGTTGCCTCTGGTGTAACTCTTACGGGTCTTGACCGGGTCGGTTACTTGATTTAGTCGGGTCTGGACACCTATATCCAACAGGTTCATCAAAAATTTTACCATTGTTATCCACATATTTGGCATTATTGTGGATATATGCAGTCGTCGGACACTCAGCAACGAGATGTCCCGGTTGACGACATACATAACAAAGTCGCTCTCTAAAAATGTTTGAAAATTGTTTTGATTTTTAAGAGTCAGAAGAATGTTCAGAATGAAAGTTATCAAAAAAACCATCAGAAGAGTCATACCTAGGAGATGGACTCCTTGAAGATGAAGATCTTCCAGAATAATAAGTAAATTCCTTCGGAATTGGTGATTTCTTTGTCGTAACGAAATCAATATAAACGTATAGAACACAAAGAGTAAATACAAATCTGACTTGTATTAACCACAGAGAGTTTACACAAAGACACTCAGAAGATATGACATGAATCCCTACTGAATTCTACACAAGACAACATATTTATAATGCTGAAATACGACCGGCCGAACCTGAGGTTCGGCCACACGTTCGGCCATGTCCGAACTCCAGGTTCGGCCTGAGTTCGGACCTCAGCATCCTTGTGTGATTCGTCTTGTATTCGATACTTCACATGACGATCAGGAACCATGTATCAACACTTTCTTGTTTTCTCTTACTTCACTGGTTCCTTCA
Organism: Deinandra increscens subsp. villosa; assembly: GCA_039602395.1. NCBI lineage: Eukaryota > Viridiplantae > Streptophyta > Magnoliopsida > Asterales > Asteraceae > Deinandra > Deinandra increscens. The sequence goes on from JBCNJP010000006.1 coordinate 37,791,114, forward strand.
AACCCACAGGTCAAATGCAGTTTTGTATCCTTTAAACCAACTTAAAATGGAATTAGGAAGTGTAGCTTGTAGAGTCCAATATGCCTTATAGTCAAATTTGAAAGCAGCATAGTCAGAATCAACGTATTTTTCTAAAGGTTTAGGTATTTTGACTTCTACATCATCAGCATATGAAACCATGGGTGAGTAAGGGCCTTCAGTAAAATATTTCCAAATACGACGTTCTAAAATCCTAACATAACCTTCCATCCTGAGTTTCCAGGTACCAAAGTCATCAGGAGTGAACATTGGTGGTTTGTTACCACTGTCGTTTGAAGATCCTACACTTAGATCACTCATTTTGAAACCTTTTGAAAGAGAAAAACAACAAAGCTTGTAAAGTATGCAAGTAGAGTAACAACTTTGAAGCACTAAAAGTCTTCAAAGTGAGAGCCAGGCTCTGATACCACTTGTAGGATCGGTATTAGTTACGATTAAACAACAACAAGAACCCTCTACTTGTAAATATAACCCTGCAGAATTAAAGTTATACTTCACTTTACTCTAGCAGATTTAGTTCTCTTGTATTAGGTAGTGTTTGATTTGCATAAGTATAGTAACAACGAAGTAAGAAATACTCGGCACTATTTGCATTAACTCAAAGCTACACTATTACAAGGTAATCAAGAACCGTGTGTAAAACTATGAGCTAACTAAGCTACATATAGTGCAGATGAGATCAATGAAAACCATTGATCTCAAACGATCTAATCTAAACTATTTAATACAAAGTCAAATATAAACTACCAAAAGCATAAACTTTGACAATTGGAATATCTTGCGTGTGGACAGCACCATACTATATTAGGAGAGCGGTTTTGACAGATTTAGAAGCAAACGAGAAGCTTTTGCAGGATTGGACTTGCTGAAAAGACATCTTAGGAAAAGTCCAGTTGAACTCATTATCTGGTGGATAATCGAGTTCACCCGGAATATTCTCTAGCTGACAAAATGCTTCTTCCACTTGAACTGCCAGTTCCGCTTGAAGTTGTGAATTTCGCTTCAACTTCAGCCGGAACTTATTAAAAGTGACTTTTAGCCGGAAATCTTCAAAGCGATATATTCCTTACACAGGTAAAGAGCGACATGGATCAACAAGCAAAGACTAATGAGGCAATCATCAAGGATATTGAAAAACTGAAGAAATAAAAGAGGCATGTGGAAGACCACAATCCACTGTTCTCTAGGTCTCTCGATTTTGACTCGTTAGGATCCTCGGGCCAACAACATCAGCACCTGAGATCCTCATCTGTGCTGAACCGGATCCCTGCAATAGCCGTTAACATTGGGTCCATGGCTTCACATCATATAAATTCTTCTAAATTATTTGGTTCAGGGTATTCTGGGGTATACCCTCTGGAATCCTCGATTTCTTATTCACAGGATTCCTGGATCCAGCCATCTCAAACATACTCAAGCCAAGTGTTCCAGGAGTTCCAAGCCCGCTCGAGATCCATAGTTCAGGATCCCTAGGGATCCCAATTTCCTAACCTTTCTATTTCTACAGGAATATTCCAAAGTGGACCTCATGAAGTGCATCAAGGAGATTTTATCCTGATGCAAACGGCTGCAATAATAGAGCCAACCATACAGTTAAGCCCTAGATACGGCCCCTGCAATCTCGACCCAAAATCCTCAGAACGGTAACATATCCAATGATATACCTATTATATATATAACAATGGAATTTGAAGATGAATAGTGGGGTTTTAGGTTATATATATTGGCCACGTAAGTTTGAATCTTTGACATTTTTCACCCTTACACTTTTACACTTAGTTTTTTTTATTATTTTTATTTTTTAGTTTTCATAAATTGGCCACAATAGTTTAAGACTTTGATGTCTTATATCCTTAAACTTTTACATTTTTTTAACAGAATAGTAAACTTTAGATTTTCATATTTAGCCACATATGTTTCATACTTTTACGTTTTTTACCCCCTAACTTTTTAGGTTTTTTTGTTTTCTACTTCGGCCACGAAACTTTCACAATTTTAAGTTTTCTACTTTTGTTTTCACATATGTTCATACTTTTACATTTTCTACCCTCTAACCATTTAAACTTTTTTTAAAGTTTTGTGGTCTACTACCCATGAAACTTTCACAATTTTCCGGTTTTCTACTTTCGTTTTTAGTATAATCTTAGAGTTTTCGACTTTGACCACGAATTATTTTTATAGTTTTATTATACTTTTACATTTATACCCCCCTTAACTTTTCTACTTTCATTTTTTAGTATACTTTTTTAGTTTTATACTTTCATCATGAGACTTTTAAACTTTTATGTTTTATACCCCTCAACTTTTTTTTACTTTCATTTTTATTAGACTTTTAGAGTTTTCGACATTGGCCACGACCATTTTATAGTTTTACACTATGACCATATTATACTTTTCTTACTTAAACTGACTGGTAAATGAGTGGCTCGCCACGAATCGCGGGTGGATTACCGTCCTCTGACTTTTAAGCTTTTTTTTTGCTTTAATTTTTGTTGTCTTCTACTTTTGCCACAAAACTTTTATAATTTTATTATTTATACCCCTTACGTTTAAAACTTTTTTTTTTATACTTTGGTCACGAAACTTTCCCTTGACTTTTCCAATTTATTTTTGTTTTTTATTTTTTTTTCTTTTAAGTTAAAGTTTTCGACTTTGAACACGATTTTTATAGTTTCTATTTTGGCCACGAAACTTTTAAAGTTTTACGTTTTATACCCCTTAAGTTTTTCACTTTTGTTTTTATTTTTATTTTGTTTAAAGTTGGAGTTTTCGACTTTGACCACGACTTTTTTATAGTTTTATTAGACTTTTACGATTATACCCCATAACTTTTCTACTTTCGTTTTTTAGTATACTTTTATAGTTTTATATTTTCGCCACAAAACTTTTAGACTTTTATGTTTTATACTCTTTAACTTTTTTACTTTCTTATATTATTATACTTTTAGAGTTTTCAACTTTAGCCACGACTTTTTTATACTTTGACCACACTAAAACTTTTTTAACTTAAACTGACAGGTAAATGGTGCCCGCCGCGAAGCGAGGGCGGGTCACCAACTTGTTACTACTAATCAAAGTGCTTTGCAGGATACAGGAGTCAACCATAATCTAGCTAGGGAGTGGCAGATACTAAAACACATGATTTCTAGTGTTCCTGGGGTAATCCGACCTATTCCTGAGGTACCCCTGGGGAGCCACAAGATTTCAAGGTTCACATGACCAGTCTGTGACGTTGAAAATCCAAAATGCTTTCAAACTCCAAGTATGAACTTGTATACAGGACCACAGATCCTAAGGAACATATAGCACATTACAGGGAGTGGATGGAAATCAACCCGATCACTACAAATATCAAGGAAGGTTGCCTATGCAATGGATTTGGCTCCACTTTAACAGGACCATCCATGAAATGGCTACTGAGTATCCCTCCTAACACTATTACCTCATTTTCTCATTTGGTTAATTTGTTTAATAATCAAATCTCTTGCAACAGAACTTTCCAGAAAGTGATAGGTGACTTGTACAGAGTGGTTCAGAAGCCTGGTGAGCCGCTCAAGGATTATGTTACCAGATTTGGGCAAGAATCCTTGGAGATTCCTCATCTCGATATGGCAGCCACCATTGAGGTATTCAAGATGGGACTGACTAAGGATTCTTGTTTCTACGATGACCTTTATATGACTCCTTGCAGGAATTTGGACGAAGTACGTAGTAGGGCCCTAAGGTTCATTTGTCTGGAAGATGACAAAAGGGTTCATCAAAGACTTCATATCCCTAAGTATGATCCCAACATCAAGAAGTCGGAATCTCCTGAAAAATAGTACAGATCCCGACTTTATTCCAAGCATGATAACCGAAGAATCAATGATGTTGAAGAAGACGACTATCAGGAAGGGTTCCCCAAGGTATTTGAATATTGTTTTTTAGTTGATATATGTGGTTTGATGTGTGCCATGCGGGATTTAGGCGAAAAGGCAAGATGGTTGTAACATCCCGTTTTTTTCGTAGTGACTTGATTTGTTATTATTTTATTATGTTTTAATGGGTTAATGGCGGAATATGCGGGTTTGGAAACTTAACCAGGTTAGTTGGAGGAAACCATTAATTATTAAGTTAAATTTATCAATAGATCGTTTAACTAGAGAAACGTTAGAGGATTAATTGTGTAAATGAGGGTTTTGGCTAGATTTTATAAAATATGCAACTAGAGGGGCCATAGCTGTATTTAATCTAACATCCGAGTACTACCCATTCATAAAACCCGACCCAAGTCTGAACTTGCTGCATGAATCAAATTTTAGTTTAATGACTACCGGAAGAAATTTTTCTAAATTATAACTTTAAATTATGTTCAGGATGTTCCATAATCACTTTTGAAAGCAAAATAATAAATTTGTAAGTTATATTAGAGGTTATTGGATTAAAAAAAAGAACTTACGAATAAAACCATATTAAATACGTACTTTTATACCTCGTTATACGTATCCTGAGACTTAGAAAACCATGAGAAATTATTCCAAATAATTTTAGAACATAAAATAACAAGTTTATAAAAGTTTAGGAGTCAAAATCGCACAAACTAGAACTTCAGGTCTAAACTGTACATTAAAGGTTCAGGGGCTAAAACTGGCAGATGGCCAAAGTGGCCTGCGGACTACGACGACCTCCCTCCCCGTACGTCACGTACCATGAGCCGTTCTGTAAGGAGGTTCATCCACTTTTTCATTTCTTGCAGCCCAATTTTCATGATTCGTGTCATTTCTGCCAGATTACTCACTTGCCTCATTGTCTACTCTCAGTTGCGCACCAAAGGGCTATAAATAGAGCCCTAAAAACTTCAAATTTAATCACCATTTCCTCAATCTTCATCTTAAAAACCCTAGTTCTTCCCTAGATCTTCTTATGCAAAATTCGATCAATCTGTGAAGGTTTTGGAGCTCATCTTCTGCAGTTCCTCGTTATTACGTATGCTCTACAAAACCCCTCAATCTATTTCTATTATTATCGTTGTTATGATCTAGTTCTAGAAATTTATAATAATTAGGGTTCTTGAGCTTGTTTTGGCTAAATTGAGCAATCGGTTTGGAATTAGGGTCTGAATTTTTGTAAGTAATCCTAAAATAATGTATTTTAAGAAATCTCTAAGTTAATTTCAAGTTTGGAGAACGTTTGGTATTTTTATTTAAAAATAGGGCGAAATTAGGGTTTTCATGACGTTGTTTTGCCAAAATTGGACAAACGGGGTTAAATCAAGTTCTAATCTTTTAAGGTATATTATAAAATAATATTAAAAGTACGTCAAAATTAGGGTTTTGAATATGATTATTACATATTAAACAAACTGGGAGGTATTGGGATTTGATTTTTGATATTAAAACATATATATATATATATATATATATATATATATATATAAATATTTATGGGTCTAAAGTTGATAAATAAATAAAATGTCATTATACCGAGTTATTCAGATATTTAGAAGATCGTGCGGACCGGAAGGATAGCGCCTGTACACTGAGGTTTCTCGCAAAGTTAGGATGTCACATAAATCCCAACTGGGACCTGACATAACTCACTAGGCGATCCTAGTGTGAGCGTTTACTTATAGGAATGCACGCCTTCATTTTATCACTAAACCCTAATTTACCAATAAAGGGTAAAATGGTCTTTTTAATTAAATATTACCTAACTCTCCTTAAGTTCCTCGTGTTCTTAAAACTATAATCATTATTTTCCCCATATTCATTTAGCATGTTCGTTTTATTAGGATAATCTCAGATTGTTATCTCAAGTGATGGGTTCTATCTCTCTTTGTGATCTACTAATTAGGTGAGTATATATACCCCTCTCTTTTAATATTATGGCATGTGATTTGATATCAACTCGTGTTATCATTAGAAGGATGATTCCTTCGAATGATAACTCGAGTAGTGAGTATTCACGAACCCCCCTTCTTTTAATACTGTTGGTTATGATTATTCAATTCGTATTATCATTTCTAATGGTGATTCATTCGAATGGTAATCCGAGTTGTGAGAAATCATACCTGCATTATCCTTTTACTGTTTTGGGGTGTAACATGTATCTTTACTCAAAACCATTTCTCTAAAAATGAAAAAGCGATTATATGTTGATTGGATAAGTTCTATGTATGTTAAATTTGTGTGGATTATTGTGATTGGTTGTGCTCTATCTTGATGTACAATCAAAAATACATATTTCATATACAAATATTCCCTAAAAAATAGACAAAAACTAACTAACTATTATTGAAACAACTAAATAATGTTTCTTTTGTAGTTTCTAGTGTTAGATCATGAAATGACAACTTCAACTAGTATATATAGCTGTCTTGTAATATAATTAGATAGCTTCTTGGTCAGATCTTCTCTGTGTACTTTGTGGTTCTCTCAGTGGTTAATACAAGTCATTTGTATTTACTCTTTATGTTCTAGCTCGTATTACATTGATTTTATAACGATTAAGTAGACGATCCACACGCTCAAGCAATTTCAAGTGGTATCAGAGCATTTGGTTTGCTCTACTGATCGGAAATCATTGTTTCTCGGAGTTTTGACTCAAAATACACGTTTTTGCAAAAATGTTATTCATTTTTTGAGTTCTTTTGATCTTCTTGAGTGTGCTTCAGGTCAAAAATTTATTTCTAGATCATTTCTATCGTGTTTGCTTGAATTCCTATCGAAAATTCTAGTCAAAAACCCTGAAAATCGAGAATATGGTGTCGAGTGAACTTTGTTTCGTCTAAGGTTCGGACAAGTTCGGCATAACCACTCCGAACTTGAGGTTCGGACGGAGTTCGGTCGTAGTTCTTTTTCGGTGAGTGTTCGGAGAGAGTTTGGTCAACGTTCGGGCATAGTTCGGTGAGAGATCGGTCTTGTTTCTGCTTGTTCTTCCGAAGGTCCAGTTCGGAGGAAGTTTGGCGAAGCATAAGTTCGGACAAAGTTCGACGATAGTTCGGAGTAGGTTCGGAGTGAACAGTAACTAGACTTTTCAAAATGTCCGATTTTCAAGCGTTCGCGGCTATTCAAAATTCGGTTAAGACTACAATGCAAACGATGATGAACTATGATAATGAAATCAGAACAAGTCAGAAAGTTCGTAAATTGTTCAAATTGGAAGATTATCATAGTTGGGTTACACGGTTTGAAGCATATGTTTCTGCAAATGATATTGATATGTGGTTGTCATATTTTGAGCCATATGTGTATCCTAAGGGTGAAGAAGGAGAACCAATTCTTCAAATAAAGCTTTCAGGTGAACAAAAGAAAGCGTAATAAGCCGAGAAGAAAGCCTATGGTACTTTAACGATGGTATTGCCTACAGAATTATTACTTCAATTCTCAAGTAACTACACAACAAAGAGTTTGTGGGATGCTCAAGAAAAGAGATGTGAAGGTAATGACCAATACAAGAAAAGTCGACAAAAGGTGTTGAAGAAGGAATTTGATAGTTTCAAACATTATCAAAATGAATCGATTCCAAATCTGATTGAAACGTTTGCTCATTTAATAAGTGAAATGAAATTGGTGAATCTTACAAGATCATGGAAGCTTTACCAGAGAAATGGGAGAATTATGTGATGATGGTCTCTCATGATAATGATTATTTTGTTGATACATGGTTCTTGATCGTCATGTGAAGTATCGAATACAAGACAAATCATACAAAGTTGCTAAGGTCCGAACTCCTAGCGAACCTAGAGTTCGGACAGGTCCGAACTTGTGTCCGAACCTGAGGTTTGGCCAGTCGGATTCTCACTAGTATATATTGTTGTCTTGTAATAGAATTAGATAGCTTCTTGGTCAGATCTTCTCTGTGTACTTTGTGGTTCTCTCAGTGGTTAATACAAGTCATTTGTATTTACTCTTTGTGTTCTAGCTCATATTACATTGATTTCATAACGATTAAGTAGACGATCCACACAATCATTAAATAAAATTATCATTTAATGATCTGATTCAAAGAATCCAAGCAAGGGATATGGAGTTAATGGTGAACAAGTCACTTCCTGAGCAAGTTCAAAATCCTGCGATGTGTTATGGTAATTTTCATTCTGAACATTCATCTGGTTTTCAAACATCAAACCAATTTTCAAAAGTTTTTAGAGAAAGACTTTGTTATCTATGTTGTCAACCACGACATCTTGCTGCTGATTGTCCGATGACTGCATATATCCACAAAATTGCCAAGTATGTGGATAACTAAGGTCAAATTTTTTATGAACTATGGTCTCCAAAGATTAAATCAACCTGTAAATCGTCTTGGTCTACACCAAGTACGTCGGTTGAATCTGATTCTGGTTCTGATAAGAAATTAAAAGTTTTACAAATTTGGAAATCAAAAGTTATTTCCAAAGCCACCAACGACTATGTGGAAGACACTGGGCGACCCGGCGCTCTTGAATCGGGTCCATCCCAGAGCGACTAATGTTTTATTTGGTGTCAAGCAGGTGTTTCAGGAAGACCTTTCGGTGATTGAGAAATTGCTGATTGTGGAATATCTGTGCTAACTTAAACTGATTTTTAAAATCAATTTTTTTTCCAAATGCTAAACTCAACGTATTCGTGTTGGTTGATTTTTTGTTTACATCCATCTCATTCTGAGGGAGAGTTTGTTTTTGTAAAAAGCCAAAAATAGTGTGTTGTTTTTCAAGTTGTAAAAATGAAAATTTATAAATAGAGTTGTCATTTTTAGGGGGGAGAAATTTGAAAAAGACAAAAAACTTTGAAAAATGCAAAAAGCCAAAAACATTGAAAAATGAGAAATTGTATCCGACATGATTGGGAAATGATGGTACATTGGCTGACATTGTCTGACTCATGGATAAATTTGATGAAAAATCAATAAGACCATTTGATCGATGTGTAAGGTAGGCTCAGCAAATCAGAAAGTATACGAATGTGATATATACTAAAAATCTGATGCTTGATCTAGTGAACAACATCTTGATGTGTATCTCAAGATATATCAAGGAAATGTGAAAATAAAATGAGAAGTCACAGTGTATACATGTGTTCATTTTGCAAAGATTTAAACTTGTTTGATTTTCTTTATTTTGTCAAACGATCGGACTTTATCTGCATGTCCACAAGACCGACCTGATCGTTGTTCGTTTGACGTTCTGCTTTATTTTCTTTGGTGTTTCGTATAACTCATCGGACTTTCTCTGCGTGTACGCGAGTACCGATTTGATTGTTGTTGGGTTATACAAATTCAACTTGTTTTATTTTCTTATTTTGTTAACTTCGAGGCCTTATCTGCGTATCGAAAGATCGACCTTAAGGTAGACAATTTAAGGTTTTTATTTCTTTTTGCATGGAACACAGTTGACTATATCATGGTTACAATCATTAGGTGATTAAAATCACAAATGAAATCACAAAATGTGATAAGCAAAAGCATATCTTAGTATGTCTGATAGTGTGGGGTACACTGTGAAAATACGTGAGCATCGGATCGTCTACTCGATCTAGCTAATAGGATATCGAAACGTAATTAACCGATTGATTTATTGATCAATAAAGAACAATTACAACCAGTAAACACTCAGATACAGACTTAGAGAATACACACTCAGAAACACACACTTAACTGATCTCGTACCTTCAGAAGACTCCCAATTACAAAGACCAAACCTCTATATATACTGGCTGATCGAGCTTCGGCCGAACCTCAGGTTCGGCCAGTCCGAACTTCAGGTTCGGACCTAGTTCGGCCAGACCTAGTTTGACTTGATCTTGATCTTGCTTGATACTTCACACGACGCACATATCAGGTATCAACAAACTCCCCCTCGTCGTGTGCAGTATCTATTCAATATCATCAACTTTGTATCTTCAACCAAGCTCCCCCTTAAGTGTAGAATCCGTTCGTCCAAAGAAATAAACCTTCAAACAAACTCCTCCTCAACTCAACCGTAACTTGATCTTGAATACTTTGATGATCTCTCGTGTATCTCTGGTCGTTTATCAACAGCTTCAGAAGACTTGAAGTTATGATATCATGCACACAGTAACCTGCTCAAACATTTAAATAGTCTTGGCGCAAAACGTCTCTTCGAGACTCCAAGATATGAATTTGAAAATGATTTGTATCACGTGTTGATCAGATCGAAAATAAAGCAGAAAAAAAATCTTTTTGATTTTTCAAAGTTTATGCTAAAACACACCAAAAATCTTTTTGATCTTTTATGAAATGAAATAAATTGCAATACAGAATCAAACACTATTTTTGGTATGAGAAAGATCACTATATGGGATCATATTGAACATAACGCCCTGAACTACATTTCAATTTCAATTAATCGAAACACATAAGTCATGTTGATTGCTGATATAATTTGTCCAACTTAAACTCAGGCAGAATCATACTCATAACATCTAGATATGTTAAGGTATTGATTAGATTTGCTTTGACCAATGTATCCCACACTATCAGACATAATCAGACATTTTCTGTTTTCTTTCTTTTTCCTTTTGTGTGACTGCATTTGTGATTTTTCACAATGCATAGTATGTTTCATGATATCTTCAACTGTGTTCCATGCAAAAAGAAGTAAGAACGTTAAATCGTCTACCTTAAGGTCGATCTTTCGATACGCAGATAAGGCCTCCGATTTAACAAAATAAAAAAAAATAAAACAAGTTGAAATTGTATAACCCAACAACAATCAGGTCGGTACTCCCGTACACGCAGAGAAAGTCCGATGAGTTATACGAAACACCAAAGAAAATAAAGCAGAACGTCAAACGAACAACGATCAGGTCGATCTTTCGATACGCAGAGAAAGTCCGATCGTTTGACAAAATAAAGAAAATCAAACAAGTTTAAATCTTTTTAAAAAGAACACATGTATACACGGTGACTTCTCATTTTGAATTTCACACTTATTTTTCTTTTTGTGTCATGAAATATGCATCAAGATGTTATCCACATGGTCAAGCATTAGTATTTAGTGTATATCGCATCTGAATACTTTCTGATTTGCCGAGCCTACCAAGCATATCAAACAATGATCTTATAGCTCTTTCATCTACTCTATTCATGCGTCAGATACGTAAGCCAATGTACCATCATTTCCCAATGATCAATTTCTCACAATTTTATATATTTGGCATGTATTCACCTTCCTTCATTATATATTTGGCATGTATTCACTTTCTCCCCATAACATGCATTTCTCAATTACTCCCCCTTACTTACAATTCTCCCCCTTAAAATGAAAACTTTATTTTTGGATTTTCATTTTACACAAAAACAAGACTCTATTTTTGGTATTTTGAGAAAAATTGGAAACAAAGAAAAGTGATCAATCAACACGGATAATTTGCAAATTTGAATTCAGAAAAGTTGCAGGTTAAAAAGATTTAGCATGAAAATTTAAGTTAAGCAGAATACTCCTCCATCAACAACTTTGCAATCGTCGATAGGTCTTCTAGAAGTACCTGCACACTGGTCAAACTAATTAGTCCATAAATGACCCGAAGCGAATCGCTTCTGGTCGACCAGTGTCCTTGTTTTGTTTAGAAACCATCTTAGGTTTCCATTACTGTTGTTTTGGTAATTCAGTTTTTGATGAAACAATCACAGGTGACTGTGATAATGAACCTACACTTTGAACCCTTGAAAACATTGGAACAAAACGTGTTTGTTTATGAAAGAATGTAGGCTCAACGTCATCAAAAACTCTGCCTTGTTCATCAAAGAACTTTGGTGTGGCAGGTTTACCAAAAACTGATTTCTTGTGAAATCTTTGGGGTGAATCAGCAGGTGATAGATAGTCTTTTGCCATATGCCCTGGACGACGGCAAATATAACAGATTCGTTTCGTTTTATCCCATCTTTGATGTACGTGCGAAGAAACCACATGAATATCTCCAACATGATCAGAATGAGAATCATATACCTGATGTAGGGCTTCGAGATTGAGAAGTTTCAGAAGAAATGGTAGCTTTCACAAAGACCTCAGCAATCTTCCGAGCATTAACACAATGAAGTGGAATTTCTTTGTCAGAAAATAATTGATCCGAACCCTTGAGTTTGTAAAACCGCTCGGGTTGACTTTTATTAGCTTGAAAAACTTCCTTCTTCACTTGTTTCATTTTGAATTTCTTCAAATCTTGAGACGATGATGCTGGAATCTTCTGAGATTTGTCTTGCATGCCGTGAAAACCCAATCCTTCATGCTTTCCAGAAATCTTCTCCTCGGATGAACAATGTCCATTCTTTGCTAATCGAGAAAATGCAGCTTTTACTTCGGTGACATTCTTTTGATCATAAAAGATCTTTTCATCAAACTCAGGTTGAGACTGAAGCTTGTCACTAGAAGTAACTGACTCCTCATTATCAGCAGACGATGAACCAGATACAAAGTTAGGTGCAGGAGAAACCTCAAATTTCTTTTCCTTATTTTTCTTATGCTTCTTGTTTTTCTTCTTCGGCACAACTTTCTCATCCTCAGCAGTAGATGACGAAACCTTTGAATAATCAAATTCGTCAATCTGTTCCTTCATTTCTTTGAAAGCTTATTTGGTATGAGCAGGGGGTGATGCAGTTTTATCAAACATTTTCTCAAAATTAGCATCATTTGCTAAGAAACTTGTGAAAACTTGAGAATTTGAAACATTGTTGAGTAAACGATTAGCATCGAGAACTTGATTTTTAAGATCAGAAATTTGCTGTTGAGCTTTAGCGAATTCCTTTTCTTTTGCAATCAATCTCTTCGCAACTTTGTGAGTTTAAACTTTTGCATACGAAGATTGTCAAGTCCTTCATGTAACTCCTTCTGCAATTTATTCTCATTGCGCTTCTGACCAACTCTCGCTTTTCATCCAATAACTTTTCCATGTCAATTTGATATGCTTCGATTTGAGCATTTGATTCTTCAACATTCTTTGTAAGCAAATCAAGTTTGATTTTAGACTTATCAAACAAATTTTGAAAATCAGTAGCAGTATCCTCTGCTTCATCCTTCCATTTCTTCACTTCTTGCACCAACTCATCCTTTTCTTTAGAAATCATAGCTTGTGCACTTTCAACATCCTTTTTGTCTTGTTTCAAAACTTTTAAAACTTCATTTAATGTTTTGATTTCAGTAGTCAAACACTCATTCTTCAATGTCAACTCCTTTTCATGGTCTTTAGAAATCTTCAACTCTGAATTAATCACATCAAATGCCTCAGTCAGTTGTTGAACTTTATTCATCAACAAAGCAGTTTCTTTCATCAGACTCTCCAAGTTCTCAACAGATTCATAAGAACTTGGAATTGAACTAGTATCGGAACTAGTATCTGAATATGAATCATCTGACCGAACATGAGTGACAATCAAGGCTGATGAATCATAACCAAATTGTTGACCCCAATCATAAACACCATCATGTTGTGCTGTCAAAGCTGTAGACTTGCTAGTGTTACTAGTAGATGGTTGAGTAAAACCAGGCTTTGGTGATTGAGGAACACCAGACTTATTTGCATGTGTTTGTTAAAAATGTTTAGCAAAATGTCCAAGCTGTGAACACTTATAACACTTTAATTTTGACTTGTCAAAACCTAGTTTATCACCAGAAAGATTCCTTCCATGTTTCTTAAAGAATCTCTTAGATCTTTGACATAACATAGCATATTGCCAAGATATATCCAATTCAGTTAATTGATCATCATCAAGAGCATCAAGATCCTCGCTGGTTAACTTTGCATCAGCAACATTCTTGAGAATCAAACCAAAAGATGATGAAATCAATGAAGAAATCATTTTAGCACAATCATCTGTTGATTCAGCTGAAAAAGCATTCTGACTTGAAAATTTTGGAAGTGTGAAATTGCAATCCCTTGAAGAACTATTATCAGAATTTCCTGAAACTCCAGCTATAAAAGCAACACTTGGTGTTGTATTCTGATTTGTATTCAGATTTGGCTTAGACTTTGCACTCATGCTTGAACTATTCTCACCATGATACAATTCAGGATTTTGCAAAGTAGCAGTTGACTTCTTTGAGTTTAACATTTCCATTTCTCGAGCATGAAGTTTTCCAGTAAGCTCATGAAATGTCATTGTAGAATAATCCTTGTCATGCGTGAGTAGCAAAACATAATTTTCCCATTTCTCTGGCAAAGCTTCCAAAATCTTTTCTTTCAAATCCGCATCAGTTTTCTCAATTCCAACAACCTTTAACTCACTAATTAAATGTGACAACCTTGAAACAAGAGCAGTAATATTTTCATTGTCATAATTCTGGAAATTATCAAACTCTTTGTTCAAAACCTTCTTTCGACTCTTCTTGTAGTCATCATTACCCTCACATCTCGCTAATAAAGCATCCCATAAAGCATCCCACAATTGCTTAGATTTCTTGCAAGTGCTAAATTGATGAAGCAACTGAGTAGGTAATGCCATCGTAAGATAAGCATAAGCTTTTTGTTCAAGCTCATATGATTTTCTTTCAGCAAGATCAAAGGTATGAACTTCTTTGAAATCTCCCGCATCAGTTGGGTGTTGATAATGTTTCTTGAGCGGGATCAACAAATCGATATCATTCGTTCTTATGTAAGCAGAAAATCGTTTCTTCCAATTTTAGTAATCTTCAAGCTTCAACAATTTGGGAACTTTCTGAGTTGTTCCGACTTCATTGTCAAAATTCAGCATGGTTTGCATGGCACTTTGCATTGCAGCAAACGCGTGAAATTCCGACATCGTTTAAAAAAATAGATTATGTCGGCCGAACTCTCTCCGAACTTATAACCAAGCTCCGAACTCTGTCCGAACTTAAATTCAAAGTCCAAACCCTATCCGAACTAGCTCCGAAGCAACTTGAACTGTCCGAACTCTTCAACCACTCCGATCTAGCACCGAACTACCTCCGAACCTTGACCGAAAGTGACTGAACTCCGAACTTGACCAAACTAGTCCGAACCCTGACCGAGACAGCTCCGAACCCTCACCGAAGATGGACCGAACTTCAAGTTCGGAGCAGTTACTTCGAACCTGATCAGGAAACTCCGAACTTCGAACTCATTTATCAAAAACGCGTGAAAAATGACTGATTTTGACGAAACTCGTTACTGCAGATCAGTAAAACCAATAGAAAGTGATTTAGGAACAACTTTGACACCAAAAACTCGATAGAATTGATGAACAACACGAAGACAATCTCGAGAAACACGGAAAACGCTTCAAAAATCCGAAAATAGCAACCACAGATCAGTAGAGTGAACCAGAAGCTCTGATACCACTTAAAAATACGTGAGCATCGGATCATCTACTCGATCTAGCTAATCGGATATCGAAACGTAATTAACCGATTGATTTATTGATCAATGAAGAACAATTACAACCAGTAAACACTCAGATATAGACTCAGAGAATACACACTCAGAAACACACTCTTAACAGATCTCGTACCTTCAGAAGACTCCCAATTACAAAGACCAAACCTCCATATACTGGCTGACCGAGCTTCGGCCGAACCTCAGGTTCGGCCAGTCCGAACTTCAGGTTTGGACCTAGTTCGGCCAGACCTAGTTTGACTTGATCTTGATCTTGCTTGATACTTCACACGACGCACATATCAGGTATCAACACACTGGTCAATGCAAAACTAATCAATATCTTAACATATCCAGATGTTATGAGTATGATTGTGCCAGAGTTTAAAGTTGGACAAATTATATCTGCAATCGACATGGCTTATGTGTTACAATAATCGAAATTGAAGTGCAGTTCAGCATGTTATGACTAATATGATCCCAAGTCGTGATCTTTCTCGCAAAAGACAAAAATAGTGTCTGATTCTGTAATACATTTACATTTCTTATCAGAAAATATCAAAAAGATTTTCGGTGTATTTTGATATAAAGTTTCTAAAAGCCAAAAAGATTTTGTTTCTGATTTGTTTTCGATTGATCAACACGAAATACCAAATCAATTTCAAAATCAAAATATCTTGGAGTCTCGAAGAGACGTTTTGTGCCAAGATTATTTATGGTGGCACATTTCTATGTGGAAATAGAACATCACAACTTCAAGTCTTCTGAAGTTTGTTGATAAAGAGATTACACACGATGCAATATCAAGTATTAAAGATTGAACTCATCGTCAAGATCGAGGAAGAGTTTGATTGAAGATACAAGATACAAGTTTATTGGAGGATATGATACTGCACATGCCGAGGGGGATTTTGTTGATACATGGTTCTTGATCGTCATGTGAAGTATCGAATACAAGACAAATCATACAAAGTTACTGAGGTCCGAACTCCCAGCGAACCTAGAGTTCGGAAAGGTCCGAACTTGTGTCCGAACCTGAGGTTCGGCCAGTCGGATTCTCACTAGTATATATAGTTGTCTTGTAATAGAATTAGATAGCTTCTTGGTCACATCTTCTCTGTGTACTTTGTGGTTCTATCAGTGGTTAATACAAGTCATTTGTATTTACTCTTTGTGTTCTAGCTCGTATTACATTGATTTCATAATGATTAAGTAGACGATCCACATGCTCAAGCAATTTCAGTCCAGGTCCGGAATAACAACAGGAAAGAAAAACTAGGAAAATATGACGAAATCACAAAGTTCCAAGAAATCGGCCCGAGGCACGGCCCGTGCCTAGCCAAACACGACCCGTTCCTAGCCAAGCATAGATCGTGCCTAGCCAAGCACGGTCCATGCATGTACCAGCAAACCCTAAGAGAGTTAACTTATGCTTCCTGACACCACATGGCTCGTGCCACCAATCCAAAACGGCTCGTGCCTCTGACCTCTATGCCACACAGCCCGTGCCACTGATCCAACACAGGTCGTGCCTCTGCCCGTAGAAGATTCGTGAAGTTTGTCTGAAGCCACACGACCCGTGCAAGGCCCGTGCCTATGCCGGGCACGACCCGTGCGAGTCCAGATTTCTTCCTATAAATAGAGCCCTTCTACTCATTCACTTCTCAAGCTTTTTCTCAAGATTCACCCTCGTTTCCACGTTTTTATACCATCTTTTGAGTTTTTGTTTTTAGTGTTTTAGCTATTCGTTAAGATTGTAAGAACCTTATCTTAGTTGAATATGATTATGTATTTGTCTTAAATCTGTTCATCTTCTTCTAAGCACATCTTTAAGCCATGCTTATGCTAGCCAAATTCGTACACTTACTTAGGGGTAAACGAGTCTCTGGTGGGTTTGTAATGATGTTTTTACAAACTTACCTTAAGGTAAGTATATTTGATATTATGCAAACTCTTTCTATTGAAAGTGTATTTTCTAACTCTTTTGAATAAAAGTGTCTTGCGTATTATAGACCATTTGAGGAGTCAAAAGCTCATCAGTCGGATTGTGACACCCTACTGGGGGACGATGCATGATCCTAACGGTGACTCGCACCCTATGCAAAGAAATACGTTTGTGAGTTTTATGTTTATGTAAACAAACACGGATTTCACGCTAACTACGGCCTGGAGATATTTCATGGAAGTCGGTGAGATACATGTTTGCGAACTTGATTATGCTTATGACTTTCCATGTTTGCGCGAAAGCGGTGCATGGAGGAAGCGGACCACAATCCCTTATAAAGTTTTGTTTCATAAATAAAATAATCCAATGCGTGGGTTGTTCCCTTGCTGGTTCATGGCAATGTATTTGAGTGTAACGGCGCCGACGACCCATTGGGCCCTACAACTATTACTTGTATACTCACTCCATTTGATCCTAATCAAAAGGGTCCTCTCAAGTTCCTTATGGGGAACGAGAAGAATGTGAGAAAGGATTCTAGGTTGAAAAGCGGTCCTCCTCACCTAATTAGGAATAATCTCAAGGGAGGAGGAAACTAAAATCTTGTCAACACCACCATTGACCAGTCCCCCAAGTAACATTATCTTCGATTGAATATGCTACAATCCCATTTTATCTTTACTTTTATAGCTATATTATTATACTAACCTACCTATTATTCCAAAGTACAAAATGTATCTTTGTCAGGTTATCTCTGAATACTTTTATTAAAAAAGACTCCCATTCCCTTGTATCCATGGACGACCTCGGAATCTTACCCATACTATACTGCTCCACGATGGGTGCACTTTCCCGTGAATGTGGTGAAATAGTATCGCTTGAACATTGCGTGTTTATAAATTTTGAAGCTTATGTACAAAAAAGTGTCATCTATACTACTCTATTTTTTATATACATCACACGCACACCAAGCTTTTTGGCGCCGTTGCCGAGGATACAAAACAAGGATTTTTAAAAACAAGCCTGAGTTGACGGCCTAACCACTATTTCCTTTCTCTTTTATATAATAATATACACATACTTTTCTTTTTCTTTCTTTATTGAATGTACATCAACCTAGGAGGTGTATTGATCACACACAACCTATGTTGATTTTCCTTTCCTTGTAAATTTGAATCTGTTTACTTCTGAGTTTCTACTATTTTGCTTTCAGGACGTGTATGAGCTCTACGACACCTGGCAAAATTCAACCACCACTTCCTAAACCAAAACGCTTTCTCTGATAAAGGCTTCAAAACAGATCTAGAATTGTGGCACAAACCAGCCAACAACCACAAACCACCTTAACCACCCAAAATCCACCCATGGTTGACCAACGAACCATCATGGATTTCCTCCAACCTAATGCTTTGCATTTGGGCACTGCCATTACCCCTGCCACCAACAAGGTAGACACATTCGAAATTCGACCCCAATTGGTGTAGATGATCCAAAACACTGCGAAATTCAGTGGCCTCGCTAACGAAGACCCTCATCTCCATATTACAAATTTCAATGAAATTTGTAGTACCTTCAAACCCAATGGAGCCTCCGCTAACACCGTGAGACTCGGTATGTTTCCCTTTTCCCTAAAAACCGTGCTAAGGCATGGCAGAATGCTCTACCCGATGTTTCTCTAACCACTTGGGACAATCTTTTTTAGAAATTCCTTTACAAATACTTCTCACCTGCCAAAACAGCCAAACTTATGACCGAAATCAACGCCTACACTCAAGAAGACGGTGAGTCGCTGTACGACACGTGGGAGCGCTTCAAGGAACTTTTGAGGAAATACCCTCAACATGGATAAGAGATCTGGCAGCAAATTTCCATATTCTATAATGGTTTGCTCCCACAAACACATCAGGTTCTCGACTCCAATTATGGAGGCATCATTAGGAATCGAAGTCTTGAATAAGTCTTCGACAAGATCGAGGAGATCGCCCAAACCAGTGTTCAGTGGCACAGCTCGCGCAACTCTAAGGCAAAGGCACCTGGACTATTCGATGTTGATGAGTCTACTTCACTTCAAACTAAGATAGAGGCACTCACCTAGAAAATTAAGAAGCTCGAGACCAACAAGTCAGCCACCATTTTCTTAGGCTGCAGCGGATGTGGAGGCCCCCATGAAGACTGGGCATGCATGATGAACCCCGAAGGAAATCCAAAGGAGGTGAACTTTGTCAACAGTCAACAAAGAGGTTCCTACAGTAACACCTATAACACAAATTGGAGAAACCACTCCCGCTTTGGGTGGAGAAACAATGAAAGTAACCAAGGAGGCCAACAGCAGTCGAGAGGTCCTTCCCAAGAAGGAGGTTCATCAGGACTGACCCGTCTTGAGGAATCAATCAGTCGAATGTTCGCTGAGTCCAACAAGAAGATGGACGAACGATTCAGCTAGCTTAAATCAGAGCTACGCAACCAATAAGCGTCCGTCAACCATCTCAAAAAGCAAGTTACACAACTTGCAAGAGCACTAAGTGAGAGACCACCTAGCACTCTCTCTAGCAACACTGAACCTAACCCCAAAGCCCAGTGTAACGCTATCACCCTGTGAAACCGAAGGGTCGGTCCAGAGGAAGTTTCTCCACAACCAATCGCACGCACTACCCAACCTCAAGAAATAACTACTCCTACCCTCCCAATTGTTATAGAAGAAGCTTAAAAAATCCCGAAGGTTCCCTACCCCAGCAGACTTGCCAAGGCAAAGTCTGACGAGCAGTTCGGTAAGTTCATGAACCTTCTGAAGTAGCTGCCCATCAATCTACCGTTCATTAAAGTCCTATCCCAGATGCCGAAATACACCAAATTCATGAAGGATTTTCTCTCCAACAAGAAAAAAATCGCTGAACTCAACTTTCTTAGCTTGAGTGAGGAATGCTTTGCCATTCTCTCGAGTAGGATACCAAAATAGAAGTTGGATCCAGGTAGCTTCACCATTGCATGTTCCATCGGAGGAATCTCTGTCCAAAACGGACTCATAGACCTTGGAACTAACATCAATCTTATGCCAGATTCCATGCATAAAAGACTGAACCTTAAAACTCCTATACCTACCTGGATGAGCATCCAGCTTGCTGATCACTCAGTGCATATTCCTTTAGGAATCGCTGAAAACCTCCTAGTCAAAGTAGGTGAATTCCTCTATCCCACTGACTTCATAATTCTGGACATGGAAGAAGATACGGAAGTACCCCTAATATTAGGAAGACCTAGCCTAGAAACCTCACAAGCGGTAGTGGATATGAGCAGCGAGACACTAAAGATTAAGTTTGGCAACAAGGAAATGAACTTTGACGTCAGTAAGAAGACAGATGGGAACACACAGGTGGTGGACTTTATGAATCAGGCCTAGAGTTTGCATACCAATGCATGGAGGGAGCCTCACCTCCACTTCTCATATTCTAGAGCCAGCACTGCGGGTCCAGCCAGCGGATCCATAGGTGTGTTTTCATGACGGCTTATCATGAACTTCTAAGATGAAAGAATAACAAAATCGACTACTCATCAAAGTCACATCTAAAGGATGGTAACATATCTCACCTTTTCAATTATACTTTCAGTCTTAGAAAAAATATTCTATTAGGTAAAGTAGTTTTATTAGTTTTTCTTATTATATCTGGATACCGCGGTTTGCTCGATGTAATGTCGTAACATCGGACCCGCATGAGTCAATATACTCCTTCACGCCGGCAGATTTACCCGGTGTCTTGTAGAACTTTATGCTTTCATTTTCAGTATGTAGGATTGATGACTACCAACACAATAATGAGGATGAAAAACTATACATAGCGCAGAACCCAGATAGACGACTACTCATATCTTAGAGCCAGCAAAGCCCTCTCTTTGTGACCATTTCTATCCTCAAACATGTTTGAGTTTCATAATGCTTTCTTTTTGCAGCTTTTGCACATTGAGGGCAATGTGAGATTTGCATGTTGGGGACGGGGGGGGGGGGTTAGGAATTTCGTCAATTTGTTGAAAACTTAGATTTTTCATGTCCAACATAGCCTTACACAAAACTCTATGGTCTAGCAAAGCCATAAAAAAACATTTTCAAATAAATAAGTCTAAATATCCGTCAGTCTTTGTGAAAAGAACAATGTTTTCCAAAGGGAAAAGATCAAAATCTATTTGCCTTATTTGAGTATGCATTGAGATATTATTGGATACAGTAGACCGAACAACAAAGTTTATTTTTATTCAACCAGTACTTAAACCCTTTTTCCCACATTTTCGGTAAGAACTTGAGCCTAACTGCATGTACATAACTAACATTCTCTTTCTTGTCAAAACGAGAGAAACCAAGTAAATCAACAAGCCAGATCTTGTTGTGAGTATACATTCCAAAATGAACAAAGCCGGGAACACATTTTTCACAGGATTGAGGCACCTAGGATTAACCCATTTCTTTCCCTTACCTATATCCCTTACCTACCCATAAATATCCTCTAGATAACCCATGTTGAGCCTAAATCCTTTTCTTTCTTAAACCCGCAATTCATTTGCAAAAACATACCCCAACGCCATACAACCTTTTACTTTTAAACCCTTTATTTTCGCAAAACATATGATCATAACCAAAAGCTTTCAAAAAAGTGAGAATCGCTCTATCCATATTATCCCTTTATCTTTTGTATTCTGTATATGTATAAAAAAAACATAAAGCTTTAGAAAGATCATAAGCTTGCAATTTTAGCCTGTTTACAAGAACACTTCCAAATCCTTAGTCATAGCCTACCCTTTTGAGCCCTCATGATGTCTATGTGTGATCCGCCGAGATCTGTGGAGGTTTGATCTCACACCAAGCCTATGACCCTTGATTGACCCTACTTTGGTATGAGTGACCACTCAATAAGTATTTATATATACTAACCTTGAGTGTCGAGTGATTCCTTGAGAGGTGTACTTAGTTGAATAAATCTAACCGGCCTGAGGCACTATATGAGTCATAGACCTTAATTTTTCCTAACGAGCGATCAACTTGCTTGGCTCCATGTGTAGACGCCAACGGAGAGATATGATGGGATAATTGATAGTGAGAATATAAACCATAAGCTGTTTTGGTGATTAATGTGTTAGCGGGTCAAACGGGTTGGGTAAGGTGTCATCAATACCCGACTCGTGAAACTAATGTGTTTTTAGTGATTTGTGTAAAGTCCCCTTAATTGCAGGTATTAGAGAGTTTATGACATCAACCATGGCATTGAAACTCCTAAAAATGATCCAAGTTGAAAAATGCTTAAAACTGGCTAAGCATGGAAAAATAGCCTGGAGCCCAAGAATATCGGCTCAATGGCATATCGCGTAGGACATCAAGAGCTCCAAGCAATACGCTTGGAGAACCTATCCGGAAGTTTTCCTTTTGTTTCTTGTTTTTATTTGATGTCTTGTACTGATATCTGTTGTGTGCCATTAATACTAACATGCTACTAGTGTTTTGGTAGGTAAACCTTAGTAGGCGGGTCAGGATCGAATCTGGGTGTCATGGAACCAAACACTAAGTATTTTGGGAAGAAACAAACCGTGTTTTTTTACTAATGAATGTTCTGTAATCACGCTATGATGTAACTGGTTGTAGTAGACACAATGTTACGAAAATTTTTGCATAATGACGGGTAAAGATTTAGTCAAATGACGAAATTTTCTAACTCTGATTTTCTAACGATATGTTAAACATGTTTAAATGGTTGGGGTCTTACAAAGGCCCAGGAATAACGACAAACAGGGATCCTGGAAGAAACAACCCGTGTTTTGTACTAGAGAATGTTTTGTAATCATGCTATGATGTAACTGATTGTAGTAGACACAATGTTATGAAAATGTTTGCATAATGATGGGTAAAGTTTTTAGTCAAATGATGGCATTTTCTAACTCTGATTTTTAACGACATGTTAAACATGTTATAAACGGTTGGGGCCTTACAATGGCCCAGGAAGAATAACAAACAGGGATCCTGGAAGGATAAGTCCAAGTGGTGTGCATACCACGAAGATTTCAGCCATCTGACTGATGAATGCATAACACACAGGAAAGAAATCAGCTACCTACTCAACAAGGGGCATCTCAAAGAACTGGTGGGTAAAAAGAAGAGCAAGATCTAGGAGCCTGAAAAATCCTCAAACAGAGCGGCATATCTACCATCGAATGTTAAGATTATCAATTTTATCTCAGGAGGCTCAAACATTTGCGGAACCTCGTACTCTAAAACCGAGATAAGCTCTGGTTTCTCTCTTTAGAACACACACAGTAACGGTGTAGAAAATGACAGAAGTGTTAAGCTATCATTCTAACACGAACTATTTATAGGTGCAACATAATGGCCGGCGTACCAACTGGTGAACCATCTGGTACGGTGGACCATTTGGTACGGCCATCTTGGTATGTTGACCATTTGACTCACAAAGATGCTCTAATCTAGATACAATACACGAGACACATTGTAGCATAGGAATATGCTCTAACAAACTCCCTCTTAACGTGTAGTGTATCTATTTTCTAACTAAACTTTAGTCTTCAGCATCGCTGCATCCGATCTTTAACTTGAAATCTTGTCAGAAATAAAACTTGCATGGCTGGATAACCCTTGAATCATCTTTGATCTTCAAGATCCATAAATGTTGTATTTGCGATTATCTTGGCTTGCATGCTGATTAAGGTCGTAATTGAAATGTGCTAGATACGTAATGTCTGATATGATCTCGCGTCGTGATTTTCTTGCAAAATACCAAAAATAGAGTTTGATTCTGTATTGCCTATTGTTTTTCATTTCAGAAAAATCAAAAAGATTTTTGGTGTGTTTTAGCATAAATTTCATAAAAGCCAAAAAGATTTTATTTCTTTTTTGTTGCCGACCGATCGACACAAGATACGAAAAACAATTTCAAATATACATCTTGGATTCTCGAAGTGAAGTTTTGCATCAAGATTAAATTGATTTTCATGAAGAAAAAGGAAACCGCGTTTCTGTCTTTTGAAATTGCAGGTTCTATGCTATCAAGACTCAAGCATGGGAGTTTGAAGTATCTTTCATAAGTGGATCTTGAAGTTTAAAAATTGTCTAAAGTTCTGATCCAGCCATGCAAGCTCTATTGCTGACAAGATAATTTCAAGTTCAAGATCAGATGCATTGATGCTGAAGATTGAAGACTGGAGTTTAGTTAGCATAGATACACTACACGTTAAGGGGGGTTTGTTAGAGCATAATTTTATGCTGCAATGTGTCTCGTGTATTGTATCCAGATCAGAGCATGTTAGTGAGTCTTAGTGTCAACTTACCAAGGACAACGTTCTAATTGGTATGCCTGATGGTACGCTGCAGCTTACCAATTGGTCCGCTGGTTGGTATGCTGGTTAGTAAGTTGCTCACTATAAATACTTTGTGTTAGAATGAGCTAAGAACTCGAAGTCATTCTACACTTTTTGTGTGTGTGTTCTAGAGAGAGAAACCAGAGAGTGTTCTTGTAATCTTTAAGTGATTCAATAAGAAAACTCTTATTTACATTCTCGTGTTCAATAGATCGATTGATTCTATTAGCAGTAAGATCGTATCACGCTCTTACAGTTGGTATAGCCTATGGAAGACCGGATATCGAACACTAGAGACACTATATAACAAGACATAACTAGGACTTAATGTAGAATTGAAATTTGAGAATTTGGGTTTTATGAATAGATTTTAATTAATTTAACTAACTAATTAACTAGTTAACCAAAAATCAGGAAAACTAAGAGTCAATCAGATGAGAGAAACATCGCCACCTAGGCCACAAATCCTAATTCATGCTATTGACTTCTATCGACTATGACAAACATTATGGAACCAGGATCTTATGACACAACCTCTAAGAACCCTACGATCCCCTGAATCACTCTTCGGACGTTATTGATAGAATACCTAACGGTTGAGATGAATACACCGGTTTGGTTAAGTCACCTCTTCGATTATTTCTAATTGATAATTCTAGTGCTCGAACGAATGGTTCACCTTTTATGTTCTTCACAAACCACCTATCCTAACCACCTCCGACTAGCAAATTGACTAACTAACTTAGGGAATTTCCTTTTGGAACAATTTGATCCTATGTAATTAACTAACCCGACTAATTGACACCCTTATCACCTATACAATTGTCTAAGGATAGAAAGCACACAAGAATTAGATAAACAATTACCAATTGATTCTATAACTACTCTACTAAAGCTGGAAGACATCCACCAGCAAAGCAAGAATCAATTAATAATCCTAAACCTAATTCAGGCATACATGTGCATCATTTGCAGAAAATTTGTAAGCTTTAGAGAATTATCAAATCGATACATATGATTGTCATAACCGAAAAAGTCAATACCACGAAATACTCATCATTCGGCCTAGGCGGCACTACGTGCTTAGCCTAAGACCATAATCCAATCAAGAACAAACATAAAGATAGAAACATAACTGGAAACATGGTTCTAAAATAAGTAATGAGAAATCAAGAAAGAATAGGAAAAACCAACTCGCGATATGAAATCGAGTGAGTGATCTTCAGCCTCTCTCTTGATCTCTGCCGCTTCTCCTCCTTAAAATTGTCTCCAAAAGCTCTAGAAATCGGAAAATGTGTTAAAGTCCCGAATGAATGACTTAAAGTCGAGTTTATATGAAAACCCTAAGTTTTGTGGAATGTTAGCCTCTAAGCGTATCGCTTGGAGGACCTTCATCTCTAGGCGATACGCGTGAGGGGTCATGTGCCGACAAAATAGTCAGGGACCTCCATTTGATTTTTGTTGACCAACACTCCCCAAGCGTATCGCTTGGGGATCTATACTTAGTAGGCGATACGCCTACTGCTAACATTTTAACACTTGGTTTTTCTTTTCACCCTCTTCACTTCTCACAAGCTCATGTGGCCTCAAGATTTGTCTCAATCACCTACAAAACACATAAAACCATAATAAAGACTCAATAACTGTAATTAACTAAAAACACACAAAATGACTCAATTGGACTTAAAATCGACTCGATTAATATACAAACTACACGGGAAATTAGGATTTGTTTGCAAAACATCAAACATCCCCACATTTACTCTTTTTTCGTCCTCGGAAAATACAGTAATGTAATCATAACCAGGGAATCAATCTCTAACTTATTAATTTCCAATTCCATGTTTTAATTTACATAGCCTATCTCGATTATCGGTATTTGGATCTAATTAAACTCAACCACCGATCCTTTAGCCCCAAATGAATCAATTAGTATTATTTATTTATATATCATTCAACTTAAATAGATCCCACTCTTAAGAATCACAACTTTATCCTAATCTCGTCTCAAGATATCAGGGCCTAGGTTAAACCGTATAGATTTTCCTACCATAGTATTAAATATATATAGGTCTAAAAAATAATGGAATAATGACGAATGAATGATAAATTTGAGCAATTTTAAACAATTAGAGCATCGACTCATGGATGCAGCCACCAAGTTGCGATCCCGATGGGTAGCATGTAAATCTAAACTCAATTACCCAACCTTGAGGCGTATCCTTCAAGTCGGAATCCCGAAGGGAAACACACAGGCTTGGCATCAATTAGCAAACAAAAAGCTCCAAAATTGAATGGAATATGGAATTGCAAGCACCACCAATATCGAATTTACTTTCGTAAAAAGATAAAATTTTGCTAATATTTAAGAGACATATACATATGACAATACTAAGGTACCTATCTTTTATTTTTGACAGTTTTAGTTACATTGATCAAATTAAGGCGGGAACCCACTAAAATATCTTGATTTATTAAATTAAAAATTAATTTATTTAATAATTAACACATAAGGATATTTAAGCTTAAAAGATCGACTAGGCCTACCTATACATCATCGAAACTAGCTAATAATTACCAGTTGTTCAATAATATACAATTATGCACATTTAATTTGAAAATCGAACCCTGATTGTACTATCATTTCCCATTATATGCAGCATAAATCAAGAACATTTTCTGAATTTTTAAAAAACACACCAAAACTAAAACAAAGACGCAAGTTTTCCTATCCCCACACTTAAACGACATATTGTCCACAATGTGTGATGAGAATAAAAATAAAAATAAATCACACTATAAATAAAAAATAAAAATAAAAATAAAAATAAAAATAAAAATAAAAATAAAAATAAAAATAAAAATAAAAAATAAAAATAAAAATAAAAATAAAAATAAAAATAAAAATAAAAATAAAAATAAAAATAAAAATAAAAACATAAATAAAAATATAAATATAAATAAAAATAAAAATAAAAATAAAAATAAAAATAAAAATAAAAATAAAACTAAAAATAAAAATAAAAATAAAAATAAAAATAAAAATAAAAATAAAAATAAAAATAAAAATGCAAACAAAAATAAAAAAGATAAAGCGAAACAAACTCCCCTGATTTATGATTTGGTTACTTGAAGGTGAGTTTGGTTCCTAGGTCCTCCATTGAATCCTTATAAGCATGCACGTGTGAATATCATGGAACTTGCAAGACACACACAAAGAAGACTCGACGAATCCTATTAATCACGAAATATAAAATCAAATAAGAAGGAAAATAAAATAAAATAAAATAAATAAATTGAAAATGGTGTCTACCGGGAAATTCAAAAAATCAACAACACGAAATTGCAACAAGCACGGAAAAGATTTGTGAACACGAATAAAAATAAAAAATTAAATAAATTTTCCTGAACACCCTCTAGGCGTATTGCCTAGAAGTATGGATCTAATCAGGCGATACGACTGATTCAAATTTTTGTCTATAACTCCCCCTCCAAGCGTATCCTTGGAATGACAAACACTCCAGGCAATATGCCTAGAGCGAAATTTTCAGGGATTCAAGTTAGATTTTGGGAACTCAAAATTTTTCTATCTCTTTGGCTTGAACTTACCTTGCCCAAAATTTTTTCCAACTTACCTGGTCATAAGAGGACATACCTGAAACACTCCCAAATACAATTTCATCATCTTGAACTCCTCGAATTTCCTGCATACACCAAAAAACACAAAATGCAAAACAGAAAATGCATGAAAATGTAAAATCAAACCAAAAATACAAACTTTACTACCCAGGAACTATGCATTCAGCTCCTAAACTCTATACAACCTCTGAATAGGCAATCAGGAGGTTTAGATTTCACATCCTTCAACACCAACCTACCGGCTATTTCCCGGTTTCTCACTTTGTGCTCCACAACTATACTCTTTACTAACCAACTACCGAATCTCATGAAAACCAACAATGTTTTAACCTTCCAATGCGTGTATACCTAGAAGAAATCTAAATTTTCCTAGAAAGCTCAATGTCGGGTCATTGATACAAATAATAACCTCAGACGTCACCAACACATTATCCACACTAATCAGATTACCGGGTTCAACTTGCAGGTCATCTAAGACCTCATTAACAATCAAAACTCCCCCTAGGGTCCACCCCACACTTGGGCTCTACCTTATCCTCAGTTCTTCCATCACAACCTTAGTTTCACTCTCCACCTCGTCGGGATCTTCCCCACACTTATCCTCGAATGGATATTCACCTTCTAGCCTATTACCAACCACTATCAAATCTATGAAAGATATAACGAATTCAAGAAAGCACACAGATTCTTTGTCACTGTCTCCGATCAACCAACCTCAAATGTCACACTTTCTTCATCAACCCTTGAAGTAATTTTACCCTAAAAAACATCCACTAAAGCTCTAGCATTTATAAGGAAACGCCTACCTAGAATGAGAGGGCATCTAGCATCATAATCATTATCAACTACCACAAAGTCAATAGGGAACAAAAATCTATCAATAATTAACTAGCACATTTTCCACTATTTCGTTGGGTCTCACTACAAATCAGTCAGCTAAAGATACGTTCATGCGAGTTGGGGAAAGATCTCCTAATCCTAAGTGCTGAAAAATAGAAAAAGGCATCACAATAATAGAAGCACCGAGATCAGCCAAAGCATGTGTAAGAGAAGAACTATAAAATATGCACGGAATAGTAAATGTTCCAGGGTCATTAAGTTTCTCGGGTAATTTATTCTGAACTATAGCCAAACATTGAGCATCAAGTGTAACATTAGAAAGATACTCCATCTTCTTTTTATTAGCTCGCATATCTTTAAGAAATTTAGCATACTTAGGAGTTTTTTTATAAGACTTCAGTGAGAGGGCAGTCTCGGGTGTCGTGAGCTCCACGACATAGCACACATTTAGCAGCTTGTTTGACGTGTAAGTCATGGACTTGTTTCTAAAGGGCGTCTATCTGAGCCTGAGTAGCAGTGTCTGAACCAACATGGTGAACTCCCCAGACCACCTATCCTAACCAACTCCGAAATACTCTTGGGCACTTTAAGATAGACGGAGCCATCACTAATTCCTACAACTAACAAAACTAGCAAATTTGAGCCTAAGTAATTAACCAACCCGACTAATTGACACCCTTATCACCTATCCGATTGTCCAAGGATAGCAGCACACAAGAATTAGATAAACAATTACCAGTTGATTCTATGACTACTAAATAGTAAATAAAGTCAATTTGTAAAAACAAAGGCATGAAATTTAACTACTCTACTGAAGCTGGAAGACATCCACAAGCAAAGCAAGAATTAATTAATAATCCTAAGCCTAATTCAGGCATACATGTGCATTAATTACAGAAAATTAGTAAACTTTAAATAACACATATGATTTTCATAAACCGAAAAAGTCATTATCACGAAATAGTCATCATTCGGCCTAGGCGGCACTAGGTGCTTAGCCTAGGACCATAATCTAGTCAAGAAGAAACATAAATATTGAAACTTAACGGAAAAACTTGGTTCTAAAATAAGTAACGAGAAATCAAGAAAGATTAGGAAAATCGATTCGCGATATGAAATTGGGTGTGTGATCTTCAGCCTCTCCTCTTGATCTCAGCTTCTTCTCCTCTTCAAAATCGTCTCCAAAAGATCTATACATCAGCAGACGTGTCAAAAGTCCCGAATGAATGACTTGAAGTCGAATGTATACGAAAACCCTAAGTTTTGAAGAATTTTAGCCTCTAAGCGTATCACTTGGAGAACCTTCATCTCTAGGTGATACGCGTAAGGGGTCATGTGCCAACAAAATAGTCAGGGACCGCCATTTGACTTTTGTTGAACAACACTCCCAAGCGTACCGCTTGGGGACCTATACTCAGTAGGCTATACGATACGCCTACTGCTAACATTTCAGCACTTGGTCTTTCTTTTCTCCTCTTCACTTTTCACGAGCTCATGTGGCCTCGGGTTTGTCTCAAACATTTATAAAACATATAAAAACCATAATAAAGACTTGGTAACTTTAATTGACTAAAAACACACAAATGACTCAATTTGGACTTCAAAAACGACTCGAATAATATACAAACTACACGGGAAACTAGCAAGTCCATTTTTGGACTCAAACAAGCATCTCGAAGCTGGAATCTTTGTTTTGATCAAAAGGTCAAAGAGTTTGGTTTTGATCAAAATAAAGATGAACCTTGTGTTTACAGAAAGGCAAGTGGGAGCGTTGTATCGTTTCTCGTACTGTACGTAGACAATATACTAATCATAGGAAACAACATACCCATGCTTAACGAAGTTAAGAAATGGCTTTCATCTTGTTTTGCTATGAAAGATCTTGGAGAAGCCGCTTACATTCTGGGAATTAAAATTCACAGAGATCGATCTAAGCGCCTTTTGGTGCCAGTCAAAGCACATACGTTGATAAGATCATAGCTCGGTTCAACATGAGCAACTCCAAGAAATGAGCCGTTCCCATGACTAAGGGAACAATCTTGGACAAATCTCAAGCACCTAAAACAGAGAAAGAGATAAGCCAGATGGCATCTATCCCATTTGCCTCTGCTATTGGATCTATCATGTATGCCATGCTCTTCACACGACCGGATGTCTCGTGTGCACTGAGCATGACTAGTCGATACCAATAGACGCTAGGACTAGCTTACTGGACGGATGTAAAGAACATATAGAAATACTTGAGAAACATCACTGACATGTTTCTAGTATACGGAGGTGTTGATGAAGATCTTACTGTAAGGTATTACACTGATGCTAATTTTCAGACTGACCAAGATGATTCTCGCTCGCAGTTGTGATTCGTATTCACTCTTAACGGAGGGGCTATCTCATGGAGAAGGTCCAAATAGCCAGTAGTAGCAGAATCTACTACTGAATCAGAATACATAGCTGCCTCAGAAGCTGCTAAGGAAGCTGTGTGGATGAAGAAGTTCATATCTGATCTCGATGCCGTGCCAAGCATTAGGCAGCCAATCGAGATGTTGTGCGATAACACAGGCGCTATAGCTCAAGCAAAAGAGCAAGGGTCTCACAAGAAGGCCAAGCACATCCTGAGGAAATTCCACTACATAATAGAAGTAGTCGATAGGAATGTAATTAAAATAAGCAAAGTACACACAGATCAAAACTTAGTTGATCCCTTCACTAAGCCTATGACTCAGGACACTCATATACGCCACAGAGAAACGATAGGGCTTAGATTAGCTAAAGACATGTTTTGTTTTAGTATTTGGATGTATGAACACCAGCAGTTATCTATATTATTCTTATTCCATATGTTTTATGCAATAATGAATTACATAACTGTGTTCAATATTAATACGTTTAATCCTTGGACAATAAGTTCTTATTCTAAATGTCCATAGTCGATTAGTTTAGTGGGAGCTATACTAAAGTAAGGCTATTGTGACTACTGGAACCTTAAAACCGTTTAACGTTCAAACTCACGGACCTCATTGGTGAATGACGTTGGACGTAAATCGCATCATGCAATGCAAACATGGAAGTCTTGCTTGCTTGATTACCACATGATCTAATGTATCCTTAGACCTGAGACGCATATTCGAACTCCCTTCTACTAAAGAACATTCTTTGATTGTAGCCTAACGTTGTCGCGTAACCACCAACCATAACGGTTACTTTTGAGAATGGCTCTGAGGTTTAGTGGGAGTTGTATGCCTCAACAAGGAATTTTGTACTCTTGCTTCGGAAACTGTTAGAAATAAAGGCGCCCTCGTTGGTTCCAAGTGATAAGTGTGAGGCCTCACCCAAACTTACTGTGTGTTTGTTAGATCACTTCGAATTGTATTGAGAACAAAAATCGATGAATCATTTATGAAAGTCCATGTCTCATAATTCATCAATGTCTTAGACAGAAAGGAAAATATGACAATGCATGCACAAGTCAAAAGTCTGCTTGATCTTCAATCAGATATACTTTGGCTGACGACTTAAAGTGTCAATATTGGTTGGTGTAGCCATGCATAGCTAGAGTGCCTCTAACTGCGCTCGTTAAACTGTCGCGTTCAGTCCAAGTGGGAGACTGTTGGAAATAGGGTGTCCTGACCCGACCAATTAATGAACCCGACCGATATTGACCCATAAGAGTTACACCCGGGTTAATGGACTATAAATCTGACTAAGTGTTAATTAGTATTAAAACGAACTATGTGGTCTTTTATATAAATACTTGATTATTTATTTAATTAAACAACAAAACTTTACGGATAAAAACTTTGCTCAAAAACAAACCAAACGGACTAATCAGTTGTTACTGGATTAACAGACTGATCAGTATGGTGGATTAGAGCAAATCGCGACCGGGCCCAGTCTGTCAGAGCCCTGGTTCGCGATTTTAATAATAAAATAGGGAGAGAGGGTGGACTAAATCACAAGTAATCAAAAACCATAATCTCCTCCCACTCTCTCTCTCTGTGTCGATCACCGAACCGGCGCCACCACCCAAGCCGCCGACCTCCTTCGTTCGATGCCACCGCCACCACCGCCGATCATGGCCGTGTTCTGATGGATCCCTGTTTGGCCAGTATTTGCTCCCGACTTGAAAAAAGAAGCTGCAGCCGCCCGAGCCGAAGCCGCATCCCAAGCCGAAGCCGAAGCCGCGACCCGAGCCGTAGTTGCGGCCCAAGCTGCCGTCGCTGCTGCCTCTGCCGCACCGTCAGTCGATCGCCGACCGGTGGTCCTCGCGCTGTTGGCGCAACCGAGGCCACCGCGCCCCGTCCCCTCGTCGTGGCCCGCGCCGCTCTACCCGCCAGCGACTACCATCGCGTCACCGCCAGTCACCGGTGACGAGATCTTAGTGGGGACCGTTCCTGTCACGATCTCGATGGAGAAACTTTTGTCACCACCACCGCCACCATTGCCGCCACCACCGCCGATGGCCGGCGCCACAGTCGACGATCTGTCTCACAGGTTCGAGTCGGACGTCTCAGTCCGTACTAGCGAGAGTCTGTTGAGTACGGGTTTCTCGAGCGGTTGTTCGAATCCCGCCAAGGTATATCTAACTCGATTATATATTTGTTTTATTTATTTATTTTAAATAAATATTTTTCTGAGTTTGTTGTGTACGGTGATTGATCCTGTTTACAGTTATATTCGCGTGTTTTGTATAAATCATTTTCGCTGCTAAATTAATCTGGCATTAATTAATATTAAATCGGTTTTAATCGGATAAAAATTAAAATTGGTAACCCGGATATCCACTGTAATACCGAACACTGTGTTGGTCGATGATGAAGTGTTGAAGGAGCGGATGCATTCGACGAATTCAGTTGTGTCGAACTTTTTTGGTAAAGTTTTGTAAAAACCATGTTTAAGATAAATCTTCCAAGTGTTTGAAAGAAAATTGACACCAGTTGCCCCACGGTGGGCGCCAAATTATTTTGGCTAAAAAGTACAAACTAAAATTAAGTAACCAAATTTGTTAGTTAGGTATGGTGCCTAGGATGCAAAGTATATAAAGTCATTCAAAATATTTTAAATTCAAGGATAAAATAGATGAAATGCAAACACAACCAACGAATTCCTAGGATGCAAGCAAGAACACAGAGATTTGTACAGGGGAAAAGCCCTTAACCCTTGGATGTCTCCAAGAGTCATCGGCATAAAAAACCCCGAGCAACGATAACTCACGTTGCTAGTTTATTTCACTAAAAATGATCTGATTACAATGGATTACGGTTGTTTCTAAGTGAATGTGAGTGAGTACAAGTGATCGTCAGTTGTAAAAATGAGACCTAAGCAGCTCTTAAATACATAGATAACCTAATTAGCTCTGGGATCTTCTTTCTAACGGAATTTGACCCATATAAATCAACTATTCCAACGAGTCTTCATCATCACGCGTCTTCTAGCTAGTGACTAAGTCCAACCGACCGTTGTTTGACTTTTTCCACCTGGATGTAAATCAAACATAGTCAAAACAAATCATTAGTAACGATGCCCGAGCATGCTGGGTGACTGAGCATGCTAGGATCAAGTAGCATATGCATTCGTATGCCCCACATCTACATCTACGTTGATGTAAGGTGATTTAACCGCCTACAATAGCTCATTCGTATGCTTCGATTTTTTCTTCGTTTGTGTTGATGGTTCTTCAACGACTGGAACAGACGATGTTTTTTCTCTTTCTTCTGCTTGAAGGAAACTGCTACTTTTTAACTATTTATAAATATCTGGAACACTAATTTTCCTGGTCGACTCCTCTTCAAGCTTATCAATTTCTTGCATGTAATCCTGGCTGTATTGTGTTTTGGTGGGTGTCATATGTAGTGGTGTTTTGTCAAAAACCACAACTGGCATGGTGTCAAAAACTGCTTGTGTAGAGACACCAATTGCAGTAATCGGCATGTTCCCAAATGGTGTTATTCCTTCAACACCCAAGTCAAATATGCTCATTTGTTTCTTGTCCGACATTTCTCTTGTTTCTTTCCGGAACATATCAAGATCATCAAAAAATCTTATTAATTGAACATATCAACGAGTCGTTGATCTGTGTATGCGGGGTGCTATCAAATTCTGGCCCCTCGTTCATAGCTTCACCTTTGTTGCTAGATTCTGGTGTTTCTAGCTTCAACGTCACTCTAAATAATTCCCTTTCTGCACCACCATCACTGTCTTTCTTCTTTTTGATGACGTATTTGAATACTTTATCATCAAACTTCTAATTGGCAATCTCATTCTCATCCCAGTCTTCGAATGACTCATCCTTTTCAATACCAATGTCCACCGGAGTATCCTTGACTTCTTCTTCATTCATGGCGTTTTTACCCTATTCACACTTCTCAGCTGCATACACATCTTTACTAACACTTTTTGAAGTTGTTTCGTGAATCAGGTTGTTCCATTCTATCACCTTTGTCCGCGCAGCCATGCTTTCAGGGATATCTTTATCTGCCTTTTCAAATAATACTTGTACGTTGTTTGCACATTCTGCAAACTCTTTCATACCATTACTTATCTACTCCATGAATAGTTGTAGGAACAACAACAAATTTTGTACATATGGTGTTATTATTTCTTAAATGCAACTAATACATAAATACTATTTTTTAAGATCCAGTCACCTTTATATTGACACCATTATGTGTTTCTTCATTTTTCTGCATTTTTTTAACAAACTATTTACATTATGTTAAACCTACTCAACACATTATACCAACATGTCATATTTCAACAACTTACCTCTAACACATCAGCCTCAAAACTGTGTCCTCCAAAATCTTGATTCAGCAATTAAATATCTTCATGATTATCTCCATCATTACAGTCATCGTATATGACATCTGCATAATCAACTTCACAACATGTGTCCCCCAATACCTTTTTTGTCCCCTCACCTTCTTCCTCCTTAGCATCATCCTCTGGTGTTAATACTGGCATATTTAAATGTTTGCCCGATGCCAATACATCACAAGCTGAAATAAACCTTTTAAACTCTTCACTTTCTTTCCACAATCTCATTGTTTCAGCCTCTTCTATTGGATCATTGTACATACCAGGTTCATAAATAGCATCCACACCATGATCTGCATTAGGCAGCTCTTCTATACCTTGTTTATCGGTGTCAATGTCACATTTAACATCTCTGTTATCAGGCTCATCATCTACTTTCATGGTTTTTTCTACTTCAATGTTATCTTTAGTTCTATCACCAACATCAACTTCATTATTATTCTTTTCAGTTTCTTCTCCATCTGATTCTTTTTAGAATTGAGCGTTAAAAACTTGTTCATTTTCATCTCCAACACCATCGTCTTCAGCATCTTCTCCATCCTCACCTAACATATCTTTGTTTATGTCATTCTTTACACCATCTTCTTCTTGTTTTTTCGCACATTCCGAGGATCCCAGGTTTTTCATTGTGCTTGGTGTTCTCCGTTCAAGCGATTTGAATAACCAATTCTCACACCTAACTAGATGGTTTTGTTTTATGTAACCTATATAGACATCCACTTCCCGAAACCTTGTTTTTTGATGTGTATCGTACACCATCGCCATCTGCATTTAAAACAAATAAGAAAAAAACGCATTACTGTATTGGATCACATTCAGATTAGGTGTAGTGATTACCATATGTGTAATTGTTTGGTGCTTTTTGTACCGCTAGAACTAACAAAGATCCATTGAAACACATTTTTTGTTTACCAGCTTTCCACTTTGTTTTTGCCTTTTTCATACATTCTTTGATGTAATCACACCACCTTAGTTGACTTATCCTGACGTTGAGGGTTACTGCATGCAAGAACCCTTGGTTAACTGTGCTGTTATCATCTGTTCTTCCAGCTACCATCATAACAACGACCAAGAAATTATGCTTGAATAATCGCCAAAGTCTTGCCTTGGCGTAATCCGTTCAAACAGCCCAAGCACATGTATCAGATCTTTGGCTCTCGCTTTGAAGACCTTCAGTGCTTCAAAGTTGATACTTTACTTGTTCATTCTACAAGCTTTGTTGTTTTATCTTTCTAAAGTTTTTTCAAAATGACTGATTTCAGTTTAAGTTGTCCAAACGGTAGTGGCAACAAACCGCCAATGTTCACTCCTGATGACTTTGGTACCTGGAAACTCAGGATAGAAGGTTTTGTTAGGATTTTGGACCGTCGTATTTGGCTATCTTTTACTGTCACACCCCCAATCTCCACTAACAGAGTTTTACCGTGTGGGGTGTGAGCAAACCAGGATCCCAGTCCATTAGTTACACCAAACAAGCATTAAATATCAAAAGATTTTCATTATGTTGAAATATAATATAAATTCAAATGTTTTACAAATGCAAAAGCGTAACCAAAAGGTTTAGTATTTACATAAAATATTGTCAATGAAATAATGTAACTTGTATAGAAAACCATAACAGGGCTTTAAAGGCTCATGCATGCATACTCGTGATACTCGAACACCTGCGACCTGAGAGAAACATGTTTAAAAAGGAAGTGTCAACCAAAGGTTGGTGAGTTCACATAAGCACATAAGTATAACTAGTATAAGTATATAATACGAATACAACAGTCTTTATTCGTATGTAAGTATGTATACTACAAGTACAATCCATATCGTAGGTAGCGAGCCTAAGTTCATATCACTAAAACGTTTGCAACCGAAGCTGACCAATTAGTTGTAGGATAATTCCTTACGTGTTTTGCTTTCCCCGTGTCTACTCGATCACGGTAAGTTTAGGCTGACATAGTCCTCAGTCTAACCGCCAGTCGGGTGGTGCATCTCGTGCCCGCTGAGTGGGGTTTGTCAGACCCCGGTAGTACTACCCAATATCCCCTCGCTATTTGCTATTAACAGTTCGATAAGTAAGGACTTTCAAAGATAAAGCAGTTTACGTGAACATGTGATATATACTGGATTTCTACTTTAATCATACATAATAGTTGTCGTGTTATCACCCTAACCCGGGTGTAACGTGTTTGCGTGTGTTATCGTCCAAACCCGAACGTAACGTAAAAGGTTGTGTAACTCACCTTAGGGTGCACAACAATTCTAGATAAACTATAACAGCAAGTAGCAACTAGCGACTAGCAGGTCTTGTGTACTTTATCAAAAACCTAACGAGCATATACATAGATAAGTGTGTGTTCAAGTAAAGACGACTAAGTCTAGACCAACAGTGAAAATAATAATGTCAAACGATGACATGATGAAGATAATAGAGTCCGAACGAGCCGAGGATAGCGCATAGACAAAAATCGTGACGATTTACGGAAAGTTGATGAAAAGTATATTATTGACCAATAATATACGTCTATGAAATCAGATGATAAAAATATGTGTATATATTTATATGTATGTAGACATAACCAAATACATGATTATACCTTTATAAAATCTTTATAAGTATAAATTTACTCAACGCTTGAAATTATTAATATGGTAATGACAATAGATGTACTATTTATTTATGCAGTTTTCACTAAATAAAGTTTACAAAAATGCTCGGTTTATAACCCTCATTACTATATATAAATATATTTTCCAAACGTATCCAATTTCATTATATATAATCCACGTTGAATTCTCCGATTAATATATATATTTTTCTTTAAAACCATGCTTTATCCAAAATAAAGAGCAACTAAAGTTAACGAATTAACAACAAAGTTAACGAATTTAAAGATAAACATATAGAACAAACGGTGATAGGTATTGGATTAAACAAGCTCACAAAACAAAGAATAAAAATATTAAACAGCAACAGTTGGAGGTTACAGGGTTCGAACAGGTGAACTCTAGATCCCCACGCAGCACACTAACCACTAGGCTAGAGGCTTTAGTTGATTAATAGTTAGAAAAGACTTGTTTTATGCGTGCAGCGGCCTGGTAATCTGATTACAGAAAATGATAAAAAGAAAGGGGCCAGCAAAGGTTCGAACCAGTAACCTTGCTGTTAGAAACCTGACCTCAGACCACCAGGCTACCCATCGGATTGTGTTTTAATCCGGAAAAAAATTTATATAAAAATTGGCCGTTTGGAGTCTTCTTCCACCTTAAAAACCCTACAGGAACCGACCTCCATTGAAGAACGTAAAAAATATTTGCAGAGCTTGTAATCGACAATCGGGAATGTTACGGTTCGTACAAAAGATGAGTTTAAGGAATACCTTGAAA
Organism: Deinandra increscens subsp. villosa; assembly: GCA_039602395.1. Classification (NCBI taxonomy): domain Eukaryota; kingdom Viridiplantae; phylum Streptophyta; class Magnoliopsida; order Asterales; family Asteraceae; genus Deinandra; species Deinandra increscens. The sequence goes on from JBCNJP010000006.1 coordinate 37,830,402, forward strand.
CGGAACCGAGACTTGAACCCCGAGAACACACATGAAGGCGATGAATCGAACCCATCACCGGTGATTCTCCTTGTGACTGTGGATCTCGAATGCGACTGCGTGGGCTTGAACGACCACTCTTGGTGGCTGAATGGTGGTTGGGTGCGGTGTACAGATTCTTCATAGTGTGCTCACCGGATATGAAACGAGACCGGAGAGACGGGTGTTCATCAGAGATGTTCTTGCGGTCTCTCTAGAGAGTTTGAGGGTGGCTATTACTGATCAATGAGAAGGTTATGAGGGTGATGGTTGATCGGATTCAGTTATTGAAGTAATGGTTCATCAATCGCTAATGGTGTCTTGATGGCCAAACGATGCGCGATAAATGATCGGGATTAATGTGCAGCGATGGTTCAGTAATGTGACATCAATTTCCTTCAATACAAGTTTTGATTAATCACCATATAAAACCTTGTATTTGACAAATGATCACAACAATCCCCTCAAGTTTGTAAGTTTATTTATTTCAACCCTTCATCTAGTACACAACTTATATAAACTAATAGTTAGATCACATGTACATTCTTAAAATATTTTCTTTTTACAAATATAAAGTAACATGTATTTTAGAAAAACTATTATCACTAAAGATCTCATAATTTAATAAATAATATTTTAGGGAAATTGTTAGAGCATATCCCTATGGTCTACAATGTGTCTCGTGTATTGTATCTATGTAATGAGAGCACTTGTGTGAGTCTTGTTAGGCAACTGGGAGTACCACATGGTCCGCCGGACCAGTTGGTACGGCGTACCAATGTGGTACGCTGGCCAGTTAGTCAGTGCCTATAAATAGGTAGTTTATGTTAAAGAGATATAGAGCTTCTAGCCATATTCTACATTTCTGTGTGTGTGTCTCTGTGTGTATGCTCTCAAGTCTTCATCAATACAAATCACGTTTGTATTTACTTTTGATCTCGTTTCATCTCATTATCACTTGATTAGCAATCGATCTGTTGCTCCATGGTTTTACAAGTGGTATCAGAGCTATCTGGTTCCATTTGCTGATCATATTCCGTGATTTTGGAGATTTTTAGAGAGGGAAAGTGTGGGGTTCTTACATTTTTCATCAAATTCTTCCAATTTCGAGTGTTTCTATGGTGAAAAAAGATCTTCGAGTGTTCCTATAGTGTTTGCGCACCTTCGTGATCCAAATTTCAGTCGCAATCATCAGAAATTCGAAAAATCAGTTCATTTTGCTTGAAACTTGACTGGTCCGCCCGACGAACAGATTGGTCCGCCTCCTGGTCCGCTAGGCAATATTCATCGAGTTAGTCCATGGCGGTTATCGCGTACCAGTGTGATCCGCTGAAAAATCTGGTCCGCCGTACCAGTTCTGGTCCGCCGTACCACATCTGGTCCGCTGGTTATCAATCTGATCCGCAGGTATAATCTGGTCCGCTGAGGTATAATCTGGTCTGCTGAGATATAATCTGGTCTGCTGAATTGTGTTTTGGTCCGCTGAAAGTGTTTTGGTCCGCTGGCAGAAAAGTGTTCATCACTAAAATTGACGTAACTTGAGAACCGTAAAGAGTTACGGGAGCTAATACCAGCCAAAACGTTCGTCTCGACGAGATCTAGGACTTGAACCAGCATAAAGCCAGTACCGTGCAATTTTGAGCCCCTAAATCCGCTTGGAAGACCTCCATTTTTGAGTTCAAAGTTTTTGAAGCATCATATTTCAGAAAATATGTCGGATTTTCAAGCATTTTCCGCGATTCAAAACACGATGCAAGCTATCATTAACTATGATAATGAAATAGGAACAAGTCAGAAAGTTCCAAAATTGCTCAGATTAGAAGATTATCATAGTTGGGTGAAGCGATTCAATGCATATGTTGGTGCTAATGATGTTGATTTTTGGATATCTTACAATAATCTCTACGAGTATCCAACAGGAACAAATGGAAGGCCAGTTTTGCAACAAAGTCTTACTGGTGAGCAAAAGAACGCATATCAAGCAGAACAAAAAGCTTATGGTGCTTTAACAATGGCATTACCTTCCGACTTATTACATCAATTTTCTGCGTATACTTCAGCAAAAGAGTTGTGGGATGCAATTCAGAAACGTTGTGAAGGTAATGATCAATTCAAGAAAAGTAAACAAAAGGTTCTAAGAAAAGAGTTCGACAATTTCAAGCATTATCCAAATGAGAATATTTCAAAGCTTATTACTCGGTTTTCACATTTATTAAGTGAAATGGCTTTAGTTGGCATCAAAAAGGAAGAAGCTGATCTGAAAGAGAAAATACTAGAGGCATTACCTGAAAAATGGGAAAACTATGTAATGATGATTACTCATGATAAAGAATTTTCAGGGTTGTCATTCATCAATTTGATTGAGCAGATACAAGCAAGAGATATGGAGTTGAGTGTCAACAAATCCATGCCTGCGCAAGTACAGAATCCAGCTGCATATCGTGGTGAAAATGATTCTACCATAAATGCTAAAAAGTCAAACATTTTCAGTGAAGGTCCTACTACTGCATTTCTTGCTGGAAAAACTGAGAGTTATGGTGATTCTCCAGGTTGTACTTTTACAAGTCCAAACCGATCATCAAAGTCTACAATTCCTGATAAGGCATCTAAGGATCTAGCTTCATTGTTATCTGCATTTATATCATCGTCAAATGGTTCAATTTTTGGGAAATTGGGAGAAGTTGATTTGGTTGCAAATGACTTAGGTGAGTTGAATGATGATCATTTGGACGAGTTAGATTTACATTGGCAATTTGCTATGATTGTTGAAAGAGCTAAGAGATACATGAAGAAGCATGGTAAACAATCTTTTATTCCAGGAGGAAAACTTGGATTGGATAAATCCAAAGTTAGGTGTTTCAAATGTTCACAGATTGGACATTTTGCTCGTGAATGTAACAATTCAAAAGTATCTGCTTCCTCATCTTCAACAACTACGTCAAATTCACAAGCATTGATTTCACATAATTTTGAAGAATATGATTGGGAAAAGGATCTTGTGATTATTGAAGAGAGACAAAATCAGCTGGCATTACATGCAAGTGAAAATCCAGAGAGTTCTACTTCTAGATATGATCCTAATACAGATTTTATTTACAAAATATCACCTGCTATGGTTTATAATCCTAATATAAAACAGTATGTTAAATTGTATCCTGATGAATCTGCATTGATTGCCGAGATTGTACGTACGGAAGTACATGATTCAGATTCAGAAACAAGTTCAGATGAAACAGGGGTGGAAGATGGTACTGCAGAAATTACTAAAGAGTTACAGGAGAAATGTGCAGCTTGTGTTGGTGTAAATGCTAAATTTGAATCTTTGTTCGAAGTTAATGGTTTTATAACTGAAGAACTTAAAGTTGTGTCAGCTGCTTTAGAATGTTCACAACAAAGATGTGCTGATTTAGAAAAAGTCAATTCAGAATTGGTAAAAGAAAAGGATAAATGGGTTGTTGAGTATGAAAAAGAAAAGGCTACTCATCTTGATGCAGTTCAAGATTTTGAGAATCTATTTGAGAAAAGTTATCCTGTCCAACAAAAATATGAAAAAGCAAATGCAATTGCTGTTGAAGCTGCAGATAAAGTTTTAGAGCTTCAAGAAGAACTTTCAAAGCTTCGAGATGCAAATGTTCAGGTTCGTGAGAAGAATGTCATTTTAACAAAAGATGTTGTTTATTACACGAAGAAGTGGGAGAAAGTTCATGCTGAGTTAATGGAGATGTGTGATACAAAAAGGCAAATGAAGTCAGAATACAATGTTTTGTCAGATCAGTTTATTGATACTCAGAAAGAATTGTTGGATGCTCAAGTTAAAATATCTGAGTTGAATATTGAGATTCTTGCTCTTCAAAGCAAGTAAAGAATTCAGTTATGTCTTCTACTTTACTGAATTACATTTACAATCAGGAGAAGAGTGATAAAAGCGAGAAAGAAGAGGAATTACATTCTGTTCCAACTCCGGTGGTTATATTAAATCCTCCATCTATATCACTTGATCCAAGAGCTGAATTGCAAGATTATTCTAAATTTACAGCGTCGGCAAAGAAGAAGAAACATAAATCTGAGAAAAAAGGGAAGAAGTTAGGTGAAGCTCCGAAGTTTATATCAAATTCCAAATTTTGGAAAATGAACAGGTTTGTGAGAAAGTGGTTTCAGCTTCTCTATCTGCTAATGAAGAAGAAAAAGCTTTGATCCAGGATAACAAATTGCAAGATATTAAAGCCAAGTTCACTAGTGCAGCTAAAGAACGAAATGTTCCAGAATCTTCGTCAAGTTCTTAAAAAATTCTAGGTTGCAAACAAAAAGGTTTGGGTTATATTATTCAAGACGAAACAGTCTCCGCACTACCAAAGAAACAACTGAAGGAGAAGGTTTCAGTTCACAAGAATCAATCAAAGCAGAGGACGCAAAAGGTGTTCCAATCAAAGGATGTTGCTTATTATTCTGGAGGGTCTTCTTATAGTTCTGGTTATTCTTCACGAAGTCCACCTCCAAGGTATGATTCTTCAGATGATTTCTTTGATTCATTTGATTCAGAAAATATTTTTGGTTATCATGAGGTGTTTAGTAAACAGGGAAATAGAAAACCAAAGTATTTTTCTGATGAAACACAATTTTTTGAATCAAATTTGGGTAGTAGTTCTCTTAATGTTTTTCACAGAAAGTGTTATGCATGTCGTAAACCAGGGCATCTTGCTGCTCAATGTCCTACGAATGCGAGTACTGACGTTTATGTGAACAAAACTGCTAAATATGTGGATTTAAATGGTCATATTTTTGATGAACCACAATCATTTAGGTCCCAAATCAGCTAGTAAGCCGTCTTGGGCAAAGACGCAAGTTGATAATTTTGTGGATTCATTGAAAAATTTTCATTCGCCCAAGATCTGGAAACCCCGAGTTGTTTTCCCGGGTGTAATAGACCATGTTGAAGACACCGGGCGACCCGAGGCTGTTGACTCGGGCCGATCCCAAAACCACTAATGTTTATCTGGTGTCTGCAGGTTTCTTCAAGAAGACCTATCATGCGTGTGTTGCTGATAGTGAAGAACTTGCTTAAGTTAGTGTTTCAATGCTTTATCTTTCAAACAGAAGTTATTAACAAACGTGCATTTTCAAGTGGTCACTTTCAAAGGAAATGTTTTAAAATGTGGTTTTCACAAACTGTCACGTATCAGTGTTTGGTCGATCAATTTTCTTTCTTACTCGTTTATATTTTTAGGGGGAGAAAAAATTGAAAATTCAAAAAATAGTGTTTGTTTGAATTTTAGGGGGAGAAATTAAAAAAAAGGGAAAATTGAGAAATTGATCCGACAAAAGCGAGAAATGATAGTACATCCGCATATACGTTATTTGCCATGGATAGACTAAGTCTAAAGGCTGTAGGTACTTGCATGATCTGTGAATGTGCATGATTAATCCGATATCTGCAAGTAAGATATAAACATAACGCTTGCCTGATAATCTTTGGTTATTTGCTTCTTGATGATTACTATGTGATGATTCTAACAAAAATAGAATAAAGAGATATCCTGATGAATGCATGTTTTCATTTTGAAAGATTTAAACTTGTTTGATTTTCTTTATTTTGTCAAACGATCAGACTTTCTTTGCGTATCGAAAGATCGGCCTGATTGTTGTTCGTTTGACGTTCTGCTTTATTTTAATTGGTGTTTCGTATAATCCATCGGACTTTCTCTACGCGTTCAGAAGAACCGACCTGATTGTTGTTGGATTATACAATTTCAGCTTATTTTGCTTTCTTATTTTCTCAAATACTTGGGCTTTCTCTGCGTGTCGAAAGACCGACCTGGTTGCTAGGTATTTGAGGTTCTGCTTTATTTTTGCATGACTCATCAAGGATGGTTAAATCTCTAAGAAAATTTGCTTCATTATGATAGACATGATGATTTACAAGTATTTCTGATAGAGTGGAAGCCAAGTTATCAGTGCATGATAATTTTACCTTAATCATATCTGAAAATGATAGAAAATGATTGGTGCATGCTGAAATAAACATAAATGTTGTATTTGCGATTATCTTGACTTACATGCTGATAAGGGCCGAAATTGAAATGTGCTAGATGCGTTATGTTTGATATGATCTCGCGTCGTGATCTTTCTCGCAAAAGACAAAAATAGTGTCTGATTCTGTATTGCATCTACATTTTATTTCTAAAATTTCAAAAAATAAAAACCAAAAAGATTTTATTTCTTATTTGTTTTCGATCGATCGGCATTTGATTCAAAAACAAAATTGACAAAATGGATATCTTGGAGTCTCAAAGAGAAGTTTTGTACCAAGATTAAATTAGTTTTAGTAATTTGAAAAGAAAACAAAAATTATGCTTTTGTCTTCTAAAGTTGCAGGGTCTGTGTGTAAAGACTCAAGCTTGGTGAGAAGGAGAGTTTGTTATATCTTTCACAAGTGGATCTTGAAGATCAAAGATGTTTCAAGAAAAGATCCAGCCATGCAAGCTCTGTTTCTGACAAGATTTCAAGTTGAATATCTGATGCAGCATTGTTGAAGATTGAAGACTAGAGATTTAGTTAGACTAGATACACTACACGTTAAGGGGGAGTTTGTTAGAGCATATCCCTATGGTCTACAATGTGTCTCGTGTATTGTATCTATGTAATGAGAGCAACTGTGTGAGTCTTGTTAGGCAATTGGGAGTACCACATGGTCCGCCGGACCAGTTGGTACGGCGTACCAATGTGATACGCTGGCCAGTTAGTCAGTGCCTATAATTAGGTAGTTTATGTTAAAGAGATTTAGAGCTTCTAGCCATATTCTACATTTTTGTGTGTGTGTTTTTGTGTGTATGCTCTCAAGTCTTCATCAATACAAATCACGTTTGTATTTACTTTTGATCTCGTTTCATCTCATTATCACTTGATTAGCAATCGATCCGTCGCTCCATGGTTTTACAGAAATCCATTGATAGAATACGATAACATATATCTAATTCTCATGTGTTGCCACATGAAAATCATAAATCATGCACGCCGATCTTGTCCATTAAATTAGCAGGTTATTCATTGAGATTATCCGGCATTAAAATTACAAAGTATAACTATCATATAAAATTATAAAGTGTTCACATGAAATCATAGATTATGACTTACATAAAATCATAAAATATAAAACGTCTAGACTTAAGTGCATGCTCGCATAGCTAAGATAATGAAAGTTATTAACGGAGTTAACCTGGAAATTACCAGTTGTCACATCATCCCCAAGTTGAAAAAAATTTCGTCTCGAAAATTAAGGTAATGCTTAAGGTGCCCAGATTAGTTAACTGAGATGAAGGAAAAGGAGGAAGAAAATTTTCAGTTATGACATCATCCCCAAGTTGAAAGGAAATTTTGCCCCGAAATTTAAATCAGTGACAATTTCCTGAAGAGTCGAATTTACAGTAACGTATCGAGAGGATTCAGGTTTCCTACTCCAAAAGGAGTGATGGATGTTATGATCAAGAATGTGTACGACACGTTGAGGAGATGTCAAATCTTTGAAGAATTTCAAAAGGAACCCAAATTGAAAGTATAGAGGATGGTTTCTGTGATCAAGCGTTTCTATGAGAAAAGTCAAATGACTGTATTACGAGGATCGTGTCAAACGGCAAAGCTGAACAATGTAACAGGATAACATAATTAACTGCAATAAAAAATTTCAATACGAAGAAGATCCATAACATGTCCGAGTAGCCTACAGCTATGGCACCCAATGTTGTGAGTGAGATTTCCATTTCTTGTCTCGTTTTTAGTTAAGGTGTTTGCATTCACCAATAACCTAGGTGAATTAAAGAGAAAGGAATTTGAGTATGAGGAAATTATGTGTGCATCATATCAATCAGTGTTTGTTTAATAAACCCGTCGTATAACGAAAATGTGAACGTCTAAATTTGTCTACCAACCAGCAGATAACATAGAATTACACATGACAGATCAAGTTAACGTGAGAAAACTGGTGGATCTAGTACTTTATGGTGTTATGACCAATTAAGTTCACATGATTCATTATAACATTCAAGATACCTTTCATGCAATAAAGGTTCAAATAACATTGGAGTCTCTATGATGGCTTCCTTAACGGTTGATATAGTCAATGCATACTAACGTGCAGTCTATCATGAGGGTTTTACTATACAACGCATACAATTGTCCTAACACCTTATACACCAGCGTATGACCCTAACATGGCATGTCTCTAGCATATAAGTTCATGAACTAACCAACACAACCTATAACGGTGCAAAGTTGACGGGGCCACTTCACACAGTCCTGTCATTCCCACCAAGGTGGGAGACTTAGGACCTTGTATGGTATATAATTTTCATACTCAATCAAGTTAATACATTCAAAACATGTCACCTTTTGGTCCCTAACACGTTTTGTACACATAACTAATCATGCAATTCTACGCAACTTAAGTTTAAACCAGCACTTCAATAATTAATCAGTTTCTATACCCTAAACATAGGTTTACATTATCAAATTTAGCATACATAAACAAATATGTTTTGTAAACATTTCTCATGAGAAGGTCAAAAGAAAACAAATTATTTATCATGGTTATAATGATTTAATAGTTGCTCACATACAAAAAAATATATGTATATATATATAGTTGGCAGTGTCCTAATTTTATGACAGCAGAACCGATGTCCAAACAGTAATCAAATCGAGTCATGCCAATTCTTTCGAAATATAACACGTAGAAGTTTGTTTCTATTTTTTTTACTAAGTTTTGCTAAGAATTATTCAGGTAATAGTGGAAAGGATTAGGTTCAAATTCAAACTAGGGTTCAGCATCATACAAGATATCATCATACATATTACCCTTGGTAAGGGTCCAAAAATAAGGGCAAAGGTTCAATCAAAATAAAAGTGTAAGCTGTGAGGTACCGATAATCATCCTATAGAAAGGTGCATGGCATCAAGTATGAGGATAGAAAATTTAAGGCGAAGAGCACCCATGGCTCTGTTCATGAATCCAAGTGAGTGTTGAGGTAGTAGCGTACGGTAGTCGCAACTACACATTCCAAAGTATGACATGTGAGTTTAGAAAGGCAACGGTTGAGATATAATCAGGGAGGATGTAACTGACATAATAGATAATGTAGAGTTCAAAGAGAGATATCCAACATGCTTGATAAGATTTGGTAAGAAATTCGCATCAATAGATATCGAGATGAACGTGTCAGCGATTATACAGTTCCATGGAGTAAGCATCTCGTCAAGAGGAGTCTTCATTACTTAAGTTCACAAATGTGCTCAATCTATTTGGTGTTCCCGCACTTCATGCGTTATGAATCGTTCTTTCCAGAATATTGTTTTAAGTAGTGTTGGAAAATATTGCATGATGCGAGCATGAAATGAACGTGTGTCTTCGAAACACAAAGCATCAGGATACTCAAAAGTGGTTTCGGTTTTAGGTAACCGTACATATGAATTTTTGTTAGGGTTTAGTGTAGGTATACCACGAATCGAGAGTTCAAATTAGGTGCTTCACAGGAAAGGATCGGGGTATCTCTTTAGTGATAGCCCGAAAGTTAATAAAAAAGGAACAGTCAATTCAAAAATAATTTCCCCCTTTAAGGGAGGTCAACCTACTTCCTAAAAGTTGGAGTTGGTCATCCGATCAGGTGGTTTGTTATTCATAAGGGAAAATCTTTGGCTTTTAAAACGTTAATGATCATCTAAATCAGAACTTACATGCTTTAGGGGAATTTTTCCTTCTAGGCCCGGATAAATTGTAAATAGGGTTTGATTATTTTGAATATGTCTCTTTTGGTAGAAATATGTAAGAGATATATGTAACCTCGAAGAAAGTGACATTAAACAGCTTTGTCGAGGACATAATCTAATCCCGTTAGATGGAGTTTCTCAAGATGAGGCTCTTCTGTATGACTCTAAAGTCAACCCTTGGTCCGATACTGGTCCCACATTCAACGTACCACTAATGTTTATATATAGAGTGTACCGCAGCTAACCCACCACACTACCAAAACCTTGAAGGCGTACTAGATACCTACCATCACACCACATTGGATATTTTATCAGAAATAGAGGGCATCAACTTTCTCCCATACGTTATAATGTAAAGGGGACAAGAGATTTAAAACCTTAATACGTTGTGCAAACAAAAGTGTAGGTTTTTCCATTCACAAAACCAATAAGATGCGTAGGGTTTGTCATTCTAGTGAAGATCGTCAAGAGTTTGGCACGTGCAGTGCGAATGCATAACGCTTTGGATTTCAAGACAGTCCAAAATTTAAAGCATGCCATTCGGTTCGAATTCAAGTCGGGGTTCATCAATAAACGTTCCATGAAAAGGTTGTTAAGATTCCGTGTACCAATAGTTTGTCGAGCATCCCAAAGTTTAAGTTGCAAAAACTCTTCTAAACACACCACCACCTATTCATCCTTGTAGATAGTTGTTTTGACGGGAGCGTTAATAAATTTGAAAAATGCATGGATAACCTAGTGTGCTCAATGCGTAAGGAGGGAAATTTCAAGGTCGACGATAAGATTAGCTATAGATAACAAACAGTTCATGCTCGATGAATGCAATTAGAGTTTTTTTTTTCTTTTTTGAAAGAAGGTGTATTGTTACAGCGATAGAGGCACAAGGTAGTCTCATCATGAATGATATTAATTAGTTGAAATGCTAAACAATAGTGCAACACTTGTTGGTTCAAAGCTTTAAAGCTTAATCAAGGCATACATTAGCAATATTATGTTTGATGTGGGGTGTGTAGTTTGTGAGTTCGTAACGATGCTGCTAGCAACGAGTTTTTGTTCTTGCAAAAAAAAATATCAGGGAATACGAGTCTACATAAGGAAACTTCACAAAGGTTTTCTGCCAAAAGATGTATTCTAGTGCTCGGGGTATATACCTCCTCCACTTGGTTATCCAATGTTGTCTGGTTACGGTTTATGTAGGCTGTCTCACGGTTGTAGAAGTTCTAGGGATTGGTACTGTAGGTACGGTCGTAAAAGTAGAGTTATGATTCAAGATGAATCAAAACTAGTCAAAGGTTTCGTCAAGAATCGTTTGTAGTTAAGGAAGTCTTTTCATCGAGATACACGGGTGAAACGGTGTCCTTTCAGGACTAATATTCATGATACGTTTATAAAGGGTTTCGAATGGATTAGAATCCTTATATATAAAAGCGGTAAGGTCAGGCGTGATAACGTTCCCAATGATAGATGACTTCAACCATCAGTTGAGTCCAACATGCTCGACATTCAAATGTCGTGAGTTAAAAAAAACGTAGGAATTTTATACCCAAATACAGCCATTAGCTTTCCTAGTAGAGTTCCCCAGGACTTCCATACACTTCAAATTACATTTACGTGTGCACCCGTAACGGTAATTTACCTTATATGGTTACCTTAGTTATTCTTACTTCAGCTACCAGGTACGGTGGAGTATATATGAGGTATCCACGGAGTGGGTATCAAGAATGTGGTAATTAACCTAAAGTTATCTTGACCTGAATTCGTTAAGGAGACAAGTCTCGAGGACAAATTGCTCGCTTACTTGGAATGAACCACTTGGTATGAGTCAGCAAGAAATTTAGTTCAATAAGGTTTGAAGAGGGCATATCTGTAGAAGCATATTCTTATGCTAACGTTGTGTCTCGTGTATTGTATCTAGACAAGAGTGTTTGTGTGAGTTAGTGGCTTCATGCTGAGGTGGCCGGACCAAATGGTCCGCAGGCCATTTGGTACAGGCGTACCATTTGGTACGCTAGTGGTCCGCCAGCTAGCATGTGTCTACTATAAATAGTTTGTGTTAGAGAGAGTTAAGAGGTTCTGTCATTTCATATCTCTTAACTGTGTGTTCTTAAGGTGTTTTCTCTCTCTACATTGTATCTCTAAGTGAATCAATAAAGCGAAGCTTTATTTACATCGTGTTCATTCTCTGATTACCAAATCATGCAGTAGTAAGATCGTATCGTGGTTTTACAAGTGGTATCAGAGCATTTGGTTGCTCTACTGCTGTGATTTTGGCAATTTTCGGATTTTTAGAGAGAGAAAGTTTGGGTTTTCATCATTTTTCATCAAATTTCCGCAATTCCGAGTGTTTCAACGATGGAAAATGATTTCTGAGTGTTGCTGGAGTGTTTTCGCATCATACTAAAGCAATTTTCAGCTCCAAACGTCAAATTTCACGAAAATCAGTGAAATCAGCCTCGAAATTAGTTGGTCCGCCGGACGAATTTCTGGTCCGCCGGATGAATTTTTCTGGTCTGCTGGTTGGTCCGCCTGTGTATCTTCATCAGCATTTTGGTCCGCTAATCTGGTCCGCGTAGGCAATCTTCATATTTTTGATCCGTGGCAGTTTTAGCGTACCATCTGATCCGCGGCAGTTATTTCAGCGTATTATCTGGTCCGCCGTACGAAATCTGATCTGGATTTGGTCCGCAGGTACAAATCTGATCCGCTAGTAGTATTTTGGTCCGCCGATTTGTTTTGGTCCGCTGGCAGAATAGTGAACTTCACTAAAACTGACGTAACTTGCAAACCGTTTGGAGTTACAGAACCCAATACCAGCCAAAACGTTTGTCTTTCCGAGATCTAGACGTGTACTAACCTAAAAGGTCCGTACCCCCCAGTTTGAATCCCAAAATCCGCTTGGAAGACTCTCGTTTTTGAGTTCAAAGTTTTGGAGTTTTAGGTTTAACATCAAAATGAGTGATTTCTATGCAATGACTGCTGCTCAAACATCAATGCAAGCCATGTTGAACTATGATAATGAGATAGGAACAACTCAAAATTTCCTAAATTGCTAAGGCTTGAAGATTATCACAATTGGAGAAGTCGGTTTGAATCTTACATTTATTCGCAAGATATTGAAAGTTGGATTCCAATTGATAAAGAATATGAATATCCGATGATAAGTCCCAACAAACCAAAAATGATTAGTAGTTTCGATGCTGATGAACGGAAAGTTTTTTCTTCAGAAAAGAAAACATATAGTTATCTTACAATGGCCAAAGATCTAATGCATCAATTTAAGCAATATACAACGGCTAAGGAGTTGTGGGATGCTATTGAAGAGAGATGTACGGGTAATGATCAATACAAAAATACTCGAAAGAAAGTTTTGAAGAAAGAGTTTGATAATTTCAGGCACTGTGAGAATGAGAAAATTCCAGATTTGATTGCTCGGTTTTCCCATTTGATAAATGAACTTGATGTTGTAGGAGTCAAGAGAGATAGTGATGAATTGAAAGAGAAAATTCTGGAAGCTTTACCATAAAAATGGGAAAATTATTTGATGATGTTGACAAATGATCTAAATTATTCAAATTGGACATTCAATCAAATAACTAGCAAATTACAAGCTCGTGAGATGGAATTGCTGGTGAAGAAATCTGCACATCCTACAGTTCAAAATCCTGAATTGTACTTTGGGGAAAATAATGCTACCGTTCATGCTAAGGCAAAGTCACATGCTATTTCAAGCAGTAATCCGCCGGTAACAACTTTTCTTGCTGGGCATTCTGAAAATTCTGGTTATTCTCCAGGGTGTCGTTTTACCATTCCTGGTAGATCAACAAATAATTCGCATCCTGCTCAATCAACTGAAGAATTGGCTGCATTATTATCTGCTTTTATATCTTCGTCGTCTGGATCAATATTTGGTCAAGTTAGTGATGCTGGTCTGAGTGGAACTGAGTTAGAACAGCTGGATGATGATCAATTGGCTGAATTAGATCTGCATTGGCAATTTGCAATGATGGTTGAAAAAGGACGACGATTTATCAAGAAACATGGGAAGAGTTCTTTTGTTCCAGGAAGTAGAAAACTGGGTTTGGATAAATCTAAAGTAACATGTTACAAGTGTTCCAAGGTTGGACATTTTGCTTGTGAGTGTTCTCAATCATCATCTGATAAAGATAAATCTGATAAGCATGACGCAAAAGCTATGATGGCTCAAGCTCAAGCAGATAAAGAATTTGATGAATGGTCAAAACAATTTGACAAATCACCTATTGCTTTGACTGCTATTCAAGATACGTGTGCAGAACCAGATGAATTTTGTTATATCAACGGTCAACCTGTGGCTTTTATGGAAAATATTGAAGTTGAATCAAGTGGGTATACGTCTGAGATCACTACATCTGAAACAAGTGATTCTGAAGTTAGTGGGTATGAGTCAACTTGTGAATTTTGTGCTGAAAAGGATAGAAAAATTCGTGAATTGGTTCAAGAAAAGGAAGGGTTAATGGTTGAGAGAACACTGAAGGAAACAGAATTAGAAAGTTTCAAGAAGAAAGTTGAAAATTCTGATACGATTTTTAAGACAAATGATATGTTGATAAACAAAAAGGATGAATTGATGGAAGAGATTGTCAAGCTTAAGAGCAATATGGATGACATAGTTGCTCAAGATAAGGAACAACTTCTGAAGTTGAAAACTTAGAATGAGGAGTTGGTTAAAAGTGTTGAGAAATGGGAGAGTGAAGCAAAAGACGCCATTGAAGATTTTGATGCTTTGTTTAGCAAATCCAAAAAAAATTGGATTCTCTTCAGCAATTGTATGATGATCTTCAGAAAGAGTTTGATGAAGTTAATGCAAAAGAAAGTGATCGTCAAAAGGAACATTCCATCTTACTTGACAAAGTTGCAAGCTTGACGCATGACAACAAACTGTTGACAAGAAACATTGAAAATCATGAAGGCAGGGTGAAGAACATTACCCAGGAAGTTTATGATGCCCACGATCAAATGAGACAAACAAAATTTTTGTCAAATCAAGCTTCAGAGAAATTGATTGCATCGGAAAGGGCATTGGGTGAAGCTCTAAGGAAAATATCTGATTTAAATGTTGAGATTCTGGATCTGAAACGTCAATTGCATAACTTGAAGAATTCACATTCTTTCACAAGCTATTTGTGCAAAGATGAGAATTTCAAGAAAGTTTTTGGTAGTGAGGAATATAATCAAATTCCATATCCGGTTATCTCCTCTAATGCTCTTGATGATATTCATTCTTCTAGTTTTGATGGAGATTATTCTGAGTTTGTTTCTGAGAATCTGAGAGAAAAGAATCGAAGGTTTCAACCAAGAAAGTTGAGAAAGATAAAAATTTGATGGAACAATCTATTAAGTTTGTTTCTGGTGGATTTGCTGTTCCTGATAATAATGTGTCTGATGGTCAAAAGGTGAAGCCCGATGAACAGATAGAATCTGACGCATCAGTTGCTGCTACGCTTGTTAAAACTAATAATCTGCAAGGTATTAAAGCTAAGTTCACAAAGTTTGCCCAAGCTGGTTCTTCTCAGTCTAAAGTGGAGTGTTCCGACTTACCCGGTTATAAACGATCTGGTTTGGGTAATCATAATCACAGAGTTGGTCAGAATTTCAGAAGAATATGCCAAAGAAGACACCTAAGGCGAAAAAAGATACTAGTCTTGAACAGATATATTATCTGGCGCAGGTGTTTGTATCCACCATGGAAAAAGGATTCGGAGGAAAGATAAAGAAGAAAGATTCATCTACAAGTTCTCCGAAAGAATCTTCCGCTTCGGGTTCAAATTCCACACCTAGAAGTCCTACATCGAAATGGGTACATTCGAACAGATTTCAAATTTTCGATGATGTTTCTGATGATTGCGTTTTCAATGACCAACATTCTCAGTTTCAGGGCAAACCGCAATCGAAACGATCATATCGTTTGTGCTATCAGTGTCGCCGAAAGGGACACATGGCACAGGATTGTCCTGAAATTGCAAAGCGTTCATTTTCAAACAAATCTACTACATTTATTGATGAATCAGGCAGGATTTTTACTGAGTCAACACCATTCAAATCAAAATCTAAAACGAAACAATTTTTCAAATTTGATTCAAGTGTTGGTGGTTCACCTCGGGATGATGACTCGGTTAAAAATGTAAAAACAACAATGCAGTTGCGACCTAAGATGGTTAGAAAAGATGCAACTTATTTTGTGGAAGACACTGGTCGACCAGAAGCTGTGTGCTTCGGGTCATTTGAGTACTAATCTTTATAACCAGTGTGCATGTATTCCTAGAAGACCCGTTGGTGATTGAAAAGTTGCTGATGGAGGAGTATTCTGCGTTCTTAACTTAAATTGAATGATTCATTTTTCAAAATTGAAAGATTTTCTAAAAAGCTTAATCTGAAAAGGTATCAGTATCGATTGGTCAATTTTCTTTCTTTAATGCATTTTGTTTGTAGTTTAGGGGGAGAAAATTGAAAAACCAAAAATAGTGTGTTTGTGTTTTTGTTAAAATGAAAATCCAAAAATAGAGTTTTTATTTTAAGGGGGAGAAAATGAAAAATACAAAAACATATAAAAATGGAAAAAATACAAAAACATTGAAAAATGAGAAATTGATCCGACATGATTGGGAAATGCTAGTACATTGGCTTACGTGTCTGACTCATGGATAAAATAGATGAAAAAGCCATAAGATCATTATTTGATGTACTTGGTAGGCTCGGCATTAAATCAGAAAGTATTCAGATGTGATAAACACTAAATACTAATGCTTGACCAAGTGGACAACATCTTGATGCATATCTCATGATATATCAAGAAAAGATATGTGAAAAAGAAAATGAGAAGTCACTGTGTATAATGTGTTCATTTTGCAAAGATTTAAACTTGTTTGATTTTCTTTATTTTGTCAAACGATCGGACTTTCTTTGCGTATCGAAAGATCGACCTGATTGTTGTTTGTTTGACGTTCTACTTTATTTTCTTTGGTGTTTCGTATAACTCATCGGACTTTCTCTGCGTGTACGGGAGTACCGACCTGATTGTTATTGAGTTATACTATTTCAACTTGTTTTATTTTCTTATTTTGTTAAATACGAGGCCTTATCTGCGTATCGAAAGATCGACCTTAAGGTAGACGATTTAATGTTCTTATTTCTTTTTGCATGGAACACAGTTGACTGAATCATGACTACAATCATTATGTGATTAAATCACAAATGAAATCACAAAGTGTGATATATAAAGCAAAAACATATCTGAGTATGTCTGATAGTGTGGGGTACACTGGTCAAAGCAAACCTAATCAATTCAATAACATATCCTGATGTTATGAGTATGATTGTGCCTGAGTTTAAGATGGACAAATTATACCAGTAATCGACATGATTTGTGTGCTGATGTACTTGAAATTGAAGTGTAGTTCAGCATGTTATGACCAATATGATTCCAAGTTGTGATCTTTCTCGCAAAAGACAAAAATAGTGTCTGTTTCCGTATTGCATTTATGTTTCATATCTGAAGATCCAAAAAGATTTAAGGTGTGATTTGATATAAAGTTTCAAAAAGCCAAAAAGATTTTGTTTCTTATTTGTTTTCGACCGGTCGATACATTGATACAAAATTTTAAAATTCAAAACTATATCTTGGATTCTCGAAGAGAAGTTTTGCGCCAAGATTAAATTAATTTTCAAAAGAAAAGGAAAGTCGCATTTCTGTCTTCTGAAATTGAAGGTTTCTATGTGAGATGACTCAAGCATGGTGAAATGGGGAGTATGTTATATCTTTCACAAGTGGATCTTGAAGTTCAAAGATTATTCAAGATTGGTTCAGTCATACAAGCTCTAATTCTGGAAAGATTTCAAGTTGAAGATCAGATGCACTGCTGCTGAAGATTGAAGGCTGAAGTTTTGTTAGATGGATAGATAACTAGATACACTACACGTTAAGGGGGAGTTTGTAGAAGCATATTCTTATGCTAACGTTGTGTCTCGTGTATTGTATCTAGACAAGAGCGTTTTTGTGAGTTAGTGGCTTCATGCTGAGGTGGCCGGACCAAATGGTCCGCAGGCCATTTGGTACAGGCGTACCATTTCGTACGCTAGTGGTCCGCCAGCTAGCATGTGTCTACTATAAATAGTTTGTGTTAGAGAGAGTTAAGAGGTTCTGTCATTTCATATCTCTTAACTGTGTGTTCTTAAGGTGTTTTCTCTCTCTACATTGTATCTCTAAGTGAATCAATAAAGCGAAGCTTTATTTACATCGTGTTCATTCTCTGATTACCAAATCATGCAGTAGTAAGATCGTATCGTGGTTTTACAATATCACAATGTCCGTAGCTTAACTCAGAGATTCAGACTAGTTATCACCCATATCGATTTGATCACAAATCCGATAAAAAAAATTCCAGTCGGCCCACATCATGTACTATTTATGCTATAAGAGTTACATTCAAGTCGTGATATTACAACGCAACTATGCGTTAGAAACGAGAAAGGAATGATCTTAAAAGATCAGGGATAATGCCAGAACAATCAGGATAACAAAAGCAGGGACAAGTACCCCATATGCAACCACTTGAATCCATACTCTGTTACCTCTAATGAAGCTAAATGAACGCGCTATTAACACGTCATGATTACGTTCCCTAAACATGAGAATTGGGCAGTATATGGAAGGAAAGTATAACAAGAACCTCCTAAGTTATGGAAAAGGTTTAAGAACAGGAAGAGGTATCACACCACCCTCCTAAGTAAGCACTCGTCCAATGTCTAGGTACTATGCCCTATCCTTCAGTCAAGAATAATTCCCGAGCAGCAAACGGCTCATCAAGAGAGAAGATGTGATCCTCTGATCTGATTCGACGTCTCCTCGTCCATGGATGTTAACCAAGAGATACACAACTCAGAGATGTTAATGACGACTCAAGAATAACCGGCTCCCTGTCGTGAGTGTAAGAGAGTTAGATGATGAAAACAATACGACATATTGTAGGCCAAGTGTGTGTTGGAGTGAGTATCACGATGCATGAGAAAAACGTTTTGGTGTGCAACTAGTGCAAAAAAGTTATAGTCTAAGACGAGAATCTTATTTCGCTGTAACCAAGGGCTCTGATACCAATCTGTCACACCCCCATTTTCCACTAACAGAGTTTTACCGTGTGGGGTGTGAGCAAACCAGGATCCCAGTCCATTAGTTACACCAAACAAGCATTAAATATCAAAAGATTTTCATTATGTTGAAATATAATATAAATTCAAATGTTTTACAAATGCGGAAGCGTAACCAAAAGGTTTAGTATTTACATAAAATATTGTCATTGAAATAATGTAACTTGTATAGAAAACCATAACAGGGCTTTAAAGGCTCATGCATGCGTACTCGTGATACTCGAACACCTGCGACCTGAGAGAAACATTTTTAAAAAGGAAGTGTTAACCAAAGGTTGGTGAGTTCACATAAGCACATAAGTATAACTAGTATAAGTATACAGTACGAATACAACAGTCTTTATTCGTATGTAAGTATGTATACTACAAGTACAATCCATATCGTAGGTAGCGAGCCTAAGTTCATATCACTAAAACGTTCGCAACCGAAGCTAACCAATTAGTTGTAGGAATAATTCCTTGCGTGTTTTGCCTTCCCCGTGTCTACTCGATCACGGTAAGTTTAGGCTGACATTGTCCTCAGTCTGACCGCCAGTCGGGTGGTGCATCTCGTGCCCGCTGAGTGGGGTTTGTCAGACCCCGGTAGTACTACCCAATATCCCCTCGCTATTTGCTATTAACAGTTCGATAAGTAAGGACTTTCAAAGATAAAGCATTTTACGTGAACATGTGATATATACTTGATTTCTACTTTAATCATACATAATAGTTGTCGTGTTATCACCCTAACCCGGGTGTAACGTGTTTGCGTGTGTTATCGTCCAAACCCGAACGTAACATAAAAGGTTGTGTAACTCACCTTTGGGTGCACAGCAATTCCAGATAAACTATAACAGCAAGTAGTAACTAGCGACTAGCAGGTCTTGTGTACTTTATCAAACACCTAACGAGCATATACATACATAAGTGTGTGTTCAAGTAAAGACGACTAAGTCTAGACCAACAGTGAAAATAATAATGTCAAACGACGACATGACGAAGATAATAAAGTCCGAACGAGCCGAGGATAGCGCATAGACAAAAATCGTGACGATTTACGGAAAGTTGATGAAAAATATATTATTGACCAATAATATACGTCTATGAAATCAGATGATAAAAATATGTGTATATATTTATATGTATGTAGACATAACCAAATACACAATTATACCTTTATAAAATCTTTATAAATATAAATTTACTCAATGCTTGAAACTATTAATATGGTAATGACAATAGATGTACTATTTATTTATGCATTTTTCACTAAATAAAGTTTACAAAAATGTTCGGTTTATAACCCCCATTACTATATATAACTATATTTTCCAAACGTATCCAATTTCATTATATATAATCCACGTTGAATTCTCCGACTAATATATATATTTTTCTTTAAAACAATGCTTTATCCAAAATAAAGAGAAACTGAAGTTAACGAATTAACAACAAAGTTAACGGATTTAAAAATAACATATAGAACAATCGGTGATAGGTATTGGATTAAACAAGCTCACAAAACAAAGAATAAAAATATTAAACAACAACAGTTGGAGGTTACAAGGTTCGAATAGGTGACCTCTGGATCCCCACGCAACACACTAACCACTAGGCTAGAGGCTTTAGTTGAATAACAGTTACAAAAGACATGTTTTATGCGTGCAGCGGCCTGGTAATCTGATTACAGAAAATGATAAAAAGAAAAGGGGCAGCCAAGGTTCAAACCAGTAACCTTGCTGTTAGAAACCTGACCTCAGACCACCAGGCTACCCATCAGATTGTGTTTTAATCCGAAAAAAAAACATTTATATAAAAACTAGCCGTTGGGAGTCTTCTTCTACCTTAAAAACCCTATAGGAACCGACCTCCATCGAAGAACGTAAAAAAATATTTGCAGAGCTTGTAATCGACGATCGGGAATGTTACGGTTCGTACAAAAGATGAGTTTAAGGAATACCTTGAATCGGAACCGAGACTTGAACCCCGAGAACACACATGAAGGCGATGACTCGAACCCATCACCGGTGATTCTCCTTGTGGCTGTGGATTTCGAATGCGACTGCATGGGCTTGAACGACCACTCTTGGTGGCTGAATGGTGGTTGGGTGCGGTGTACAGAATTGTTCATAGTGTGCTCACCAGATATGAAACAAGACCGGAGAGACGGGTGTTCATCAGAGATGTTCTTGCGGTCTCTCTAGAGAGTTTGAGGGTGGCTATTACTGATCAATGAGAAGGTTATGAGGGTGATGGTTGATCGGATTCAGTTATTGAAGTAATGGTTCATCAATCGCTAATGGTGTCTTGATGGCCAAACGATGCGTGATAAATGATCGGGATTAATGTGCATCGACGGTTCAGTAATGTGACATCAATTTCCTTCAATACAAGTTTTGATTAATCACCATTTAAACCCTTGTATTTGACAAATGATCACAACAATCCCCTCAAGTATGTTAGTTTATTTATTTCAACCCTTTATCTAGTACACAACTTTTACAAACTAATATTTAGATCACATGTACATTCTTAAAATATTTTCTTTTTACAAATATAAAGTAACATGTATTTTAGAAAAACTATTATCACTAAAGCTCTCATAATTTTATAAATAATATTTTAGGGAAATCCATTTATAGAATACAATAACATATATCTAATTCTCATGTGTTGCCACATGAAAATCATAAATCATGCACGCCGATCTTGTCCATTAAATTAGCAGGTTATTCAATGAGATTATCCGGCATTAAAATTACAAAGTATAACTATCACATAAAATTATAAAGTGTTCACATGAAATCATAGATTATGACTTACCACTACTACAAAAACTGGCTTTCTTGACGTGCATTGCGCGTCAAGAAAGGGCCTTCTTGACACGCAAATGCGCGTCAAGGATGCGGGGGTCAAGAAGCTTCTTGACGCGCAAAATGCGTGTCAAGAAGCTCTTGACGCGCAAACGATGACGCGCATTTTATGACGCGCAATGCGCGTCATAAAATGCACGTCAAGGAAGCCCCAGTCATAAATAAAGATGACACGCATTTTTGCGCGTCAAGAATGTAAAAATAAAAAATAAAAAAATATTTTTAATAGAATCACTAATTTCTACATTAAATATAAATTAACCTGATATTACAAAATAAAATACGCTTATAGAAAAATAATGCATTTCATATATATAGCAAACCAATACGTTTCATACATTGATATATATCGATCTACATTATTCCCATAAATGTCAATAAAACTCATATTTGTTTAAGTAGTACTTGCACATATCTTGACTTGATAACAAGATTCTGCCTTTCTAGCTCCTTCCTCGATGAAAACATGTTAGAACATCGACTTTGATTTCCTGTGATATATCAAAGCAAACATGAATCATCTCACTGTGATGTTCCAACCTTAAACATCATTAAAAGTAGAAAGGAACTAATATATCATATATGACATAAAAGTGATATCCAGGCAATATAATGATTAAACATACAGTTTTACAAAGACCAACAACATTAGTCTAAGTTCATAGATTATATAGCAGGATGAAAGAAAAATCATAATGCGGACTGCAATATTTCCAGAACCAAAAATGACCCACAACTGGATGATTAACCTTTTTTATCCGATCAGTTCAGCAGCTTTTTTAACAACCCTGCTTATTACTTAGCTAGATGAATGTGTACATAATAAACATAAATTTACAGTTTAACAGTATATGTATGTGTGTGTGTGTGTCATATATATGTGCACACTTATTATGAAACAATTTTAGAAGAATCAGAAAAACAAGTATGACATGGTAAGACTAACATCTAAGCTTCTGTTTCCACTGGACTGCAGGTAGTGCTTAGGTGCCACAAGTTGTACAGAAGTTGTACAAGTTGTACAGAAACCATAACGTGAATGTGAAATATAGTAAAATTAGAAAACTCATGAAGTAAAATAGGCACATACCTCGACAGCCATGCGGGCCCATTTGTTACCCATCTTAGCATGGAGTTTAATGATCCGTCGCTCCACTTCCGGTGTAACTGCACCTTTTTTCAGATCAGGTATGCAGTGAACAGCATTCCAGTTTCCTTCTCCATGTTTGTTCACATAATCAACCAAAATGTCTGACCCAGTGACCCACCCATTTTGCCACATGTAACCTAACTGCATATGTATTTCTCAGCATCTTCAAAGACATAGAAGTTGAGTGATAATTTACCATGAACGTTTCCCCCTGATTCTCTAAATTATATGTAAAACTTGCCTTTAGAGTTTGTGGACCGTTTCTCCTCAACAACAGCATTGCGTCCATTGATTGCAACTGGTGAAGCCTAAAACATGTAAAATATCCTAGAACTCAAACAAACAAAATAGCAACACTAACTTAAAAACTTATAAGTATACTACATGGAAAATAACTGCAGGTAGTAAATTAGGACTAAATGGGCAATTTTACAAATTGTTAGAACCGCTCTGTCACTTTCAGGCTCGGCAAAGTCTAAGATCAGGCTTTTCAGTCCAAGCACAATCTCAGCCAGAACCTGCTGCCTCAGCAACTACAGCAGTTGCTGGGGCATTGTTCACCTGCTGCTCTTGGTTCCTTGGCTGAGGTTTCCTTGGGACAGGTGCTGGGGATGAGAAAGCCACACCGTTCTGCTTCAGGTCCATTACCTTCAAAAATAATAAAACATGTCTAAAACTACAGCATGTAGAACAACAAACAAACTGGAATCGACTAGAAAATCAAGCTAAGCTTGAACTTAACTCGATAGCTCCAAGTGCCTACATATAACATTATGATAATGAAGAATTGGATCCTAAAGACAACTTACAATAGAAGCATATGACTTCTTTGGAACTTCCTCAGTTTTGGTGTTGGGTTCAACAACCACCTGTGATGGCAACTCATGTACTTCGACAACTACTTCAGGTATTGTCTCTTCCTCCTCCACAACAGACACTTCCACGGACGCATTAACATTCTCGGGTGTATCTAACACTTCTTCCACTTGAGATTCCTCTGGCGGTTCAACGACTTGATCAGGGAAGTGATTCTCCAACCCAGCCACATTTTCATTCACTACCGATAAAAAGGTTTCAGCACACGTTAGCTTAGTTTTAAAAAAATGTCTTGTCTATTGTACTTCTAAATGGTCATGGCTGATAAGGAATACATAAGGATATAAATACATAAACAATCAAAATCAAATTAAAACTGTGAAAAAATAAAAGTGTCAGAAGATAAATACGTCAACTTATGAATAAATGACTAATCTAATAAAAATTTCACAATTTGCTTTTATATTAATAACATATCTTACTAATTTAAGTGAAGCTTCATACATATAATAATGCTCACTAGATAGTGTATGACACTGTCTTCTCTATTGTACTTCTATTGTACTAGATAGTGTATGACACTGTCTTCTCTATTGTACTTCACCACCTATAATAAAAGAAACAATGATCCTATGTTACCTCTCAATCTACAACTTTAACAAAAGAATAACACATAATAATGACACAAAATAAATATTATTGTTCACTTGACAAAGTGAAGGTGTTTTGTAAAACTGTAATCTGCTTGGAGGTGAAGATGTACCTTTGCAGTTGTGAGGAACAAGCAGAATGACAACAGAACAGATACTAAACAGTAAGAATATGAAGCTCCTAGAAATTGTGTGCTTAAAATGTACAAAAAGTATGCATGTGCGGTTGCCATTGCGATAGATGTCCCAATCAAAAATAATCCACCATTACTTTTATGAAATTTCTATAGAAACAGAAAATAAAACACATAAACTTTATAGGTAATCCGAGTTAATTGTCACTGCATCCTTATCATGATTATAAATCACAATAGTTTCATCAACCCACCTGCACACATGCAAAATCTAAGAATGCGATTTTTCATGCCAAAACCAGGTACCAAATGCTGAATTCCTGGAACACCATCGGATTCATCACCCAAAATGCACCCTAAATGCAGAAGGTAAATGAAATCATGATACTTGGTTTTTTGTGTCGATTGAGTAGTGTACTAGACCTGCCACTCTAAATGCAGAAGGTAAATGAAATCAGTATGCAACTATTGTATAAGGAGCCTAAGAAATAAACAAATGTTTAGAGTAAATCATTTGTATGATTTTTTCAGTTAAATAAACCATGTTGATGCCCAACAAAAGAAAATAAACATAATCTTTGCTTGCAACACGTAAATGTATTATCGAATACTACAGTGAATAGATTATTGAATTGGTTTTGACAGTCCCTTATGAGAAAAAAGATATATTCTTGCAGTCCCTTATGAGAAAAAGTTTAGCAATGACTTAAGCTCAATATTACCTAGACAATGTTTCTTAGATGTCCTCCATATGCAAATAACCATCACCATGTTCCTTAACAATCATCGGCCTCCTGGACGACTTTGATCCAGTCAGTGATACTTCCTCTTCAATCTAAGAGATGTAAAATAAAATTAGGTTGGCCTAATCAAGCGATCAGAAGTATAGTTAAAAGATGCAAAAGGTAGATCAATTATACCTTTTGGGGTTCAAATGTTGCACTTCTAGATCTTCATCCCAAAGGAACACATAATCAAAGGGAAACAGCAGCTGGAAGCAAAAACCTTTTTGCAAACCACCTGAACATCATCAAAAACGGTAATTAGAAAATATTATGTAACAACCATAGAAGAAACATCATCAAAGACAGAAATTAGGATGTTTTGACCCTTTAAGTCAGCCCTGGAACTGGAAAGTAACTGCAGTGTTTGGGCTCCTTTAAAATCAATATTCCTTTGTTTTGATACTTATTATCCTTTGATTTGTTTAAGTTCTTCGTGTATTTGGAGAGTTGGCCCTCTCGATGGGCTAGTTACTACTATCTATTATCCTACCATTGCAATAAAAAAAATCCCTGTTCTTATCAAAATATCATAGGATCTCTAGCCTAAATATATAGGATTCTTGTTAATCTAATTTTTTGGTTCCCATCTGTATTACTTTGCATAATTAACTATCAAAGCATCCCAAAGAATACCAGTACAACCTTGCAGCCCCAAGAGAACAATTCAGAATGAAAGAACATCATCACAGAGCATCTCAACTTGACAGTTAATAAATATGATGGGAACATGAAAAAATAGACAGAAATTAAGTAAAAAAATACCCCTAAAATCCAAGAACATCATTAGGTCAAACACCCAAAATTAATTATCAAAGCAATTAACTTCAGCCTGGCTCCTTTCAGTTGCAAGAAATTAAGTAAAAATATATCCCCAAAATCCAAGAATATCATTAGGTCAAACACCTAACAGGCATCACAACAGACCCAAAAATATTATACATCGAACAGAGATTATGCAAAATTCAGCAACAACTGTAGCAGAGACACTAAAATCAAACCCTAACCTGGCTGAATAGCAGTTGCCCTTGGTGAAATAATAATCAATCTCCGTGTACTCGTGAAACACCTTCCGATCAACTGGATTGACTGCGTCTTTGAAGCAGTGAAGAAACGAGAGGAGGTTATGGTGAACGCCAGCTTGGAAGCCATTTTCGCCGGCGGCCGTGAAGGCGGAACAGGTGAGAAGGAGAAGTGGTAATTGGACTCATTTTGCGGGATAGGAATAGAAATTAGGGTTTTCGCGTGTGGTGCGATGGAGAATCGATTAATCAGAAGAAGCAGAAATCGATTTTGTGTGTGAGCGGATGATGGAGAATCGATTTTGGGCGAATGAAAATTTAGGAGGAGCGGGAGATGATATAAGGATTTTGGCGCTCAATGAAAATAATGAAAATTTAGGGTAAATTAGAAGAGGGAAAATAAAATAAAAGACGACGGATTTCGTACACCAGCTTCTTGACACTCATATTATAAGTGTCCTCCGTGTTTTTTTCTTTTTGAAATATGACAGAAATTCTTGACACTCAAAAATGCGCGTCATGAATTCTTAGGAATTACCTATAATTGACATTTTATTTTGACACTTCAGTTTTTGCACGTCAAGAATTATCGAGTGTCATCGTTCGCGTGTCAAGGAAAGCAGTTTTTGTAGTAGTGTACATAAAATCATAAAATATAAAACGTCTAGACTTAAGTGCATGCTCGTATAGCTAAGATAACGAAAGTTATTAACGGAGTTAACCTGGAAATTACCAGTTGTCACATCTACTGAAGGACCTTACTCACCCATGGTTTCATATGCTGATGATGCAAAAGTCAAAATACCTAAACCTTTAGTAAAATACGTTGATTCTGACTATGCTGCTCTCGAATTTGACTATAAGGCATATTGGACTCTACAGGGTGCACTTCCTAATTCCATTTTAAGTGGGTTTAAAGGATACAAAACTGCATTTGACCTGTGGAATGCCTTGAGTGAAATGTATGAAGGAACCAATGAAGTAAAAGGAAACAAGAAAGATGTCTTAAAACAGAAATATGAGAACTTTACTTTCATATCCGGTGAATCAATGACAAACCAGTACTTAAGATTTGTTTCCTTACTTGATGAACTGCAAAAGGTAGACGTAAAACTAGATCAGGTAGATGTAAACAGAAAATGCCTTCTGTGTGGACAGTTTACACTGTGAGCATCATGAATGTGAGAATTTGAAAAAGATGACACTCAGTGAACTTCATGGCATACTCAGTGCCTATGAAATGGAACTGAACCTTAAACAAAACTCATCTTCCGAGTCAACTAAGCTGTTTTCAACTGCACTGGTTAACTACCGATTTTAACAATCAAAGATCTTTAAATTCATCATCATATCAGTCACCTATTTTCAGTTTCCCTGAGACACCAATGTGACATCCGAGAATTTCAAGGTTAACTTCCGTTAGACAATCTCCGTTAGTTACGTTATAAGTACTAACT
>JBCNJP010000006.1:37858718-38067506 GCA_039602395.1 Deinandra increscens subsp. villosa
GAATATTATAGGAGACTTGTCAGCTCCTGTTCTGACAAGAAGCAAATCTATTGATGCAAACATTTGCCTCCATGCTGCATATCTGTCTCAAGAAGTACCCACAAAGATCAATGATGCATTGGAAGATGAAAGTTGGGTAGTCGCAATGCAAGAGGAACTGTTTCAGATCAATAAACAGAAGGTTTGGGAATTGGTTGACTTACCTGAAGGTGAAGAACCAATTGGAACTAAATGGGTATTCAGAATCAAGAAGGATGATAGGGGAATAGTAATAAAAAACAAGGCCAGACTTGTAGCTCAAGGCTACAAACAAGAAGAAGGCATTGACTATTATGAAGTTTTTGCTCCTGTAGCCAGGCTTGATGCAATCAGAATATTTCTTGTCTATGCTGCATTCAAAAACTTTCTAGTATTTCAAATGGATGTTAAATGTGCTTTTCTGTATGGTCTTTTGGAACAGGATGTGTATGTCAAGCAACCTCCAGGCTTTGAAGACCCTCATTATCCCAACAGGGTCTGCAAGCTGATTAAAGCTTTATATGGTCTCAAGCAAGCTCCTAGGGCATGGTATGAGACACTCTCAAACTATCTCCTAGTGAATGGCTATAAGAGATGAACTATTGACAAAACACTGTTTGTGAAATCTGATGGCAAAGATACTTTGATGGTACAAATCTATGTTGATGACATCATCTTTGGTTCATCCAGTGTTGCCTTATGTAAAGAGTTTGAGAGTTTGATGCAATCTAAGTTTGAGATGAGTTTAATGGGAGAACTGAACTTCTTCTTAGGCTTGCAAGTGAAGCAAACTGCAAATGGAATTTTCTTGAATCAGTCCAATGATGTGTGTGGTTTTGGATATTAAAAATGTTGATTTTCGGGTCAAATACGTGGGATATATATGTTAAAATTGTTAAAATGTGAACGTTTCTGACAAATATCATGAGTTACAGGTGAAAACGGGCTTGGCACGAAGAACGAGATGAGAAAACGAAGAAAATTGAGAAAAAGTTAAAAAGTCAAAGTTCGGGCCAAAAAGTCAACCGAAAAAGTCAAAGTTCAGGCCAAAAAGTCAACCGAAAAAGTCAAAGTCAAAATCTGGTCCAAAAACTGACCCAGGGCACGACTCTCATCCCACGGCCAAGCTCAGACCACGAGTATGACCTGATAAGATCCTCACAGGGAACCCAGGCCACGACCCTTATCCCACGGCCACGAGGCTCAAGACACGGTCTGACCTAGGGTGTGAGATCCATCCCACGGCTGTGTAATCCAAGTCACGGCTTGACCAAGGCCGTGAGTCTAAAGTCACGGCCAAGAACCCCAAGCCCAGGCCGTGAGTCTCAGGAATCCCTATCAGAAGTAAAGTCACGGCTTGACCAAGGCCGTGAGCCTAGAGTCACGGCCAAGCCCAGGCAGTGAGATCCAGATCAAGCCCAAAACTCATTTTTGGAAATTTTGAGAATTCGTCCCCTATAAATAGAGGGCTCATTTCCACCATTCAAAACACCTTGGAGAGCAGAGAAGAAGCTAGAGAAAGACCCCGTTGAAGCCTTTGAAGACTCGAAGCATTCGGCGCGTCTTGGATTGTCGTTTTTCACCATTTCGAGCTACTTTTTGGTATTGTATTTATTTTTAGCCATGAATTCTTGTTTAGATCTGATTTATTCTTGTTTAAACATTAACATGGTTGGCTAAACTCATCGTATCGCTTAGGCGAGGCGAATCCAACCATGGTTTGACTTTAATTTTGTATCGGTTTTGCTTATATTTTGCATTTATGAAGTAAAAGTTATTATTGCTTTGATTTGGTTGATGAATTGGATTCCATTATTGTGTCTAGTAATCTCTGGTCTTGTGGAACCCTAACCCTAGCTTGCAAAGCCATCTATCGTTAGGAGACTATTGTATAGCCGAACAACAGAACCTGCGTCGTACGCGTAAACTAGAAATAGTCACGATCATCAGGGAAACCCTAGAATTCGATTAGGAGTCCACCATAGAGTTTGAGTGAGAAATCACCTTACCCTTAGCTAGTAGATACCCTTGCCATTGTCAAGTAGTCAAGCATTCACCAATAACTCGGGTCTGTTCCTACTTAGTCATGTCTAGGACCTACTAGGTCAACCTATCAACCCAATTGTAACCGCTTCACAGCTATAGGACCGTTAGGGCCATACCTATCCTAACCCTTCGACCAGTTGTGAGTTGAGCCACCGATAACTCGGGACCCAGCCTAGGGCACTTCATAAACCGCAACCTTATCAGTACTTCACCATGGACCAGTAGTAACCGCGTAGGGCGTGTCTATAACCCTAAATGTTAACCTATCGATAGGAACTAGGTAAGCCTTGTCTTAGGACCCCAGTTCATCCCATAGATGAGTCAGAACGCATTACCGATACACTTGTCAAACCTAAGTTGGAGGAGCCATGCCTAAGTGATCCTTTACCAAACTCTGTTTCTCCAAACAACATTTTAATTACTGTCATTTTCTGTTTTCTAAATTAAAATCAGTTTTCAAAATAAAAACAAAAACCGGCTGAATTATGAATCGACTGTTTTCATCAAGTTCGTGTCCCTGAGGTTTGACAACTCGGTGTTTACCAATACTGTGCTACGCACGACAGGTATACTTGCCTTAGTGTGTTGGTATAGTCCCCTGGTGTATAACCAGTTTATAAATTTAAAATTTGATAGTGTAGAACCCCACTTTTTATATACACTAAACAACACATCAAGTTTTTGGCGCCGTTGCCGGGGATACGGTAACGTTTTAAATAGTCAAAATTTGTAGTTTAGCCAAAATTTCTAATCCTGCAACGCGCTAGTGTACGCGACGAAGTTCTCAATCTGAGCTACTCATACCTTTCGACGAACCTGAACGAGAGTTTCGACGCAGACGTCGGCAGCAGAGGCAAACGATGGGCGACGCAAATCCGCCACGAATAACACTTTCCTCCTACACGAAGCCGAGCTTGGCGGGAGCAAGCCCGAGCATCGATGTAACCGCTGGGAATGAGTCGTACACCGTCCCACCTCAGGTCATCAATATGATCAAGAACTCAATCCAATTCGATGGATTGACAGACGAAGACCCCAACGCACAAATCAGGGCCTTCATAGAGGTGTGTGATACATTCAAGCTCCCAGGCCTGAGCGGTGACGCGGCCAAGCTACGCATGTTCCCCTTTTCTCTTCGATCAAAAGCCAAGGCGTGGCTCGATGGACAA
The DNA here is from genome assembly GCA_039602395.1 of Deinandra increscens subsp. villosa. NCBI lineage: Eukaryota > Viridiplantae > Streptophyta > Magnoliopsida > Asterales > Asteraceae > Deinandra > Deinandra increscens. The sequence goes on from JBCNJP010000006.1 coordinate 37,861,952, forward strand.
CCTGCTGGTTCGATCACCACATGGAACGACCTAGCAGAGAAGTTCCTCTACCGATTCTTCCCTCCTGGCAAAACAGCGAAACTGCGACTGAATATTTACGCGTATCAGCAGGATCATGGAGAATCGTTCTTTGAGACATGGGAGCGTTTCAAGGAACTACTGAGAAAATGTCCTAACCACGGGTTGGAGCAATATCAGCAGATCCAAACCTTCTACAATGGGCTCAGCCCACAAACCCGTCAGTTAGTTGATTTTACTGCTGGAGGAGCACTCGGCGAGAAGACTGCTGAAGAGGCCGAGACATTACTGGAAGAAATGGCTCTCAATGACTACCAATACCCCTCTATCCGAAGCAGCGTTCCACTCAAAGAAGGGGTACATCAGGTGAGTCAAGACACAATGGTGGTCGCCCAGCTCGAGGCGTTATCAAAGAAGTTCGACACTCTTTGCCAAGTGGTCTTACCACAAAAGAAGGAGCCACAGGAGTGCGAGATATGCGGAGAATCGCATAGTACTGCCAGCTGCCCGCACAACACAGAGACGGTTGATTTTGTGGGTCAAGGACAGAGAGGTCCAGTCTACGGGGATCGCTACAACTCCTCCTGGAAGAATCACGCAGGATTCAGCTACAAGAACCAGGCAGGTAGCTCAAACCCACCGGGGTTTGCAGCCAAACCTCAGCAGCCCCAAGGATAGGAACGAGAACCCACGATGCAAGAGATGATGACAGAAATGTACTCCTACACAAAGAAAAGGGATCAAGAAATTAACTCTCAGTTCCAAAAACACGACCAGGAGATGGCAAAGATCAACCAGCAATTGCAGAATCAACTGGCATCCCAGAAGGCACTCGAACGTCAAGTAGGTAAAATAGCGCACACACTCTCAGGGAGACCACAAGGAGGGCTGCCATCAAATACTGAAGGAAACCCTAAAGGGTTCGCAAATGCAGTCATGAAACGAAGCGGCAAGACGACTCAAGAAACACCAGTGACTAAAGACACGCCTGCAGAGGACCCAAAAGAAGCCACCGAGGAGGCGCCTGAATCAGAAGAACCACAGGTCCCAGCAGCAAAGCCAAAGAAAAGGGAGTACAAGCCTAGGATACCATATCCTGAGAGGCTCGAGAAGGAAAAGATGGAAGAGCAGCATGGTAAATTCCTTTCATTATTCAAGCAACTCCACATCAACCTTCCTTTCGTGGAAGCTCTGGCATCAATGCCCAAATATGCCAAATTCCCGAAAGATCTTCTTAGCAATAAGAAGAAACTTGAAGAGCTATCCACAATAACTCTCGATGAACAGTAAAGTCACGGCTTGACCAAGGCCGTGAGCCTAGAGTCATGGCTTGACCAAGGCCGTGAGCCTAGAGTCCCGGCCAAGCCCAGGCCGTGAGATCCAGATCAAGCCCAAAACTCATTTTTGGAAATTTTGAGAATTCGTCCCCTATAAATAGAGGGCTCATTTCCACCATTCAAAACACCTTGGAGAGCAGAGAAGAAGCTAGAGAAAGACCTCGTTGAAGCCTTTGAAGACTCGAAGCATTCGACGCGTCTTGGATTGTCTTTTTTCACCATTTCGAGCTACTTTTTGGTATTGTATTTATTTTTAGCCATGAATTTTTGTTTAGATCTGATTTATTCTTGTTTAAACATCAACATGGTTGGCTAAACTCATCGTATCGCTTAGGCGAGGCGAATCCAACCATGGTTTGACTTTAATTTTGTATCGGTTTTGCTTATATTTTGCATTTATGAAGTAAAAGTTATTATTGCTTTGATTTGGTTGATGAATTGGATTCCATTATTGTGTCTAGTAATCTCTGGTCTTGTGGAACCCTAACCCTAGCTTGCAAAGCCATCTATCGTTAGGAGACTATTGTATAGCCGAACAACAGAACCTGTGTCTTACGCGTGAACTAGAAATAGTCACGATCATCAGGGAAACCCTAGAATTCGATTAGGAGTCCACCATAGAGTTTGAGTGAGAAATCACCTTACCCATAGCTAGTAGATACCCTTGCCATTGTCAAGTAGTCAAGCATTCACCAATGTCACACCCCCAATTAACCACTTAACGGAGTTTATACCGTTAAGGGGTGCGAGCAAACCAGGACCACAACCATTAGTTACAAATACTAAATGAATCAGAGTAAAGTCCAAACATTCATTATAAAACAGTTTAAAGTTCGTAGCGGAATAAAAACATAAGTATCTTAGCACTAACCACGTGCTTAAATTATAAAACATGAATTGTTATTAAATTCCCAAGTTTGAGTTTAAAATAAGTAATCTTCAAGTGCCATGCCAACCTCCAGCGGATACTCCTCAGCGATTTGCAAAAGTGAAAACCACACAAGTGTCAACCTAACGGTTGGTGAGTTCACGGTGGGCATGTCATGCATTGGCCCGGTCTCATAAGCGTATGTAACAACATATAATAAGTATTAGTTTTGCAAACACTGCCAAGTGTTGAATTATCAAATATGCACTAGTTGAGTAAAAGTTAAAGCGGTCAACCGATATCGCGGGTAGCTAGTCCGGTTTCCATGCACTAAGGAAGTTCGTACCAAAGCTGACGTAGCAGAGTTCGGCATTTGCCGATGGTTTGTGCCTCCAGTTGTGTTCCTCGTGGGACCCACAACTAAAATAGGCTGATATTGTACTCCGTTCGGCCTCCAACCGGTTGGCTACACATTTATGTACCGCGGAGCAGGGTTGTCAACCCTCAGTAGATCTACCCAACATCCCCTCGCTTCACGAATTAATGGTACTAAATTGTTGAGGACTTTTCAGTTTTAAGGCATCCTTCGAAATCATGTGATATCATTTGGTTTAGACTTTAACCTACACTAGTCATATTAAAAACGTTTATTCTGGATTTCATTTGAAATCCTAAAAAAGAGTTTAGGTGTCAAAATGGTTATTCCGGATTTCCTTTGAAATCCCGAGTGTTATCGAATAGTTGATTGCGGATTTCATTTGAAATCCCAAGGATGGACAGTTGCAAGTGCTTCCCATAAAACACTCCAACTTCCATAACAGATATCCCATTTGGCGATACCTCAAAATGTCAGCGTTGTTTTCCATTTAGTAAATTCGTTGTGACCCAAACGGGCTCACAATTAAAGGGTTTGTGAAACTCACCTTAGGTTGCTCGGCTACACTTGCTAATTAATCCAAGTATTGCTTAACGAAGACCTATGAACACGTTTAGGTCTTAAGTATTAGTTTTGTGTCTAATCTTTAACTTAACGTCACTATGGTCCATAACATAGCACGTTGGAACTACGACTCGACATACCGACACACGACACCGATGGTTGATCATAAACAAGGGTTCACATAAATCAGAAATCAAACATGTTTCATCATAGCATAATCATGTAAGTTATGGCATAACATTCAAGTAAATTGCACAAGTTTGGGTTTAGGTCTGGTCACAGTTTCGCTAGTATAGATTCGCTAGGCAGTTTCGCTGTGTGCACGGGCAGTACTTTCGCTAGGCAATACCTGATGACACAGTTTCGCTAGGCTAGTTTCGCTCGAAACTGTTGGCACAGTTTCGCTAGACTAGTTTCGCCCGAAACTGGTTGAACTTTCCTTCAGGGACAAGGTCTATGGTTATTTCGCTAGGCAGTTTCGTTCACTGGCGACACTACAGTTTCGCTGTATAGTGTCGCCTGAAGAAGATGTACATAATTTCGCTGGATAGTTTCGCCCAGAGAACAGGCTAGTTTCGCTGGTCGCGAAAAACACATAAATCAGTCCAGAAATTAATCTAACAGCTTCCATACTTCATGCAATTCATTATTTAGCATACATAATCATTTACCAACATCATAGAAGCAGTTTTAACACCTTAAACATGGATAATCATCATCAAATCACCAAAAACACATTTTAAGCCTAAGATGACCTAACTAGCATGAATCTTCATTATGGTTTGATTTCAAACGTAAAGTTACAGACTTTATGATAGATCTAGCATTCCTAAGCATTATCACAGAAGATCTAACGATTCTATGGGGATCTAGGCATGCTTTATAGTTAAACACATAGAAAACACATAGAAATGGTTTATGGGACTCACGGTTTGATCAAGGATCGATGGATGATCTTCACCAACAGAAGTGATGGCTGATCTTGGTGCGTCTTGGGGCTGGTCCAGAGATTTCAGGAGAGTGTGGGTGTTTTTGGAGAAAAGGTGCAAGAAATGGGGCTTCTAGGGTTTTATGTCATTATATAACAGGAGCTAGTTTCGCTGGCCAAGCGAAACTGGTTCTGAACTCGTGCAAGTTAAATGATTTAGCCGACTACCGGGCGACACTATAGTTTCGCCCTGTAGTTTCGCTGGAAACCAAAAAGGGCAATTTTTCATTTTATTCTTAGTACTAAATCATGCGTTTAAATCACATTGCACATAATGACAATAAATAAATAAACACATAGCACATATGGACGGGTTCGGTGATCAACCAAAGGTCGTGGACGTATTCGGCCTAGTTAAGCATTAGTTACTAAGTTAACACTTATAACGTAACTAACGGAGTTGTCTAACGGAAGTTAACCTTGAAATTCTCGGATGTCACAACCAATAACTCGGGTCTGTTCCTGCTTAGTCGTGTCTAGGACCTACTAGGTCAACCTATCAACCCAATTGTAACCGCTTCACAACTATAGGACCGTTAGGGCCATACCTATCCTAACCCTTCGACCAGTTGTGAGTTGAGCCACCGATAACTCGGGACCCAGCCTAGGGCACTTCATAAACCGCAACCTTATCAATTCTTCACCATGGACCAGTAGTAACCGCGTAGGGCGTGTCTATAACCCTAAACGTGAACCTATCCATAGGAACTAGGTAAGCCTTGTCTTAGGACCCCATTTCATCCCATAGATGAGTCAGAACGCATTACCGATACACTTGTCAAACCTAAGTTGGAGGAGCCATGCCTAAGTGATCCTTTACCAAACTCTGTTTCTCCAAACAACATTTTAATTACTGTCATTTTCTGTTTTCTAAATTAAAATCAGTTTTCAAAATAAAAACAAAAACCGGCTGAATTATGAATCGACTGTTTTCAACAAGTTCGTGTCTCTGAGGTTCGACAACCCGGTGTTTACCAATACTGTGCTACGCACGACAGGTATACTTGCCTTAGTGTGTTGGTATAGTCCCCTGGTGAATAACCAGTTTATAAATTTAAAATTTGATAGTGTAGAACCCCACTTTTTATATACACTAAACAACACATCATCCAAATACATTCAAGATATGCTAAAAAGGTTTGATATGCAGTCTGTTTCAACCTCAAAAACTCCCATCTCCACTTCTCATAAGTTACACAGTGATTTAAGTGTGAAACCAGTGGATCACCTTTACAGGGCAATGATTGGATCACTGCTCTATCTCACAGCCAGCAGACCTGACATCATGTTTAGTGTCTGTTTATGTGCTTAATATCAGTGTCAACCAAAAGAATCACACATGTTAGTTGTGAAGAGAATCTTTAGATACCTTAAAGGACAACCAAAGCTTGGGTTGTGGTATCCAAAGAACTCTGATTTCTCCTTCAAAGCTTACACTGATAGTGATTATGCTGGTTGCAACTTGGACAAGAAATCTACTTCAGGAGGATGTCTGTCACACCCCCAATTTCCACTAACGGAGTTTTACCGTGTGGGGTGTGAACCAGACCAGGACCCGAGTCATTAGTTACATTAAACATAAGTTAAGGGTTCAAAATGTAAATATATTTCCAAACGGGAAATATCAAAACCAGAGTTTAAGTTTAGCGGAAGCTTATAAAAGTCAAGTTGCGCAAGCAAGCGCCGATAAGTAAATACCAGTTCAAGTTGAAAAGATTTGAAAACCAATTCCCAATATAAAAGGTTTTAGCCAATGTACGTGCCCAAAAATCAGATTCTCCTAGCGTCCTGCAAAGCATGCATAAGAGCAAGTGTCAACTAATGTTGGTGAGTTCACATAAGCACATAAGTATATCTAGTATAGTTATGCAGTACGAATACAACAGTTTTTATTCGTATGTAAGCATGTATATTAACAGTACAATCCATATCGTAGGTAGCGAGCCTAAGTTCATGTCACTAAAACGTTCGCAACCGAAGCTGACCAATTAGTTGTAGGAATAATTCCTTACGTGGTTTGCCTTCCCCGTGTCTTCTCGATCACGGTAAGTTAGGCTGACATTGTCCTCAGTCCGACCGCCAGTCGGGTGGTGCATCTCGTGCCCGCTGAGTGGGGTTTGTCAGACCCCAGTAGTACTACCCAATATCCCCTCGCTATAAACTATTAACGGTTCGATAAGTAAGGACTTTCAAAGATAAGCATTTTACGTGAACATGTGATATATGTTGGATTTCTACTTTAATCATACATAAACGTTGTCGTGTTATCACCCTAACCCGGGTGTAACGTGTTTGCGTGTGTTATCGTCCAAACCCGGACGTAACGTAAAAGGATGTGAAACTCACCTTAGGGTGCACTGCTACAAATTTAGTTAGACTTCCGAGTCTTGCGTAATTACCGAGCACCTATCGATTTTACATACGTAAGTGTGTGTTTGCACATGAGTAACATAGCCTAGACGACGTTATTATATCAAGCAATTCCAACTATGACGTAGGTGACATTTTCAATTCGTGATAAAATCGTTTGTTCGAAAGCAGTCAAAAGTGGCATTAAATCAAGGACACAAGGTTTTACGAAAATTAATGTGCGTATTCTATCCCAAGTAAGAATTGTAGAGGTGATCGGGTAAACATATATGTGTTCTTAAATTTATAAATATATGAACGTAGTTATAAGTGTGGAAAAATAAACGTCCTAAATATATATTTATATGACGTGTCACAATTCAAGAGTTTAAAGAAAAATCTTTAAAACATACGCATATATATAAGTACGTGACAATAAATCAAGTTTATATATATTTCTACGCTTTAAAACTAATTTATATTAATATAAGCGAAACCATCAAGTTTTTAACTATTTTAAATTATAAGGTCGCCATAAAATAAAAATCCAACGAGTACCCTAACGGGGTCTACGGAAACATTCATGGATCAAGATTTTATAGAAAACAAGTGATGGTTGGATTTTAGACAAAGAAGTCTTTAAAAATAGTTAAAAGAAATGGAAACAACAAAAATGTTGGTCATGGGACTCGAACCCATGACCTCAAGTTTAGAGTGCAAAGCCCTTACCACTGGGCTAGGTCGCCATTTGTTAATAAACTCGCAACAGATGGCTTTTAATCATGCAGTGACAGGGAAAATCGGATCAGGAAAAAAAAAACAATAAAAGAATTGGGGCTGGGAGGAGTCGAACCGGAGACCTCTCGGTCTCCACACGCCGCGCAAACCAACTGCGCTATACGTATTTCGTTAATGAATCCAGTTTAGTTAATATATATTCTATACCCGCGCGTCATCATCTTCTTCATCATAATCTCCGGTGGCCGGAGTTTTATTCCGGTCACCGGAAAATCGCAAAACTGGAACCAAACTGAAGAAAAACATGCGACTAACATAAACATGTGCTTACCTTGAGTCGGAGATGAGTTATGATGCGTTTGTGATGCCGAAACGAAATCGAAAATCTCGACCGGGACCTCCTGATGGTACTCCGTTTCCAAATCTGTTGCTACAGGGTTGCTTAGCAGAAGAAGGCGATTACCGTGATGCGTGAATGGTGGTGAAATAGTGGCCGGTTGGCCGGAATCTGTGAGTTCGCCGGAAAGAAAGAAAAAAAAAACGAGAGAGAGACAGGTGACCGTGGGCAGTGGAACAGAGAGAAGGGTGTTAATCGAATGATGGAACCTGATAATAGTGATTGATAGCCTTTTGATTGAGATTCCGTAACTGATGATCGAGTTCAATGTGCGGGTTGTTCGGTTCCGGTGTAAACCGACGTGCCATAAAAGTCATTTAAGTGACTTTGCTAAGATGGCAAAACTAGTCCTCCATGTATTTATGAAATGAACACAAACTTTGAGGTAATTACATAAAGAACCACCCAAGTATTATCAAAGGGAAAAATGTTTTGTAAATGGCAGGAATAGTCCCTCAAGTTATAACAGGATAACGAGACTAACGGAGGGTAACGAAAATGTAAACGATGATCAAATGAGTGTATGCATCTCAACACGCCATACCTTGTAATGTTTATAAGAAGTATTAATTTTAAACGACCACATAAAATCATAGATAACGATCTCTAATTATACGTTTAATTTCACATAAAATCATAGTTATACTTAATAACTATACATTTTAAATTCCTATAAAATATAGGAACGCTTCGTGTAATTTACGTGACACGTCGTCACACAAAATCATAAAATGACATGCGTATATATATAAATATATACCACATAAAAATAATAAATATAATTGTCACATAAAATGACAAAGCGTTTTCGTGAAATCATAAAATATAATTTATATAAAATTATAAATTATACCATTATTCAAGTAAATGTTAACCGACGTCTAGACTCATGTGCAACGCTCGTGTAACTATTCTAGTTAACTGAGGTAACGGACGTTAATGAACATTATTGAAATATAACACAAGTTGTTAACGGGGTTAACCTGGGAAATTGCCGGTTGTCACATCATCCCCTTGTTAAGGAATTTTCGTCCCGAAAATTTGCCTTAAGTTGCTACAGTTTCTGTGGAAGGAGAAGAAAAATTTTAGGGTTGCTACATCATCCCCTTGTTAAGGAAATTTTGTCCCAAAATTTAACTCATACCTTAATTAGATGTTGAGGCTTGATCAAATAAGTGAGGATATTTCTTTCTCATCTAATCCTCTCGTTCCCACGTGAACTCCGGTCCACGCTTAGATTGCTATCTCATCTTGACAATGAGAAATTTACTTCGTTTCAAGGTTTCCTCCTCACGTCCCATGATTTTCACGGGTTGTTCGATAAATCGTAGTTGTTTATCGACTTGCAGTTCTTCTAATGGAACTATAAGAGTGTCAGCAGCTAAACACTTTCTCAGGTTCGAAACGTGAAACACGTTGTGTACTCCATCCAATTCAGGAAGTAGATGTAAACGGTAAGCCACCGGACCAATGGTTTCGTTGATCTCAAATGGTCCTACATAATGGGGATTTAACTTCCCGCGCTTTTCAAAGCGTACAACACCTTTCCAAGGTGAGACTTTCAACAGTACTTTGTCGCCGACTTCAAATTCTAACGGCCTTCTGCGTTTATTTGCATAACTCTTTTGTCTATCTCTTGCCGCTTTCACGCGGTTTCTGAATTGCACGATTCTCTCCGTGGTTTCGTGTACTAGTTCAGGTCCAGTGAGTTGGCTCTCACCGACCTCGGCCCAACAGACCGGTGATCTACATTTCCATCCGTAAAGAGCTTCAAATGGAGCGGCTCCAATACTGGTATGGTAGCTGTTGTTACAGAAGAATTCTACCAGCGGTAAATGCGTTTCCCAATTTTTTTTGCCGAAGTCGAGCACACATGCTCTAAGCATATCCTAGAGAATTTGGATTGTACGTTCAGTCTGTCCATCTGTTTGAGGATGATACGCGGTACACAAATCTAAGCGAGTGCCCATTGCCGCTTGTAAGGATCTCCAAAAGTTTGAAGCAAACCTAGGGTCTCGGTCAGAGATAATAGATAAAGGCACTCCGTGAAGCTTGACAGTCTCTTTGAGGTATATCTTTGCAAGTTTCTCTGTTTTGTCACTTTCCTTGATAGCTGGAAATGAGCGGATTTTGTTAATCGGTCAACGATAACCCAAATCATATCGTTGCCGCCAGAAGAACGGGGCAATCCCGTGATGAAATCCATCGAGATTTCTTCCCATTTCCATTCAGGAATTTTAGGTTGTTGCAGTAATCCTGCTGGCTTTCGATGTTCCGTTTGACCTTCGCACATGTCAAGCACTTGCTGACATATCTAGCGATATCAGCTTTCATATTAGGCCACCAATATAGTCCCTTTAGGTCTTGATACATTTTGTCTGAACCTAAGTGGATCGAATAACGGGACTTGTGAGCTTCGTCCATCACCAGTTCTCTAAGATTTCCATGCAAAGGTACCCATATACGGTCATTATAATAACGAATTCCATCAGACTTAACTTCCGAAGTTCCATGTATGTCACGTAACGATTCAGACCCGAAATTCTCCTCCTTCAGGGCCTCTTTCTGAGCATCCCGGAGTCTATCCGGTACCCCGTATGGATCGTTAATTGGAGAGCTCGAACTCTTCTAGGTTTAACATGTTCCTTTCTACTCAAGGCATCGACCACTACATTAGCCTTGCCTGGGTGATACTTTATCGCTAGATCGTAATCGTTTAGCAATTCGACCCACCTACGTTGCCTCATGTTGAGTTCCTTCTGTTCAAATATGTGTTGGAGGCTCTTGTGATCCGTGAATATCGTACACTTGGTGCCATATAAGTAGTGACTCCAAAATTTCAAGGCAAATACGACTGCGCCCAACTCTAGGTCGTGAGTTGTGTAATTCTTCTCATGGGGCTTTAATTGCCTTGACCCGTATGCGATGACTTTACCTCTTTGCATCAAAACACATCCGAGTCCCTGGATTGACGCGTCACAGTAGACCTCGAAGTCGTCAATCCCACCAGGTAGAGATAATACAGATGCAATACAAAGTTTCTCTTTCAAAGCTTGAAAGCCTGCCTCTTCCTTATCACCCCATCTGTATTGAACCCCTTTGTGCGTAAGAGCGGTCAATAGTTGAGCTAACTGAGAGAATCCCTTTATAAAACAACGGTAGTAACCCGCTAAACGTAGGAATTGGTGAATATCCGTAGGAGATCTAGGGGTAGACCAATTTTTAATGGCTTCGACCTTGGCTGGGTCAACGTGGATACCTTGCTCGTTGACGATGTGACCCAGGAATTGAACCTCTCGGATCCAAAAATCACACTTGGAGAATTTCGCATAGAGTTGTTCTTTCTTTAACAATTCTAAGATTAACCGCAGGTGTTCCTCGTGTTCTTCTTTTGTTTTGGAGTAAATGAGGATGTCGTCGATGAACACAATGACGAATTTGTCCAGGTAGAGCTTGCACACACGGTTCATGAGATCCATGAACACAGCTGGGTGCATTTGTCAGCCCAAAAGTCATGACCAAGAATTCATAATGGCCGTAGCGTATTCTGAAGGCTGTCTTTTCTATGTCCTCCTCACGGACTCGAAGCTGATGGTAACCAGACCTTAAATCAATCTTGGAATAGTAACCGGATCCTTGAAGCTGATAAAAAAGATCATCTATTCGAGGAAGAGGGTGTCGATTTTTAATAGTGACCTTATTGAGTTCGCGGTAATCGATACACATTCTAAACGTGCCATCCTTCTTCTTGACGAATAATACTGGTGCTCCCCATGGTGACGAGCTAGGTCTAATGAAACCTTTATCTAGCAGTTCCTGTAGTTGTGTGGATAGCTCATTCAATTCGTTCACCGCTAGACGATATGGTGCACGCGCGATCGGAGCTGCTCCCGGAGCAAGGTCAATCCCAAATTCTACTTGCCGATGCGGATGAAGGCCAGGTAATTCCTCAGGAAATACCTCCGGGTAATTGCGTACGATCGGGAAATCTTCGATTTTTCTCTCTACCCTGGTTTGGTCCGTAACAGTGGCCAGGATTGCCACGTGTCCTTTCCGAAGACAATTCTGCGCTTTAAGGTATGATATGATTTCGGAGACAGTACCTCCCTTTTCGCCCTGAATTGATAGTACTTCTCCTCCTGCTATGGGTATTCTTATGACTTTTTCTTGACAAACAATTTCCGCCTGATGTTTGGATAGCCAATCCATGCCCACTATCACGTCGAAACTACCGATGGTAAAAGGCATAAGATCTATACTTAGTTTATGGCCAGATAGTTCTAATGTGCAGTTTTCAACTAAGTGAGTCGTGTCATTGAGTTTACCATTTGCTAATTCAAACGTATACCTAGCTTTTAGTGGAGTTTGGGTAGCCTTAATCAACTTACAGAACTTAGTCGAGATAAAACTTTTCTCAGCACCAGTATCAAATAAGACATTTGCGAAGTAGTTGTTTAGAAGGAACTTACCGGTAATGACGTTGGCATCGTTTCTTGCCTCACCTGAACCCATAACGAAAGCTCGCCCTTTGGCGCCATCTCCACCGTTCCTACCACCATCACCGCCGTTGTTATTGTTGTTACGGTGGTTGTTTTTCTTGCCAGCATTGTTATTATTATTCCTTCGGAGCTGCGGGCAGTCCCTCTTTAGGTGCCCTGGTTTTCCACATTCAAAACACCCTCTAGGGCCTTCATTATTCTGTCTCTGGTTCTGATTTTGATTCTGATTCTGATTAGGACGGTTTTGAGCCAACCTGATAGCATTCTGCACATTTGCAGAGTTTGAGGCAGTAACCGTTCCCTTGATTTGTGGAACTAACCCATCCACGTACCTTTCAATCCTTTTGAAGTCAGCATCAACCATCGTAGGACATAGCACCGCGTACTCGTGGTAGTGAGCGGTGTACTGTTCAACCTCAGAACCTATCACATTTTAGTTCTGAAACTCACCTTCCAAACTTTTGACTTGGTCACGAGGACAATACTCCTCCATCATGGCATCCTTAAATTCCTGCCAAGTCATAGCATTCGTTGCGTCGAGCCCTAACATTTGGATTTGCGCGTTCCACCAAGTGAGGGCAGCTCCCTCGAGTGTAGCGGTTGCGAAATTGACCCGATTCGCAACTGGGCAGTTGCACATTGAGAATACCTTTTCTGATTTCTCGAGCCATCGTAGCAGACCCACGACTCTTTCATCACCCTTGAACGTGAGCGGCTTACAATCCATGTAAGTTTTGAAGGTGCATTGAGTTGGGCCTGGATTCGTTTCAATGAAATTATTTCGGAGAATAATTTTGGAAAGTGAGAGAAGGAAAAAAACTGTAGTCAATTTTTCGTCTGTTTTACTTATCACCGTTATTGTTTCCTGGCACTTGAGCCACAACGAGTGCTGCCGTAACGTTTTCATTTATCAAAGCTTGGATCTCAGCTGCTGTGAGGTGTTCCGCCATGATTTTGTTTGTCATACAAACATTTTCATGATTAATATATCCAATATCAATTTCATTAAGCACTAAACAATTATTCATGCATCCATCCATCACATGACATAATTTTTTTAGAACACATTGGAAAAATAAAGATGTAATATCCATTACAAAATTTAGAATCCAACCATAGTGAATCTCAGTATTTGAAACATTCAAAATAAAATGAACACCCAGTCAATTTTATTCGAAGTAACAAAATAAAAGAAAAAGAAGACAGATTAGATCATGGATCAATAACATCTGATTCTTCCCCATGTCCTCTTGAGGATCCTCCTCAAAAGGTTCTTCCTCGAAGGGTTCCTCCTCTTCTTCCTGAACAGGAGCACCTTGAACTTGCAGGGCTGCCATTTGCACCTGGAGGGTGGCGACCTGCGCCGCAAGTGTCGCGTTGGAGTGGTGAAGCGCTGCATTGGAATGTTGGAGTTCAGCAATCTGATGTTGTGCTAGATGCAGTTCATGCTCCAAACCTGCTGGATTGGGTCGCGACTCAAGCTCGGTGACCCTATGATGGATACCCATTACCCCCTGGAACAAGTTGTAGTGGTAGGTTTCCTGTTCCCTTTGATCGGCCCGCAATCGCTCAATTTCTCTATCGCGTGTGCGATTGCTGATGGAATTTTGTCTGGTTTCTCCAAGAGTGTTGTCATAGGCGGCTATCAGTCCCGCAATGACCCGCTTCAAATCAAATGGTAGGTCAACTCTGGCCGGCACATGATACATGTCAAGCAACCGATATGTTGTCGGACTCAGCCAACTGTAATCGTTTGGTGCACGCCTATCAGGACGTATGTGCTGATCCCGAAGGAAATCCATTATCGTGTACTCAGGCTGCTCAGGCTCGCGGCCTTGCTGGTTGGAGGATGATGACTGTTCGTTGGCAATTTTCTTTCCCTTACCCCTCGTGTTATCGTGTGGTGCCATACTGTCAGAACCCAGACAGACACAAACAAAGGAAAAACAACCTAATGTGAGTAATCGATTTTTGGCACGCGAAAACAAAAAGTTTTTGGGAATTGTTGTAACTAATGTTCAGAAACAGTTACAGTTTAGAATTTTTGAAAATTCTAGTTCTCTGCAACCAAGGGCTCTGATACCAATCTGTCACACCCCCAATTTCCACTAACGGAGTTTTACCGTGTGGGGTGTGAACCAGACCAGGACCCGAGTCATTAGTTACATTAAACATAAGTTAAGGGTTCAAAATGTAAATATATTTCCAAACGGGAAATATCAAAACCAGAGTTTAAGTTTAGCGGAAGCTTATAAAAGTCAAGTTGCGCAAGCAAGCGCCGATAAGTAAATACCAGTTCAAGTTGAAAAGATTTGAAAACCAATTCCCAATATAAAAGGTTTTAGCCAATGTACGTGCCCAAAAATCAGATTCTCCTAGCGTCCTGCAAAGCATGCATAAGAGCAAGTGTCAACTAATGTTGGTGAGTTCACATAAGCACATAAGTATATCTAGTATAGTTATGCAGTACGAATACAACAGTTTTTATTCGTATGTAAGCATGTATATTAACAGTACAATCCATATCGTAGGTAGCGAGCCTAAGTTCATGTCACTAAAACGTTCGCAACCGAAGCTGACCAATTAGTTGTAGGAATAATCCTTACGTGGTTTGCCTTCCCCGTGTCTTCTCGATCACGGTAAGTTAGGCTGACATTGTCCTCAGTCCGACCGCCAGTCGGGTGGTGCATCTCGTGCCCGCTGAGTGGGGTTTGTCAGACCCCAGTAGTACTACCCAATATCCCCTCGCTATAAACTATTAACGGTTCGATAAGTAAGGACTTTCAAAGATAAGCATTTTACGTGAACATGTGATATATGTTGGATTTCTACTTTAATCATACATAAACGTTGTCGTGTTATCACCCTAACCCGGGTGTAACGTGTTTGCGTGTGTTATCGTCCAAACCCGGACGTAACGTAAAAGGATGTGAAACTCACCTTAGGGTGCACTGCTACAAATTTAGTTAGACTTCCGAGTCTTGCGTAATTACCGAGCACCTATCGATTTTACATACGTAAGTGTGTGTTTGCACATGAGTAACATAGCCTAGACGACGTTATTATATCAAGCAATTCCAACTATGACGTAGGTGACATTTTCAATTCGTGATAAAATCGTTTGTTCGAAAGCAGTCAAAAGTGGCATTAAATCAAGGACACAAGGTTTTACGAAAATTAATGTGCGTATTCTATCCCAAGTAAGAATTGTAGAGGTGATCGGGTAAACATATATGTGTTCTTAAATTTATAAATATATGAACGTAGTTATAAGTGTGGAAAAATAAACGTCCTAAATATATATTTATATGACGTGTCACAATTCAAGAGTTTAAAGAAAAATCTTTAAAACATACGCATATATATAAGTACGTGACAATAAATCAAGTTTATATATATTTCTACGCTTTAAAACTAATTTATATTAATATAAGCGAAACCATCAAGTTTTTAACTATTTTAAATTATAAGGTCGCCATAAAATAAAAATCCAACGAGTACCCTAACGGGGTCTACGGAAACATTCATGGATCAAGATTTTATAGAAAACAAGTGATGGTTGGATTTTAGACAAAGAAGTCTTTAAAAATAGTTAAAAGAAATGGAAACAACAAAAATGTTGGTCATGGGACTCGAACCCATGACCTCAAGTTTAGAGTGCAAAGCCCTTACCACTGGGCTAGGTCGCCATTTGTTAATAAACTCGCAACAGATGGCTTTTAATCATGCAGTGACAGGGAAAATCGGATCAGGAAAAAAAAAACAATAAAAGAATTGGGGCTGGGAGGAGTCGAACCGGAGACCTCTCGGTCTCCACACGCCGCGCAAACCAACTGCGCTATACGTATTTCGTTAATGAATCCAGTTTAGTTAATATATATTCTATACCCGCGCGTCATCATCTTCTTCATCATAATCTCCGGTGGCCGGAGTTTTATTCCGGTCACCGGAAAATCGCAAAACTGGAACCAAACTGAAGAAAAACATGCGACTAACATAAACATGTGCTTACCTTGAGTCGGAGATGAGTTATGATGCGTTTGTGATGCCGAAACGAAATCGAAAATCTCGACCGGGACCTCCTGATGGTACTCCGTTTCCAAATCTGTTGCTACAGGGTTGCTTAGCAGAAGAAGGCGATTACCGTGATGCGTGAATGGTGGTGAAATAGTGGCCGGTTGGCCGGAATCTGTGAGTTCGCCGGAAAGAAAGAAAAAAAAAACGAGAGAGAGACAGGTGACCGTGGGCAGTGGAACAGAGAGAAGGGTGTTAATCGAATGATGGAACCTGATAATAGTGATTGATAGCCTTTTGATTGAGATTCCGTAACTGATGATCGAGTTCAATGTGCGGGTTGTTCGGTTCCGGTGTAAACCGACGTGCCATAAAAGTCATTTAAGTGACTTTGCTAAGATGGCAAAACTAGTCCTCCATGTATTTATGAAATGAACACAAACTTTGAGGTAATTACATAAAGAACCACCCAAGTATTATCAAAGGGAAAAATGTTTTGTAAATGGCAGGAATAGTCCCTCAAGTTATAACAGGATAACGAGACTAACGGAGGGTAACGAAAATGTAAACGATGATCAAATGAGTGTATGCATCTCAACACGCCATACCTTGTAATGTTTATAAGAAGTATTAATTTTAAACGACCACATAAAATCATAGATAACGATCTCTAATTATACGTTTAATTTCACATAAAATCATAGTTATACTTAATAACTATACATTTTAAATTCCTATAAAATATAGGAACGCTTCGTGTAATTTACGTGACACGTCGTCACACAAAATCATAAAATGACATGCGTATATATATAAATATATACCACATAAAAATAATAAATATAATTGTCACATAAAATGACAAAGCGTTTTCGTGAAATCATAAAATATAATTTATATAAAATTATAAATTATACCATTATTCAAGTAAATGTTAACCGACGTCTAGACTCATGTGCAACGCTCGTGTAACTATTCTAGTTAACTGAGGTAACGGACGTTAATGAACATTATTGAAATATAACACAAGTTGTTAACGGGGTTAACCTGGGAAATTGCCGGTTGTCACAATGTCAATTTTTGGGAGAAAGACTTGTGTCTTGGCAATGCAAGAAGCAAACATGCGTGTCTACTTCTACTGCTGAGGCTGAATACATTGCTGCATCAAGCTGCTGCAGTCAAGTCCTATGGATCCAGAATCAAATGTTGGATTATGGCATCAAGTTCATGGAGACTCCTATCCTTGCAGACAACAACAGTGCTATATCAATCACAAACAACCCCGTTCAACACTCAAAAGCAAAACACATTGATATCATGTACCATTTTATTAGAGATTGTGCTGAGAAACACTTGATTAGAATGGTCAAAGTTCATACAGATCAACAATTGGCTGACTTGTTTACCAAAGCATTTGATGAAGCTAGATTTTTCTATCTCATTAGTGCCATTGGTATGATGAACTTTGACTGATTAAATTCTTTTTCACAATTCTAATAAAAGAGAGACATGTGCTCAAAGAGCCCGTCTCTTGATACAAAAAGAAAATGAAAATGAAAATCTTTAGTGTTAATCAGACAACATTTCAGTTCATAGTCAGTAACTGCTGATAAAGCTATGAATAATTAACACAAATTTTCAAAAATCATGTGTTTTGGATTTCCGGTTCAAGTTCAGGCTCAACCTGAGAAGACAACTTTTGAAATTCACCGGGTGAACTTCAACTAGAAAAATGCTTTAAAATGATGTGGAAATTTATTTTGAAAACAATTCTTTCAAGCGGAAAAGTTGTCCGCTTGATATTCAGACGGAAGAATTTTTGTTTTTAAAAAAATAAAGGAGAAAATGAGTTCCGCTTGAACTTCCGGGTCAACAAAGTCAACGTCTCATTTAATTACCCGGAGGGCACACTTTTCTAAGCGGATATACATTTATTTACCCATTAAATTTTTGACTGATTAAAATCCAAAGTTTCAGTAAATTAATTATTGGATAAGGACATGCTCTAACCAGTTGTACCATATAACCCATAAAGCACCTGTCTCATCAGTCACTGAACCGTCGATTTTTAACCTCTCTCCTCCACATCAGCATCGCAAAAGGTTAAAGCCCTAAATTACCGTCACTTTCCCATTTTCATCAAACCCCACTCCGCTATTACTCCCATATTTCTCTCATCTCCTCTCAAATAAACCTCCGTAAACCGTCAACCTACGTCAACAATGGCTCCTAAGGGGAAGGCAAGTGGCAAAAGGCCCGTAAGTGACTCCAAGTTTCCAGTAGAACACAATCTTGTGGTGTATCTAGAGCCATCGAGCAAAACCGACATCTACAACGTAATGATTGACTTCATAAAAAGTTCTCATCTTCACCATGCGCTTACTATCGAAGCAGAAATTTTTGAAGAAGTACTAGAGGATTTTTGGTCACACGCTAGGGTTACTGAAAGGGCAAATGGTAGTGAAGCGATTGTGTCAACCGTTCAGGGCATTGAAGTCGAAATCGACGAAGCTAAAGTTAGAAGAGTGCTGAAACTAAGGGATGATGATGGATATGAGATAGTCGATTCAAAGAAATATCTTCGACTATTCAGAGATCTAGGGTACGGTGGTTCACTGCAAAGGAAAACCATCAAGAAGGGGCAGTTACCATATAAATGGAGGTTCTTGGCTCACACAATATTGGTATGCCTATCTCCAAAGAAGGGTGGATTCGATGAGCTTGCCAGCGAACAAGCATCTTCCTTCTATTCGGTGATAAAGGGTGAGAATTTTAATTTTTCTAAACTCATTTTTGATGCCCTAAAATCAAATGTCCAACTTGATTTTATCTACTTATACCCAAGGTTTTTAACTTACATTCTCAAAGAAGAGTACCCCCAACTTGTGTGGCTTGGTACAATTTTGCATTCCAAACTTCTAAATGAAAAAACTTTTTCTAATCTTGCTGTAAATAAGTCTGCATTTCTTGGAAGGGACACTGACTATCCCCTACCAACTCCAAGGCAGTTTCCTGATGAACCTGCTAATGTTGAGGTTCAAACGGAAACTGCAGCAGCAACTGAACTCCCTGCTCATGTTGATACCTGAAATGTGCGTCGTGTGAAGTATCGAACGAAGACCAAGTTCAAGCCAATATAGGGTTGGCCGAACTAGGTCCGAACCTGAAGTTCGGACCGGCCGAACCTGGGGTTCGGTGGAGGATCGGCCAGTCGTGTATATATAGTTGTTTGGTTTTTGTGTTTAGGAGGACTGAGCAAGTGAGCAAATCTTAAGTGTGTGTTTCTGAGTGTGTTTCTCTGTGTCTATTCTCTGTGATTTACTGGTTGTAATTGTTCTCGTTTGATCAATAAAACAATCGGTTATTTACGTTTCGATGTCCGATTAGCTAGATCGAGTAGACGATCCGATGTTCACGAATTTTCAAGTGGTATCAGAGCTATCTGGTTCACTCTACTGATCTGTGGTTGCTATTCTCGGGTTATTGAGCGTTTTTGAAGTTTTCTCGTGTTTCGTTACGAGTTTTCTATCATTTCTGACGTGTATTTTGTGTCAAAATTGTTTGTAAACCATTTCCTATTGGTTTTTCTGATTCATCATATCAAGTTTCGTCAAAATCTGTCCGTTTTTGCGAGTTTTCGAAAAATGTCTTCGAGGTTCGGAGGTTACTGGGCAAGCTCGGAGTAACCGCTCCGAACTTTAGGTTCGGAGGTGACTCGGAGAGTGTTCGGCGAGAGTTCGGTGGTAGATCGGTCAGAGTTCGGAGTTTCTGCGTTCGGTCACTAGTTAGGTGTGAGTTCGGAGCGTGACTTTGATTCGGACAAGGTTCGGAGCTCGTTCGAAGGTTTGTTTTGGGTTCGGACTAAGTTCGGTGAAAGTTCGGACGGCAGACTAAGGTCGGAACAAGTTCGGAGGGCAGAATTGTTCAGATTTTCAACGATGTCGGAATTTCAAGCTTTTGCCTCAATGCAAAGTGCTATGCAGACCATGATGAATTATGACAATGAAATCGGAACAAGTCAGAAAGTTCCCAAATTGTTGAAACTAGAAGATTATCAGAATTGGAAGAAACGTTTTTCAGCATATATCAGCACAAATAATATTGACTTATGGATTCCAATTAGAAAATTGTATGAAAAACCGAAAGAAGATGGAGAGTCTAAGGAAATTGAAGATTTTGATGCTGCTGAAAGAAAAAGTTATGAACTTGAACAAAAAGCTTATGGTTATCTTACCATGGCTTTACCTACTGAACTGTTACATCAATTCAGCACGTGTAAGAAGTCAAAGCAATTATGGGATGCTTTATCAGCAAGATGTGAAGGAAACGATCAGTATAAGAAAAGTCGAAAGAAGGTTTTGAGTAAGGAATTTGATAATTTCCAGCATTATGAGAATGAAAATATAACATCTCTTGTCTCAAGGTTATCTCATCTGATTAGTGAATTGAAGATTGTGGGAATTGAGAAAACTGATGAAGAGTTAAAGGAAAAGATTATGGAAGCATTACCAGAAAAATGGGAAAATTATGTTTTGCTTATCACTCATGATAAAGAATACTCAACATTGACATTTCATGAGCTTACTGGAAAGCTTCATGCTCGAGAAATGGAAATGTTAAACTCAAAGAAGTCTACTGCTACCTTGCAACATCCTGAGTTGTATCATGGTGAAAATTCAGCAAGCATGAATGCTAAAGCTAAACCAAATTTAAGTTCTGCACCAAGTGTTGCTTTTCTAGCTGGATTTTCAGGGAATTCTGATAATAATTCTTCAAGAGGTTGCAATTTCACAATTCCGAATCTTTCAAACCAAAGTGCTTTTTCAGCTGACTCAATGGAGGATTGTGCCAAAATGATTTCTGCATTGATTTCATCATCTTTTGGTCTGATTCTCAAAAATGTTGCTGATGCAAAGTTAACTAGTGAGGATCTTGATGCTCTCGATGATGATCAATTAACCGAATTGGATGTATCTTGGCAATATGCTATGTTGTGTCAACGATCTAAGAGATTCTTTAAGAAGCATGGAAGGAATATTTCTGGAGACAAATTGGGTTTTGACAAGTCAAAACTAAAGTGCTTTAAATGTCAACAACTTGGACATTTTGCCAAAGAATGTCAACAGAAAGCTAATATTCCACAATCACCAAAGCCTGGTTTTACTCAACCATCTACTAGTAACACAGGCAAGACCACTGCTTTGGTTGCTCAAAGTGATGGTGTATATGATTGGGGTCAACAATTTGGATATGATTCTTCAGCTTTTATAGTTACCCATGATTTACAAGAAGATTATGGTTCAGATACTAGTTCAGATACTAGTTCAATACCAAGTTCGTATGCATCTGCTGAAAACTTGGAGAGTTTGATGAAAGAAAATGCTTTGTTGATGAATAAAGTTCAACAATTGACTGAAGAGTTTGAGATGGTTAAATCTGAATTGAAGATTTCTAAAGAATGTGAAAAGGATTTGTTTTTGAAGAATGAGGATTTGACTAATGAAATCACAATGTTGAATAAAGTTTTAGAAGTATTGAAGCAAGAAAAGAAGAATGTTGAAATTTCAAAAGCTGAAAGTTTTGAAGAAAAAGATGAATTAGTTAAAGAAGTGAAGAAATGGAAGGAAGAGGCAGAAGATGCTGCAAATGATTTTCAGAATTTGTTTGATAAATCCAAGATTAAGCTTGATTTGCTTACTAAGAGTATTGAAGAATCTGATGCTAAACTCAAAGCATATCAAGTTGATATGGAAAAATTATTAGATGATAAGCGGGAGTTGACTAGGGTTAACAAGGTTCAAACTGCAAATCTGGAAATTCAAAAGAGAAATGAGGATAAACTACAGAAGGAGTTGCATGAAGGACTTGATAATCTTCGCTTGCAAAAATTTGAAACTCATAAAGTTGCCAAGCGCTTGATTGCTAAAGAAAAAGAATTTGCAGAGGCTCAACAGCAAATTTCTGATCTCAAAATTCAAGTTCTTGATGCAAAACGATTGCTCAACAATGTTTCTAATTCTCAGGTTTTCACAAGCTTTTTGGCAAATGATGCAAATTTTGAAAGAATGTTTGATAAAACTGTATCACCCCCTGCTCATATCAAAGAAGCTATTAAAGAAGTGAAGGAACCGGTTGATGATTTTGATTATTCAAAGATTTCATCTTCGACTTCTGCAGAAACAAAGATTGTGAAGAAGAAGAAAAGCAAGAAGAACAAGAAAAAGGTCTTGAAATCTGAGATTCCTCCAGCACCAGAGTTTGTTTCTGGTTCATCTTTTGCTGATAATGAGAAATCGGCTACATCAAGTGATAAGATTCAGTCTCCACTTGAATTTGATGAGACAATTTTCTATGCACAAAAGAAAATTTCTGATGTGAAAGCTGAATTCACCAGGTTGGCTAAGAATGGACACCAGAGTTCAAATTCTGAGGAGAAGATTTCTGGTAAACAAGTTGGTTTGGGATTTCAAGAAAAGCATGTTCAAGTTGAGAAGGGTCCAGCATCTGAATCATCAAATCTAAAGAAGCTTAAAATGAAGCACATGAAGAAGGATGTGTTCAAAGCAGATAAAGTTCAACCTGAAAGATTTTATAAGCTTAAAGGTTCTGAACAGTTATTTTCTGACAAGGAATTTCCTCTTCACTGCGTGGATGCTCGGAAAATTTCTGAAGTATTTGTGAAAGCTGATATTTCTTCTGAAAGCTCTCAATCTCGTAGCCCAACCTCTAAATGGGTACATGATCACAGGCATCAGGTATATGATTCTCATTCTGATCATGTTAGAGATATTCATATGTGTTCTTCGCAGGTACATCAAAGATGGGATAAAACAACAAGAATTTGTTATATTTGCCGTCGCCCAGGGCATATGGCAAAAGATTGTCCCTCACCTGCTGATTCATCACAAAGATTTCATAAGAAATCAGTTTTTGGTAATTCTGCCACAACAAAGTTTTTTGATAACCAAGGCAGAGTTTTTGATGAAGTTGAGCCTACATTCTTTCAAAAGCAAAAACGTTTTGTTCCAAAGTTTTCAAAGGATCAAAATGTAGGTTCATCATCACAGTCACCTGTGATTGTTTCATCGAAAACTGAATTACCAAAACAACAGGAATGGAAACCTAAGGTGGTTTCAAAGCAAAATCAGGACACTGGTCGACCAGAAGCAATTCGCTTCGGGTCGTTTGTGAACTAATCCGGTTGTCCAGTGTGCAGGTACTTCTAGAAGACCTATCGATGATTGAAAAATTGTCGATGGAGGAGTATTCTGTTTTAACTTAAATTTCGTGAAATATTTTTCTAACCTGCAAATTGTCTGAATTCTAAACCCTGAAACATATCCGTGTTGATTGATCAATTTTCTTTGCTTACGTTTTTCTCAAAAAAAAAAAAAAAAAACAAAGCCAAAAATAGAGTCTTATTTTTGTGTAAAATGAAAATCCAACAATAGAGTTTTCATTTTAAGGGGGAGAATTGTAAGTAAGGGGGAGTAATTGAGAAAAATGTATGGTATGGGGAGAAGGTGAATACATGCAAAATATATAATGAAGGGAGGTGAATACATGCAAAATATAAAATTGTGAGAAATTGATCATTGGGAAATGATGGTACATTGGCATACGTATCTGACTTATGGATAAAGTAGATGAAAGGGGCCATAAGATCATTGTTTGATGTGCGTGGTAGGCTCGACAAATCAGAAAGTATTCAGATGTGATATACACTAAATACTAATGCTTGACCATGTGGACAACATCTTGATGCATATTTCATGACACAAAAAGGAAAATAAGTGTGAAATTCAAAATGAGAAGTCACTGTGTATACATGTGTTCATTTTGCAAAGATTTAATCTTGTTTGATTTTCTTTATTTTGTCAAACGATCGGACTTTCTCTGCGTATCGGAAGATCGACCTGATCGTTGTTCGTTTGACGTTCTGCTTTATTTTCTTTGGTGTTTCGTATAACTCATCGGACTTTCTCTGCGTGTACGGGAGTACCGACCTGATTGTTGTTGAGTTATACAACTTCAACTTGTTTTATTTTTCTTATTTTGTTAAATCCGAGGCCTTATCTGCGTATCGAAAGATCGACCTTAAGGTAGACGATTTAACGTTCTTATTTCTTTTTGCATGGAACACAGTTGACTGTATCATGAAAAATAGTATGCAATGTGAAAGTTCACAAATGCAATCACACAAAAGAAAAAGAAAGAAAAACAGAAAATGTCTGAATATGTCTGATAGTGTGGGGTACACTGGTCAAAGCAAATCTAATCAATACCTTAACATATCCAGATGTTATGAGTATGATTCTGTCTGAGCTTAAGATGGACAAATTATACCAGCAATCGACATGACTTATGTGCTTCAATTAATTGAAATTGAAGTATAGTTCAGTGCGTTATGATCAATATGATCCCATATAGTGATCTTTCTCATACCAAAAATAGTGTCTGATTCTGTATTGCAATTTCATTTCATTTCAAGAAAAGTACAAAAAGATTTTTGGTGTGTTTTAATATAAACTTTCAAAAAGCCAAAAAGATTTTGTTTCTGCTTTATTTTCGATCTGATCAACACGTGATATATAATCAATTTTCAAAATCATATCTTGGAGTCTCAAAGAGATGTTTTGCGCCAAGATTATTTAAGTATTAATGCAGGATGCTGTTGTGCAAGCTATCACAACTTCAAGTCTTCTGAAGCTGTTGATAAAGACCAGAGATATACTAGATATCGTCAAAGTATTCAAGATCAAGTTACGATTGAGTTGAGGAGGAGTTTGTTCGAAGATTCATTTCATTGGATAAACGGATTCTTTACTTGAGGGGGAGCTTGATTGAAGATACATAGTTGATGATATTGAGAAGAAAAGATAAGAGATACTGCACACGACGAGGGGGAGTTTGTTGATACCTGAAATGTGCGTCGTGTGAAGTATCGAACGAAGACCAAGTTCAAGCCAATATAGGGTTGGCCGAACTAGGTCCGAACCTGAAGTTCGGACCGGCCGAACCTGGGGTTCGGTGGAGGATCGGCCAGTCGTGTATATATAGTTGTTTGGTCTTTGTGTTTAGGAGGACTGAGCAAGTGAGCAAATCTTAAGTGTGTGTTTCTGAGTGTGTTTCTCTGTGTCTATTCTCTGTGATTTACTGGTTGTAATTGTTCTCGTTTGATCAATAAAACAATCGGTTATTTACGTTTCGATGTCCGATTAGCTAGATCGAGTAGACGATCCGATGTTCACGAATTTTCAGCTCAAGATGACAGAGCTGCTTCCCACAGTTTCTGATCCCTGCTTCCTCAAGTCTAAAAACCTTTCAATCTAAAAAGAGGAAAGCTCACAATCAATCTACCATTGCCACCTTCTCCACTGAAACTCCTCCTGTCACTTTTAAAAGACAGCGACAAGTAGTCATTAGGTCTCCTCCACCTAGTGCCACAACCCAACCCGAAGCTTCTAACCCCGCTCCAGGCAAAAAGCCCAAGCGGAAACTGGTTAAATTGGGATTCTCTCTTAGGGATGAACCTTCGTTTGAGGGGGAGTCATTAGAAGTAGATGCACAATCCCCATCTGAACATATTTCACCCCTTCAACACCAATCACCTAAGAGTGACAGTGCTACCAAATCTTGGCTTATGTGACGGTGTTATTAACTCAACTACCACATTACACGAGAACATCCTGATAAGCCAGGACCCTATAGCACTGAACCTACACTCCTCACCGGGGGTGAATCTCGGGAGTTTTGAAGAGATTCATACGGAAAGGGCTGCTGCTGCCCAGGGATCCCCACTAGACCTTGGTGTCAGCAGTAACATCAATAAGACCCAATCTGCGACAATCTTCTCTGAATCAGCACTTGAGGCTCCTTTATTGGAACCGAGAGTTGTTGTGACAGATGAAGAGAATCCCAGGTGCCAAGAAGCCATGGGTACCACTGCTGATCAATCTAGGATTGATAGCTTGGTTTCGTCCAAGGATGCTGGTAAAAAGCCAGTTGAGGACAGTTTTACACTACCAGAATTGACGAACGTGTACCTATCTCTCCAAGCACAGGTTAATACTCTAAATGAAACTGTTTCTAAACTGGTGAACGCTAATCCTTCTGATGCCGAGGCAGGTCCTTCAACCCTTCACGGAGATGCTGATGAGGCTGTAATAGCTGAAGAAGCTGATACCGTCAAATTGGGGGAGAAGATGCCCTCAAGGCCTGTCATTACTGAAATTGAAGAAGATCAGAGGATACCGGCTGAAGTTAGAGCCACAGCTTGTCAAAGAATCGGTATAAATCCCTTCGATGTTGAAGAGTGTTGGGCCAACATTAAATGCAGTCAACTGATTGCTATTTCACCTTTTGAGGATCCCAGCCTCACAGAGCTTGTTCAATCTTCAATGTTGATTGCTGGTGCTCTACCTGAGCATATCAACATGATCACTACACTCCTAAAAGATGTCATCTTTCCGGCTGAAAGAGCCAGTGATCACAGCAAAGCAACTGAAGAAAGCACTGCAACCACTGTAGTTGCTACACTCACCGAAGGAGAAGATGAGAATCCTATTGGTGAAGATGAAGGCACAGAGGTGCTGGAGATTGCTGACATAGAACCTGAAGTCACCAAACCTCAGGTGGTGACTGAAGATCAATCTACTGTTCAAGCGGAAGTTCAGACGGAACTTCAAGCGGAAGTGTTTGTGGAAGCTGAAACTATCGTTCAACCGGAAACCCAATCAACTGCCCAGGTGGAAACTTTTGGCCCTGGCAACTCAATTTTTGGTGTTGATGGGTCTGCTGAACCAACTGTGGTTCAACCGGAAGAACAGGGTAATGCTGAAATAGCAGACATGGTTGAAACCCTTATAACCTTAAGGAGCACAGAAGCAATTCAAACTGAAGAACCTGTTCAAGCTGATTTTCCTAAAACAATTCAACAGGTGGTTCAAACACCAGAGGCTAAAGCTATACAGAAGATGGTAGAAGATGCCAAAAGAATAGTAGAGGATGAGAGGCTAGCAAAAGAACTTCAAGAGGAATTTGATCTATACATGCAAAATTATGTCTTTGAAAATTTACTGGAAGAGGCAAAGACCAGGTCTTTCAATTGGAGATTGAAGGATTATGATTTGGATGCTGTGACTGAAGCTGATAGGCAGAGGCTAATCTCTATTGCCTCTCAATTGCCTACCAAGCTGGTAAAGAATGATGAGAATTACCTTCTGCTGAAAAAGGTCAAAAGGGAATTTGTGGCCAGAAACATAAGAACTGAAGAAGAGGTAGCTCAAATGAAAGTCAAAGAACTGTGCCAATTGATTGATTCAATCTTTCATGAGCTAAAAGGAGATATACGTGCTGTCAACCCAAAGCTTGTGATGCCTGCACCTTCAGAGCTCACCTCAGGTATGTCAACTCATATAAAAGTTAAACCTGAGATCACTGATGATGCAGATATCTGTTGATACATGGTTCCGGATCGTCATGTGGAGTATCGAGAACAAGACGGATCGTACAAGTTTAGGTTTGGCCGAACCTTGGCCGAACTCCAGGTTCGGAGCCGCCGAGGCTTGGCCGAACCTGAGGTTCGGCCAGTCGTGATTTCCAGCCTATAAATATGTTTGTCTTGTATAGATTCAGTAGCTTTTCGTGTCATACATTCTCTAAGTGTACTCTGTGGTCTCTGTGGTTAATACAAAGCTTGTTTGTATTTACTCTCTGTGTTCTTACTCGTTATACTTTGATTTCACATCGACTAAGTAGAAGATCCTCACGCTCAAGCAATTTCAAGTGGTATCAGAGCATCAGGTTTACTCTACTAGTCGGAGATCATTGTTTTTCGAGTTATCGAGTTCGAATTTACGTTTTTGACTCTCAAAACTCGTTGTTCCATTTTCATTTCTCGAATTTCTCGTTCAAAACATCATGATTCACGTTCAAATATGTCTGTGTTTGCTCATTTTCAGTTGATTGAGTGTTTACAGCTCGAGAGGTGTCAATTTCAGTGAGTTTTTCCAAGTTTTTCCGAAAATTCGCGTTCGGCCGAACTTGAGGTTCGGCGTAACTGCTCCGAACTCCAGGTTCGGAGTACGCTCGGCGTAACTGCTCCGAACACCAGGTTCGGAGTACGTTCGGAGTCATTTTTGTTCGTTCGGTGAGAGTTCGGACTAGGCTCGGAGGGTTTCGGAGTCTACTGGTTTCGGTGGGAGATCGGAGAGAGTTCGGACTGTGTTTCTGAGTTCGGACTACGTTCGGAGGAAGCTCGGAGGGTATATTAGGTTCGGAGGTGGTTCGGAGTGAACAGTAACTTGTGTTTCGAAAATGTCCGATTTTCAAGCGTTCGCGGCTATTCAAAACTCAGTTCAAGCGACTATGCAAACGATGATGAACTATGATAATGAAATTGGAACAAGTCAGAAAGTTCCCAAATTGCTAAAGTTGGAAGATTATCATAGTTGGGTTAAACGGTTTGAAGCATATGTCGATACAAATGACATTGATATGTGGTTAGCGTTCACTGAGCAATATGTTTATCCTAAAGATGAAACTGGTGAACCTATCCTTCAAAGAAAAATGTCTTCTGAACAAAAGAAAGCTTATCAAGCTGAGAAAAAGGCATATGGTACTTTAACGATGGCTTTGCCTAAAGAATTACTTCATCAATTTGCTGGTAATTACACATCGAAGAGTTTATGGGATGCCTTAGAGAAAAGATGTGAAGGCAATGATCAGTACAAGAAAAGTCGACAAAAGGTTTTGAAGAAAGAGTTTGACAGTTTTAAACATTATCAGAATGAAACGATTCCCAATCTGATTGCAAGATTTGCTCATCTAATGAGTGAAATGCGCTTGGTGAATCTTACTAAAGACGAAGCTGATATGAAAGAGAAGATTTTGGAAGCTTTACCTGAGAAATGGGAGAATTATGTTATGATGATTACTCATGACAAGGATTTTCAAGGATTGTCATTTAATGATTTAGTTCAAAGAATTCAGGCTAGGGATATGGAGTTGATGGTGAACAAGTCTCTTCCTACACAAATTCAGAATCCTGCA
The DNA here is from genome assembly GCA_039602395.1 of Deinandra increscens subsp. villosa. Taxonomy (NCBI): domain Eukaryota; kingdom Viridiplantae; phylum Streptophyta; class Magnoliopsida; order Asterales; family Asteraceae; genus Deinandra; species Deinandra increscens. The sequence continues at coordinate 37,891,153 of JBCNJP010000006.1, forward strand.
GTATATCATGGTGAAAATGATTCTACAATGAATGCTGGGAAATCGAATATTCTTAATTCTGCACCCCCGACAGCATTTCTGGCAGGTAAATCTGAATCTTCAAGTTATTCTTCTGCTGGTTGCAATGTTTCTGTTCCGAGTTCTTCAAATCAAACTGCATTATCTGTTCAAACTGTTGATGATTATAATGCATTAATGTCTGCTTTGGTATCTTCGTATTTTGGTGTTATCACGGGTGCTGTGAGTAATGCTGAGTTAGCTAACGAAGATTATGATCAGATTGATTATGATCATTTGGAGGAAATGGATCTCAATTGGCAGTATGCAATGTTGGTTCGACGAACGAAGAAATTTTTCAACAGAACTGGGAAGAAGAGACTGAATCAGGAAGGAAAGATTGGTTTGGATAAGTCAAAGGTGAAATGTTACAAATGTTCAAATTATGGTCACTTTGCTAGAGAATGTCCAAGTTCTGCAGATGCTAAGTTGAAAACTGGTCAACATGCACATTTAGTTTATCATTCCCCAAATAAAGCTGAGAAGGTTGAGATTAAATCGGCTAATATTGTTCATGATTGGACCAATACGTTTTCACATTCAAGTGAGTTTGCATGGAATGCAGATACTGAAGCTAAAAGGAATAATTCTAAACCTGCAATTGCTTTGACTGTTCGTCATATTGATGATGATAGCATTTTAACTGATTCTGATTCTTATTCAAGTGTATCTCTGGTTCAAGAAGAATTCCCTAGAGTCTCTGAGAGTTCAAAGGTTGAAGAGGCTGAATGTCTTAAATGTAAGCAATTTCTTCAGGAGATTGCAAGTTTTGAACAAAGTCATCAAATTTCGACTGAAGAAATAGTGGTGTTAAAGCAAGAGTTAGAAGATTTTCAAAAGAAGTATTATGAGTTGGTTCATGTTCATGAAGATGTGTTAACAGAGAAAGCAACATTGACTGAAGAATGTGAGAAAGCAAAGGCTGAAGCTTTAGATGCAGCTCAAGATTTTGAGAATTTATTTGAGAAAAGTTATCCGGTTCAGAAAAAGTATGAAGAAGCAACTGCTCTTATTGCTACAACTGCTGTTACTGTTGAAAAGCTTCAGAACAAAATTTCTATGCTTCAAGATGAGAATACTCTCTATCGTGATAAGAATGAAGTCTTGACAAAGGATGTTGAGATTTACAAGAAAAAGAGGGAAAGTGTTCTTGAAGAGTTATTTGCTGAATGTGAGATCCGAAAGTTACAAACTTATGAATATGATGATCTCAATGCAAAGTTCATCAAGTCACAAAAAGAAGTGTTTGATGCTCAACAACAGATCAATGATTTAAAATTGGAGATTTTGGAGTTGAAGCGGCAAGTGAAGAATTGCAATTTATCGCCCACAATGCTAAATTTCTTATATAAGCAGGATCAGAGTTCAGATAGTTCTCAGAAATCTGATGTTCACTTGGTTCCTCAACCAGTGGATTTAACTGAAGTTACTGCTGCTCCGATTGATCCCAAAGATGAATTGCATGATTATTCCAAGTTTGCTACTCCACCCAAAAAGACCAAATCTAAATCCAAAAAGAAAGAAAAGTCATTGGGTGAAGCTCCAAAATTTGCTTCAAAGTCTGTTTTGTTGGAGAATGAGAAAGTTTTTGATAAGATTGTGTCAAGTTCTTCATCTGCAACTGAAGACGACAAAGTTTTGGTTGAAAAGAACAAGTTAAAGGACATTAAAGCCAAATTCACAAGTGAAGCTAAGGCAAGAGAAGCTTCGGGTTCTTCTTCGAGTACTTCAAAGGTTTCAGGCTCCAAACACAAAGGTGTGGGGTTTGTTATGAAGGAAGAATTTATTCCCACAAAGAAACCGGTGAAAATTGCCAAGGCTCCTAAAGTCAAGAATGCAAAGAAATCACCATCTCAGAAGGAATTCACTTCTTATTCTGGAAGATCGTCATCTTCAAGGAGTCCATCTCCTAGGTATGATTCCTCTGATGATTTCTTTGATAATTTTGATTCTGAGCATTCATCAGGTTTTTCAAAATCAAAACAATTTTCAAAGGTGTTTAGAGAACGACTTTGTTATGTATGTCGTCAGCCTGGACATCTAGCTGTTGATTGTCCGACGACTGCATATATCCACAACACTGCTAAATATGTGGATCACAAAGGTCAAATTTTTGATGAACCATGGTCCTCAAAGATAAAATCTACTCGTAAATCGTCTTGGTCTAACCCAAGTACGTCGGTTGAATCTGATTCAGGTTCTGATCAAAAATTGAAACTTTTACAAATTTGGAAACCAAAAGTTGTTTCCAAGGCCAACAATGACTTTGTGGAAGACACCGGGCGACCCGACGATGTTACATCGGGTCGATCCCAGAGCGACTAATGATTTATTTGGTGTCAACAGGTGTTTCAAGAAGACCTTTCAGTGATTGGAAAATTGCTGTTTGTGAAATATCTGTTCTAATTAATCTGATTTTCAAAATTCATTGTGTTTTCCAAAAAGCCTTAACCTGCAAGTGTTCGTGTTGGTTGATCATTTTTTCTTGATGTTTCACTCTATCTCATTCTGAGGGGGAGTTTGTTTTTGCAACAATACAAAAATAGTGTGTTGTTTTTCAAATCGTAAAAATGAAAATCTATAAATAGAGTTGTCATTTTTAGGGGGAGAAATTTGAAAAAGACAAAAACATTGAAAAATGCAAAAAGCCAAAAACATTGAAAACCGAGAAATTGTATCCGACATGATTGGGAAATGATGGTACATTGGCTGACAATCGTCTGACTCATGGATAAAGTAAGTGAAAAAGCCATAAGACCATTTGATCGATGTGTAAGGTAGGCTCGGCATTAAATCAGAAAGTATACAGATGTGATAAACACATTAAATACTAATGCTTGACCTAGTGGACAACATCTTGATGCATATCTCATGATATATCAAGAAAAAGATGTGTGAAAAATAAAATGAGAAGTCACTGTGTATACATGTGTTCATTTTGCAAAGATTTAATCTTGTTTGATTTTCTTTATTTTGTCAAACGATCGGACTTTCTCTGCGTGTCGAAAGACCGACCTGATCGTTGTTCGTTTGACGTTCTGCTTTATTTTCTTTGGTGTTTCGTATAACTCATCGGACTTTCTCTGCGTGTACGGGAGTACCGACCTGATTGTTGTTGAGTTATACAACTTCAATTTGTTTTTATTTTCTTATTTTGTTAAATCCGAGGCCTTATCTGCGTATCGAAAGATCGACCTTAAGGTAGACGATTTAACGTTCTTATTTCTTTTTGCATGGAACACAGTTGATTATATCATGGTTACAATCATTATGTGATAAATATCACAGGTGAAATCACAAAATGTGATAAGCAAAGCATATCTGAGTATGTCTGATAGTGTGGGGTACACTGGTCAATGCATATCTAATAAATACCTTAACATATCCAGATGTTATGAGTATGATTGTGCCAGAGTTTAAATTTGGACAAAGTATATCTGCAATCGGCATGGCTTATGTGCTACAATAATTGAAATTGAAGTGTAGTTCAGCATGTTATGACCAATATGATCCCAAGTCGTGATCTTTCTCACAAAAGACAAAAAAAATAGTGTTTGATTCTGTATGACATTTACTTTCTTATCAGAAAATACCAAAAAGATTTTAGGTGTGTTTTTAATATAAAGTTTCTAAAAGTCAAAAAGATTTTGTTTCTGATTTGTTTTCGATTGATCAACACGGAATACAACATCATTTTCAAAATCATGATATCTTGGAGTCTCAAAGAGACGTTTTGCACCAAGATTATTTATGTTAGCAGGTTTCTAAGTGGAAAGAGAACATCACAACTTCAAGTCTTCTGAAGATTGTTGATAAAGAGACTACACACATTGCAATATCAAGTATTCAAGATTGAACTCATCGTCTAGATCGAGGAGGAGTTTGATTGAAGATACAAGATACAAGTTTTATAAAGAGGAGTTGATACTGCACATGCCGAGGGGGAGTTTGTTGATACATGGTTCCGGATCGTCATGTGGAGTATCGAGAACAAGACGGATCGTACAAGTTTAGGTTTGGCCGAACCTTGGCCGAACTCCAGGTTCGGAGCCGCCGAGGCTTGGCCGAACCTGAGGTTCGGCCAGTCGTGATTTCCAGCCTATAAATATGTTTGTCTTGTATAGATTCAGTAGCTTTTCGTGTCATACATTCTCTAAGTGTACTCTGTGGTCTCTGTGGTTAATACAAAGCTTGTTTGTATTTACTCTCTGTGTTCTTACTCGTTATACTTTGATTTCACATCGACTAAGTAGAAGATCCTCACGCTCAAGCAATTTCAATATCCCTCCTCCACCTTCCTTCATATATGACCCAAATCCCATGCCTACATATGTTCCATCCCTTCTACAGTCACTAGCCATCATACCCTACAAACCACCCTCCATCTCCAAGAAAGTAGCCACCAAGCTTGCCAACCCCAAGTACAGAACCGACAACTTTACACCCATCATTCCTTTAAAAAACAAGCCTTCAACTACTATGAATTTTTCTGATATCTTCCCACCTACTCCACCTTCTAGCCCAACTCCTGAAGCCAGTAAACCATCCTCACAAACCTCCCTTCCTCCACTCACCATCAATGAACCTTCCACCACCTCCAAACCTACTCAAGATCAACCTGATCTCTCTTCTCAGTCCTCAAAAGGAAAAGCTCCAAAAGTAATAGAATCAACTGATGATTCTAATAAGGAAAACAAGTTCAAAAAGAGAAAACTGCTGCATCACAAAAGAAAAAGAGAGCAAAGGCCAAGGAAAAGAGGCCCACCCCGGCAAAACAAAATTGTGGGGTGGACAGTTAATGAAGACACTTTTGACTTCAAATTCCAGTGCCTAAGTGGGATCACCAGAGTAGTGAATGCTCATCTCGCCACCAGAATGCTTGACATCTTCCAATTATCAGACATCTATGCAAAAATGCAAGGGATAATGAGTTTGTCCAGAGCTGAGCTCCTGCTAAGAATGAGCATAGAACCAAAAGTGCTCGAGCATGGACTGTTCTCTGAAACTCAGGTTGATGAAGACTCTGAAGAAAACACAACCAGTCCAATAAAGTTTGTGATTTGGGAAGAAGAAGAAAAACTCTTCTATGTACACAGGGCAGATAGTAGCTTCACAACCCATAAAGAAATTAATGTTCATGATCAGTGGAATGAACAAGATTGGGAAGCTCTGCAACATGCTAAGGTCACCATGACCAGCATGAGTGATCTTTCAAAGGATGTGAATGCAGGGGTTAAGGTCTTCGGGAAGTAGGTTAAGGAGAAGAAAATTTTTGGGTACAAGTCAATTTTGAAGATGAACTTTGACTTAGAAGAATAATTTGACAGCATCAGCTTAGGGGGAGATTGTAAGGAACTTCAAGTTCTGAAGAATTCCCGCTGAACTTCAGTTTTGTCAATTCCGGTTAAAGTTGAAGCGGAACTACCACTTCAAGCGGAACAGCAAGTTCAAGCGGAAAGAAGCAGTTTTGTCACTTAGTGAATATTCCGGGTGAACTCGATTATCCATCAGATAATGAGTTCAACCTGACTTTTCCTAAGATGTCTTTTCAGCAGTGCCATCCTGCAAAAGCTTCTCGTATGCTTCTATATCTGCTCAAGCCGCTCTCCTAAAGTAGATTGTTGCTATCAACACGCAAGTCATTTCAAATATCGAAGTTTATTCTTTTGGTAGCTTAGATTTGACTTTGTAATGTACGATCTAGATTAGATCGCATGAGATCAATGGTTGTGATTGACCTCATGTGCACTATATATAGCTTGTTACCTCTTAGTTTACGCAGTGTGGTTATCACTTGTAATAGTGTAGCTTTGAGTTAATGCAAATAGTGCCGAGTATTTGATACTTTGTTGTTACTACTATTCTGCAAATCAAGCATTTACATTATACAAGAATTCAACTTTGCTTAAGTTAAGTGAAATATAACTTTAATTCCGCAGGGTTATATTTGCAAGTAAAGGGCTTTGTTTAAGTTTAACTTTAACTTATAACGATCCTACAAGAAGTCCCAGCACCCGAACCAGTGTTTCCGGTTGGGCCTGAACATCCACCAATATTTCTTTCAAGGTCATCATTCTCAGGTTCATCATTCAAATACTTCAGAAAATCATCTTTGTAGCCAGAACCAGAACCTATAGAAAACACATACAAAAGGTGTAGAATATGACAAGAAGTTTTAATTCCTATACAAGACATGCTATTAATAGGATGAATATCCTAAGCTAAAATACGATCAGCCGAACCTCCAGTTCGGACAAGTTCGTGTGAGTCCAAACTGGAGTTTGCTCAGGTTTTTCAGCTTCTTTCTATTTTAACTTCTCCTCAGCTTCAACACCTTTCTCTTTAGGAAATACCTCAAACTCATCACCAACCTGATTATTGTTGTTGTTGAAATTGCAGTACATATCTAGATATTCCTATTCGGTTATATCTTCAACCTTATTCTCCTTCTCCCAAATATCTTCTTCAAAATCTAGGTCAGAAGACTCGTATATTTCAGGTATAGCTTCAAAAGTTCTCTTCATTTCCTCATCGTTCAAATGGAAAACTTCTTGAAGTTGTTCTGGATGAAGTTCACAAACGAACTCACCTTCTTCTAACATCCTTTTGATCTCATCAATACTCTTCGCAGCTTCACTCGACGGGATTGACGTTATCGACATAGTACAGTTCTGGAAATAAACTCCCCCTGAGATTTAGAAGTCCCAGCACCCGAACTAGTGTTTCCGGTTAGGCCCGAACATCCACCAATATTTCTTTCAGGGTCATCATTCTCAGGTTTATCATTCAAATACTTAAACTATTTATACTATTCTTCGAAATCGCATCTTCATAAGCTAGAAAGATGCACTTGCGTCTTGACCATCCGCAACTGCATCACTTTTCACCTTGCCCCCACATGTGGTTCTTATCTCTGGAAGTGTCAACTTTGAGGCACTTGCATGTCCACTCTTGATCTATCCTCATCAAATCCCCCTAGTCCATTGATTATTCAAGAAATAACGATTGGCTAAAGGTTAAAGACATGCTACACTTCCGGCTTGTCCAGCAATCTTTATATCCACATGCGTTTTTGTTTTGTTGCCTCATTAAAAACCTTATCTAGAAAAACCCTGTGGGAAAAAACCAAGATCAAGGGAAAAAGAGGGCAACACACATCATGCTTCAATTTGGAGAAAAAGTTCTTCAAAATTCATCTAATAAGCAAGTTATCAACTTTCAACGGCTTTTGAGAAATGGGTCATCAAGTCCCCCTAGTCCTTATGTTATTTAAGAGTAAAATGGCTAAGGACTAGACCATGTATATTGGAGAAAAGAACGCACGTGCAACTAACTTTTGTTGTCCTTATGTTGGATCGCATATGCAAGTGCCATAAGAACATACGCATCGGAGAGTGTTGATGCTTATGCAACAAGTTTCGATTTCTTGTGATGAGCCGCATCTTCAAGTGCAGCAAATAACTACCTTGTCAGATGGATGTTCGGCGTGACAGTACTTGAGTACTAGTAGGAGACACGTGTCGGCTCAATAATTATTTGACAAGACGGTTTTTCAGTTTTTTGAATTTTTTAAATTCAAATTTAAACTGCTTAAAGAACCTTTTAAAACCCATTCGTCTCCATAATTTTTCCTTTCTTTTTCACTTTGCTCCCTAATATTCTTTTGCCGTCATTCTTCCTTTCTTCAAACCCTAATCATTTCTTCACGATATTTTTCAACACAGGTTAGTCATTCGCATTCCTCTACTTTTCTGTTTCAATTTTTACAATGGCATCTCCATCTGTTAAAAAAGACGATGAATCAAATAAGATGTCGTTTTCGACTTTGTCACCTAAAGATTTAGATGATTTGATTGAAAGGTATCATATTCAACTCTCTTTAAGACCTTCGCTTCCAACCCCCAATACACCGATTTTTACTTTTGTTAAAGGCAAAATTGGGATTTATGTAGAAATGTTTCGATTTGGGAACTATCGTCTACCCTTCACCAAGTTCCTCATTAAAGCTTTGATGTTCTTCAAGGTGCATATCTCACAGATGCATCCTCAAGGCCTTTCAAGATTGAGTCATTTTGAGGCTTCTAGTAGAGCCGTAGGCATTTCTCCTAGTGTCACTTTGTTTAGAGCCTTTTATAGCATCACAATGGCGGGGAATTAGTATACCTTCGAACGGAGAATGGGAGTGTCTAGGATTAGTATACTTCCGGCCTGACCACCTCATCCTAACATGCACTCTTTTATTATTAGCGAGACAGTTAGGGATAAGATAAATGCACTTATTTATCTTAGGTTATCCCTTATAAATAAGGAAATAACAGCGATGCTGCATCAGAAAATCAGCATGTGACCTTTTTTGATGAACTCGCAAGTGTCTCATGAACCATATCAGAGAAAATGAATTCTATCGCATGTGTGCTCCTTTAAGAAAGGAGGCTTTCAATTATTCAGCACAAATACTCTTCTTAAAAAAGAAGACTCACTACTTTCTATAGCATGCCATTCAAACAAACATTTGTAATGATCTTTATAAGCAAAGGGAACAAACATTTGCATTAAACTTGATAGTCAAAGGAAACAGTCACTTTATTCTTCATCAAACTTATTGTAGAAGATAAACATAAAGACAAAAACTCAAAGTAAACTTTCTTTCTTCGTAATCTTCATTTGTGACACATGTATTATTTGCGGAGATGCATTCCATTCCAAGCTCGAACAAATTGAGTTCCATTTAGTTGCTGGAGTATATATGAACCATTTCCAATTGCCTTTTTGATTATATAAGGACCTTCCCATTTGGGAGACATTTTTCCAAGGGGAAGAGCCCTGCTTACTTCGTTACTTCTTAGAACATATTCACCCACCTTGTATTGCTGAACTTTTACTTTTGCATTGTAGTATTTGGCCATTTCCTTTTTATATCAACTTTCTCGTATGGCAGTAATCTCCTTCCGTTCCTCAATTAAATCAACATTAGTCCTTAATTCTTCATCATTGTAGATATTTGCACTTGCATCCGATGACTAGGTATCCCAATCTCAGCTGGAATAACGGCTTCAGTTCCATATACAAAACTAAAAGGGGTTTCACCATTACTCGTCTTCGGCATTTTTCGACGAGCCCACAAAACGTGTGGTAGCTCATTCACCCAACTTCCACCGAATTTCTCAAGTCTCATCTTTATACCCTCCACAAGGCTTCGATTGGCTCTCTCCACTTGCCCATTAGCCTGTGGATGTACCACAGAAGTGAAAATTTGGTTTATATGAAGCTCTTCACACCATTTAGCAAAGGGATTTCCGGCAAATTGTTGTCTGATGAACCACAAAATCACACCGTAGGTAGATATGAGATTATAATTCAACTAGGAACAAGCTATTTAATGGAGAATAATAGATGAATTGATTGTTTTATTGAAGTTGCTATATTTGAGTACAATTGGGGGAAAACACATAGTGAATGTGTAATTTTCTAGAACTCCAAAGTTACATTACTGATGAATAAGTGAGCTATTTATAGAGCTGCTAGAGTCGCATCTTCATAAGCTGGTTAGATGCACTTGCGTCTTGCCCATCCGCAACTGCATCACTTCTGACTTGTTCTTTATACGACACTTGCTCTTGAGGTCTTTATCATCGGAAATGTATCCGCTAAGCTATTTGCATGTCCAGCCTTGACCTATCCTCATCATTGTCCATTATCAGTTATTATGTAAAGTGGTAACCCAAAATGGCAAACAATATGCTCCCATTCAAATTTCTTGACTTTTTTTACCGGAAATGCAAGCGAGAGGTTTTGCTTCTACCCTTTTGTAAAATAATTAATTGCTACCAGAAGGAATTTTACGCCGCCACCTGCAGGTGGAAATGGACCAACTATGTCCATTCCCCATTTTTGGAATGGCCAAGCCGATGTAACTAGAATTAACTCATTCTTTGCCCTCATGCTTACAGGAGCATATGCTTGACAAGCTTGACATTTCCGAAGTTCCTCCCAAGTACTACGATACATCCCTGGCCAGTAATAACCAGGGCTCATAATATTTACTACTACCATTTTTGCTCCTGCATGGATGCCACAGATTCCTTCATGCACTTCTTTGACGATCTTTTCAGCCTCAGTTGGGGTCAAGCATCTTAACAAAGGGCCTAAAAAACTTCGCTTATACAGAACATTACCTTGCATCTGATATTGAAGAGAGTTCACTTGCACTTGTCGTGCTTGTTCCTTATCATTTGGTAATTCACCAGCGGTTAAATATTTAATAATGGGACTCATCCAGCTTTCCTCTTGAACTTGAACTTCCGCTGTTATTTTTAAATTGATATTCGGAGACTCCAATAATTCCACTCTGATTTCCTTTGCTAGATGTTCAAATGCCACTGATGCTAATTTGCTTAGCGCTTCTGCTTTTCTATTTTGAGCTCTTGATATGTGCAAGACTTCACACTTGTCAAAGGTTTTTATTAATTCTTGTACTTGCTCCAGATATAACATCATGTATTTGCCTTTTGCGTCATATGTTTCAGCGATTTGGCTTGCAACAAGAAATGAATCCACATAGGCTGTCAAATGTGTTGCACCCATCTTTTTGGCTAATCTTAAACCTGAAACAAATGCATTTCAGTGTTTGAAATTTTAACACTTGCAAAGCAAATGCATGTGGATTCTGCTTGTGCGCGTGCTTTGCTTACTGAACTTCTCCTAGTGCACGCACATATGCTGGTGCTATAAATGCATGTGCATATGTCAATGCACATACTTTACTTCAAATGTTCAGATGCATGGGTATATTCATACTCATACTCTTTTTTTTTGTAGAAAAGAAGAATAAAAAGGCATCAAGACTTATGAAGTTTTAAATGTTCAGACCTGCTAACAATGCTTCGTATTCTGCTTCATTATTTAAGGTTGAGAAATTGAAGCGAATCGCATATGTTAGCTCATCACCTTCCGGACTCTTTAGAATCAAGCCTGCAATTGACAAATGTTAACTTTTTCCAACTTTTAGTAGAATAAACATCCTTTAAGAGAAAAGGGAGGTAAGAAGTCATCCTGTCGGACCTGCTTCTGAACCATCAAAATTAGAAGAACCATCTATGTGAAGAGCCCATACTTAGTATTTGGTTTCAGGAATGGTTATGACTTTGGCACTTGGAACAATTGGCACTTCCACTAAGAAATCTGCAACAACTTGTCCTTTCATGGAAATTCTTGGCTTAAACTCAGTGTAAAATGGTCCAATCTCAATTGCCCATTTGATTAACCTTCCTGACGTTTCTGGTTTCCTTAAGATTCCTTGTATTGGATAGGAAGTGAGTACATTTACGGTATGAGCTTGAAAGTAATGTCTCAACCTTCTAGTAGCTAGCACAAGCGCTAGAACAACTTTTTCAATCATTGGATATCTTGTTTCATAATCCTTTAGCACTTTACTGATTTAATAAATCGGAAGTTGCTTATCCTCTCTTTCAACCAGAAGTACAACACTCACAGTATGATCGGTAACAGCCAAGTACATTATTAATGATTCTCCAACCTTTGGTGCTGTCAGGGTTGGAAGTGTAGCCAAATATATTTTTAGTTCTTCAAATGCTTGATTAGCTTCAGGTGTCCACTCAAACTTTCCTTTCAAACTTTCTTTTAATACCTTCATGAACAGTGTTGCTCTTTCAGCAGCTTTGGATAAAAATCGATGCAAGGCCACTAATCTTCCATTTAGTGTTGGAATTTCTTTTTAAACTTGCCTTCTTCCATCGCAAACGAACATTTTTTGGGATTCAGCTTCATGTTGATTCTTCGCAAGTTCCCGAAAGTTTCTTCAATATCTCTAAACATATCTTCTTCATGGCAACTTTTTATTACAACATCGTCTACGTATGTTTCAAGATTTCTTCCTACTTGCACTTGGAAAGTTTTATCCATAAGTCTTTGGTAGGTTGCACCAGCGTTTTTGAGTCCAAATGGCATCTTTTTATAGCAAAACAGTCCTTCGTTGGTAATGAAAGTTTTTTTGTCTTCATCTTCCTTGGCCATAACAATTTGATGGTAACCCTTATAAGCATCAAGGAAACACTTCCACCGATAACTGGCCAAGGAATCCACTATGAAATCAATTTCTGGAGGTGGATAACAGTCTTTAGGACAAGCTTTGTTGAGGTCTTTAAAATCTATGCACATGCGCCATGTGTTGTCGGGCTTTTTAACCAAAATAGGATTCGCGACTCATGTTTGATATAAAACCTTCCGAAGGATTCCTGAATCCACAAGTTTATCGACTTCTTCTTTAAACACCTCATTTCTAACTTTGTCATAGATTCGCTGCTTCTGTTGAATAGGCTTTACTCCTAGATAAACATTGAGCTTGTGTTTAGCGAAATGCTTTGGAACTCCTGTCATGTCTGCTAGCTCCCATGCAAAGACAACAATGCTATTTTTCAATAACTGGAACAACTTCTTTCTTGGTTCCCCTTGTGATTGCGAGCCTATCTCAATGGTTTGATCTGGAGACTTTTCTTTAATCACCCATTTGTTTTTATTAAGGGTATCCTTGAGTTTTTCTGGGTCTTCTTTTGATGTTTTTGGTATATCAACCAATGCATTTTGCGGATCTACATCAGTTTTCACAGTTGCGATCCCCCTCAGGGTTGGAAATCTAACCATACCATGTGCGGTTGAAACAATGGCCCACAAAACCCTAAGTCCGGGCCTTACGATGATTACGTTATGAGGAGACGGAGTTGCAACTACAATGAATGTCATCATTTCTTCGCGGAAGAGTTTATCATCACCAAAGATCACCGGGAGAGTAATTTCGCCAATCGGATGTACTATCTCCCCTAAAAAGCCTATAAGTGTGAAAGTATGAGTTTTTAGCAGTTGTTGCACTTCTAGACCCATCTTTCTAAAGCAAGATTCGTACATAATTTCAGATGCACTTCCGGTATCAAGGTAAGTTCGCTTTACCAAGAAGCCGGAAATGCCAATTGTAACCACCACGGGATCTTCCTTTGATTCTTTTCCGGGGATAAAGGCGGAAATGTAATTTCTCGACTCGTCCATTGTTCTTCTTCAACTTTAGTTTTGGCGTTTCGACGCCAAACATTTGAACTTCTTCGGATCACACCAATAACCTTCTTTGGAGGTTGTCCTTCTTTAATGTGTTTTACCAAATAAGATAACTTGCCGGACTTAATGGCTTTTTCAATTTCACTTCGCAAGTGTCGATAGTTATCCATATCATGGCCTCTATCTTTGTGAAAATCACAATATTTGCTCACATCCATCCCTAAAGTATTTTGAGATCTTTGTGGCTTTGTGAATTGCACGTTTTCAGTGATCAATATCTCACTTGGGGTTTTAGTGAGTGACGTATAATCCTCAGTTCTGGGCTTCCAAGTCTTTTTATTGCCTCCAAAATTTCCTTCCCTTCTTCGGCCATAAGGCTGAAATCGATTTCTTTTCTAGGGTTAATTCCTTGTCGGAGCGGAATACACACTTGCGTTTGCATTTTTAGGATTGGCCCCTCTTTGAGAAGGTTTCTGAATGTTGACACCTTGTATATTGCCCGATGCGCTTTTTCCCTTTGACATATGTTCTCACAAGATCCATGAGCACTTCAATTGTTTTTGGTAAATCTTCATGCAATTTTTCAACAAGGTGTGTGTGTCAAACACCATGGCAGAATCCAGATGTTCGCAACTGATCTTGTGCTCCAGCTATCTTCATAGTTTCATTATTGAATCTCATTATGAAATTTTCAAGACTTTCATCACCTCTTCTTCGGATATTATGTACTTTAGTTACTTCCTTGGTACATTTCCGTTGTTGGCTAAACTGTCTTAAGAATTTGATTCTCAAGTCTTCAAAACTACTAATTTGTGCGTTTGGAAGTGTATCAAACCAAATTCTAGCAGATTCGGTAAAGGTTTGCACTAGCATATGGCACCAAGTTTCTTCTGACCAACACTCCAATCTTCCAGCGGTGATGAAGTAAAAAATGTGGTCATCAGGATCTGATAAACCACCATTTTTCTTAACAGAGGTTGGCATCTTCAACTTTGATGGGAATTTGGCATTTGCGATCCAATCTTCAAATTTAGAATGCTTTTGCATGGAAACAGGGAAACAAGGTACGAGCACATCCGGTGTTCCTAAAAACACGAGAACCATAAATCAAAAATGAAATTACCAATGTCTTTTCTTTGAAAATAAATTCTATTGTCGTTGTATGGCCGATGCAAGCACATCTTACTCAGAAATGAATGCATTAAGTCTTTTCTGAAAGCTTTATAATGACACTTCCGATGCAAGTTCAACTTACTCGGAAGAAATTTATCACAAAGGCCTCTTTAGAGGTTTTAGCAAATGCCTATGAATTCTTCTTAACCCGATGCATGTATACATGGTTATGTACATACTCGTTTTTATTCTTTCAAACATATGTATGTGCACAGGTAGGTGCTCATTCTTTCCCGACATACGAGGTAAATGCATGTGCATATGTTAACACACATACTCTACCCCCAAATGATCAGATGCATGAGTATATTCATACTCGTACTCTCTTTCTTTTTTATTGAAAGAAATACTCAACATTCTGAGCAGATCATTGATACAGATCTATCATGAAAAAAGTTTGAAAAATATTTCCCGCTCTATTTTGACGCTGGAAGTTTCCAGTATTGAACGGCAAAACTTTATAAAAGTTTATTGAATCTTCAAATATTCATCCAGTGAATATTCAAAAGATCTCCAGCTTCCGTTTTGTATCCAACCAATTCCAAGCAATATCGTCAACAATAATTATGCAAAATCACAAAATCATTAGTACATCATGAAATTTAATCATGACTAATCAGCACATTATCAATTCACCAAACATCATTGTAACTGATCCAACTTGTTTTGATGATCAATTCTTACGAAATAACTTTTACTCATAAATTTCAAAATCAGGAACAAATTTCCACGATTAAGCTTTGTCACTCTAGTCCTTGTAAAACAGTTTTTCCAAGAATTCAGAATCAAAATTGTTACCTGATGCCTTTGCACACTTATCAGATGTTTGCTCATCATTTAGGATCTCCTTTAGACTCCTCCTGGCTGCAATTTTTCCAGAATCTCCTTCTGGAGTGAACTTGAGTGTCGCACGAACATCCTGCAACCATAAATCTCGTTTTTCTTTATCCTGTAATTGTCTTAACACTTCGACATTCCTCCACAGGAAATCTCGACAAAAATATTTCAATACTTCAGAATCATCATTTCGAGCAACATTCCGATCTAATTTATATCGATCTGAATGCGTATCATCATCCATTTGGTCCTGCAAGGAAACGTTGACTCCTTCTTACTGAACTTTCCAGCTGAACCTGCAGAGCTGAAAATGTTCTTCGCCGAACTCATCGATTCGAAAACCGACTTCTTCTTCGTTGAATCGACCAAATGCTTCTCATTTGTTTACCAATCCTAGAGAATACAGATGGCGCCAATTGATGAACCACAAAATCACACCGCTTGTAGGTTTGACTCAATGATTCAACTAGAATTAAGCTAGTAAATGGAAAAGTCTTGGAATGAAGAGATTTGTATTGATTTATCACTACACTGAGTACATTCAGAAAATACACAAAGTTAATGGTGTAATTTGAGATCTGAAAGTTAAGAGTTACAAGTTATCAAATAAACTATTTATACTATTCTTCGAAATCGCATCTTCGTAAGCTAGAAAGATGCACTTGCGTCTTGACCATCCGCAACTCCATCACTTTTCACCTTGCCCCCACATGTGGTGCTTATCTCTAGAAGTGTCAACTTTGAGGCACTTGCATGTCCACTCTTGACCTATCCTCATCAATAGTATTATAGATATAGATTAGAAACTACTATTTATGTAATATGTTATCAAATTTAACTCTTAACATGTTAGGACTCAGGTTCAACTTAATAACATCATTTAAGCTCATTCTCTTTCCAACGCTTTAATCATAACAACCGATTAAAATAATATCTTTTATACTCAACTCGGTGTGTTTGGGGAGTGATTAATAATAAATAATGTGCACTTTTAAGACTCTCATCACATCCCCACACTTATCTTTTTCTGTCTCGGAAAAACTACCACGGAATTATAATTAGGAAAAGAGCTTCAAAACACTTTTATGTTTTCAATTTATGCATTCACACTCTAATCGCAATCGCTAGTATTTATGTCCAACTAAACCCAACCACTAGCTGTTCAGCCCCTAAAGTGTTAAATATTTATTTTATCCTATGACATCGGTCATCCTATAGGTCCCATATTTAGCAAGCTATAATTCCACCTAATCCCGTCTCAAGGCTTTCAAGGTAAGGAGTTCAACCACATAGATTGTTCTACCACCACAACCTAAATACTCGTATATCTTAGAAATAATGGAAGATGAATGATGAAACTTTGACCTTTATTTATTTATTTCCTACTACTACTATTATTATTTCAATCTTTTTTTTTAAATTTAAATATAAAGCAATTAACGTCTCACTCATAGGTACCATCAAAAAGTCACTATCCCCCTTTCAAGTACATAAGGTCTCAACCCAGAATCTCACCAAGAGCCACCGTCAGAGAGTCACTATCCTCCTTTCTAGTACGTTGGGTATTGACTCAAATCCTCATCCATAGGCGCATCAAACGAGCTTGTAACCCAAGAGGTAGCACATAGAGTCTTGGCCCTTTCATTTCTATCTATTTATTTAATTAATGAATTAACTAGCTACAAAACAAAGCTCAAAGGTGGAAAAATGAATGGTGGGCCGCTATTATTTCTTTGATTTGCTTTCGCAAAAAGATCATAATGTGCCGAGTAATTTCCAAGATATAAGAATATTTAGCCTAAAGTGGTCCTATCATCCTAATTTTGACGGTTTCAATATTCCGTTAACTCCTAAGATGGGAACCCACTAGTATCATGAATGGATTAATTATTTTTATTCATTTTTCAGCACTTAAGGATATTTAAGCCTATTTAGACAGCTGGGCCTACCAACACATCACAATTCAACATGTTTTCCACATTTATTTTTTTCTTTATTTTTCAAAACCAATTCCAAATTTTACTATCATTTTCCATGATTTTGCAATTTTTTCCAAAGAAGTTTTTTTTCTTTTTTTTAAACACACAAAATAACACACACGAAACACATTATTCCCCTCCCACACTTAAGTTCAGCATTGCCCTTAATGTGAACAAAGAAACAACTAAAATAATGAAGCACTAAATAATAAATAAAAAAGAAACGAGAATAGGAAACGTACCGGTGATCGGAGATAAGAAAAAAAACAAAAAATTCTGATAGCCCCTCCTGGGCGTACCGCCCCTGAATGTCAAGACATTCAGGGTGTACCACCTATCCCTCTTTTCGACAGAATATTAGTGAATTTTTACACACTTAGAAATTTTTCTCTTTTCTGTCAAAACCTTTTATTTTGTTGCCAGAATCTGTTCCAATATAACTCTAGTCCTGAACATACCTGGAACATCCGATTTTCTTCAGTTCCTATCTCCATAAACAAGGCCGAATCCTGAAAAACACAGACACAGAAACATGCAAAACAAAAACAAACAAAACAAATAAGAAAAAAACCTACCACTGGGTTGCCTCCTACAAAACGCTAAATTTTTTGTCTTCAGCCCAACCATACCTCCTCTGCCTCACAGTGGCTTCAGTCCACACTTCCCAACCGAATTTCCAATAAAGGCTCGGTATTTGACTCGTCTCTTCAGCTTTTTCAACCCACACTTTCCAAGCACATTACCGATCTATGCTTGGTAATTCAATTGTCTCTTTGATTTTCTTTTTAGGATCAACATTCAAAACAAATTAATCTGGAAAAATTAAAAACAAATTTATCATAAATCGAACATTTACCTTTAAAATTGCCCACATATGCTCGGTAGTCGATATATCGCATCCAATCTGGCATTTGCGCACGTGGCACCTCTAAATCGTCACTGCGGAGCTTCTTAATTTTCTTTTGCCCAACGTCCTCAGCTCTTGCCTTCCTCTTTTCCACCAGATTCTCCTCAGTTTCCTGAAAAATAAATAAAGAAAGAGGGGAAGCAATATTACCTTGCAGGATCTCAACCACTTGATCATCGGCAACTACTTCCTCAACCACTTCATACACTTTTTCCTTAGCTTCTGGGAAGCATGCATCTTCTTCATGTTCTTCTATTAACGGGATCTCAACAACATGTTTACAATCAAAGGATTCCACATCATTCTCAACCTCTGATCCTATCTCGTCAAGAACTTTAACTTCCATTGGCACCACTTCTTGCGCAACCTCCTCAAATTGTTCCCATGATTCATTTTCTTGATTCGCCATCTCTTCCGCCAATTACGCCATCGTCTTTGACACGGCCTCGTGCCTCTCGTCTTGGATATCAAACTTCCTCTCTAAATCCTTTTGGCCCTTTGTAGGATCGAATTCAACCCAAACATGATATCACAATCTCAATCAGCGTGCAGAATCCGTTGATTGACTGATTCAAGAGATAAAGATGAAGAAATCAAAGATGAATACGATAAGAACAATAAACAAAGATTACTAATCAATTAATCCTTCAATAAATACACAAGAATTATTGATTCTCCTTGTACATGGATGAGAGAAAACGAATTATCTATTGCTCACCTAAGCCTCACGAAATTCCTCTCTGGAATGGCCAACCCCTAATTATGTGGCTTAAGTGTGTTTATATACACACACTTAAGCTTACACGTGCCAAAGCCCACATCCTAATACACTAGGCCACTTTATTTACTAATTAACTAACCCAATACTATATAATATTGCAAGCCTTATAATTCTTGCCTCTACAATCTTCCCCTAGGCTTGTGGTATTCATTGTCTTTGACTTTCAGTCTTCATCTTTGCAATCTTCTTTTGGCTTGAACTTGTGTTGGTGAAGATCCTTCCTTCAACAATCTTCATTGGGCAGCAACAAGAGACTTTTGGGAGCATTCCATCAATCAACATCAGCTTCGACTTCTAAGGATAAACAACTAATGAGAGGAGGATTCCCATACACTTATTCTTCTTTAATGATCTTGGGTCCTTGCTGAATCATCGGTAACTGTCTTGACTTGACTTTGTCTTCAGAAGATAAAATTTTAAAAGCATGTATCTTGGCATCATTGATTGTACATCTTGAAATGGTTGCATTTAGCTTCCCCTCAACTAGTGAACAATCTTTTTTTTTGGGAACCTTCATTTGAACCAACAAACTTCCCTTAAGCATTAGATTCTTCAAAAGGGTAATTCGGTTTTGTCAGGACCGATTTTCACATCAAGAATCCTGATCTTAAGCAAGACCGAGGTTCAGATTCGAAAACCCAAAAAAGATTCGTCAAGACCGATTTTCACTACGAGAATCCTGATCTTGAGCGAGAACGGGGTTCAGATTCGAAAACCCAAAAAGATGAAGATGAAGAAGGAGAAGAATCAAACACAAGAAATATGATAATCTAGTCGAATGATTTCATTAATTGAATGATTACAATCAAGAAATCATGACAACACTCTCTCTCTAGAAATCCATGACTCACTCTCTCTCTAGAATGGAAGACTCAACATCCTAAAGAGTCATCATCCATCTACCTGGAGACTGTCTTTGAATGGGGCACCCTCACTATATATATAGTGAGGGTGACTAACTAATAAAAACATAAAAAACTGAACAGAATTACAAGTAAATGAAATAAACATGAAATATTAATTAAATCAAAGTTGATTTAATTAATCCGAAGCTTGACTCGCTCTAACCGATCTTCCGTTGACTTTTACATTGACCGTTGACCCGAATGGTTGACTTTTCCGGAAAACGGTCTTCGGTCCAAACTGCAAGCCTCGAGCATCACAACCCGCGTCTCTGAATCAATTCACATGGATTCTTCAGTCGAATGCTTCGGTAAACAGATTTGATGGCGTCAGTCACATAGCTTTTAGTTCCAACAATTCCCCCTTGGCTGATGCTTTTAAATCTGTTCAATTGCTGAAGAACCGCTCTGCCGTACATCTTCAATGAAAAACTGATAAACCCGAGACATTCTGTTATAGAGATTCCCCCTCTGAACAAGCTTCTTATGTTCTTGTTGCTCCAGTCGAGAGCCAAGAGTTCCGCTCACTCGGTTCACATGGTCGGGTACAATACTCAGAATATGCTGAACATCGGAGTCATAACCGCAACAAACTGAATCAGATAAACCAATCAAACATTGAACATGCTCTAACTCCAGATAATCGACCCGATATCCAAATCCATAATAATTCCTCCTATTTCTCTAAATCTCTCCAAAAACATCTAGTCGGAAGCGTAAAATCAGATGCAGAGAGTTGAACTGTCGCGATCGGTTGCCTAGAGAAACCAGATAAACAATCTTGAAATCGAACAATCTAGCAAAAAACCGGAAGTCGGATGCTGACAGTTATGAATGATCCATAAATAAATCTTGTGTTCCGCGTGACTAGGTTGGATGCGAAAATAAAGATAAGTGTCAAATCTGTGAAAATTTGAGATCCCGAGCGAAAATAATCATAACCGGAGTCTTCGTAATTTTGGTTGAAGAAAAACGAGCTCGGAATAATATTACGTGAAGATTTCTGATTTAACTGGTGAAAGCGGCGCGATCTGAAAAATTTCCATCAATTTTCGACAAGAAACGGCTCTTCGAGAGATTTAACGGATAAATTCCATAATTAACTGAGATTCCAGTTAATCCGGTTAGTTGACATTCGCGCTGCATCAGCTAAAAATAAAACCGTGAGACATAACGAGAGAAACTGCATAATTAACCGGATAATAAAGCTAACCCGTCAGTGGTCGATAGCAAACGTGCGCGCAACGCTAGTAAACGAGAATCCCAATAAAAATAATCGGAATAAATCCTTGACCAATAAAAAATGTTGCAATTTCGTTCGGGCGTCATCTCGTAAGTCTTAAAAAAACTGATAAGAAAAACCTCGCAATGATGAAAAATGCTTAAATATCATTGGTGGAATTAAATCTCTTCAAGAAAACCATAATCCATGTCCACTAAAATCAACCAATCAGATTTCATTGGAGAAAGACCACAATCCGTTTCTATTGAATCAGACCAATCAGAATATCCTACTAATGTCATCCAGCGGCTGGAATTAAAGAGATCTAGTGGTTGCAGAAAGCTGATCTGCGTGAGAGAGAACTGGCCAACCAGGGCGTGACAACAAAATGGAGTCAACAGCTCCTTTTGAGCACAGATGGGACCCACGCTGAATTAATTCAGCCAATCAAGACCAAGAGCCTAGCCATCAACGGCTTCTTTCCCAGCCTGTGGGGCCCATGCGCCACCAAATCAGCAATACAACATCCACAGCCAAGAGAGAGTCAACGTTTCCTTTCTACCGGGTGGGACCCAAGCGTGTGTCATTCTCGAATCAGAAACTGACAGCCCAAGAGATGTTTGGGCAAGCCGACAAAATGGAGAGAGAAAGAATTCTCCATCAACAACTCAGAGAAGGCCACATCATCGTCATCTCCCTCAACACGTCCGATCACCATGAAACCCTAATAGCTCGCCGGAATTACGTGAAACATCACCGGAAAAGTGTTTTTGACCCGTAGCTCCTGTGATACTCAACCAATTTTGACGAATCTTATACCGTTAGATTCCTTGTTCGAAGCTCTACAACCCTTAACGATCAGAATCTACCTAGAACAACTTGAACGAAAACCCAGAAGCTGATCATTAGAGGCTGGTCGTTCAGACCAGATCGTTAAGAAGCAAGGCTGGTCGTTCAAGGCACCTGATCGTTTAGAATGAGGCTGATCGTTCAGGCAAGGAGCTGGTCGTTAAGACCTGATCGTTAAGATGCAAGGCAGGTCGTTCAACCATCTTCAAGCTGAGTCCAGATCGTTAAGTACATCTTCAATAAGAACTCAGATCGTTAAGTACATCTTCAAGACGAACTCAGATCGTTAAGAACATCTTCAAAACTTCAAAGAACTTGAAGAACACTTGAAAAAACGCAGCAACCTTGATCCTTGAAAAACCTCAGAAACGAGTAGAAACCATCGATTCTTGACACAAATCTATTTTAGAAACATGCTATGGCCACTTACACATCCTAAACAGCAGCAAAAATCGATTGAATCAACCCAAAATTCTGGAAATCTTCAAGAACACGAAGAACACCGCGAAACACGCACTAGTGTGTGTTTTTCCAGATCTGCCAAAATGATTGAGATTCAGACGAAATGGATGCTTCCAATGGATCCGGAACGCGTTTTCCACTAAGATTAGTGCTTCGTTCATCCAAAGCCATCAACAATAGCCCAGAAAACAAAGAATTAAACCCAAAAATCTTCAAAAACCCCAAAAACGGGAAAACTCTAACAGCTTCGATTTTCAGCTCGGATCTTCACTTTTCTCACAAATTTGCAGAAGTAAAACATGAAATAACATCAAGATGAAGTCAATGGGCCCAGATCTAACATCCAAAACATCAAATCTGTCCAAAATCATCCAAAAATAAAGAAAAATATGAAAAAGTCTAAAAAAGAGGGGTTTTTCATCATCTTCACTCAATTCAAGCTCAAAATCCGGATTCGAGTGACCAGATTCATCCTGAGATGAAATCTGATTGGTTACCCGCTCTGATACCATTTGTCAGGACCGATTTTCACATCAAGAATCCTGATCTTGAGCAAGAACGAGGTTCAGATTCGAAAACCCAAAAAAGATTTGTCAGGA
The DNA here is from genome assembly GCA_039602395.1 of Deinandra increscens subsp. villosa. Classification (NCBI taxonomy): domain Eukaryota; kingdom Viridiplantae; phylum Streptophyta; class Magnoliopsida; order Asterales; family Asteraceae; genus Deinandra; species Deinandra increscens. Next base: position 37,913,986 of record JBCNJP010000006.1, read on the forward strand.
CCGATTTTCACTACGAGAATCCTGATCTTGAGCAAGAACGGGGTTCGGATTCGAATACCCAAAAAGATGAAGATGAAGAAGGAGAAGAATCAAACACAAAAAAGATGATAATCTAGTCGAATGATTTCATTAATCGAATGATTACAATCAAGAAATCATGACAACACTCTCTCTCTAGAAATCCATAGCTCACTCTCTCTCTCTAAAATGGAAGACTCAACATCCTAAAGAGTCATCATCCATCTATCTGGAGACTGTCTTTGAATGGGGTACCCTCACTATATATAGAGTGAGGGTGACTAACTAGTAAAAACATAAAAAAACTGAACAGAATTACAAGTAATGAAATAAACATGAAATATTAATTAAATCAAAGTTGATATAATTAATCCGAAGTTTGACTCGCTCGAACCGATCTTCTGTGGACTTTAACGTTGACCGTTGACCCGAACGGTTGACTTTTCTAGAAAACGGTCTTCGGTCCAAACTGCAAGCCTCGAGCCTCACAACCCGCGTCTCTGAATCAATTCACTTGGATTCTTCAGTCGAATGCTTCGGTAAACAGATTTGATGGCGTTAGTCACATAGATTTTAGTTCCAACAATTTTCCGACTGGTTCTTCATCACGAACAGTAACAACAACCATGCACTGATCAACCGAGTCCTTGACTTTTCTTTTCCATGAGTTTTCTTTTCACTTAACCTATCATGCTCAACATGGAACAAACACTAAACAGACAGTGATAACTGGTTACTAGGTTAGTATGTGAGTCATATAATTTAACCAAAACCCTAACATAGGTTACAGGTTTTCTATAAATATTTCTCCTGAACCCAAGGACTCTTTTCACTTCCCCTGAGATAATACCCATTATCTCACTTCTTATCTCCCCTTCTCCCCCCAAAAAAACGGGTTACTTTTGGGAGGGGCACAATTTCTTATACAAAACCCACAAAAACATACTAAAACCTTTTAATTAACATAGCCATGGTTGTAACACAAACATTAAAAACACTTAAGAATAGTCAAAAGAAAAATAAAATTAAAAACAAACATACCAAATTACTAAAGGAGAAGGTTTTATATGGGACCAAACCGTCTTTGTCTGAATTGAGGAACCCTTTTCAGCATCTGTTACTCGAACATGTCCAGCTGATTGCCAGTATATTGGTCCACTTAAACCCATGTTCCTCTTTTCCAGGATGTTTGTCACTTATTTATCTTTTAGGTACATTTATTATGAATATAAAACAGTCACACACAAATCCTAGGTAATTAATATGTGCAGTCTCTCAAACTTGATCATTCCCTACCACATAATTTCACATTCCCATATCCAGAGTTTTGAATCTTTTATCGAGACTTGGTTGAAAGGAGAAAGAACTGATCATAAGAGATAGGGATTATATACAAAGACTTTTATGATTTCAACTCAGAGGCGTTTTTTAGTCAGGTTGTGACCTTTCATCAAACACATAAGCCTAGTCACACAGTCAGGGCTGAAGGGTTTTGGACGCTAGAGGGTCTCTTTTGTTGTGCACATTGGCATCTTTTGGGGTGTAAATTATATACAGTGATCAACAAGCACGTTAGTTCTCATCTTCTATCTTAGCTAATAAGTCTGTTTTATTCTTTATGACCTACTCGGAATTTCTGTCAATGGGAACACTAGTAGACTTGCACGAGGCATTAGTAACAAGTGTATCATTCAACTGGTTATCATAAGCAGATATGAGATGGGATATGACACCACTTGCTATGCTTCGAAAGTACCCCTCAGGCGTTCTCAACCTATCAATCTCATTCTTGACTTATTTGTAATCATTCCCAGCTTTGGTAAATTCTTGTATAGGATCATTTATTTGAGCATTCTAAACACTTTGATTATTTAAAAGTTTCTCATTTTCCTCCTCTAGTGACTTGATTTTAGTTATATAGCCATCTTGCTTTTGGTCAAAAGCACTAAACCTATCAGTTAAAGCTTGATTATGTTGATTATAGGACTTAACAAGTTCAAGACAATCATTGGTAGTGCAAGCTTGATTTTTCACATGAGGTGGCAAATCAGGAGCTTTAGCTATTCGATCATAACATATCTAGTAATGATTACATGAGCATCATTAATGGTCCATTCAATTATTTCTCCAACCTTAATCAACTCATGACCAATATTCTGATTATTAGAGTCGGAATTAAGTGATTGAGGCTCATCAACACTTGAAAAATCCATTTCTTAACTTAAACTTGAAATATTAGCAAATTAGCAAATTTGATGAAAATGGAGTTTGATTGTATCCAAAAGCTTTATAATGTATCTAGAATGATTCACAAACCTATAACACACTCAAACACGCACAAATTAAGTCAAATAAGCAAAAAAAAAATGAGAATTATTAAAAATCACAGCTTGTTCTTCAACTTAGAAATTTTAGTGAAAATCAAAGTTGTTCAATTTGATGTTATGAAAGCTCCAACAGGTTAAGAATATGGTCTAGATCAATAGTTAACTACACCAACATCCAAATCCGACCCTAAAACCTCCAATTTGACCAAAAAGTGAGTTTAATAAAAGTTTCAAAAATTCACTAAGTTTGCTCCAATGGATTCAATACTTGATGAAAATGAGATTGGATTGCTTCAATGATCATAGTTTCATGTCAATAGCATACGTGAGTCATCAATTTCAATCAAAACAATCTCAAAAAAAAGATTCAATTTTCAAACCTGTGTACAGACCTTCGATGTAGGAGATGATGAACAACCAACTTTCACCAAATGATTATTTGAATGCATTAGTAGCTTCGTGTTAAGATTAGAATCAATACTCAAAACTGTAGCAACTTCCAAATCTTAGCAAATCAACCCCAAAAATGAAGAATAGTGACTTTATGTTCTTGAAGTGTTCTTCCCGTTTTTTGAAACCAATCTGCCCAAAAACTGATCTCTGATGATGAATCTGAGGATGAAATCAACTTCCAAATGATGTTTCCACTCAAGAAGCAACCTTCGATTTTCAAAAACATCACCAAATTGAGCTAAGTCTGGCAAAATCCTCAAGAACAAAGAGATTTATTCATACCGAAAGCTCTAATACCAATTGCCAGGTCCAACTTAGACCCGAGAATCTCACAAGTACGAGACCGATCAGGTGCGGAAAACGGATCGATCAAGAAGCTCGAACGAATCAAACCAAGAACACGAATAATAATCTATAAATCTCAATGTTTATTGCTATATTAAGAACAATGGATTACAAGTGTTGAGAAAGAAAAGGAGATTACACCATGAAAAACACATACTTAGCGGAGTGAAACAATAAATTATTTTCGGTTGAGAAAATGCTAAACTATTTCTGTTAGAAATACTAAATTATTTCTGTTGAGACAATGCTAAACGATTTCTGTTGAGAAATTCTAAACTCTTATTTTATATACTATTTGTAACCCATAGAGGAAAATATGCCAATGGAGTCCTTCCACAATTCGTATACCAGTAGTATCAAGTTGATTACGGGGAAATATGAAACAAATCTGTTGGCCTTGACAAACACTTCCATGGCGGGTCGCTCTAGCCCCACCGCCTTTAGGGGTGGAGAAGGGGTAATATATTGTCCTAACTTTGGTCATTCTTGGTATAGCATGGCAGGAAGGCAAAACTTACTTGTTAGGAATGGGGACACAGGGACTATGGTGTTATAAATAACGTGGTCTAGCTAACCCAAGTATATGGAATGCTTATTATCTTTTCTATGATGTGCGATTCGTGGGGGGTATGACTCGTTGAGGGTAACTGGTTATCTTACTGTTTTTAATAAACTGATATTTATATACTTGCTCAAACTCCGAGAATTCACCAACCTAGCGTTGATACTTTACAAGTTTCTTCTCAGGTCCTTAGGAGGTTCGCTAAGGAGTGCGCGTTAGGATCATGGATATGGTCTACATATGTTATGTCATTTCTAAACTTATTTTGTTGCCATGGGCGAAAGACATGCTAAAATTGTTTTATGATATCGCTTCCGCATATGAATTCTTAGACTTGATAACTTCTCGCTTCCGCAAAAGAGATTTCAAAACTCGATAAATTCTTCTGCACTATTTTAAATAACGTTTTACTCTGATAAACCATTTTACAAACTTAAACTTGTCGTTGATTCGTGCATATAGATGTTCAAAGTGTCTGATGACTTAGATCCTGGTCTGGCAGCACACCCTCGCTCGCGGGTGGTTTTGTGGGGGTGTGACAGTATCGCTTGAGGACTTCACATTCCTAGGCGCTACACCTAGGAACCTTTATTCAGCCCATTTTCTTCTATTCTCTTCTCCTACTTCACAACTCTTAATTTGGCCTCGGGGATTTAACTATTACTGCAAAATTAAACCAAAAACTATTATTAAGACTCAAACAACTAAAATTAACTAAAAACCATAGAAAAATAACTCAAGCGAACTCAAAACCGACTCATTTACTATACAAAATACATGGGAAAATAGGATGTTTTGGCAACACATCAAACATCCCCACACTTATTTTTTTTTCGCCATCGAAAAATACCACAAATGAAATCATAACCAGGCCAATAATTTCTAGCTTAGCAATTCATTCTATTCACATTTCAATCAACAATAACATATAGCCTAGTTTGATTATCGGTATTTTGATCCGATTAAACCCAAACATTGACCTTTAGGTCCCAATGCATTAATTTATATTTATTATTCATGTTATCATTCAGCCTAATGGATATCAAGGCCTAGGTTTTAACCACTTAGGTTCTCCTACCATAGTATTCTAATATATATAGGTCTAAAAAATAATGGTTTAATGATGAACGGATTATGATTTAATTTGAGCAATTTTCAAAATTTAGAGAATCGATTCATGGATGCATCCACCAAGTAGCGATCCCAATGGGTAGCATGTAAATCTAAACTCAATTACCTAACCTAGAAGTGTATCCTATAAATCGCTATCCAGAAGGGAAACACATAGGCTTCGGCATTCAATACAAAGCTAACAAAAAGCTCAAACTTTGGAAAATGGACATATGCAAGCACCAACAATATAGAATTTATTTTTGTAAAAAGATAGAGATGTGCTTATATTTTAGAGACATATCTATATATAAATACAAAGGTACCCATCTTCTATTTTTGACAGTTTCGGTCACATCATTCAAAATAAGGCGGGAATCCACTAAAGCATCCTGATTTGTCAATTAAAGATTAATTTAGTTAATTACCGACACATAAGGATTTTAAGCATAAGAAATGGCTGGGCCTACCAATACATCAAAACTAGCTATAAAATTACAATTAATAAACATTTAGCCAATTAAGCACATTTATTAGCAAACTGAATCCTGATTGTACTATCATTTCCCATTATATTGCAGCATAAATCAAGAACATTTTTAAATTTTTCATTTTTTTTTTGGATTTTTGGGATTTTTAATTTTTTTTCAAACAAAACACACTAAAAATAAAAAGAAATTTAAAAGACGCAAGTCTTCCCATTCCCACACTTAAACGACACATTGTCCCCAACGTGTGATGGAAATTAAATAAAAATATAACACACTAAAAGAAAAACAAAAGATAAAACACAATAAAAAAAATAAATAGGAACAAACTCCCCTGAATTTGACTTGGATAAATGAAGGCGAGTTGGTTTCCTTGGTCTTCCTCGAATTTGTATGATCATTCGCAAATATCATCGTACCTGTAAATAAATGCACGGAAAATTGGAATTTAATAATAAAAGTTTTAAGTGATCGTCGGATAATAATATGAGTTTCACATTTTGCATCACAATAATACGAATTAAACATGTTGGTGATTATAATGATACGCCATTATTTTTTTATCTTTCAATTAGGGTTCGATTAGGATAATAATATGAGGTTTCTTCCTTTTCTTTTTGTTTCTTTCTCTTATCTTTCGATTAGAGTTGATTCGAACCCTAATCGAAAGATAAAAAACTAACGGCGTATCATTATAATCACCAACATGTTTAATTCGTATTATTGTGATGCAAATGTGAAACTCATATTATTATCCCCCAATCACTTAAAACTTGTATTATTAAATTCCATTTTTCCTAAATACACAAACAAAAGACTCGACTCGAAATTAATGAATCACGAAAAACATAAAACCATCAAAAACATAAAACCACCAAAATTATAAAATAAAGACAAAAGAGAAATAAAATAAAACAATTACAAATTGGTGATTACCTGGAAATCTACAGATTAAAGAAATGAATAGCGACTCGAAATTGATGAATAAAAATAGCAATTAAAAACTAAAAAAAATTATTTTCACTTGCACTGTGCGTATCGCCTAAAGCTACGAACAAACCAGGCGATACGTCTTGTATAGACTTTATCCAATATTCTCCTCTCCAGGCGATACGCCTGGAACGAAATTTCAAGGGATCCAGGATGATTTTTGGGACCTCAAAACTTTTCTATCGCTTTTTCATTACCTCAGTTGTGCCCAAAATTCCGTCCAACCGACCTAAACATCCCTAAACATACCCAGAGCATTTCCAAACTCAAATTCATGATCGTGAATATCTTGAACTTCTTGCAAACACCGAAAAATACAAAAACGCAAACCGAAAAGACACGAAAACACAAAAATGCAAAAATCTAAAAAAATTTACAAACTTTACAACCTAGGCACTTATTCAATCACCTCCTATCCTTTAGACAACTTCTGAATCTACCATCCGGAGTTCTTGATTTCACATCCTTAATCAGCAAACTACTAGTAATTTCCCAGTTTTCCAATTAATGTTTCACAGTTAATCTGTTAACTACCAAACAACCAAAAATCATCAAATCCAACTACCCTTTAACTTTCCAATGCTTGAAACGACCCGTAAGAAATCTAATGTTTCCTAGAAAGCTCAATGTAGGGTCATTCTCACAATCAAATAACACAAGCCTCCCCACACTTGGACTAAACTCGGTATCATCACTAATATTAAAGTAATTTTACCCTTAAAAACACCAATTAAAGCTCTAGTAGTCCTAAGGGAAGGTCTACCTAGAATCAGAGGGCATATAGCATCATAGTTTGAATCAACTACTACAAAATCAATAGGGAACACGAATTTATTAATTTTAACAAGTACATTTTCAACTATTCCATTAGGTTTTACAATAGAACGGTCGGCCAATGATATGTTCATACGCGTAGGGACTAGATCTCCTAATCCTAAGTGCTGAAAAACAAAAAACAAGGCATCACATTAATACTAGCACCGAGATCTGCCAATGCACGTGTAGTACATGAGCTACCGAATGTGCAATAGATCATAAACGTCCCTGGATCAGTCAACTTCTTGGGTAACCTATTATAGACAACTACTGAGCATTTAGCATCTAAAGTAGCATCAGACAAGGCCTCAAGTTTCTTTTATTAGACAACATATCCATAAAAATTTAGCATACATAGGCATTTTCTGTAATACTTTAATAAAAGGAAAATTAATCCTAAGTTGCAAAAAAATCTAAAAACTGACTATACTCTTGCGCATGCTTTTATTGAATTAATCGGGCGAGATATGGTACACCCTTGATATCTTCTGTTGATATCAACTTCTCTTTCTTTTGCTTCTCTACGGGTGGTTTCTTCACTGCTCGAGACTCGGACATCGGTACTGTACTTGCTGGCCTCAGCCTCGGATGCACCCTTCTGTCCGGAGTCTCCATCTCTATCTCCTAATTAATTAGTTTCTCATCGACCACCGCTGATGGACTCTCCACAACTCTACCACTCCTGGTGATAACCCCTCGGTTAGCCAACTCCTTTACCTGTTTAGCTATATCTCCCACTGACCTCTGTAAGTCTAGAAAAGCTGCTTGTTAATTCCTTAGTAATGTGTCATGCTCCATCAGCCTTTTCTAGGTCGCCTCATCTCTCGCTGTCATCTATGTCAAAATCTGTGTTTAGTTGGCCATCAGCTCTTTAATCTCTTTCATGCTCGACCCCTCATCTCCTCCACCATACTGATTAGATATTGGTTGAAAACTTAGTGGGTTACTATCTCTCCATCCTTCACTCAGACCACTCCTCCACCCGGACTAAAATGAAATACCGAACTGGTTTTGGTTTCCAATGTAGTCTACCTGCTTAGCAAAGACGAGCGGGCAGACACGAGTGTCATGATCGCCACGACACAACTCACACTTTGCAATTGTTTGAGTCATAAGTTATGGATCTATTTCTGCATTGCCTTGATGGTAGCCTGAGTAGCAGCGTCATAGCTAATATGATGGACTCCCCAGGTGTGGACAGTGTAGATCTAGTAGGCGCTAAGGTGACAACGCTATGATCCCCGGGAGTCTGCTGCTCCGCTATCGTGAAGCTCTCAAAAATATTTTTTCATTCATCAATCATGTGCTTCTCCATCATGTGCCCTCCCGCTAAAATGTTAAACTCCTTCGGAACAACATAGGTGAGATCATTATAAAGCTTCTCGATGATGTCCCACTCTATTAACCCGTGTTGCGGACATCTGCTCAGAAGAGTGTTGAATCGATCATAGCCCAAGTAATAAGGCTCGTCGGGTTCCATACGAAAAGAGTGACTTTCCTCTCGGATGCGCAAAGCCTTTGCTGGACGGTGATATTTATTCAGAAAATTTTGTTTCAAATCGGCACAGGTGGTGATTGAATTAGGAGGCAACGTATCGAACCAAACAGAGGCCCTGGTGGCGAGTGAATATGGAAAGAGCCTAAGATAAAGAACATCATTCGACAATCCCGTGAGGCCGAATGTGTTGCAATAACGCACAAAACGAGAGATGAAGGCAGCTACTTCTTCATCATTAAGCCCATTGAGTTGAATGGAATTCGAAGCGCGTTTATAATGTGGGATGGAACTTGCCAATTTTTGGTGTTAGCAATCATGGTTTGAGCAATGGCAAACCAAGTGTCATCGTCTCTAGCGCTCGACTGCTCGTGAACAGGGATACGTGTTGCCATGGTAAGATCAGAGAATGGAATGGGTGTGGTGTCACGATTGATAGGTGTAGAAGTGGATGATTTAGATTGAGTGATGGTGAAGATGAAATTTTCCAAGTCCGCACGAAGACTTTTGTCACACCCCCAATTTCCACTAATAGAGTTTTACCATGTGGGGCGTGACAAACTAGGATCCTACTCCATTAGTTACACCAAACAACAACTAAAGATAAAATGGTTTGCATTTTATTAAAAGATAAAAAAATAAGAGTTTTACATTGCGGAAGCATAAACCAAAACATTGTCAATCAAAGCAAAGTAATTCATACAAAAATAACGATGACAGAGTTGGAGGACTCATGCATGCATACTCGTGATACTCGAACACCTGCGACCTGAGAGAAACATGTTTAAAGAAAAAGTATCAACCAAAGGTTGGTGAATTCATAAGTTTTGATATCAAGTTAGGTTTTAGTCTATGGACCCAACAGTTATATAGTCCATAAATAAGTTGTAAAGTTTATACCATATTTCCATATCCTAGGTAGGTAGCCTAAAGTTTCATGTCACCTAGATAGTTCGTAATCGACGCTGACTAATATGTTGTTGGAAAATTCCTTACGTGTTTTTTCTTCCACGTGTTCCACCTGAAACAACAGTATGTCAGGTTAATATTGTTCTCAGTCCGACCACCAGTCGGGTGGTGCATCCCGTGCACCGCTGAGCGGGGTCCTCAATCCCCTGTAGTACTACTTAACATTACCTCGCTATCCCATCTTAACGGTCTGATTTGTAAGGACTTTAGTTTTGTTTGGTGCTAAATAATCTAGTACATGTGATATGTTAGAAATATAAAAGCTGTATAAAATTAGTAAAAACTTTTGCATGTTCTCTCCCCCAAAAGTAAAGAGTAAATTGGGGCCGTGAAACTCACATTTGGGTGCATAGCAACAAAAGCACTTGAATAAGTGTAACACAATATGAGTTACCTAATATACGTATATTCAATTCAGTCAGTGTTTATCCAGGGAACCCATTGTTCAACCACAACGTAAACGATCAAATTTGCCTAACAACTAAAAAGTAACACAGAGTGACTCAAGACCGACATGATGAACCGAGGACACATTGGTTAATTTTGATCTTTATAGTGTTATGATAAATTAAGTTCACATGATTTCGTATTACCATTCAATTTCAACTTTTACATTAACAGTCCATTAGCATACGAATTCCTATAAAGGTTTCCTTTAGTGGAAAGTTCTACCATACACTCATACATACGTCCAAATGTTTGATATAAAACATATACATCTTGATCATGGAAAATCACATAGCATATAAGTTAACAAGTTCAACCAACACAACCCATGCGGTGTGAAGTTGACGGGGCAGCTTCACACAGTCTTTTCATTCCCACCAGTGTAGGAGACTTAGGACTTTGAATGATGTATGATTTGCATATTATTTCACATCATACTTATGGTCCCTAACATGAAACGATTACAAAAATAGCATTACAACATTCGTTATGAATACATGTAATTCTACACGACTTGCGTCAAAATTGATACCCGTTAGGTCTACCCATAACCGGACTTAAACTCAGATTTAGGCTCCCAAATTTGGATACATGTAACTCCCTATATTATAAGCATATTTCATGAAGAACATAAGAGCTAGTTCTCATCATAGCATGATCATAACACTGGCACAAATTAGAAATTTCTAGAACTGTGTTATTTGCACACTGATCTTGTAGCTATAGTGCCAGTTCTCAAACAGAGGAATTATGTTGTGTCATTATAGCCAAAAGAAGGATAAAACACCAAATTTTATTATGCAAAAAGAATCACTCAATTTCGTGAAGAATTGAGTGAGTTATGATATTTCCAATATGGTGAAAATTCTGGATAGCTAGTGTTAAGAGAAATTATTGCCATTTTGCTAATTAGTCAATAACATGACCTACGCATAGAATTTGACTTTCAAGTTTTATAGGCATCTAATTTCATGTTTTTTAGGAAACTTTTATCTAGAGGTAATTCACCAAAAATCAAGATAACATTCTCATAATAACAACACGTGCGTAAATTCTGAAATATAGCGGTTTGCACACCAGAATTGTGGGGATTGTTTCATGGTTCAAACTATTGTCATTGGGAGTGTATCTATAGTCATTTTATAGTTAAGACATAGAGTTAAATTATGCAAAATAATCATCTAACTCCGATCAAAATTGTGTAAATTATGACCATTTAAACTTGGACCATTTTCTGGCAAGATTCTGTCCGAAACGAAGTGTACAATTTTGTTACCTAAAATTTGTTTTTCCCTAGCACTCGGCTTTTAATCATTATGCATCCTATCATACAGCAATTTGTATTTAAGATGAACACTAATCTCAGATTGTAAACATATCCAACCATTGCGTTAAACCCTAACATGTATTACACACTGATAGGTTTCAGGCACTACAAGCAAACTTAAACAATTAAGGGTGCATGCAACCTAAAACAAGATCTATGTTTTCAATATTGAACCTATAAATATGAACATAATATGAAACCTAGTAAACAATAATATAAATAAATAAACTACTAAGACAGATAGGGTTATATACCTCTTAATTGTTATAGTAAACAATTATAATAATCCTTCTTGACTTCAAGGAAGCGAGCACCACAAACGTCATGCCTATGATGGGATCACACCTAAAGACTCGAAAAAGAATATTTAAATAAGGTGGGATGAACTATAAGGAGTTCGTCCACAAGGAGGGAGAAAGAAGGAGGCGAATACTCAAGCCCGATGAGCGAACTGGAATGAACCACCAAGGCCCTTATTTATAGCCTTGGATTCTCTCCTTAGTTCAGTTATCCCACAAATGTGGGATAGAGAATTTTAAAATTCCCTTGGCAAAAAGGAGGATTTCGAAATTTCCAATGTGGGATAGAATTTTTTCCCAACTAATCAGCTATTGAATAATTTTTATTTAATCATTCTATTAACCAAATCGTTAACTAGCCTCCTAAATAGTTTCATTTAATTATTAACCATAATAATTAATAAACTATTTTTCCCTTTTCCATTATTTATTAATTCTACTTTTATCGAGTCTTGAGAGCAAACCGAAAGGACTATGCTGCTATCAATTATAGTTATGGACTTAGACGCTTAATCCAACAGTCTCCCACTTTGATAAGTCTAATAACTATAACTTCCTAACCGATCAACAAAATTGTAGCTTCCAATGAATGCTTTAAATTCTGACCTAGTCAGTAATGTGTCCTATTATAAGAGATCATATAATCATCTGTTCTACAAGATATCATTCGAACATGAGACATGGAATATAATCAATCTCATTGTCCAGTACTTTGTTCCCCGATTTCCGATTTGTAATGACATAGAACTTCTAATTGAACATATCAATTTAGTCCTTTCCGGGCCTGGCACTATAGTTCAACAATAAATCACCGAGGGACCCAAGGATATCGCTTTTTCCTGTTAGGGCAAAAGGAACGAATAAACTTTGACTTATACGCTTGCACCATCTACTCATGAAATCATGCACAACAACATGTTTTATAGCATCGAGTTACTGATGCGTTTACGCATCATCAATGCACAACTGACTTGTAAACCACAACTTATATATCTCCGTTTAAAGATTATAAGATATTATCAACTCAGAAATACTCGTGATAAATTCCATGAAGTAATTCTCTGAGTGTTGGTTACTCCAATATTTAAATCTCCATTTCGATATACTCATGGACTTTGCAGCAATACAATTCCTATGTCTAAAGTTCCTTAGACAATCTACCGTTCCATTCATGACAGTCTTAATTCACTACTTACTTCCAAAAGTATGATCGACTGTGGAGTTTTTGAATAATCTAATCATTCTGGAAGTAAAACATGCAAAAAATGAAACACAATAACGAACTTTTGACAAAAGGTAGTAATCAAACTTATAAATAATTCTCTGTTATTTAATCAGCAAAATTGAATTACATATACTTTTTTATAAGTTTCAACCAAACTATCTAACTACTAAAACTGTCATCATCCTTCAGACCAATGCTCCTAGCATGCTGATGGTGTTTGACCCTACTCATACCATTTGTGAGTGGATCTGCAGGATTCTCTTCTGATGATACCCTCTTCACAACGATGTATCCTTCTTCTACTTTATGTCTGATGAAATGGTAATTTCTGTCAATATGTCTAGAATTGCGATTATCTCTTGCTTCCCTTGTCAAAGAAACCGCCCCTTCATTAACAAAGAAAAGTTCTATCGGCTCCTTAATGGTTGGCACGAATCCAAGATCTCCGATGAAATTCTTCAGCCAGATTGCTTCCTTTGATGCTTCGCTTGCAGCTATGTACTCTGATTCACAAGTAGAAACAACCACTGTCTCTTGCTTGGAACTTTTTTAAGTAAATGCTCCTCTATTTAAGGTAAAGATCCAGCCAGTTTGAGAACGGAAGTTATCTCTATCAGTTTGAAAGCTGGTGTCACTATACCCAGTCACTCTCAGTGTATCACCGCCACCAAGTACTAGGACCCAATCCTTAGTCCTTCGCAGATACTTGAGAATATTCTTAACCGCTACCTAATGAGCTTTACCTGGATTTCCCTGATAACGACTGACCATGCTCAAAGCAAAAGACACATCAGGACGTGTACATGCTATAGCATACATGATAGATCCAACGGCGGAAGCGTATGGAACTTTACTCATTTATGCTATCTCTTCATATGTACTCGGGCTCTAAGTTTTACCTAGTTTGGTATTACTCTGGATGGGCAATACTCCTTTCTCAGAGTTCTCCATACAGAATCGTTTGATTACTTTATCCAAGTAAGTACTTTGATTCAGTCCAATTAGCCTTTTACTCCTATCCCTTGAAATCTTTATTCCCAGAATATAGGCATCCTCTCCTAGATCCTTCATCGCGAAACACTTTCCAAGCCAAGACTTAACATCTTGCAAGGTTGGAATGTCATTACCTATAAGAGGTATGTTATCAACATATAATACCAGGAAAGTGACTATGCTCCCACTAGCTTTGACATATACACAGGACACATCCTCACTTCTGGAGAAGCCACACTCTTTGATTTTCTCATCGAAGCAAAGATTCCATCTGCGAGACGCTTTTTTTAATCCATAAATGGATTTCTTTTTCAAGCTTGCACACTCTATTGGGGAACTTTGCATCCATAAAACCTTCTGGCTGACTAATGTAAACATCCTCAGCCAACTTCCCGTTTAGGAAAGCATTTTTGACATCCATGTGCCAAATTTCATAGTCATGAAACATAGCTATGGCTAGCATCCTAATATATTTTATCTTAGCCACTAGTGAGAAGGTCTCTTCACATTCAACCTCTGGGATTTGAGTAAATCCCTTCGCCACCAGTCGTGCTTTGAATGTGCTTACATTACCATGCATATGCGTCTTCTTCTTGAAGATCCATTTACAACCAACCGTCTTCCGACCAGGTTGTTGATCAATCAAATTCCAAACTTGATTGTCGTACACGGACTTGATATCGATGTCCATTGCCTCTTTCCATTTTGCTGCCTCAGGGCCTGCCATGGCTTCCTTGTAGTTAGCTGGCTCATCAAAATTCACCAGTGTAAAATCATTGATGTGCTCATCTGTAGATGTTTGGAAACCATAGAACTCAGGTCGCATGCTAATTCTACTAGAAAGCCTAAGAGGTAATGAAGTGTCAACCGGTTCAACTGGAGTCTCTTCCTCAGGTTGAACCTTAGTGGTTTCAGAGGTTCCTTCATCGGCTGACTTTTGAATCTCTTCAAGGTCAATGGTGCTCCTACTGTCCTCTTTGCATATGAGCTCTCTCTCTCGAAAGACTCCTTTTCGTGCTACAAAGACCACTTTTTCACTAGGATCTATTGAACAAATATCCAAAGGACTTCTGTGGATAGCCGATGAAATTACATCACTCACTACGAGGTTCAAGCTTATCATGAGTTTCTTGTCTGACGAAATCTTCACAACCCCAAACCTTAATATGTCCTAACGAGGGAACTCTTCTTGTCCACATTTTGTGAGGTGTTTTTTCAAGCTTCTTTGTAGGGATAAGATTAAGAATGTGGGCGGCAGTCTCTAAGGCATACCCCCATAATTAGATTGGAAGTGAAGCTCAACGCATCTCTTAGTCACACCATTAAGTTGTGGTGTCCTAGGAGGTGTCAATTGTGAAACTATTCCACATTCCTTAAGATAGTCGTGGAATTCGATACTAAGATACTCTCCGCCTCTATTCCACATCCCTTGTGGTCGTTCTAAAGGGCCAACACACGTCTGTGTGTATGAGATCTAACAAACCTTCACCTCTTGTACAGCAAGTAATCCTCAGTAGAATAGGTGCATTTGTCATCTTACCCAAAAGACAAGATTCGCATGTATCATCTGGCCTTAGGTCAAATGATTCCAACAACCCATCCTTTTGGAGTTGGTTCCTGCGTTTCTTGTTAATGTGTCAACGATGGCAATGCCACAAACACGCTTATGGTACTTTTCCACAAGGTCCTTGTTCATCTCGTACGGCCAGTAATCCTCATAGAATATTTGCAGTTCAGGAGTCATGGTGGCAACCATGATGCAAGCAACGTTTGTTTCATCTTTTTCATGTTGCTTGTAGGCGGCTAAATCATCAGCAGTGGTTGTCTTTTGGTCAATATCAAGTAGCTCCTTTTCAAGGACATACTCCTTGTCTTCATAACGAAGGGACATTTTGATGTTACGCATCCAGTCGTTGTAGTTGGTGCCATCCAATGTCACCTTTGATCCAAGCCAGGTTTTTACACCTTCCAAGGTTGGAATGTCATTCCCAAATAGTAGTATGTCATCTACATACAATACTAGAAAAGTTATAATACTCCCACTAGCCTTCTTATACACACAAGCCTCATCCTCGTTCTTGATGAAGCCAAATTTCTTTATCTCTTCATCAAAACGCTGATTCCAACTCCTTGATGCTTGTTTCAATCCATAGATTGATTTCTTTAACTTACACACTTTATTCGGATGTTTTGGATCGACAAAACCCTCGGGCTGAGCCATATAGACATCTTCCTCAAGATATCCATTTAGGAAAGCCGTTTTGAAATCCAATTGCCATATCTCATAATCATAATGGGCGGCTATGGCAAATAATATCCTTATCGACTTTAGCATTGCCACCGGCGAGAAAGTTTCATCATAATCAACCCCTTGTGTTTGAGTGAAACCTTTTGCTACAAGTCGAGCTTTAAATGTGTCTAAGTTTCCATGCATGTCGGTTTTCTTCTTGAAAACCCACTTACTTCCAACTACCTTGGAATTAGGAGGTCGCACTACCAAGTCCCATACTTGGTTGGCATGCATAGATTGCATCTCATTGTTCATAGCTTCCAGCCATTTGTCCGATTCGGAATCGGTCATTGCATCATGGTAAGTGATTGGTTCATCTGAATCTACCACATAGCATCCCTCCATGAAAAATCCATATCTTTCAGGTGGACTACTAGTTCTACCAGATCTGCGGACGTTGTGTGTGTTTTGATCAATCATTTGATCATGTTCAACAACCTTTTGTTGAGGGCTAGCTTCAACCAAACGTGTATCGGCTTGTGGTTCTTGATCCTCCTCAAGTTCCACCGTTCTTCCACTAGTTCCTTCCATAAGGAACTTAGTTTCCAAGAACTCGGCCTTTCTAGCAATAAATACCTTTTGCTCTGTTGGATTGTAGAAGTAATATCCTATAGAATCTCTAGGATATCCTACAATATACACTTAGTGGACCGGGGATCTAGCTTGTTTGAAGCATCATGTTTTACATAAGCTTCACAACCCCACACCTTTAGATAAGATAAGGATGGAACCCTTCCATGCCATAACTCAAAAGGTGTCCTTTCCACTTTCTTGGTTGGGGCCATATTCAAAATACGGGCCGCTGAGAGTAGGGCATAACCCCAAAATGATAGAGGTAATGAACTTCTACACATCATAGATCGAACCATATCCAATAGGGTTCGATTCCTCCTCTCCGATACTCCATTATGTTGTGGAGTCCGAGGTGGACTAAGTTGTGAGACAATCCCACAACTCCGAAGATAGTCTTGAAAATCATTGCTAAGGTATTCACCTCCTCTATCCGAACGGAGGATCTTTATTGTCATGTTGAGTTGATTTTCTACTTCATTCTTGAAGATTTTAAACATTTCAAAAGCTTCATCCTTGTGTGCTAACAAGTACACATACCCATAACGACTATAGTCATCGGTAAAGGTGATGAAGTATCTTTCACCATTCCTAGATGTTGGCTTAAAAGGTCCACATACATCCGAATGTATGATCCCTAGAAAATCCTTTGCCCTTTCCGTAGTTCCACTAAAAGGTGCCTTAGTCATCTTCCCTTGAAGACAAGATTCGCATACATCATATGAATCGCATTCATTTGTTTTCAAAATACCACTCTTTTGCAATGCTAGTATGCGGTTCTTATTAATGTGACCAAGGCGGCAATGCCAAATGTAGGTGTCACTCAAATCTCTTTTGAGTTTCTTGGTGGTGGTTTGGTATATTGAGCTATTACGTGAAGTGTTTTCATGAACCAATTCATAAATACCATTTGAAGGGCTAGCTTTAAAATACAACACTTCATTCATTGAAACATGGATATCATTGTTAACAAACTTAAAATCGTATCCAAAATGTCTTAAACGGGAAACGGAAATTATGTTCCTAGTCAAACTAGGAGCATACAATACATTATTCAAATTTACTTCCAAACCACTTGGAAGTTCCAAAATGTAGTCTCCTTGGGCTTCAACTTGAACTTTCGCTCCATTACCCATGAAGAGACTAACTTCTCCCGCCTTCAATTGCCTATTTCTTTTGAACCCCTGCAACATATAACATATACGAGTTCCACATCCGGTATCCAATACCCATGTGTTAGAAGAAATGGCATTAAGCTCAATATAAATCATAAAGGTCTTACCCGAGGTTTGACCTTCATTCTTCTTTTCTTTCAACCCTTTGAGATAGGTTGGACAATTCCTCTTCCAATGTCCTACCTCACCACACTCAAAGCATGGGTCATTTGAAGCAACCTTTTGCCTCTTCTCCTTCGGTTTGGGGGCTTCTTTCTTGCCCTTCCCCTTGACGAATCCCTTTCCTTTGGCAACCTTTGCCTTCGAGGAACTAGAGGTAGAGCGAGACCTCTTCTTGCTACTACCTTCATCGATCGTTAGAACGGGCAAAACACTTTTGCCCATCCCTTGCTCAGCCGTCTTGAGCATCCCGTGAAGCTCGGGAATGGTCTTCTCCCAACCATTCATGTTGTAGTTCATCACAAATATGTCAAACTTCTTTGACAAAGAGTTGAGGATCAAATCCGTAGCCAACTCTTTTGAGACGGGACAATTGAGCCTCTTTAAACGATCAATGAGGCTTTTCATCTTAAGAACATAGGATGAAACCGTTTGTGACTCGTCCATACGACATGCATGGAGTGCTCGAACCGTTTCGAAGCGCTCGGCCCTTGCCTTTTGTTGGAACATTTCCTTCAATTGGCATATCATGTCGTATGCCCCATGATTCTCTAAATCCTTTTGTAGCTCGGGGATCATACTTGCTAGCATGAGGCATGAAACTTGGACTGAGTCCTCGGTGTACCTTACCCAATCGGCATAAGCCTCAACGTCTTCGACATCGGGTTCGTCGGGGTTAGGATCGTCCAACACATAAGACTTCTTTTCTTGTTTGAGAACAATTCTCAAGTTGCGGTACCAATCCACGAAGTTGTCTTGGTTGAGACGATTCTTGTCTAAGATGGATCTTAGTGATAGGTTATGGACGTTTGTGGCGGGGATGATTTCGTTATTATTGACCATCTACAAAATTTAACAAAGTTCTATTAAGTATTTTTGATATCAATATAAAACTTTTAATTTTATTAATACCCTTTTATGTCTCATAGACAATTAATAAATTAAAACTTAGAATCCAACGTTACATTTAAGTTGTGGTTAGGTGACCTTTATCCCACTTCTTAAATTAACAAGGTAGTCAACGTTTGACAATTGCAACTCCTTGCAACTTCTAGTAGTATGGGATCGGTTAAACATCTTATGTTTAGTTGGCATGTTTAATCCCATCAACGCCTTTGGTTCCCCATGCTTCGGTGACCCTATTCACATGGTCTCCAAATCAAGTTGTCCTACTTATACACACGTGTAGTTTATACATACAAGTGGTTAGGTGACCTTTATCCCACAAATATGGTAAACCTACCCCAAGTTTACAAGTTCCTTCAAATATGGTTAGGTGACCTTTATCCCATAAAGAGTTTACAAGTAAATTGAGTGTTGTATAAAAGGATGGCGTTTAAACTTGTTTTTAAAAAGGGTTGTTTTTAGTTTTCATAATTCTAGTGTAGAAAACTATATGTACCATACAATTCACATGCATTCAAATGTATGGTACCCTAGTGTTGTTTGAAATCCACATTTCATGGTCCTTTTAATAAAACCCATTTTATTAATAAATCATCATCAACTTACTAAAACCCATAGTATTAGTCTTTGTTAATGATATTTTAAGAACCGGTTTTAGCTTGTTAATGTTTATTAGTTTGTTTTAGCATGCATATCCAAATATCATCCAAACATGAAAATAAACAACCACACAAGCATAATAAAAATAGGTGCATAGCCATAGCCAACTATTGACAACACTTGTTAGCCGAAACAAGTGTGTGCCAAGGTCTCTCCTAAGGGACAAGATCACACAAGTGATGTGTAGGTGAACTCCCACTTGACCCCGCATCCAAATGCTTCAAGTGGCCTCCTTTGGTTGTGTTTTGCTTCACTCCTTTGGGCATCCAAGATCCTCCATCTTGTGCATTCCTCCCTTTTACAAAATATGGATCCTAATACATTTTTTCTAGTAAAACAAAATGCACCTAATCTATTACATTACATACCAAATGAAATAAATAGATTACATGCCCAAAATGAGGAACTTGAAATTATTACAACTCTTGAATAATTACAACAAGCACAAACATTCACCACAAACAATCACAAGGTCTTTTGGCTAGGCTTTATGCACCAAACATATATCTAAAAATACATCCATATGTACAAATGGTTCCCTTTTAACCCATTTCCTTTTTCGGTCCAACACAAAACCGAAAACTTGGGTTTGTTGTCCAAACAACAAAAACAACAAAATGATAAAATGTTTTAATCTTTCAAGATAACCACATGCATGTTAGTGAAGCATCTTGAAAGACAAAGGGAAACCATGAACAAAACTTTCGGTTTGTGGTATGAGGAACCAAAACTAAGAGTTTTGTGGAGCTAACCAACTAGCTCTTTGAAGCATGCATCCATATAAGCGGCTCTAGATGCCATTGTTAGGTTTTAAGAACTTTATCAAAGTCATTTTAACTCCTTAAAATGTAAAACGCAGCGGAAAAATCAAAACCATAGATTGATTAGTTGATGTTAAAACCGATTTTAACACTTGATTATAAAACCAAACCGAGGATCCAAATATGTATGCATGCTATCAAAACTAAAACCAACCATAGGGCGTTTTAGATTTACCTTCTTCCAAGCTCAAGATTATGAAGAAGATGATGTGAATGAACCGGCTTGCTATCTAACTTGAAAGCCTCAAGTGATGATACCCACGAGCTCGAACAACAAACACCTTTGTTGCTAGGATTTGGTGAAGATGAACACTCTTTGTCTCCTTACTTGAATCCGAATTCCACACACTTTTTCACCCTTGGGGCTGATTTCCTTTAAGGAAAAACGGATGGGAGAGAGAGAGAGAGAGGAACTTGAGTATTGGAGAAGCAAGTAATTAATGACTAGTCCCTTAAACAAGGTTGCATGCCTTGTTTAAATAAAAATCACAACCACCCTCTTAATGGGAGGTGGGTGAACGTGCAAGAGGAGAGAGAGAGGGGGGGAAAGCTTTTCAAACCTTTTGAAGTTCCCTCCCATGCATCTAGTCCATTCCCTTGTCCACATTCATTTGGTCATGCTTCACTTGACCCATGTAACATGTTACATGTACAAATATGGTGTAACATATAAATATGTTTCATGTAACAATTTATTTAACCAATTAAATAATATTGTTGCCATACTTCTCTAATTTAAATCATCCATATGATTTCACACAAGTTCGATTAATTAGAAACCGATTTCTAATTATCTTCTATAAGTGACATTTATTTAATTGATCATATCTAAATAAATATCCATTGGGTGTTTGTCTAGCTCGTTATTGGGTATGACCCGTCTTGGATCATAACGTACTAGCCACATCAATCTAGTATGTGTCTTGGGCAGACCGAGTCCAACATATATTACTGAGTAAAAACATTTATTAAGAGCAAAGTCCATCCCTGCTCTCATGCATGAGAAGTGGTAAAATATAACCAACCCATAATCCCAACCAATACCTTTAAAGCACTCTCGCGTGAGTCCCGTATTTGTTTACATGGACATAAAACACACAAATGCATGGCTCAAAAACAAAACAAGAAGAAAGGTGTAGGATGGAAGGAGAAGAATTGAGCACCTGAACAAATGGGAGAAGGTTGGTATTTATAGAGCTGAGTACGAACGACATGACTCGTTCCTGTCAGGGGGAGCGTCTGAAAAAAAAAAGTCTATGAACCTTGCCGTTTTGTGTAGTTGGGCACGACCCGTGCCATGGTTGAGCACGACTCATGCTAAGGTTGGGCACGACCTGCTCTAAGGTCAGGCATGACCCGTTCTGACCTTAAATCAACTTCCTCTTGGTCAGATACTCAAAATTTAGATGTTACCCTAACTTATATTCTAGCATGAGCTATGCTTTCGCGAAGTTGTGGATATTTTTCGGCCGCAGTATTGTCTTCTAGCTATCGTGCTCCAGGGTGTGGTTGAGTTTGGGTGTTACTACCTTGTCTTGACTCGAGAGAGAAGAATGAGGGATTTTTTCCTTCCTGCAGTGGCACAGGACGTACTCAGTGAGTCACGCCCCTTGTCTTGGCCCAAAATCACTAAGTCTCCAGTTTTTCTTCATTGTTTTTTTTCCATAATTGACTTCTTCTGTGATTTTGTACTTGGGTTGAATATTTTGTCAATCCTTTGAACGTTTAATATGTTATCAATCCTTGACGAAATAAATATGTACCTATACGTCCATTATCAAAAGATTTTCTCCTTATATAGATATTTAAAGTGAACTTTAGTGTTCTAATAAAACATGTTCACATTTTAACTAATTATCACCAAGATTATTAGACCTCGTATCCATTCACTTTATTTATTCATTTGTATATGTTTCTATATTTGAGACCCGATCATTTAATCCTCGTATCCTATTCATTCGACCCACTCGATGCATGCACTCAACCCGGCTTTACCCTCAAACACGTCAACTTGCATGGCTCATGACCAACCATGCAACCGCCACCTTCACCCGATCCATTCCATCCCTTCATTGGTTTTTAGTAACCAAAAACCACACCTTGGCACCCCCTTGCTACATCCTAACTAAAACTCTGTTCACACACTATCTAGTAAAAAAATATGCTACCATAAACATCATGATTTATTTTGTCTAGGATAATAACCAAAGGTACATATGCTCCCTACAACCAACACAACTTGAATTGTCCCTCCCTTACACCCATCTCTTGAAACCAGCTAGAGGACCAAACCAAGACTCACATGAACCACAAACTTAGAACCACCTTATCCCCTATCCTCTTTTCTCCTTGGTTCGACCAGATCAAAACCCGATCCTTTATCCCTTTCTTTTATAGAAATCGGCCCCAACACACGCCACATATAATCAAGATTTTCAACACTTAAACCCATCTTCAACTAACCCTCGATCTCCTTCTCGGTCACTTGACCCTCACCTGACCCCTCTCTTTTTCTCGTTTCCACGCCTGCATCGAGGTACCATGAACGGGCTCCAACACCAACCCAAACCCTAGAATTTGAGCCATCTATTTAAACGTCTTTTCATCCTACCCATTCATTTTCTAACCCGAATGCCTCCCACCACTCTCTCTTATCTTCTTCTTTAACCGACACACAATCTCTCTCTCTCTCTCCCTCTCTCTCCCTGGTTTTCTCACTAAAACACCACTTTTCTCCAACAATCAAGCCCCAAAGAGTGATTTAGGAGCTAAACAAGGAAACTAGATCAATAACTCACTTTCCATTCCATCGATTCAAGCTTTGTGAGGGTCTTGTCCCTTTTTCTTGTTCATTTCTTGAATGAAACTTATGTTTCATGTTCAATATCGGTACTGTCTTATTTTTTAGCAAGTCTTGATAATTTTGGTGGATTAATATTTAAAACATTCTAAAAACACTTACTTTGTTTAAAAAAAAACTTGATTTTTCATGAGTATTTACTAGATCTATGATATTGCTAGTGATACACAACCTAAAACATGTTTATTTTTAGATCCATGGAAGCATTATGTGCATTGTTACAAAACTTTGTGTTAAACTTGCGTAAATCTCATAAAATCTTGGTATTTGTGGTTAAAGTCCCAAAACAACTTATTACATGATTTGGTCTCTTAAAAACTAACTTTAACATGTTTCCTACAAAATTTGTGAAAACACTTTGGTTAAAAATGAGTTTAAAGGCTTTTAAACACCAGAAGAAGACTTGAAAACCCTAATTTTGGACTCAACAATGAATTTGTTTTAGATCAGGTCCTAAAGACTTTTGTAACTAAGGGGGCATAAAAACATTACAAAGAAAAAGACTTGATTTGGGAAAAAATCGGTACAAAAACCGACGCATTTTAGAGCCTGAAAAGCCTAATTTTGATTAGATATATTTTTACAAGCTAAACTTGGTGTTTGAAGTGTTTTGAGGATTAAAATAAATTTATGTATGTTTGCCGCGTGTTTTAGAAACCAAAAGTGTCATAAGACGAGTCGCAGGGATGAAAGTGACAAAACCGACACTATTACCGTTAAACTATCATTTTAGGAATGAAAAATATATTGACTTATAATTCTAGTATCTTGTTATAAAAATAAGGTTATTTTATTAAAAGATATTATTTTATGAAAATATTGGAAAATACCACATATTTGATAAATACCGAGAAAACGTATATTTTTGGACTTTCGGCCTTAGAAATTTTGTATTTCCTTAAAAATCCAAAAATCAACTATACTTATTAATGAATTAAATATTATCCTTGACAATTTATGCAAATATAAATACTTATGTATTTTGGTGAATAAATGTATACACATTTCACTATTTTTCCTGAACGTATACGAGACGACACATTTATTTGACAATAAATATTATTTTTATCAACAAATTACCAAATCACTGAGGGTTACCTAGACATCAAGACTTGCCCAGTTATTTGGGTGACATAGATGTCGACCCAACCTACCAGAGCTTAAGTTGTCTTAGTACTTGTTTTAGGACAACTAGGTTCATAACTGTCAGTATCATATCATACGGACTCACTTGCTTCATGTGAGCCTCACAACCTCTATCTTTTTAAACTATTTTAAGTACTTCTGGGGGATAACTCATACAATATTAATCATGCATCACAAATAGATAATTCTTACATATATTGATTACATGAGCTTTTCGTCCACTAATATTGTACCATGTTAATTCATATGATGAAACCCCAATATTAATTGAATCTGCTTAGTCCAAGTGAAACGATGAGTTGTGAATAGATCTATACGCTTAACGCCCCTACCCTTGATTGGTTGCTCCAATCCTGACTCTCGTTCTTTAGTCACCGGTTACATATAGTTACATAGGCCTTCGGTATCTTTGGACAGAATACCATGTGTGGGTAAACAGTTAGTTTCGGAGCTCCATGTTCATGGTAATAATATTACATTATCTTAACAAATTTCAAATAATGATTATCACATGTCAAAACTATTTTCCAAACTTCATTGTCAATCTCCTATCTTGCATGTATTTTAAAACCTGTGAACTCACCGACTTTATGTTGACCTTTTTAGGGTATGAATTCTTAGGTACAAAATTTGCTACATATCTGTGTGGATGTCTCATCATTTAGGACCTGAATCTATTGTTTTTGTTAACTGGAGTAATAATCATCCGGAACCACTTTTAGATATTTCTTTGCATAATATCTTTTGGTTTCATGCTTATAAATTTTAGTGAAAATGGTTTTGTAAAACAATATAAACAATTTACCTACTTATGATATTCCACTGCGAATTAATATGAACTCTTTTCAATCCAAAACGGGTCTTGTTGTTTAATCATCTTGAGGTCATCCTATATAGCCTTGACTATGATCCATCCGTCCATGCCCGACACTGAATTTACAGGGTGTGACAGACACTCCCCAAGGAACTGGTAGAAGAGAAGGGTAATTCATGTGTTAGGATTCCAAGTCTTTCGAACCGGCCTCCATTTATTTCCTACTTTCACTTCCATTAATTTTATTATGTTATTGTTGAAATTATCACAAGTTTGATAAGCCTACTAGAAAGTTAATAATCGTACAACCTCACATGCCTCACAAATGATCATTCGAAACTCAGCTTAGTATATGTATAATTTAAGTGAACGCTCGTGTCAAAGTGAAAACAAGCAAATAACATACGTTTGACAAGAAATCAAACGTCCACCGATCTCACTGGAATCCACGCGATCATCAGGAGAGCTTAAAAAGGGTTGTAAGGTAGACTGTGGCTAAGGGTATGGATATTCTTAGTATAAAAGTGGGAAAAATACAAAAATACCAATCTTTTATGAAAGACTTTATTCTTGTGAGTTTGAACTAGAATTTCTAAAACCTAAGCTAAAAGCCTTTTTTGTGCTCTTTATTCTTCTAACAATATTTTTTTTTCTTTTTCTCTATTTTATTTATTACATATTTTTCTCTCTCTCTCTTTTTTTTTCTAAAGAAACATTAATCCCAAAATAGGAATAAACACTTGATTATTAAGTTACAAAAGTCACTTCTTGAATATTTAATAAAAGATCACATTTGCCAAAAAAAAATGGGTTCAATATAAAAGGCTTTTTAGCTTAGTGGCTAATTTGAGATAAATATTACGGATATATGAAGAAAAATAGAGGATATACTCAAACTTGGTTAACTTAGGGATAATTTAAAGGGTAGGGGGTAGAAATTTAGATTGGAGAAACAGAAAAGTGGTTAAATTCCTAGTTGCTTCTGTCATTTGGTTACGCGTTTCCAGTTTTGTCATCCTTGAAATGTATTACCTTGGTAAGTTCTACATTTTATGTATCACTTGGCTTCTCATAGAGTTTTAACAAGAGAAAGAGCACGTGTTAGTATATGTACATGTTGTTAGGCTTAAATTCTCACTGAAAACATGGAAAAATTGTTAAATGTGATTTTGTATAAAGGTAAACTTTATGTTCTACTTGACAAAATTGCAAATATTTCATTTTTGTTTTAAATAATATCAATGGTTGTTTAGTTGTATTTGGAGACGCGGTCTTTTTGCAAGGTTTCAAAACAACTACGGATTTAATTGAAAATTTTTGTTTGTTTGAGATTTAAAAAAAAATATTGGGGTTCTACATGGGCATGTGTCGTTATTATTATTATCTCAATGTTATGTGATTAAATACTATAGATCACAACGTTCAAAGATCGTCACGATATATCAATTAGAATTTTATCTCAATCATATTCGTTATATAAGTTAAAACAAGATAACTCGAGTAATCCAAATATGTATGATGCTTGTGAGTAAGAATATTCAGGCACACAAGTAAAATACTAGTGAGGTTCTATAAAAAGTTTGAGGTTTAGAAGTAAATAATGAAAATACAGTATTTTACGCAATTTCGGTATTATCGAAATCAAATTATTTATATCTCAAAGTTGGAAATCAAGTAAATATCTATTTGTCATATTTTTGGGTATAAAATGTAAATATTCCAAAGTTCAAGGACCAAACCTGCACAATATGATACTTCAGGGGATAAATATGTATAAACAACCAAATGGGTGCCTGGCGATACGCGTACCATCCTCCCCTCCCCCTTTGCGATACGCCACATAGGCTGTTGTCATTGATGTAGCTTGCATTCATGTTTCAGCCTCATTTTGAACATGCTAAGTGTCGTTTTTTGCCTGATTACTCACTCGGACTCGTGTCATAACATAATTTCGCCCCTGTTAGTATAAATATCACTTCAGATACAAAAATTCTAACCTTTAGTTTCGTGAAACAATCCTTTAAAAACCCTAAGTCCATCATCAATCGTCCCAACTCAAATTCGGTCAATCCAGAGGTTGTTATGATCTCGTTTTCACCAACTGCTCATCCTTAGGTATGTGTAACAAAACCCCTTTATCAATTTCGTGTATCATTACAGTTTTATGTAGAGTTTTAGAAATGTCATTAATTTAGGGTTCCTAAATATGTATTGATCAATTAGAGCATTCTGTAATGAATTAGGTTATCAAATTTTGAGGGACATCATAAAATTTCATGTATTAAGAAAGCCAGAAGTTTATTTCATGCTTAACAAAGGTTTCGTATTAATTTGAGAAGCGGGTCAAATTAGGTTTTCTTAACGTTGTTTTGTTAGAATTGAGAATTTGAGATGAGTCAGGGCTTCATACTTTGGAATACATCGTAATATATTATCAAATATAAAAAGCCCTAGGCTTATTTCTGAAAGAGCGTGTAGTGGTGGATGGTGTCAATTCAAGTCAATATATGTAAACGAAATGAATAAGAACAAGGTAAATAAACTCAATCTTTGATTCAAACACTCAAGAACAGAGGGTTACAAAGACTCGGAGCAAAACACCTTTAGTTACACACAGTTAAGACTAAAAGTTACAAAATTCTAGCCTAACACTACTATATATAAGTGCCCAATCACCCGAACTGGGCTTTGTCCGAACTGACAGTTCGGCTGCCAGTTTGCCCAGAGTTCGGGTGCGGTTCGGCTATACTAGGTTTTCTTCACAAACTTTGATTCTTGTTTTTCTGGGCTTTTCTTCATGGATTTGGATAAACGAGGTATGATTCTCAGCCGTTAGGGCAGATTTGGAAAAACACACACTAGTGTGTGTTCTGTGGTGTTCTTCGTGTTCTTGAAGATCTCCATATTTTGGAGACTGATTTGATTCGATTTGCTACTGTTTATGGAGTGTTGGTGGCCACAACATTGTCGTGGATGGTTTAGCATCATATCTCGTGCATCATATTGTGTTTTTGAATCGTTTCTGGGCAGATTCAACTTCACCAAGTAAGTGTTCTTCATGTTCATTTTTTTCTAGATTTTTCCAAGTGTTTGAAGGTTTGAAGATTACCCTAGCGAACTTGCTGAGTTTTTAGTGAACCTCTGTCCTTTTTAGCGAACTTCCCCCAATTCTTAGCGAACTTGTTGAGTTTAGCGGACTTGAGGTTTGCTTTAGCGGACTTGAGTCCTTAGCGGACTTCAGAAGTGTCTTGGTCAACTTCTGGTGGCTTTAGCGGAGTTCTTTGGTTAGCGAACTTGACAACTGGGTTTTCGTTCAAGACGTTGTTAGAGGATCTTGATCGTTAAGAATGATAGAGGATCGACATACGAGTTCGACGAGCTAAGAATCATCGAATTTGGTCAAGAATTGACTGAGTTATGGAGCATTCACGGTTTTCCGGCGACGGGTTATGATTTTCCGGCGAAACTAGGGTTTGCAGGGGTCGATAGTTTTTTTAAGGAAGAAGGAGACACCACCAGTGATGTGGTACATGTTTATTGGAGAAGGGGAATGTTCTCTCTCTAGATTGTCGGTTAACCCAGCCTTTCCAAAATCGTTGTTGGATTTTGATTGGGTGCAAGCATGTGCGTGGGGTCCAGTTTCTAGGAAAGAGCCGTTATGCTCTTTTGGTTGTAATCTTTGATTGGATGAGAGAAAGGCGTGGGGCCTATCAGAAGAAATATTTGTTGAATGATTTTGCCTGTCGAAATCTCATTGGTTTAGAAAGTCATCGCGTGGGGCCCACCTAGAAAAAGAATACGTTGAATTCTCATTCCCTTTATTGTCTGTTGAATGCTCATTGGCTGGAAATCTCACGCGGGACCACCAGAGGACAAGATAACCGTTAAGTGGGCTGCTTTTATCGGCTTCTCATTGGCCAGATCCTCCACCACACGGATCAAGTTATTTCAGCCACTAGATCGAGTTTATACCAGCCGTAGATTTAAATAGAATGTTCCTTTTGATTGGTCCAATTCCATGGCACACGGATTGTGCTTTCTCAAAGCATAAATCTGATTGGTTGGTGTATTTTGACAAGGATTATGGTCTTTCTCATCAAATTTAATTGCCTAATTAATTTTTAGCATTACTTCGTTAAATGCGGTACTTTTTCTATCATTCTTTTATGAGATGAACGAGATAACGCCACGAACGGAATTGCGGAACTTTTTATTGGTCAAGGATTTATTCCAATTAATATATTGGGTTCTCGTTTATTGACGTATCGCGCACGTTTGCTATCGACCACTGGCGGGTTAGCTCTATTATCCGGTTTATTATGTAGCTTTTTCCGTTACGTCTCATGATTTTATTTTTAGCTGATGCGGCGCTGATGTCAGCTAACCGGATTAACTGGAATCTCAGTTAATTATTAGAATTTATCCGATTAAATCTCTCGAGAAGCCGTTACTTGTCGAAAATTGATGGAATTTTCCCAATTGCACCGGTTAAGTTAGAAATCATCACGGAATATTTTTCCGAGCTCATTTTTCTTCCCCAAAATTACAAAGACTCCGGTTATGATTATTTTCGCTCGAGATCTCAAATTTTCATAGATTTGACACTTATCTTTATTTTCGCATCCAACCTCAGTCACACAGATTATTCACAACTGTCAGCATTCGGCTTCCGGTTTTTAGGGAGTTTATCCGATTTCAGGATTTTTGTACATGTTTCTCTAGGCAACCGATCGCGACGGTTCGACTCTTCGCATTTGATTATTACGCTTCCGACTGGATGTTTTTGGAGAGATTTAGAGAAATAGGAGGAACTATTATGGAACTGGATTATCGGGTCGATTATCCGGAGTTAGAGCATGTTCGATGATTGATTGGTTTATCTAATTCGGTTTGTTGCGGTTTGACTCCGATGTTCAGCATTTTCTTAGTATTGTACCCGACCATGTGAACCGAGTGAGCGGAACACTTGGATCTCGACAGGAGAAACGAGAACAGAAGAAGCTTATTCAGACGGGGAATTTCTACATCAGAAATTCTCGGGTTTATCAGTTTCTCATTAAAGATGTACGGCAGAGCGATTCTTCAGCAGTTGAACAGATTTGAAAGCATCAGTCAAGGGGGAATATGTTGGAACTAAAATCTATGTGACTGACGCCATCAAATCTGTTTACCGTAGCATTCAACTGAAGAATCCATGTGAATTGATTCAGAGACACGGGTTGTGATGCACGAGGCTTGCGAGATTAGACCGAAGACCGTTTTCTGGAAAAGTCAACCGTTCGGGTCAACGGTCAACGGAAGATCAGTTCGAGCGAGTCAAGCTTTGGATTAATTAAATCAATTTTGATTTAATTAATATTTATGTTATTTGCTTTACTTGTAATTTCGTTCATTTATTTATGTTTTCTGTAGTCAGTCACCCTCACTATATATAGTGAGGGTGCCCATTACAAGTAAGGGAGTCTCTGAGTGTGGAGATGATGAAATCTTGTAGAGTGGTGTGAGATTCCATTCTAGAGAGAGAGACTCATGCATTTATAGAGAGAGATTGTGTGTTTGTCATGATTTCTTGTGTTGTAATCATTCGACTAGTTTATCATCTTTCTTGTGTTTTGATCTCCTAGATTCTTCATCATCGATCATCGTCTCTTGGGTTTTTGAATCCGACCCTCGTTTCTAGCTCACGATCGAGATTCTTGATGTGAAAATCGGTTCTTACATGCATCAACAAACTCCCCTTGGCAAATGCTGGTCAGTCTTTATATTTAGGATCGGTATTACTTAACACCTAATTAAGTTACAAGATTTACATGCAAGATTAACACTAGCTGAATTAACTTTAACCTTCACTTTACTCAGCACTATTTGCATTAACTCAACAATATTACACTGTGATAAGGATCAAAACATCCGTGTACAAAGTTTAAGACGAGCTATACTATATATAGTGCTAAGGGAAATCAATGATAGCCATTGATTTCCATACGATCATCTAGACCGTCCATTACAAATGTCAAATACAACTACCAAAAGAATAATCCTCGACAGATGGGATATCTTGCGTGTGATCAGCAACTATCTACTTTGGGAGAATGGCTTTGGCAGATAAGGAAGCAACTAAGAAGCTTTTGCAGGGATTAA
Organism: Deinandra increscens subsp. villosa; assembly: GCA_039602395.1. Lineage (NCBI taxonomy): Eukaryota > Viridiplantae > Streptophyta > Magnoliopsida > Asterales > Asteraceae > Deinandra > Deinandra increscens. The sequence continues at coordinate 37,945,392 of JBCNJP010000006.1, forward strand.
AACAACTGAAAAGACTTATCAGGAAAAGTCTGGTGTAACTCATTATCTGGTGGATAATCGAGTTCACCCGAAATATTCACTATAGGAGAAAGCTTGTTTCTTCCAGTTGAACTGCTTGTTCCGCTTGAACTCAAGATTTCCCCTCAAACTCAATCTTCACCCGGAACTACTCAAAATTTGCTTTCATTCGGAATCACCAAATGTGATATTCCTTAAAATCTCTCAAAGCTGATGCTGTCAAATTATTCTCCATCTTCGAAGCTATCTTCAAAATTGACTTGTAGTCACCTTTCTTTAATTTTCACTTTCACTCAAGTCATCACCAGGGGTATTCTTTCTCCTGTGAACTATAGGCAAGGTAACAGTTGGTGTGGCAGTGGCAACTTGTTCTCTGATGGTAAAGGGGGGTAGAGTTGGAGTTTTGGAAGGTGGTTTACTGGCTGTAGATGTAGGGCCGGAGGGAGGTGTTGCTGGAAAAATGTCACTCATATCTAGGTTACGAGTGGGCTTCTCTGTGAATGGAATGATAGGAGTGAAGTTGCTGGTTCTGTATATGGGGTGGAGATACTTGAGTTTTCTTGGTTGAAAAGGTTTGAACCTGGGAGGCCCCTTTGGTAATAAAGCTAAGCTTCGTCTTCTAAGGGTTGGAAACATGTCAGTGATAAAGGGAGGTGGTGCTACCGGTGCATCAGCATCCTCTACATCATGTTCCGGCTTAATAAAACGCAGTTTAATTTGACATACCTGAGATTATTGTAGAAGGATCTCGCATTACCAGTGAAAGGTCAACAACATACTCATCTCCTTTCAGCTTCTGATAGATGAGATCAATGTAGCTGCAGAGTTCTTTCACCTTCATATGGTACACTTCCTCTTCTGTTTTCCATTCCTTTAATACCAAAATCCTCTTTACTTTCTTGAGGAGCTCATAGTTATCATCATTCTTAACCAATTTGGGCATCCTCGAGGCTATACTCGTCAACCTGTCCTTCTCTGTATCAGTCATCTTCATCAAATCATAAACTTGCATCCTCCATTCAGTCGAAATCCTCTTGGCGTCTTCAAGTGTTCCCTCGACCACAAAGTCAATAGAGTATAGCTCTAGCTCTTCTTGATACTCTTTTGCTAGCCTCTCATTCTCAACTTCAATCATGGCATCTTCCACATATTTGTTGAGAGCTTCAGATTCTTTTGTATGAACAGCTTGATAGATGACCATAGCAGTATCAGTTTGAGCTTGCTCTTCACTTTGGATTGGCTCTTCAGCTTGAATTGACTCAATAACTTGAACAGTCTTCAAGGTTATCAGTGTTTGAGCCACATCCTCTGTTTAATCTTCAGGTTGACCTTCCGGTTGAACTCCTAGAAACTGATTAATTCCAAATATGGAGTGATGCTTGCCAAAAGCAGGGTCAGGTGCATTGGCATCGATTTCTATCACCTCAACCTGAGTTTCATCTTGAACTACCGGTTGATCTTCCACTTGAATTTCTTCTTAAGCTTTTGTCACCACCGGTGGTTTGGTGACCTTATCTCCTCTATCAATTGATTCTATCACCTCTGTTCCCTCACCTTCTCCCAATACATTCTCATCTCCTAACACATTAGTTCTACTCTGTTAAACTGCAGCCTCTTCTACAACTACATTTCCTTTTATAACCCTGCTGGTTGAGGCTATGTCTTTTTTAGCTTGAGCATAGGCATTTTTAGCCGGAAAGATGACATCCTTCAGTAGCCTCAGTATCATGTTGATATGCTCTAGAAGAGCACCAGCTATGAGCATCGAAGATTGTACTAATTGAGTGAATGTGGGGTCTTTGAATGGGGACACAATATGATACTTCAAGGGCTAAATATGTATAAACAGCCAAATGGGTGCCTGGAGATACGCGTACCATCCTCCCCTCCACCTTCGCGATACGCCACACATGCTGTTATCGTTGATGTAGCTTGCATTCGTGTTTCAGCCTCGTTTTGAGCATGCTAAGTAATGTTTTTTGCCTGATTACTCACTCGGACTCGTGTCATAACATAATTTCTCTCCTTTTAGTATAAATATCACTTCAGATACAAAACTTCTAACCTTTAGTTTCGTGAAACAATCCTATAAAAACCCTAAGTCCATCATCAATCGTCCCTACTCAAATTCGGTCAATCCAGAAGTTGTTAGGATCTTGTTTTCACCAACTACTCATCCTTAGGTATGTGTAACAAAACCCCTTTATCAATATCATGTATCATTAAAGTTTTACGTAGATTTTTAGAAATGTCATTAATTTAGGGTTCCTGAATATGTATTGATCAATTAGAGCATTCTGTAATGAATTAGGTTATGAAATTTTGAGGGACATCATAAAATATCATGTATTAAGAAAGCCATAAGTTTATTTCATGCTTAACAAAGGTTTGGTATTAATTTGAGAAACGAGTCAAATTAGGGTTTTCTAAACGTTGTTTTGTTAGAATTGAGAATTTTGAGATGAATCAGGGCTTCATACTTTGGAATACATCGTAATATATTACCAAATATAAAAAGCCCTAGGCTTATTTCTGAAAGAGCGTGTAGTGGTGGATGGTGTCAACTCAAGTCAATATATGTAAACGTAACGAATAAGAACAAGGTAAATAAACTCATTCTTTGATTCAAACACTCAAGAACAGAGGGTTACAAAGACTTAGAGCAAAACACCTTTAGTTACACACAGTTAAGACTAAAAGTTACAAAATTCTAGCCTAACACTACTATATATAAGTGCTCGATCACCCGAACTGGGCTTTGTTCGAACTGGCAGTTCGGCTGCCAGTTTGCCCAGAGTTTGGTTACGGTTCAGCTATACTAGGTTTTCTTCACAAACTTCGATTCTTCTGTCTAATCCAGCATCTTGCCATATCATGCTTCAACAAACTCCCCTTGGCAAATGCTGGTAAGTCTTTATCTGTAGGATCGGTATTACTTAACTCCTAATTAAGTTACAAGATTTACATGCATGATTAACACTAGCTGAATTAACTTAAACCTTCACTTTACTTGGCACTATTTGCATTAACTCAACAATATTACACTGTGATAAGGATCAATACATCCGTGTACAAAGTTGAATACGAGCTATGCTATATATAGTGCTAAGGGAAATCAATGATAGCCATTGATTTCCCTACGATCATCTAGACCATCGATTACAAAAGTCAAATCCTACTACCAAAAGAATAATCATCGACAGATGGGATATCTTGCGTGTGATCAGAAACTATCTACTTTGGGAGAGTGGCTTTGGTAGATAAGGAAGCAACCCAGAAGCTTTTGCAGGGATTTAAACAACTGAAAAGACTTCTCATGAAAAGTCTGGTCGAACTCATTATCTGGTGGATAATCGAGTTCACTCGGAATATTCACTATAGGTGAAAACTTGCTTCTTCCAGTTGAACTGCTTGTTCCGCTTGAACTCAAGATTTCCACTCGAACTCAATCTTTACCCAGAACTACTCAAAATTAGCTTTCAACCGGAATCACCAAATGTGATATTCCTTACAATCTCTCAAAGCTGATGCTGTCAAATTCTTCTCCATCTTCGAAGCTATCTTCAAAATTGACTTGTATTCACCTTTTCTTTAATTTTCGTTTTCACTCAAGTCATCACCAGGGGTATTCTTTCTCCTGTGAACTATAGGCAAGGTAACAGTTGGTGTGGCAGTGGCAGCTGGTTCTCTGATGGTAAAGGGAGGTAGAGTTGGAGTTTTGGAAGGTGGTTTACTGGCTGTAGATTCAGGGTCGGAGGGAGGTGTTGCTGGATGAATGTCACTCATATCTAGGTTACGAGTGGGCTTCTTTGTGAATGAAATGATAGGAGTGAAGTTGCTGGTTCTGTATATGGGGTGTAGATACTTGAGTTTTCTTGGTTGAGAAGGTTTGAACCTGGGAGGCCCCTTTGGTAATAAAGCTAAGCTTCGTCTTTTAAAGGTTAGAAACATGTCAGTGATAAATGGAGGTGCTGCTACTGGTACATCATCATCTTCTACATCAAGTTCTAGCTTAATAAAACGCAGTTTTGACATACCTGAGATTGTTGTAGAAGGATCTCGCATTACCAGTGAAGGGTTGACAACATACTCATTTGTTGGTGCAAAATATGTGTGACGTGTGTGTATTACAGTTAGTGTTGTTAGTAGATTTAGTTAGAATAGTTAAATCAAGTTAGAGGGCAGTTTGTGTCAATCTATTAAAGTTGAGGGACTTGGTGTGTTATATATTATCTCACATATATAATATATATGAGATATCAAACAACAAGTAGAGGTTTAACAAAGGTCCGAACTACATCCGAAGTTGATCCGAAGGGAGGCCGAACCTGAAGTTCGGCACTCACAAACTTGTTTCCTATATAAATGAAGGTTGGAGTTCGGAGGCAAGGACTTCTCGAATAACCGTTTTCACTGAGTTAGATTTCTAAGAGGAGGAGTTTTCGGTCTTGTTTTTCAGAGAGAATTAAGTATAGGATCGTGTTTAGCTGTTGTAAACGAGTCGATTTATGTAAACATTGATCCAATTCAAGCTATAAACTGAGTTTAATTTACGTTTTGTGTTCTTGAGTTCGGAGTAACTTTCGGTCCGATTTCGGTGTACAAATCACTAGATCCGAAGCGAATTGTGTTTTCAATTGGTATCAGAGCAATCCAGGCGTGATTCTACATCGTTTTTGGAGCGAAATCTGAATCAAATTGGTGAAATTGGACAGTGTTTGACTTTTTCGAAGTCAAACTGTGATGTTTGATGCAGAAATTGAACGTGATTTTGTGTTTGTTTACAAGTTTGATTGATTGGAGAAGTTTCAACACTTCATTGCGGATCTACAGCAAGTTAAAGAATTTATTTTAGTTAAGATTTGGTGAAATCGCAGTACCACAGTGAAGGTTTACGTGTTCTTCAACTTCATTCATGGTGATTTCTGCAATTCTCGATCATTCTTCGTAATTTTAGTTGCTATAGACTCGAGTTGATCATAGGAAGCTATTGCAACAATCCTTTTCCGTTTTGGTGTCAATTTGAGAAGATCACCAATTCTCAAGTTTGTTCATTCACCGGAGCTAGTCGTTCGATGCTTAAACATCATCAAAACCTATCAACAATGGTGCTATATTTGTTCGTCTCGTTCATACGAATCTAACACAACTTACGGATTGTTTTTTCGTTGAGAATTGAGAAAGATATGAAGGTTTGAAGTTTGTGGTGGATTAGAAATTGTGTTCGCCGGAAAATTTGTTTGTCGCCGGAAAATTAAAGGTTGACCGGCCGGAATTTCATTTCCATTTCAAATATCACGACTATTTTGTCATTTACTTGTCAAATTTCATTTTCAACCCTTTTGTTTTAAAAGATTTTACAAAAGGTTAGATACTTATAAAAATGTTAAAAAATACTATAAGAATTTTAATTAAAAAAATCAATATAAATTAAAAAAAAGGTTTCTTTTAAATAAAAGTTTTTTTTTACATAAAACTTTTTCTAAGGCGAAACAATTTTTTTTTTTAAAAAAAAATTAACACAAAGTTTTTGTGTTCGTTGAATTGATTCGTGAACGCAAAATATTTTTGCGTTTAGTGATTCGGTTAACAAACATAAATTCCTTTGTATTTTTTTACGTTTTTACTTTGATATTGTTCGTTGTTTAGTTTTCTTTTCTTAAAATCCAAACAAAAACCATAAACTTTTTATCTTTCAAAGTTTTTTTTTTATTTTTTTTTTCTCCTTAAAAAAATAAAATAAACAAAAACATTTTGTCTTTCAAAATTTGTTTTTCTTAAAAAAAAATCAATACTGAAAAGAAATATACAAAAATAGTTTTGAGGACTTGGCCTTGGGATTTCAATTCAGTGATCTCACAAAATTCAAAGTTCAAGATTTAAGGTTCAACGATTGGATTTTGTTCTGGTGAAATTACAATGAGTAAAGTTCAAGCGAGTTCGGTGGTTCCCAAATTATTAAAATGCGAAGATTATCAAGAATGGAGAAAAGATTTTGAGATTTTTATCAACGCTAACTTTGATGAATTTTGGAAGGCGATTGATAAAAATTATTCATATCCGACTGATTGGCATGGTGTTCCTAAATTTCAAAGAGATCTTTCATTTGAGGAAAGGGAATGTTATGAAAGAGAATTAAAAGCTTATGATATTCTCACAATGGCATTGTCAAAAGAATTACTGTCTCAATTCAAAACGTGCAAGAATTCTAGAATGTTATGGGATATTCTTGCTCAGAAATATGCTGAAATGAATGAATCCGGAAACAAGATTGACATTCAGAAATCTAAACCCTGTGCAAATTGTGAAATTCTGACAAAAACGTGTATTGAATATACTACCAAACTTGACAGTTATCAAGAACAAAACACAAACGGTGTTATTCTGGAAGAAACAACGATGTTTCCAATTCAAATGTTATCTTCTGACATATCATTGACATTCTCTGAAAGGATTGCATTAAAAGAGAACAAAATTCTTCAAAAAATAGATAGACTTGTCAATGGTATTCAAAATGACAAGGAAAATATCGAGATAGAAAAAGTGTTTGTGGATGTCCAGGTTCACAAAAACAAAGACGTTCCAATTAAAGAAGTTCAAAAAGATGGTTCTTCAAAATGTAAAGCTGCTGAGAATGAATTGAAGCTTAAGCATGAGAATGCGGAGTTGATTGCAAAAGTTTCAAAGTTGACTGAAACAAATGATGATTTGATAAAGGAAGTTGAGAATTGGAAGAAAGAAGCAAATGATATGGCTGCAGTTTTTGATGATTTGTTTGCAAAATCAAAGATCAAACTTGAAGGTCTAGAAAACGATGTTGCTGATCTTACTGTTAAAGAATTAAGTCATCAAGAGGATAACACGAAGTTGTTAGATGCTAAAGCTGAATTGCTTCGTGAAAACAAGCTTTTGAAGCAGAATGTTGAGATCTATAAACAAAGATGGGAAAAGGTTGTTCAAGAAACATATGATGCTCATGATCAGTTGAGGAGAGAAAAGTTTACTCTGAATAGAACAACAGAAGACCTTATTGCCACACAAAAAGATTTGGCTGAAGCGCAAAAGATAATTGCAGATATGAAGATTGACGTGTGTGATTTCAAAAGACAGCTGCATAATCTCAATAATTCATCGTCTTTCACAAATTTTTTATGCAAAAAGGAGAATTTTCAACGGATTTTTGGCGATGCTATTCTGAAAAATGTTCCACCTCCTGTGGTTATTGAAAATTCTATCAATACTTTGAAAGCAACGGAAGAAGTTCATGATTATTCAAAGTTTGCTGATAATTCTTCTGAGAAGAAGAAGTCAAAGTCGCAGAAGAAAAATGAAGAGAATTTTGATGCTAACAAGCGAACTAAATTTGTTTCAGGTTCCATATTGCTTGATAAGGAAAAGGTTTTTGACGGCAATCCAGGAAAAGTGAAAGTCAACAAATTTTCGGAGATTGTGATTGATGAATCTTTGCTTTCCAATAAAAATGATTTAAATGCCATCAAGGATGAGTTTTCTCGACTTGCTTCACAAGGTCATGAGAAGCCTAAGTCGGTACCAGATAAAACTAAAAAGAATGGTGGTCTGGGATATGAAAGCAAAGACGAGAATATGAATGTTGGAAATGATCTCCAAGATGTGCTTGAGATAGAAGAAATTGTGGAGGATATCAAGGTTCACAAAGAAAAGGAGATTCCACTTGAGAATCATATCTTGTGTGAACCTGAAGCTGATTTTCTGTCAACGAATTCTAAGTTAGAGAGTCTAGAGAGTGATTCTTCTCAACATTCTACAATGTCAACAGAATCCATGTCATCTCCTAAGTCGGTTGATAGGAGAGCTTGCTTTTACTGCAACAAGACGGGACATATGATTCGTGATTGTGCTACTCGAAAAAGGTTTTCACGTGGTTCATATAGATCGTCATCATCTGATTCAATGATTCTTAATGAGGTACCTATTAGACAAAATCAGAAAAACCAACGAAAGCCAGCTCATCAGAAGCCGGTTGTTGGTAGAACCTCAAATTATGATGATTGGTCACCACAGTTTTCAAAACCAACACATTTTTCAAAAAGAATACAATTTTTCAATAATGATTTTAAAATGCCTTATTCAAATGAGTTTTCATATTATGGGAATCGACAACATCACTCAAAACCTGAGAAAATGTTGGTCGAAGAGTTGTTGAATATGGTTTTCAACAAGTCAAAGTTTTTCAATGGTTCTGATTCGCATCGGGCGAAATCGTCTAAACCATTTCGTTCTTGGAAACAGAAAATGGCAACCTTGGCGGGAAACGATTTTATTGAAGATACGGGACGACCCAAGCCGGTTTGGGTTCCCGTATTTAACTAAAAAATTGTTTGAGGTTGTGTGCAGGTACTTCAAGAAGACCTATTAGTGATTGCAAAGTTGCTGATAGTGGAGTATTTTGCTTAAGTTAGCGCTTCACGGAGTTGACATTTCACAAACATTTTTGAGAAAAATGATTTTTCAAAATCTAAAAACCGAGGTATCCGTGTTGGTCGATCACTTTTATTTTCTTTCATATCTTTAGGGGGAGAAATTTTGGAAAATTAAAAAATAAAGTTTATTGAATTTTAGGGGGAGAAAATGCAAAATATGAAATATATAAAAAAATGCAAAAAATTGAAAAAGATAAAAAAAAATGAAAAATCTTTAAAAAAATGAAAAATCTTAAAAAAAAAAAAAAAGAAATTAATCCAACCATGTGAGAAATGATGGTACATCAGCATACGTTATCTGCTATGAATAAAGTAGAAAGAAAGGCTGTAGGTACTTGCTTGACTTGACTGAATGTGCTGAGTAGTCTGATATATGCGAGTATGATATAAAGGTAACGCTTGCTTGATAATTGTGGTTACAAATCATGATGGGTACTGTGCATATCTGGCAAAATAAAATAAGAAAGTATCAAAAACAGAATAAAGAGATGTTCTGGTGTACGCTTGCTTTATTTTGAAAGATTTCAACTTGTTTGATTTTCTTTATTTTGTCAAACGATCGGACTTTCTCTGTGTATCGAAAGATCGACCTGATTGTTGTTCGTTTGATATTCTGCTTTATTTTCTTTGGTGTTTCGTATAACTCATCGGACTTTCTTTGCGTGTGCGGGAGCACCGACCTGATTGTTGTTGGGTTATACAACTTCTGCCACCATGAACTTGATATCTCTATGGCATTTGATTCTGTATAAGCAAGTTTACAATATCAGCATGAGAAATCTGCTGCGAGTAACTTGGCTTGAATAAAAAATAAATAAAAAAATACAAAAATATGAAATAAGCGGATTGCCAGTATTCCTGATTGTGTGGGTACCATGTTATCAATGCTCGATAAATACACTAAATTTCATATCAGAAAGCTATAGATAATGACTTGCATTAGCTGAAATAAACCAAATGGTTTTATTCTCAGTCAGCTTGGCTTGCATGCTTAGTATTTTAAAATTGCAGTGTGTACGATGCGTTATGTCTGATATGATCTCATGTTGTGATCTTTCTCACCAAAAGCAAAATAGAGTTTAATTCTATATTGCATTTATGTTTCAGTTTATGAAAAATCCAAAAAGATTTTTAGTGTGTTTTGATATAAACTTTGTAAAATGCAAAAAGATTTTCTTTCTTCTTTGTTTTTGATCTGATCGACACGGGATACAACAAATTTTCAAAACTAAATGTCTTGGTTTCTCCAAAGGAGGAGTTTTGTTTTCAAGATTAGAGTTATGTTTGGAAAAGAGAAACCACACTTTTGTCTTCTGAAGGTTGCAGGTTGAAATCATCAAAGTCTTTCAGATAAAGTTCTCAGAATGAATTGCATGCATGGTTGTAAAGCTGTCAAAGAGTTTATCACTTTCAGAAAGGGTTCAGTTGACTCAGTCCTGTTTCTGTCATGCCTACCCTATATCAACTAACAACAGATTCAATGAGGTTGAAGATCTGATACATCACACGTCAAGGGGGAGTTTGTTGGTGCAAAATATGTGTGACGTGTGTGTATTACAGTTAGTGTTGTTAGTAGATTTAGTTAGAATAGTTAAATCAAGTTAGAGGGCAGTTTGTGTCAATCTATTAAAGTTGAGGGACTTGGTGTGTTATATATTATCTCACATATATAGTATATATGAGATATCAAACAACAAGCAGAGGTTTAACAAAGGTCAGAACTACATCCGAAGTTGATCCGAAGGGAGGCCGAACCTGAAGTTCGGCACTCACAAACTTGTTTCCTATATAAATGAAGGTTGGAGTTCGGAGGCAAGGACTTCTCGAATAACCGTTTTCACTGAGTTAGATTTCTAAGAGGAGGAGTTTTCGATCTTGTTTTTCAGAGAGAATTAAGTATAGGATCGTGTTTAGCTGTTGTAAACGAGTCGATTTATGTAAACATTGATCCAATTCAAGCTATAAACTGAGTTTAATTTACGTTTTGTGTTCTTGAGTTCGGAGTAACTTTCGGTCCGATTTCGGTGTACAAATCACTAGATCCGAAGCGAATTGTGTTTTCATCATTTCCTTTCAGTTTCTGATAGATGAGATCAATGTAGCTGCAGAGTTCTTTCACCTTCATATGGTACACTTCCTCTTCTCTTTTCCATTCCCTTAATACCAAAATCCTCTTTACTTTCTTGAGGAGCTCATAGTTATCATCATTCTTAACCAATTTAGTGGGCATCCTCGAGGCTATACTCATCAACCTGTCCTTCTCTGTATCAGTCATCTTCACCAAATCATAATCTACATCCTCCATTCAGCAGATATCCTCTTGGCTTCTTCAAGTGTTCCCTCGACCACAAAGTCAATAGAGTACAACTCTAGCTCTTCTTGATACTCTTTTGCTATCCTCTCATTCTCAACTTCAATCATGGCATCTTCCACATATTCTGCCGATATCCTCTTGGCTATGTCTTTTTTAGCTTGAGCATAGGCATTTTCAGCCGGAAAGATGACATCCTTCAGTATCCTCAGTATCATGTTGATATTCTCTAGAAGAGCGCCAGCTATGAGCATCGAAGATTGTACCAATTGAGTGACTGTGGGGTCTTTGAATTGGCATGGGATGGTCTGTATCCCTTCCGTGAAATTCTGACTTATTTAAAGTTAGGTTAGAAAAAGTCTTCTCATTGAGAAGTTTTTAATTGAACCACCCAAATTTATTTGACGATATTCTTCCCTGAGAATTCAAGTCAAAAATCTATGATACATATAAAAATAAGATGCTGTGGAAAAAATAATTTTTTCACCCATTTACACCGCATAAAATGGTGAAGCTTGTTGTATGGAAGTTGCCCCTTTTTTTATCGTTTTGCTTCTTGGTGAACCGCCATAGCCAATGGCTCTGAACAGCGGCAGGTACCACTTAGAATCCACAAATATATTTTAACTTCATCCCTCAGTTTGAAGACTTTTTCTAACCTTTGCCTCATATATTTCCACCATTGTGCCCTGTACAGTTGACACAATTGTTTCACCACCATCGCTATCATCGACTACCTTGGCATTTGACCAAAATTCCACCATAATTTCTTCAAAAAATCACCACTCCACTTGTCAGTGCGTGATGAAGATGGGACTTTTTCAGGAACTTGATCATGCCGGTGTAAACATCGGTTTTACTAGGCACTTCGAGATAGGCCACAAGATTATGTTCCACAGGAAACTTCGAATCACTGTCAGGCTTCTTGCTACTCGTACTCGCTCTGGGAGCCATCGATTGTTGGATTTTGAGAGAAAATTTGACGGTTTGTTGGAAGTTATGTTGAGTTTGGAAAGAATTTGCGTGTGGGTGTTGTGAGAAATGAAGAAATGACAGTAATCTAGGGCTTTTTACCCTTTTTCGTGGGTGACGTGGAGGAGAGAGGTTTAACACAACCGTTCAGTAACTGATGTGACCTGTGCTTAGCGGTTTATACGGTACAACCCTTTAAAGCATGTCATTATCCAAAAGGATATTTACTGAAACCTCGGATATTTAATAGTTAAAACTTAATGGGTAATTTAATGTGTATGCACTTAAAAAATTTTTCCTTCCGTTTGAACTTCAAACGGATAAATGTTCTACTTAGAAGATTTTTTTTCAAAAACTTTTTCTACGATTACTACAAAGCATTTTTCCAGTTGATGTTCACCCGGAGATTTTCAAAATTGTTTTCTCATTGGTTGAACCGGAACTTTGACGGAAAACCAAAAAACATGAATTTTGAGAATAACTTGTGTTAGTTTTCATAGTTTGACAGAAGTTACTGACTATGAACTGAAATGATTTCTAATTAACACAAATATTTTCCTTTTCCATTTCTTTTTGTATCAAGAGACGGGCTCTTTGACACAAAGGTCTCTTTTATTAAAGATTTTTGAAAAACATTTTAATCAAAGTTCATCATACCAATTGCTGTGATAAGGTAGAAAAACTTGCCTCATCAAAAGCTTTGGTGAATAAATCAGCTAATTGGTTATCAATATGAACTTTGAGCAGTTTGATCAAATTCTTTTCAGCACAATCTCTAATAAAATAATACCTGATATCAATGTGCTTTGTTTTGGAGTTCTTACTGGGTTTTTTTTGTGATTGAGATGGCACTGTTGTTGTCAGCAAAGATGGGAGTCTCCGTGAATGTGATTCCATAGTCTAGCATTTGATTCTGAATCCATAGAACTTGACCATAACAGCTTGAAGCAGCAATGTACTCAGCTTTAGCAGTAGAAGTAGAAACACAGGTTTGTTTCTTTCATTTCCATGAGACAAGTCTGTACCCCATAAACAGACATCCGCCTTAAGTTGATTTGTTGTTCAGATTACAGCCTCCATAATCACTACCAGTGAATGCTTTGAAGGTGAAATCAAAATTCTTAGGGTACCACAAACCTAATTTAGGTTGACCCTTCAAATATCTGAATATCCTCTTAACTGCTAACATGTGGGACTCCTTTGGTGATGTTGGTATCTAGCATAGAGGCAAACACTGAACATAATGTCTGGCCAAATTGCGGTGAGATACATCAGTGATCCAATCATTGCTCTATAAAGATGCTCATCCACAAGATCACCACTACAGTCACTAGTGAGCTTGTGGGATGTGGAAATGGGAGTGTTGGTACTAGAAGCTGACTACATATCAAATCGTTTAAGCATAACTTAAATGTATTTAGATTGGTTTAAGAAAATACCAGAGTCGGTTTGCTTCACTTGAAGCCCCAAGAAGAAATTGAGTTCTCCCATTGAGCTCATTTCGAACTTTGCTTGCATAAGGGCCTCAAACTCCTTGCAAAGAGCGGAATTTGATGAACTAAAGATGACGTCATCCACATAAATTTGACTATCAACATGTCTTTACCAACCTTCTTGATGAACAGTGTTTTGTCAATTCCTCCTCTCCTATACCCATTCTCCAAGAGATAATCGGAAAGGGTTTCATACCAAGTACTAGGAGCTTGTTTAGACCATATAAAGCTTTTATAAACTTTCACACCTTGTTAGGATGGTGTGGGTACTCTGTAGGTCCGGAAAATCTCCCAAACACACGATATCTAATCTAATACAAGTGCGGAATCCTTGTATAAGATTGATTCAAGAGAAATAGTAGTAGAATAGACTAGATCTAGAAGAAAGATGAAGTCTTGAATGTAATACACACTACTAGAAGCTGATCGTAATCTCTCAAGAACAATGGAAGTCGTAAACAGTCTTTGATTGAGTGAAAAGCTTACCAAAACCGATTACAATGAGGTGGTATTTATACCACCTCATACATGATCATGGGCCAATCATAAACACTAACCTAGCCCAATCATAATCATTTAAATGGCCCACATGGCCTATTAACTAAGCTAGATTAAGCCCAAATACAAAAGCCCAACTAATGTTCATGCCTTACAAAATATAGCCCTACAATCTTCCCCTAGGCATGAACCATTAGACCACTTCACGGCAGCAGCAAGTCAAACCTGAATGATGTTTGAACGTTGTTCGACCACCATCCGTTCTCTACAATCTTCTTCGCTGCACCATCAAATATGCCAACCCTTATAGCATTCGCCATATCATTCTCGTCTCCAAGTATGGGTTGGGTGGCTAGAAGCTTGATATCTCTCTCACCAAATCTAAGCAAATCCACTGGGTCATAAAATCTGAATTGACGCATCGACTTGCAGAGAACCACCACTTCATGTGTTGTCGGATCGTAATACCAGCAATCAAAGTTTCTTACCAGTGTTTCATCCTCGATCTTGTCCAACATATTAATCACCCTTGTGCGCTTAGTTGGTGGCCTCCGTGCTTCTCCAATAGACTGCCCTGTCACAGGGTCAGTCCCGGTCTCTCTCCACCTGACCTCCTTCAGCTCGAACTCTCTGAAATCATTCTCCATGTGGCCTAGCAGATTATCTCTGATCTGATTACCTTCTGGTCCATTCCACCTGTTAATAAATGGAGCTCTCAGAAGGCTCCTGATCTCAGGATCAGTCCAGGAGTGGAATTGAGCACGTGAAGAGTAGTACTCCACTGGACTATAACCGTCACGGATCACGGCAAAGATTTTCTTCTCCATATCGTAATGCCAGCATAAGATAGTCTCACGACTCCCACGTCTATCAATCGAGCTTTCACCAACATCAATGGTGTACTGTGTGGGAGCTGGTCCTTGGAAAAACTCCTTGAACCAGTTTTCGTGGAATCTTGGAGCCTTTGAGATGATCCTGCCACAGTGGGCGTAATCCGACATCACTATATTCTCATCACCTTCGTCAGTCTCCATTGCATCAGCAGCTTGATTTCCCTGAGATGAACTTTGACCAGGGGCACCTGTGTTGTTAGGCCCTGCACCATCTGTCAGTTCATTAACCTTCCTTCTCAGGTCCTTTATCATCTTGTAAAGATATTCCATTCTTTCCTTGTCTGCCACCTCATACTCTCTCATATATTTGTTGCTTGCCTCCTCCTTCTCTCTCAAACGTTGGTTTTCTTCCATGAGAGCCTTGATCCCATTCTGTCTGATCCTATTCTGAGAGATCAGGAAGTTGATCTGAGGATCAGCACTAATCCTCAAATCTATTGGAAGCTCAGCAGCCATCAATGGGCGGAAACCTGGAGCCGCGAGTGGTTGGCTGGTCGCGGTAGAGACGCTCACTCTTACCGGACTTGGAACAACAAAGGTGCTCTCAACCTCCAGAAATTGCCTATCTTCACGTACAGGGCTTTGCACGTTCAGAATCGGACTAGCTTGCTGCACAGGGGCAGGTTGATCAACCACATCTTCAGTCTGTGTGAAAGACGGTTGCTCTTGAAGGGCTTCATCAACGGTTTCTTCTTGACCACTAGGACCCTCAGAACTGGGTCCAGCTGGTTGTACAACCAAAAGGCTTGAGCTTGTCTTGGTGAACTTGAACCGTATGCTCCTAGGATCAGATTTCTTTCGCGGAGATGGTTCATGAGCAGGGACGGGTTCTTCTTCAAGAACATCATCTACAGTTAGGTTCAGCTCTGGAGGCGTCGTGTCACTCCCAGATGAGCCAATCATGTCATCCCTCGACCGTTTATGGGTGAGAGGCTCCAAATCTCTATAAATATCCTCTTCAGAGATGTCCTGCCCAGCCAGAATGTCATCCATGATGTTTTCTTCATCAGATGGAATGACATCTTCATCTTGAACATTAACAGCTTGAGTTACTGTCAAGTCTTGGTCTTCGGCAATTGATGCATTAACTTCAGGTACATCTGCCTCTGGCTCAGAGTCATCCATTACTTGTTCCCGTGCCACTTCAGGGAACGCACCTCTCTTTGTCCATTCCAATCTTCCTTCAAATGTCTGCTTACCCGGTCTGTCTTGGGTTTGCAGACCAAAGACCCCAATATCCATAACCTTGACATCTAGCTTCTCAATTCTTTCCTCTATCATCGGATACTTTTTCATTATCACCATTTGCACAAATCTAGGTGTCATTAAAAACTGCTCTCTGGCGCTCAGCATGGCATTGACTGCCCAGTCTAGCAACATCATCTTTGAGAAGTTAAACTTCCAATCTAATGCCAGGGCCACAAATGCAGTTCCATGAATTTGATTCAATTGATCGAAACTGGTTCTCTTCCCTAGGAAAGACTTCTGCATATAATGTGCCAGGCACCTCCAGTAGTGCGGCAGAAGTTTTTTGAAGATTGGCGGAAACTTTCCCTCGTACCCCATTAACTGAGCTCCCGCCAGAACTACCTCCTTTGTGTATGTGATTGGATCAGAAGCTTCATCTGTTATGTTCAGGCCCTGCCTTATGTCTTCTTCTTCAATGACAATTTGTCTGTTATTGACCGTTGCGGTAATCATAGTCTTGTCAGAATTTACCCTGGCAGTTCCCCAAAATTCTCTGACCAGCATCTCGTCGATGAGTACATTTGTCCTCAAGGCATGGTTAATCTTGCACGTGTTCAATCCGGCCACCAGTGAGTAAAATAACTCCATGTGTTTTTCTGGCGGATCTTCTAGATAAGCCGGCATACAGTGATCTGGTTCATATTTTATATCTCCAATTAGCATCTCTTCAGCCATCTGAGAAATACAAGACATATGCATCAGACATATTCAATCTTTAATAAGCAAATATGATTAGTAACCCTTTACTTGTTCAATTGACGATCACATTTTACTTTTGAACTTCACAAAATTTCAATTTGAACATTTTAGGGAAAATAATTGAATTAAGCACACATTTAACAAACATTTGATTTTACTTGAACATTTTAAGTTTGAAGAGATTAAAAAAAAATTAAGTGAACAAGTCCTAATAATGAGATTACGATCCAAAACATGTGTTTACGATATTTTAAACAAGTTCATGATCGGTTCTACTATGGCCCAATCGTGAACGCCAAGCCCAATCGTAAACTCCAAATTAACCCGAAGCCCGATCGTAATCATCTTTTGTCGTATACTGGGATCGTAAACATTGAATCGGAAACACGGAGTCGTAAACGATGGTCGTAAACGAAAATCGTAAACACTCAACAGTCGTCTTTAACATTACGATAATCGTAAACACCCATATCCGCCATTTTTGACCTGCAATCACCTCGTAAACATGTTAATACCCATAAATCTTGAAGCAAGAACATTTGTGACTACCTTTATGAGTTTCAATCACCAAAAACGACTTCAAATCCTTGAGTAATTGACTCGAAATTTTCAGCAAACTAGGAATAATCACCGAGTGAAGAAAACTGTGAAACGGGGTTAAGAAGTGAAGAGAATCGGTCGATTAAAGGGTAGTTCGAGGTCGAAAAATGATTACGAACACAGTGGAGGACACGGTTTACACAGACGGTGCCCGGAGGTGGGTCGGATCACTTTTCCGGTGAGGGCAGCGGTGGCTAGGGTTTCACAGGGCGGAGATCGTAAACGGCGAGAGGGAGAGGATCGGAAATGAGGATTGGATCGTAAATGGGAGGTTATAAGGGGTTTGTTTCAAAAATTACACTTTGGCCCCCCCAACTTTTAAAAAACACACAAGCTTACCCCAAACATTGATAATTCTTATAAACATTTGAAGATATTTGACTTTTAAGAATTTACGAAACTTCCCCTCAGACTCATACCCCGAGTATCTGATCATGATCAAGAAAATAAAATTTAAAATAAATTTTTGAACATTTAAAGATAAAACTTCATCACAGAATTTAAAAAATTAAAACATATAAAAACAAAACCAAATTTAAAATATTTACATACCTGGTGCTGGTATTTTTCACAGATAATATCAGACAGGTCTTTGACTGAGGAACCCTTTTCAGCTTCCGTTACTAGACACTCTAGACAATTGTCAGGTGGTTTGAACACATAAACTCACATCCAGTAAAGTGCTTAAATATAGTACAGATTTACCGATATGTTTAACCGTCCCCACACCCAATTTTCCATAGCAAAACCTACCCAACCTCAGAGTTTATTGAGGATTCACAAACCCCCAACTTGAGGAACCATGCAACACTGTTTTGACTACCACTTATTTCTATTTTTCATACATTATCAGTTGATGATCAGGTCGGCCGCACAAGCACGCAGAGAAGACCAACTGAATAATTTTATTTTCCTTTTCTTTTTCTTTCTTTCTTTTTCAGAATTTTCAATTTTTTGAATTCTTTTTCTTTTTCTTTCCTGTGGTGTTGTCTTATACAGTATAAGCATGGCATGTGAGAGAGTGAATACTAGGTAAATACCACTCTCAACCCGTTTTTGTCGGGACTCAGTTTTTTAAACCATGTAGACTAGGATGGGAAACTAAACATGTATAGAGTTTAAGATTACTGCACTTACATAGATGATCATTGTTTTGGTTGAGCTTACCGACATATCATCTTCGAGCAATCTTTCACATCAGCCTTACACGTGTCAGTCTCCAACCGTCATTAAGCAATTTTTTTTTAAGTCCTATCAAAAGACATCATAAAAACTTTTCAGCACCATTTCTTCCCCTGTTTTTGTGAGGCTTTTGAAACAAGACTCAATTTTTTCAGTCATTTTCTATTTTTTTTTTTTTAATATTTTTTTAAGAAAAATTTAAAAACCAAAAACTTTGTACAAAAAACATAGATGATCAGATCATTCCTCGAAGGCATTCATCTTCAGGCCTTCAACACAAGATTCAAAATTAGGACGAGGAAGGGGTTTTGTAAAGATGTCCGAAACATTCTGATCGGAGCTTACCTTTTGAAGCTGAATTAGCTCACGATCAAAGCAATCACGAATAAAATGTACCTTGATATCAATGTGCTTGGTTTTGGAATGTTGGACGGGGTTTTTCACAATCTCAAGAGCAGCAGCGTTATCACAAAATATGGGAGTGTTAACGAATTCCATACCGTAATCCGTGAGCTGGTTTTGGATCCATACTACCTGTGAAGTACCGGCAGATGCGGCCACGTACTCAGCTTCGGCAGTAGATTTTGATACGGTATGCTGCTTCTTGCTCTGCCAAGAGATGAGCCTATCTCCCAGGTACTGACATCCTCCAGTAGTAGATTTCCTGTCAAGGTCACTACCTCCATAATCACTGTCAGTAAAAGCATATAATTGAAAATCAGTGTTCTTCGGGTACCAAAGACCAAGCCTAGGCATGCCCTTCAGATACCTGAAGATACGTTTAACAGCAGCTAAATGAGAGAGTTTAGGGTTAGCCTGATATCGAGCACACACGCAAACTGCATACATGATGTCTGGCCTGCTTGCTGTCAAGTACATTAGTGATCCAATCATCGACCGATAATGGAATTCACTCACTGACTCCCCGTTAAGATCCGCTGACAAGAGTGGTCTGGATGCCATGGGAGTGGCGATGGGCTTGCAATCCTGCATCTTGAACTTTTCCAGAATCTCATTCACATACTTCTCCTGATGAATAAGAATCCCAGAATCATTCTGCTTGACTTGAAGTGCAAGAAAGAAACTCATCTCGCCTTGGTCACTCATCTCAAACTTCTTCTTCATAATCTCCTCAAATTCGGTGCACAATTCTTCGTTTGTCGATCCGTAGATAATATCATCTACATACACTTGCACCATGATAATGTCTTCTTCCACCCTTTTCCTAAACAATGTTTGATCAACGACTCCTCTTGTATATCTATTCTCCACCAGGTGATTGGACAACGTTTCATACCAGGTTCTAGGAGCTTGATGCAAACCGTACAAAGCCTTATCCAGCAGATAAACGTGATCTGGATTTTCTTCACCTATGAACCCTGGTGGTTGAGCAACATAGACTTCCTCGTTCATCTCTGCATACAGGAAGGCAGTCTTCACATCCATCTGATGTACGGTAAAATTGAGATACGAAGCTACAGCTAGAAAGATCCGAATTGCTTCCAATCTTGCCACCGGAGCGTAAACCTCATCATAGTCGATACCGTGGACTTGCCTGTGCCCTTGTACTATCAACCTTGCTTTGTTTCTTACAATGATCCCCGAGTCATCCTTTTTGTTCTTGTACAACCATCTCGTGGGAATCACCTTCTTGTCCTCTGGCCGCTTCACAAGACGCCACACTCCCAGCTTTGAAAACTGATTGAGTTCATTGTGCATGGCCTCCATCCAGTTTGGATCTTTGAGAGCAACCATCACATTGGGAGGTTCAATCTGGGAGATGAAGCAGGAAAACATACAAAAGTTGATGTGTCCTGTGCGGCTTCTTGTGGTGACACCCGCTGTCACTGGCCCAACAACATTACTCAGTGGATGATACTTGTTGATTCTGCTTTCTTGGACATCAGGCACTGAAACATTAACAGGCAGATTAGTATTAACAACATTTTCAGACATACCTGAGCCTTGAGGGTCCACTGGAGCATCACGTGTTCCTGAACATTCTGGAATATCAGCAGTTGCATTCCTAGAAGATTCAGCTGATGCTCTATCCACATGAGGTCTTACATCTGCACTAGGAGCTACAATGTCTTCTTCTTTGCCCAAATTGTGGAAAACATTCGAGAAATTAAATCCCTCAAACAGTGATCCATAGTCGAAGATCCAATTAGGTCCAGTTCCCGCATCAGTAGGATTGTCCTCCATCCAATCTACATTGAATGCCTCAATGATCAACCCAGTGGTCTTGTTATAGACACGATACGCACTATTTGCAGAATAACCCACAAAATAGCATTCATCGGCCTTCGCTTCGAATTTCCCTACATCGGACTGGATCAGCACCGTGCACGGACACCCGAACGTCTTGAAATAACCCACCTTCGGTTTCTCTCCATAAATGATCTGATATGGAGTTTGCTCGTGACGCTTGTTCAGAAGAACTCTGTTTTGTACATAACAAGCAGTATTCACAGCTTCTGCCCAAAAGAAGATCGGTAATTTTGCTTCACACATCATTGTTCTAGCCGCTTCAATGAGTGTCCTATTTCTTCTTTCGGCAACTCCATTCTGCTGAGGAGTGTAAGGAGCACTGAACTGCCTTTCAATCCCCTTTTCACCACAAAACATATTTAGCTCAGCATTTTTGAATTCCGTCCCATTGTCAGATCTGATTGCCTTCACTCTTTTATCCAGCTGGTTTTCAATAAGCGTCACAAACTGCTTTACTAGGGCTGGAGTTTCGTACTTGTTTGACAAGAAAAATACCCAAGTAAATCGCGAGTAGTCGTCCACTATCACGAGGCAGTATGAAAACTTGCTGACACTTTGTACCTGCATGGGACCAAACAAATCCATATGTAAGAGTTGAAGCACAGAAGAGACAGAATTTGTAACCTTTGGACGATGTGGCAGTTTGTGCTGCTTCCCCTTAGCACAAGCCACACACTTCTCCACGGAAGAAAAGTCTTTGATCGGAAGATTTCTGACATGCTCTCCTTTAGCCAGCTTGGATAGATTCTTCATGTTTGCATGTCCCAGACGACGATGCCATAACAATGCAAAATTCTCAGTCTGTTTTGAAATTAGACAAGCTGCTTCAGATGTTGGAGGCTTTCCCATGTTCAATTGATAAGAATTCCCGTGCCTTGGTGTACGCATTAAGATACATTCTTCAGGAATTTTTACACCAGGCTTAAGAATGATGCATTCCTTTCTGTTGAACATCACAGAGAAATCCCGATCACATATCTGTGACACACTTAGCAAGCTGTGGGACAGCTCCTCTACATAATGCACATCTGAAAAGGTCAGACTTCCATTCTTCACAACTCCTTTCTTTGAAATTCTTCCTCCCACACCTCCAGCAAAAGAAACACTTCCTCCATTGAAATCTTCAACCTCATCTAACAAAGACAGATCTCCGGTCATATGTCGGGTACAACCACTATCAACATACCAGAGATTGTTGACAGATCTTCTCGGCTGTCCCTACACAAACCATAAATCAGTTAGAGTCAGGTACCCAGGTCATAACAGATCTGGGCACTCCCTTGGAGTCAATGTAATTAACCATCTTGAAAGACATTCCTGCTTTTGATTTGGATTCATTTATAACTTTAGCATGAACTTTTGGTTTCCAATTTGGTTGTTTTTGTGAGTTAGAGCAACTAGCAGAGTTCTTTGTGGGTGAAACATTCCTTGGAGGAGATGTGGCCTTTTTACCTTTTGTTTTGATGATAGGTGTCCACTCAAGTTTTAATTTGGTATAAACCATTTGCTTTGGTTGAGTGACAACTTTTGGTTGTTCTATAACTGCTTTCCCCTTAGGTTTAGCAGCCTGATGGACTTTAGGTACTTGTTTCTCAAAAGGTTTTGTTTTCAATTTATTTGGTTTGTTGAAAACTCCTTTAGCTGCATAAGCAGGTTTGGAAGTTTGGCCCACATCTCTCCTTTCATTGACAGGCTTCATCACTGGGGCCTTTGTGTTTAGAACCTTAGACTGTTGAGTCTTCATTGGTTCAGAACTTTGCTTCCCCTGTGACGATGCTTGCTGTTTTTGAGTTCTGTTCTCACCCCTCATCATTTTCTCAAGAATAGTTGCCCGCTTGTTCTGCGGATAATATGGCTCATAGGGTCTGTTCATACAATTAGCAGCAAAATGACCTGGTTGACCACATTGAAAACAATTCATTTGTCTAGGCCCATTGACGTTGCTACACAAGTATGAGCGTCTTGGGTAAGACGACTTCCATTCCGGTTGATCATCCCATTTGTGTATCACACGTTTTGAATGTTTTTCAGGTTGTGTTATTAAACAAAATTGTTCAGATTTTGATTTATCAGTTCTATTATAAGTTGACACAACCTGGGGATACGGAACAAAGTCATTTGGCTTAAACTTACGGCCAATCTTTGTGTTAGGAACACGCATTGTAAAGGAAATAACGACTTCATTAGGATTAGAAACATGTTTTAACAAGACAATTTGATTGGACTTGGATGTTTCAAGTTCTGACACAGATGCCAGAACGTCATCCTTAGGTAAACTAAAAACAGAACAACTAGACTCATGACACTCATTGACCCTCAAGCATTCAGCATCCTCCCCAGATACATCTTCAATGCCTACAACATCTGCACATGTAACAAAAACATTAGAAGAACTAATATTATTGTTTAAAGATTCCTGGGAAGAACCTGGTTTAGTTGTGAGGTCAACTACATTGTTCTGACTACCTGTCCTATATACACCAAGTTTCTCCTGTTCTTTCTCTACTTCTGTCATAGGGGTCACACCAACCATCAAGCTATCTATAGGAGGACCTGCTTCATGATATCCTGATCTAGTTCTATCTACCTGGTCCTCCTCATAGAGCATTCCTATGATATCTCTAGGGATAGGTGGGGGAATTATAACATTTGCGGCCATGGATTTGTCAGACTTTTCTGACCCAAAACCTGGTGTGTGTTTTCCTACTTGTCCACAAATAACTGCCTGAGATAGTTCTTTACCTGCCTGAAGCATTCTCTTGTTTCTCAATTGATTCATATCTAACTGAACTTGCATCTCATTAGTCTTATGAGTCAATTCATCTACCTGTTTTCTAAGGTCAGCTATTTCCAACTTGGCATTATCATACAGGATAGATTTCTCAGTTGCTATCTGTTGGTACTTCACTATATCTAACTTTTGTGCCTTAACCTTTTCCTCATTTTTTACCCATCTACCCTTAAATGAGCTCCTCTCACACTTGACCTCAAACAATTCTATTTGATAATTCTTACAGATTTGTCTAAGACCAGGAATAATACGAGCACAAGTGGGATCAGAACATACCTTTAGGTTTTCAGCATCAGCAACGAATGCTTCCTTGTCTTCTATCTGAGTCTCCTCAGGCTTTCCTTCATCAGTGACCACAAAGGCATGATTTTCTTCATTATCCTTTTCTGCAGTAGCAATCAAAGCATGTGACAAACTAAGATCCTTCATCTGAGAACTCCAGTCATAACCACCACCTTCCTGAACCACCAGTGCCTCGGCATCACCCTTTCCTTTCACTTCAGCAACCTTCTTTTCTTCAGCTCTTTCCTTCTTGGGCTTCGTGCATTCCCTGGCAAAGTGACCATACTCATCACAATTATAGCACCTTAGCTTCGACTTGTCAAACCCCATTCTGATCTTATCCTGATCCTTCCAGACGTTCCTTCCCGTTTTGGCCATAAATTTCTTGGCTCTGAAGACAGCCATGGCCATTTGCCAAGAGACATCCAGCATCTCCACGTCCTCAGGATTTATCTGATTAAGATCACCAGCCACCATATCAGAAGGTACAAGATTCCCGGCCACAAGGGCATGATAGCTGTTCATGAAACCCATACCAAGGGCAAAGTTAGGATCATTGACATCTTCAGAGTTGACACCTCCGCTTGAACTACCTTGAGGCTGTGCAACAAATGCACTAGACATAGGAGCTGAGCTTGATCCATTCCCCGTAAACTTTCCTTCATGCTTACCCTCAATTTCTTCTGACAACAAAGCCTGATTCAACTTTCCAGCCAAACTTAGAGAACTTATGTGGTTCAGCTCTCTCTGCTTATCATCGATCATCTTGGATTTCAGCTTGTTGATTAATTCATCCAAAGTCACTTCACTCAGCCTATTGTTGTCTTTGATGATAGATATATTGGTGTTCCAAGACTTAGGCAGACTGTTCAGCAACTTCAAATTCTTGTCTTCAGTATCTGGCTCTACTCCATAACTTGACATCTCTGCCATCAGTGACACATACCTCTGAACTTGAGCTTCAAACGATTCACCCTGAATATGATTGAACAAGTTAAACTTCTGCTTCAACATCTGCTTCCGACTAGCCTTAATATCAGGGTTCCCTTCATAAGCAACAATCAAAGCATTCCACAGTTGCTTTGCTGTTTTGCAGTGTTTGAATCCCTGAGCAATATCTGGAGTTAGGGCCATAGTCATTATCGCAAATGCCCTCTCAGCCTTGTTGCACCTCTCCCAGTCATCATCATCATACTCGTCTTCTTTCTTCTCTTTCCCTGCATTTGTTCCTGTTGCGTGAGTAGGTGTAAACGGTCCATTCACAACAGCCCTCCATAACCTCAGATCCACACTCTTCAAATGATTTTCGAATCTGTATTTCCACTCTAAGAAATTATCCGCTGAAGTTAGTCTTGGCGGACGAGTTATAGATCCGATCTCGAAGTCCAATTTCTGATACATGCTTGGCTCAAAATCCATTACGAAAGCTTAGGAAACCTAAAACTAAAGTCCAAATGTCCAAAATATGAGATTACGATAAAAGACACCTGATTACGATCGTAAATGAATGATTACGATCGTGAACTCCTGTTTCCGATTAAACTCAAAATCGTAAACTATTAACCGCCTTTAAATATCGTAAACGGTGATTACGATCAACGATTATGACTCCGTATGTCGTAAACCCTGATTCCGATGATGCAAAATCGTAAACGCCAATTACGATCAAGAAAAGTCGTAAACACCAAAAAGTACACTCGTAAACGCTTAAAAATTCAATCTTGATGTCGTAAACTCGATTCCGATCTTGCACTTCAAGCTGAACCACTCGTAAACTCGAAAACCAGCAGCAGCAGACTCGTAAACACTTATACCACCTTCAAGTCTTCAAAAACACGAACTAAAACCTAGAAAACTGCTTGAATCTATATCGTGAGAGCCTCGAATCTAAGATTCTTGGCTCTGATACCAATTGTAGGTCCGGAAATCTCCCAAACACACGATATCTAATCTAATACAAGTGCGGAATCCTTGTATAAGATTGATTCAAGAGAAATAGTAGTAGAATAGACTAGATCTAGAAGAAAGATGAAGTCTTGAATGTAATACACACTACTAGAAGCTGATCGTAATCTCTCAAGAACAATGGAAATCGTAAACAGTCTTTGATTGAGTGAAAAGCTTACCAAAACCGATTACAATGAGGTGGTATTTATACCACCTCATACATGAGCATGGGCCAATCATAAACACTAACCTAGCCCAATCATAATCATTTAAATGGCCCACATGGCCTATTAACTAAGCTAGATTAAGCCCAAATACAAAAGCCCAACTAATGTTCATGCCTTACAAAATATAGCCCTACAGTACTCAAAACCTGGAGGTTGACACACATACACTTCTTGATCCAACGGCCCAAAGAGAAAGGCACTCTTGACATTCATTTGAAATAATTGGAAGTTCTTGAATGCATCATAGGCCAAAAAGATTCTGAAGGCTTCTAGTCTTGCTACAGGAGTAGAAACTTCATCATAGTCAATTCCTTCCTCTTGATCATACCCTTGCACTACAAGTCTTAGTTTGTTCTTCACCACGATTCCTTTGTCATCCTTCTTATTTTTAGACACCCATTTAGTACTAATTGCTTATACCCCTTTGGCAAATCAACTAATACCCAAACTTTCTGTTTGTTGATCTGAAACTATTCGTTTTGCATAGCTTCCACCCAGCTGTTGTCTTCTAGAGCATCCTTCACCTTGGTAGGAACCTCTTGTGACAGAAAGGCAGCATGCAAGCAAATGTTTGCTTCAACAGACTTGCTTCTTGTCAACACAGGAGCTGACATATCTCCAATAACATTTTCCAACGGATGATACTTGCTGACTCTTCTATCTTGGAATATTGGGAATTCATGGCTTCTTCCATTTGTGGGAAAATTGAGTTGCGGAATGATCACATCAGACTCAATATTACTAATAGGTGAAATGGGATTAGGTGTTGTGTTCAACTCTTGAGAACTAGGCATTGAACCATAGGATTCATGGTCAAAATTGAGCTGAATTTGATGCCAAATCATATGAGTTTGAAGGCTTAGTGATCCTAAAGTCAAAGTTCTCCAAAGACTCTGAACTGTTATTTTCCGGTTGAACTTGAGACGGAGTTTCAGCAGGTTCCGTTTGAACTTAAGATGGAAATTATTTCGCTTGATTTTAAACTGGAACAACATCTACGAATGACATCATAAGTATTGTTCACAACATTTGGCTTCAATGGCTTCATGCTGATAGAAGAAAAGAATGGAGGGTCAACAGAGAAGTTATTTGATCTACTCCTCCAATGCTCATCAGCAGAAGTTTTGATTTCCTGTTCCTGCACTTTGAAAGCCAGAACTCCTTTCTTTTTCTTTTTTTCTTTATTTGACCTACTTTATCCGGATGAAAGGAAAGTTTCACGTCCGATTTTGAAGGGGGGGGGGGACATCCTATCCCAATTTTTTATTTTTCTAGGCACGTAGATAAAAACCCCACTTTTTTACGATTACGGGGTTTATTGGAATATGAAATTCAACCCTGGAAATACAGGATCCCAATTTTTTACTAATAGGCTTCTCAATAGTTATGTTATTTGATTTCTCATTAAAGAACACATTTAGTGTTTCTTCAACAACCTTAGTTCTCTTATTGTATACTCTATATGCTTTTGACACACCAGAGTACCCAACAAAATATCCATCATCTGCATTTTTAGCAAGTTTTGGCAATAGCTCATTTGTTATCAGAATTGTAACATGACACCCAAAAGATTTGAAGAAATAAATGTTAGGTTTTCTATTTCTCCAAAGCTCATATGGTGTTTTGTTCTTTCTTTTAACTAAAAATTCTATTTTGAACATAACATGCAGTGTTTACTGCTTCAGTCCAAAAGATCACAGGTAATTTGCAATTAGCCAACATTGCCCTGGCAGCTTCAATAAAGGTTTTGTTTCTCCTTTTAGCAGCTCCATTTTGTTGTGGAGTTCTGGTATCACTGAACTGCCTGGTTATCCCTTTTTCTTCACAAAATGAATTTAAAACATGATTTTTAAATTCAGTGCCATTGTCACATCTGATTGTTTTGACTTTAAATTTTGACTGATTTTCTATCTTGACAACAAGTGTTTTCAACAATTCAGCAGTTTCATCTTTTGTCTTTAGAAAGAAAACCCAAGTGTATCTAATGAAATCATCAATTATAACAAAACAATATGACCTTTTTCCCAAACTCATTACCCTAGTTGGCCCAAATAAATCCAAGTGCAACAACTCTAAGGGTTGAGAGATAGAACTTTTAGCTTTTGGCTTGAAGGAAGACTTGTGTTGCTTACCCTTGAGGCAAGGCACACAGTGCTCAGAACATGTAAATTATTCAGTAGGAAGACCCTTGACTAAACCGATATTGACAATTCTATTAATGTTCTTGTAACTCACATGTTCTAGCCTTTTATGCCAAAGATCAGACTCGTTAACTGAGGCCTTGGATATGAAACATGCAATGCCACTGGTAGGTGTAGGAACTGACACATCCAATACATACAATCCTTCTTTCCTGGGTACTCTTTTGACTTCAGATTTTAGTATGATTCCCTCTTTCTCATTAAACACAAAATTTAATCTCCTGTCACACATTTGTGAGACACTGAGCAAGTTAAAATTTAATGTACCAACAAGATTGACTCTATCAAAACTTACTGAACCATTTGTAACATCTCCTCTAGCTGAGATGTACCCCTTGTTCTTCCAAAAGCAACAACTCCTCCATTAAATGTTTTTGTGTTTTCTAGGATATTTTTTATTTACTGTCATGTGACTGGTGCATCCACTTTCGACGATCCACAGTCGATCCTGACTCTTATTTTACACCTGCATATGTCACAAACTTATCAGTTTTTGTAAGGGGCCCAAGCCTTTGTGGTCTTGGGTCTTCCAATGCATCATTATACTTGTACTCTTTTAGTACTAGAGTATTTAAAATAGGTTGCTCGGTGAGCAAGTCATCATTTTCAAGGTCCAAGTTTTGATAAGAATCTTGTTGATGAAATTTCTCACTTCCTATTTTTTATTTTCTTTCCAGTGCTTTTCTCTCTCTGAATTCTCTGAACTTCCTCTGTTTGTTTGACTTAGTATTCACAAAATCATTGGTTGGAAATTAATTATGACTTTGAACTCTAGTTCTTTCAGGTGAAGCAGCATACTTGTGTGATGCAAAGCTATTTTTAACAATTTTAGCACTTTGAAACGGAACAGTGGAACTTCTGCTTGAACTAGCTACAGACTCATTTTGACCAAAATTTCTTTCAGTTTGAAAGAAGTTTCGAGGATTGTCTTTTCTTCTTGAAGGGTTTCTCCTTCCTTGAATTTTAAACACCTCATAATTTTCACTAAACTTCACAGATGGTCTTTGTTTCACAGTAGTGACAGACCTGAAGTTTTTCTTATTTTCCGGTTGAACTTGAGTTCGAACGGAGAAACGTTCCGCTTGAACTTCAGCCGGAAATTTGTTTTGTTTGAAAATTGAGAAACTTCCATTTCTTTCATTACCAATTAAAACCTAATTTGAATTTGACTCAAAATGTTAAACTGTATGATTCCTAACAGGTGAAACTTTTCCTGTTAGCTTCTTAGCCAAATTTTGACTTTTCACAGTTTTAGGCTTTACAACTTGGTTTTTGTTCAGAGGGTTAAAATAATCAACAGCTAAATGACCCATTTTACCACATACTATACACTCTGGGATTCTAGGAGAATCATATGACTGTGTATCTAGGGGATTTCTCATTAGTTTCTTGACTGAAAATAGTTCTACCAACAATTTGACCATTGCCAGTTTTAACATTTTCAACATGTTTGCCTCCAACCTTCGAATCTTTTGGTTCATAAAAAGTTGATGGAGGCACTTCAAGCCTTGTTTTAAAATCTTTGATTGATCAACTGCTGCATAGGTGCTTGCAACAGTGATTTCAGTTTCAACAGTTTCACATCTTTCTTCAACAACTGTTTCAGAAGCATTGTTATCAACAACTTAGCTAATTGTGCTATCAGTTTGTAGGGTAGGAATTAGTTCAATTGCAGGTAAATAATCACCTGGTGGTTTAACAGAGTTGTAAGCAATCCCGGTTTTTCCATACAGAGCACCTTTCCACATCTGCCTTGGCATGTTGGGTCTCCTTTCTTGAGGTGTTCAGCTTGGCAATTAAATGATCAATCTGAGTTTCTAAGTTAGAGTTTGTTTTTTTTTTAGTTGTTCAATTTCTTCATTTAAAGCAGTTACTTTTGAAATGTATGAACTTTTAGTTTTTCTAAAACACTCTTTTAACTCTTTTAAGTTTGAAACTTCTTCAATTAGCTCAGAATTGTGATTCCCGTATCTTTCCACTTGTTCAATACAAGCAAGAGAGCACAGGTGTGTTAGCACTTTCTCAGGAATAGGTTTTACCTGAGATGATGACTCTTCCTTTTCCATGAGTGCATGGTTGATTGGCTCAAATTCTGCAATAACATCTTCCCATTCAACAAACTCCGTTTGGTTAACTACAGCTGCAGTTGAGTTGTTGTTGTTTCCACTTCTAATTGGTTTTGGCGGTGTTGGCTGTGAGCTTGAGGAATCATTGTGTTGTTGTGATGATTGCTTCCTTGACTCTTCCCATGAGCTTAAGTTTGATACTGACCTTCCTTTCTTGGACTTGAACACTCTCTTGCAAAATGACCCAATTAGTGACAGTTATAACACTTGGCCTTACTTTTGTCAAGACCAATAGGTGCATTTTTGGCTCTTTTGTAAGTTCTCCCAGTTCGTTTATAGAAACGCTGGGCTATTACTGAGACCATAGAAAATTGTGTCATAGTGTCCATCTCTTCTAAGTCATCTGCTCCAGTACACTCAAGATCTTCACATGTGAAGTTGGAGTGTGAGTTAGAGACTACAAAAGCATGATGGTTGTTTTAAAAGTTATGAGACACGGTTTCAGAAAAATTTTTAGTTTATGCTTCTTTGAGTTTGATAATTCAGTGGTTACAAGAGTAGTGGATTGAGGCTGAGTTAGTTCAGATAGTGAATTTTGTTTAAGATTGATTTCCATCTCATAAGCACATAAGATACCAAGGAGTTCACTCAGTTTCATTTTTTTAGGTTATTGCACTCTCTTATGCTTACTGAATAAACAGTCCACATTAAGGGTAGTGACCTAAGAAATTTTCTGTTAACATCAGCATGTTCAAGAGTTACACCAGCTCTTTGAAGCTCATCAAGTGGAGAAACAAATCGAAGGTACTGGTTGGTCATATTTTCACCATATTTGCAACTGAAATTTTCATATTTTTGTTTCAAAATATCCTTTTTATTTTCTTTTACCTTACTTGTACCCTCATACATTTCATTAAGAGCATTCAATAGTTCAAAAGCCGTTTTCTACCCCTTAAAACCAATTAATATGGAGTTAGGTAGTGCAGCTTGCAAGGTCCAGCAGGCCTTGAAGTTTGGCTCAAGTGGTCTGCATCGGTAAACCTTTCAAGTGGTTTTGGAATACGAACTTCTTCATCATCTGCTGCTGGAACATTTACAACAATAGGACCTTCAGTCATAGATTTCCAAATACGGTGATCTAAGCTACGAACAAACCCTTCCATACGGAGCTTCCATGTGTCGAAGTCCTCTTGAGTGGACATGGGAGGTTTATTGGTACTACTGTTTGAAGTTACAAGACTGAGATCGTTCATTTTGTAAACCTTTTTGAGAAAGAAAAGCTTGAAAAAGAGTAATGTAGACAAGTAAATATCAACTTTGAAGCACTGGAAGTCTCCAAAGTGAGAGCCAAAGCTCTGATACCACTTATAGGATCGATATTACTTAAAAGCTAATTAAGTTACAAGATTTACTTGCAAGATTAACCTTACGGAATTAAGTTAACCTTCACTTTACTCGAACAACTAACACTTATGAATAATAGTTGTTTGCATGAATATAGTAACACAAGAAGTAAATTATACTCGGCACTATTTGCATTAAATCAACAATATTACATAGTGATAAGGATAAAGACATCCTTGTACAAAGTTGAAGACCAGCTATGCTATATATAGTGCTAAGGAGAAATCAATGATAGGCATTGATTTCCATATGATCATCATGACAGTCGATTACAAAATTCAAATACTACTACCAAAAGAATAATCTCCGACAGATGGGATATCTTGCGTGTGGTCAGCAACTATCTACTTTGGGAGAGTGGCTTTGGCAGATAAGGAAGCAACCATGAAGCTTTTGCAGGGATATAGACAACTGAAACGTCTTCTCAGGAAAAGTCCGGTTGAACTCATTATCTGGTGAATAATCGAGTTCAACCTTTATATTCACTATAGGACAAAACTTCCTTCTTCCAGTTGAACTGCTTGTTCCGCTTGAACTCAAGATTTCCGCTTGAACTCAATCTTCAGCCGGAACTACTCAAAATCAGTTTTTAGCCAGAACCACCAAATGTGATATTCCTTACATTATCATTCTTGAGCTCCAGCCTCTGTCTCTGTCCAGTTCTTCTGGTGATTATGCCCGGCATATATGTTGAATGCAAAGCAAATCCGAATCACCCTTTGGAATTGCAGAGCATGTTCCATATAATCAGGATGGAATAGAATCTGATTATGGTACAGCTCATATATGTCTACCCTGGATAAGTTGATCAGCCACATTGGGTCAAACACCTTCACAACATTGTTATCATCCTCTAATACTATCATAACTTCTCCTGTATTTTCATTGTAGTACCACCACTTCAAGTTTTTTATGAAATCTAACTACATCTTCATCAATGGAATCTTCTTCATAACATTGGGCTTCTTCTTGAAAGTTAGTACTATCAGCTTCTTTCCATTTTTGTGATGTATCTTTGTCGGATGTTCACGCCTTTTCGGTTTTTGAGGCTTCAAATATTGGAATCCAAAGTTGCATTCTTTCTCTACCTGATGCTTAAAGTATAAACCCCTCCAATCATCTTCGTAGTTACAAAAAAAAAAGGTTTTCTTGTAAGCTCCCGAACATAACAAACTGGTAAAGAACTGAAGTCTGTTGCATGCTTGAAGTATTCAATACCATGCTGGCGTTTAATCTCATAACACTTTGGACTTGCTGCATACATCCAGCTTATAATTTCACTTGACACCTAACCCTTGAACCTCACATGCCTTCTCTGTTTGATCGGTTTTGGAGGTGGAACATAATTAGCATGAAATGTCTTCATGTAATCATAGTAAGCCCATCGTTGTTTCTATTGCTTAACCTCTTTGGCAACAGGGTCTTCAGGTTTTTTAGTTTTTTATATTCAGCACTACCTCATCTTCATCACCCTTCTCTTTAGGAAATACCTCAAAGTCATCATCAGCTGAGTTATTGTTGGTCAAATTTGAATACAGATCTGGATACTCCTCCTCTGTTATGTCTTCAACCTTAACCTTCTCGTCAAAGATATCATCTTCAATTTCTGATTTTGATGACTCATAAATTTCGGGTCCATCCTCGGCAGCTTTTTTCATCTCATCGTCGTTTAAATCGAAGACCGCTTGAATTTGTTCTTGGTTGAGTTCACAGACAAACTCACCATCTTCAAGTATAATGCCGATCTTGTTTATGCTTTTTTTGCTTGATTCGACGGGACAGAAGTTATTGGCACTTCATTTGTTGAATCTGACTCCCCCTTGGATGTAGAAGTACTAGCACCCGAGCTTGAAGCTCCAGTTGGACCTACATCTCCACCAGTGTTACCTTCCGGGTAGTAATTTTCAGGTTCATCGTTTAAATATTGTAGCCTATCATCTTTGCATCCTGAACCAGAACCTATCTCCCCCTAAGCTTTAAACTTCTCTAGCAAGGATTTAATCTGCTCATTCATATGTGAAATTAGAGCATCATGGTTCAGACTGGCCATTTTCAATCTAGTTATCTCTTGAGCTTTGGCCGCTTCTTAACTTTTCAATTGGAGATAGTCTCTATGCAAATATTCATCTCTTGCCCTTAACTCGACAATCAACTGTGACTTTTCTTCATCCTTTCGCTTCAACATTTCAATTACTTGTGCTTTTTTAGCATCTTTAGCCTTTAACTCTTTAATTTTTGTTTGACAATCCAGAAGAGCAGTGTTGAGTAAATCAATCTGAGAACAGGATATCGACCCTTGAGAAACACTGAAATTCACATCCGGTGTTGAAGGAGTTGATGTTGTTGTAATTACAGCTGTGAACTTTGGTGTAGATGTTGTTCCCATAGGTTATTGAACATATTGATCACCAATACTTGCTGAAGGTGTTGTGCTGGCTGTTGTAGTAGTCTCAGGTAAAGACATATCGGGACCAACCGATGAAGAACCACCGGCACGTCGTTGCAAGAAAAAATCTTAAATGATAATGTTTAATACTCTTTGTCATGAGTGAGCAACGAAACATAATTCTCCCACTTTTCTGGTAATGCTTCCAAAAGTTTCTCTTTCAATTCCTCCTGAGTCTTCTCAATTTTAACCACTTTCATTTCACCGATTAGACGTGATAATCTGGATACAAGAGCAGTGATGTTTTCTTTCTCATAGTGTTGAAAGTTTTCAGATTCTTTATTCGACACTTTTCGTCTACTCTTTTTGTATTGATCATTTCCTTCACATCTTGTAGACAAAGCATCCCATAATGTTTTGACTTTTTGCAAGTACTAAACTGATGCAACAATTCAGTAGGTAAAGCCATCGTAAGATAACCATACACTTTTTGTTCAAGCTCATAACTTTTTCTTTCAGCATCATCAAAATTGTGAATTTCTTTATAATCTCCTTGATCAGTTGGATGCATATAAAGCTTTCGAATTGGAATCCAATAATCGATATCATTCGTGCTAATGTAAAATCTTTGTTTCCAATAGTGATAATCTTCTAATTTCAACAACTTGGGAAATTTCGAGCTTGTTCCAAGATTCGAGTGACCAGATTCGTCGTGAGACGAGATCTGATCGGTACCCGCTCTGATACCATTTATCAGGACCGATTTCACTTCGAGAATCTCGACATTGAGCAAGAACAAAGATTAGATCAGGGAGACGGGATGATGAGAATCAAAGATAATAAATGACAAGAAATGATAAAACAAACGATTCATTGATTATTGTTGAATGATTACAACGAACCGAATGATTACAAACTCGTCATAGGAAATCCATGGTCACATTGGGTTGAGCTCAAACCCAATGTGAGACTCTCTCTCTGGTAATGATAGCTCACATCACTCATTATTCATCATCCATCAAATGAAGCTATCCCTTCCTATTTATAGAGAGCCCATGTGCTCACTAGCCCACTAACTAGCTAACACATATACAAATGAGCAAATACAAATAAACAAATGACATAATTATTATTAATTAAATCAAAGATGATTTAATTAATATGAAGCTTGACTCGCTCGAACCGATCTTCCGTTGACTTTTACGTTGACCGTTGACCCGAACGGTTGACTTTTCAAGAAAACGTCTTTGGTCCAAACTTACAAGCCTCGAGCATCACAACCCGCGTCTCTGAATCAAATCACAATGGATTCTTCAACCGAATTATTCGAGAATAGATTTGATGGCGTCAGTTACACTTATTAAAAGTTCCAACAATTCCCCCTTGACTGACGCTGTCAAATCTATTCTCGAATAATTCGGTTGAAGAATCCATTGTGATTAGATTCAGAGACGCGGGTTGTGATGCTCGAGGCTTGCAAGTTTGGACCGAAGACGTTTTCTTGAAAAGTCAACCGTTCGCACTTTGGAGACTTTTTCTACTTTTTCTTATTTTTGGAGCTGATTGATGATTTCTGGATGAATCTGATGATAGATTCTTGTTATTGGGTTCATTTAGATATGATTTCATGCTCCATATGTTCAAATCTGTGAAGAAATAAGAGATTTGAGCTGAAAAAATAAAGCTGTTAGAGTTTTCCCGTTTTTGGGGTTTTGAAGATTTTTTGAGCTTTGATTCTGAGTTTTTGGTGCTAAAATCAGTGTTTTTGGATGAAATAAAGTATGAATCTTGATGGAAAACGCGTTCCGGATCCAATGAAAGCATCGGTTTTGCCTGATTCGCAACATTTCTGACAGATCTGGAAAAACTCACACTTAACGGTGTTTACTAGGTGTTCTTCGTGTTCTTGATGGATTTCCAGATTTTGAGGCTGATTCGGGACGTTTGAAGCTGTGATTCGAGTTGTTTGTGGCCAGAATGATTTCGTCTAATACTTGGCTTCATTGTTCGTTCATGAATCTGCTTTTTCCTCATGTTTTGGTGGTTCAAAATCGATCACGAAGATCTGGGTTTTCTGCTGTTTTTCAAGTGTTCTTCATTTTGTTGAAGATGTTGTTGGCGATCTCAGTGTCTTTGAAGGTGCACTTGGCGACTTCGACTTTGTACCTGGCGATCTCAGCTTGTATTGACGATTTCAATAAAGGTTGGCGATCTGGGCTTGGCGACCTCGTATGGGACTTGGCGACTTCGAATATAGCCTTGGCGACCTCGTGTTTGGCTTGGCGATTTCGAATGACCTTGGCGATCTCGTCTAAACTCGTCATCTGGGTCTTCATTCGAATAATTTTCAGGCCTTTTTGTTAGTCTAGATGTGTAGAGGATCGAGCTACGAGTTCAGGGATATAAAGTAAGTCGTTTTTCGTCGAGAATTATGGGAGATATGGCACTTTCACGTTTTTCCGGCGAGGGTGTTCGATTTTCCGGTGAAATTAGGGTTTCGCTGATTCTTGAAGGAGATGGTGATGTGGCACTTGCCGATAGGTTGGAGGAGGATTGTCTCTCTCCTCTTTGTCGATCAAACATAGTCATCCTTTTGCTGTTGTCTAATTGCCATTGGCTGCATGAGAATTCATCCGGGACCCACATAAAACCACAGCTTAAAGTTCTTGTCGTTTTTCTTGTTGTTGTGTGGAGAAATAAGTTCGCGTGGGCCCTGGTCAAATAATGAATCCCGTTGAGGCTGTGTGTTGTGTCGCCCTCTGATTGGCGCACACTTCTTTCACCTGGATAATTAATTCTGACCGTTAGATGCACCTCATCTGAATCGTAGGATCAATTTGTTGGAGCCTCCTGATTCGTTGATGCCCTCCTCACACGGATTTTGATCCAGACCGTGGATCAGCTTAAAAATCCAGTCGTTGGATCACAAGGAATCTCACACCTGATTAGTTGTAATACTACCACATGGATTGTGCTTTTTCCATGGAGATTTTTCTCTAATAATTAAATTTTCTGCATTATTTCGTTAATGCGAGGTTTTTCTCATCAGTTTTTCTACAGACTAACGGGACAACGCCGCAACGGAATTGTGAAAATATTTTTATTAGTCATGGATTTATTACGTTTATTCGACCGGGTTTCTAGTTTTTGTTGATGTCACGCCACGTTAGCTAACGACCACTGACGGACTGGTTTCG
This sequence comes from Deinandra increscens subsp. villosa, assembly GCA_039602395.1. Taxonomy (NCBI): domain Eukaryota; kingdom Viridiplantae; phylum Streptophyta; class Magnoliopsida; order Asterales; family Asteraceae; genus Deinandra; species Deinandra increscens. The sequence goes on from JBCNJP010000006.1 coordinate 37,982,540, forward strand.
CTTCTCGGTTAAGTTTGTGACTGTTTCGTTATGTCTCACTTCAAGTTGTTTAGCTGATGCAGTGCTGATGTCATCTAACCGAATTAACTGGAATCTCAGTTAAATATTGGAATATTCCGTTAAATCTCTAACGGAAGGTCGTTACTTGAATAAAATTTACGGTCTTCTCAGATTCATTCCAAATTGCACCGTTTGACTCAGAATTCTTCACGGAATATTTTTCCGAGCTCGATTTTCTTCACCAAAAATTACGAAGACTCCGGTTATGAATAAATTTCTCGTTTACGCTCGGGATCTCAGTTTTTCACCGATTTGACACTTTATTTTGCATTCAACCCGGTCACGCGGAACAAGTTCAGTATTTATGGATCATTCACAACTGTCAGCACCCGACTTCCGGTTTTTTGCAAGATTGTCCGATTTTAGGATTTCAGTGTCGTTTTCTCTTCGGAACTGAGCGGAACGGTTCCACTCTCTGCATCTGATTTTCCGCTTCCGCATCGGATGTTTTCAGAGAGATCTAGAGAAAAGGGGGAACTTCTATGGATTTGGATTATCGGGTCGATTATCTGAAGTTGGAGCATTTTCAGTGATTGATTGGTTTGTCTGATTCGGTTTGTTGTGATTTTGACTCCAACGTTCATCATTCTTAGTATTGTACCCGACCGTGTGAACCGAGTGAACTGCAGCACTTGGATCTCAACTGGAGCAACAAGAACAGAAAAAGCTTATTCAAAGGGGGGATCTTTACAACAGAAAGATTCCGGTTTATCAAGTTATTCTTCGAAGATGTATGACATAGCGGTTCTTCACCAGTATGACAGATTTGACAGCGTCAGTCAAGGGGGAATTGTTGGAACTTTTAATAAGTGTGACTGACGCCATCAAATCTATTCTCGAATAATTCGGTTGAAGAATCCATTGTGATTTGATTCAGAGACGCGGGTTGTGATGCTCGAGGCTTGTAAGTTTGGACCGAAGACGTTTTCTTGAAAAGTCAACCGTTCGGGTCAACGGTCAATGTAAAAGTCAACGAAAGATCGGTTTGAGCGAGTCAAGCTTCATATTAATTAAATCATCTTTGATTTAATTAATAATAATTATGTCATTTGTTTATTTGTATTTGCTCATTTGTATGTGTGTTAGCTAGTTAGTGGGCTAGTGAGCACATGGGCTCTCTATAAATAGGAAGGGATAGCTTCATTTGATGGATGATGAATAATGAGTGATGTGAGCTATCATTACCAGAGAGAGAGTCTCACATTGGGTTTGAGCTCAACCCAATGTGACCATGGATTTCCTATGACGAGTTTGTAATCATTCGGTTCGTTGTAATCATTCAGCAATAATCAATGAATCGTTTGTTTTATCATTTCTTGTCATTTATTATCTTTGATTCTCGTCATCCCGTCTCCCTGATCTAATCTTTGTTCTTGCTCAATGTCGAGATTCTTGACGTGAAATCGGTCCTGACAATCAGATTAGCTGTTGGCAAACAACCATTCAACAATCCATAGTATGAAGATAATAATGCTGAAATCAATGCCAAATGTCCATCAGGTGTTTTTGCAGGAAATGAAGTTTTACTTGAATGATTTGGAATAGTGAAACTGTACCCTCTTGATGAACTTTTGACATTTCCTGATCCATGGCTAGCAACAAAAGCTGTTGGAACTGGATTTGATGAATCAAAACTAAATGATTTAGATTTTGCATTGATACTTGTAGAATTTTGACCATGATATAGCTCAGGATTTTACAGTTGAGCAGTTGATTTGAGTGAAGTCATCATATCCATTTCTCTTGCATGAAGCTTTCCTCTTAAATCATTAAATGATAATGTTGAATGCTCTTTGTCATGAGTAAGCAACAAAACATAATTCTGCCACTTTTCTGGTAATGCTTCCAACAGTTTCTCTTTCAATTCATCCTCAGTCTTCTCATGTTAACCACTTTCATTTCACTGATTAGATGTGGCAATCTGGATACAAGAGTAGTGATGTTTTCTTTCTCATAGTGTTTTCAAATTATTTATTCTGCACTTTTCGTCTACTCTTTTTATATTGATCATTGCCTTCACATCTTACAGATAAAGCATCCCATAACTGTTTTGACTTTTTGCAAATACTAAACTGATGAAACAATTCAGTGGGTAAAGCCATCATAAGATAACCATACACTTTTTGTTCAAGCTCATAACTTTTTCTTTCAGTAGCATCAAAATTATGAATTTCTTTATAATCTCCTTGATCAGTTGGATGCATGTAAAGCTTTCGAATTGGAATCCATAAATCGATATCATTCGTGTTAATGTAAGCAGAAAATCTTTGTTTCCAATTGTGATAATCTTCCAATTTCAACAATTTAGGAACTTTCTGGCTTGTTCCAATTTCGTTATCAAAGTAAATCATAGCTTGCATCGTGTTTTGCAACCGCGAACGCTTGAAAATTAGACATCTTGTGATAAACTTTCGGTATCGAAAATTCGTATGCTAAAACGAAGGTCTTAGAGATGGATTTTGGGGGCCAAACCGAAGGGTACTAGCCTTTAGGCGAGTAAAAGTGTAGATCTCGTCGAGACGGTTGTTTTGGCTGGTATTAGCTCCCGTAAATCTTAACGGAACTCAAGTTACATCAATTTTAGTGAACATCACTTTTCTGCCAGCTTACCAATAACACTCTTAGCGGACCAAGTCATTGACCAATGTACCAAAAGCTTTGACCGGACCAAACTATTCAGCATACCACAAACCTCATCGTACCAACCCAGTAGCGTACCAATGAACAGTAGCGGACCAAACTTGGTACGTCGTAACTGCTTCGGACCAACTATGAAGATTGCCTTGCGTACCAATCAACGTACCAAGGAGCGTACCAACAGTTCATCCAGCGTACCACATTTAACCGGCGTACCAACACATTTTCGACTGATTTTTGAGAATTTGGACGTTTTGGACTGTAATTTGCAATAGTAGGCAAAGAAAACACACTATGAATGTTTTGAAATCAAGTTTGCCATCAGAATCACTCGGAATTGAAGAGAACTGATGATAAACCAAAGAAACCCAACTTTCTCTCACTAGAAATCCAAAAATGATCAATTCAAATCGCAGAGAAGATTACAATGAAGACTCTCTGGTTTTGTCACACCTTGAACTTTCGGGAATGGAGGCGTGTGACGTCATGGAGTCATAGTCGTGGATACATTGAACGACCTCTAAATGATTAAATGTTTTGATTTATACACAATGTCTTACAAGTAGCAACGGAAAGTAGTGATAGTAAAACAATGATTTTGAAGTACAAAAGTTGAGTTTGAAAAGTATGATGATTCCAAATTGATAATATGTGATGAAATCTCCAAATGCGCTAAGTGTTGACCATGACGCCAAACAAAATGCAGGTTCTAATGATGTACGTCATTCCATGCAAGCAGCAACTAAGTACCTAAGAATTCATGAGCTTAAAAAGTCAACATTATGTTGGTGAGTTCACAAGTTTTATCGACTTGATAATAAGATGTAAACAGTTTAAGGCATTCAAGGTTATGGACTCGTGTGGATCAAGTTTTACAAGTTTGATGAAGGTCTTGTTCACATCAAATTTTACCAGTTTGACTCGCCGTCATGAACCAGCAGGGGAACAACCCTACGTGCCGGATTATTTTATTATAAAAATGGAGTCTCAAAAGGACTAAGGTCCGTTTCTTCCGTGCACCGCTCTTGCTCATGCACGTCTGGCATAACCAAAGCTAAGTTCACAAAAACGTACCATCTCGGCTTCTATGAAGTGACAAAATATTACCAACCCCCATTCCCAATCAAATACTTTCAGCATGCACTTGCATGATAGCCGATTTTACTTACATAGAGATAACGACCTCAAACGTATCATGTAGCATGGGGCGCGAGTCACCTTTCGGATCATGCATCGTCCCCGAATGGGTGTCACTAGTCTGGCCTTTGGGATTTCGACTCCCCAAATGGTCTATGATACGTAGAGCACGTTTGGTTCAGAAAATCAGTAATAAACTTTTAATAAAAATAGTTTTTATAAAGTTGTTAGACACACCTTAAAGCAAATTTATAAAGATAACTTGAATACTCGTTAAATGTTAGGTACCTCCCATCAAGTGTAAGAGTTGAGTTGATCATTGCTGACTAGCTTAAAGATGTGCCAGGTAGTAAACGAAGAATTCCATAGACAAAATGCTTTCATTTACTAACACTGGTTATAGTTCGCTCAGGTATATCTAGAACTCGCTTTTAGATTAGTTGTTTAATTTTAACCATGTTATCGTAATTATTATGGCTCTCCGTTTTAATAAGTTATTGGTGTTTTGTGATGTGGTGATCGTGATCATGTTGACACGTTTATGACGTTTTAAGGTTTACGCATTTAATTAAATTAAATCATTATATTCCGCTGCGTAACAGATTACTTGATTAATTTTAAACTCTGATTTGCTAAAGCTCGGTCGGTAATGGTTAATTTAAATGTAAAAGTTATCGTCACTGGGAACCATATACCAATGTCGTAACCCAACAGAAATGTCATGGGGTGCTGAAATTCAGTTGGAAACCAAGTCTAATGGTCTTCTCTACTTTATGAATCCTTTCTGGATTCCTGACCGAGATGAACATCGTTCTTTTATCATGAATGAGGCTCATAAGACTCATTGGTAGCCCGGAATGAAGAAAGACATTGAGCTTTTCGCGGCTAAGCCTCTTACTTGTTCTAAAGTCAAATAGGAACTTTAACGACCCTCTGGTTTACTCGAACAACCAAAGATTCTTGTCTGGAATTGAGAAAATATTACGAAGGGTTTCATCACTTAACTTCCATGCACTTCTAGCGGATATGAGAGTATATGGGTCATAATGGACCGTTTGACCAAATATTCTCTTTTCCTCGCCATTCCTTATAACTATCTAGTTGGAAAGTTGGCTCGTATTTACATTGATGAAATCATTGGACTTCACCGTACTCCTCTAAGCATTTTATCTGATCGCGATCGGTGTTTCATCTGTCGATTTCAGTAAGCTCTTCAATATGCCTTAGGAACTCGTCTGGACCTCAATATTGCTTATCATCCTCAAACGGATGGTCAGTCTGAGTGCACCATTCAGACTCTTGAGGATATGCTTCATTCGTGTGTCATTGATTTTCATGGAAAATGAGATTCTCACCTGCTGTTGATCGAGTTCTTATACAATAACAGTTTTCATTCAAGAATTGGTATGGCGCCTTTTGAGGCAATTTCTGGTCATAAATCTCTTCACCTACATGTTGGAGCGAGATTGGTGAAGCACAAGTCACTAGTCCCGAAATAATATAGGAAATGACTGACAAGATTTCTCAAATTTGTAATCATTTACTCGCTGCCAGAAATTGCCAAAAGAGTTATGCAGATAAGCGACGAAAACCTCAGGAATTTGAGGTTGGTGATTTAGTCTTACTTAAGCTATCTTCTTGGAAGGGCATCTTTAGATTCAGAAGGAAAGGGAAAGTATCACCTCATTGATAAACACTAAATCAAAGCAAGTCAATTTTGTTTTCTTTTTAGTTCTTCACGTTATTTGAGGTTAAAATACCAAAAGAAGCAGAATCTTGTAGAAAAGTGAAGAAAATGCTAACTTTGAAGAAAACCAGCCTCAGCACGGCCTATGCCCAACACAGCACGCCCCATACCCGACCCGGATCCACCTCTGAATCAGCAAACCCGTGCTCCTGACACAGCACGCCCCATACCGCTGACCTCCCTGACACGGAAAGGCCTGTGTCTAGCCTAGCACGACCCGTGTCACTGACGCAGAAGAAGACAAAAACCTGCCTCCTGACACAGCACACCCCATGCCTAGCCTAGCACGCCCTGTGGCGCTAACCAGATTTTGCCTATAAAAGCTAGCCTCACCTCATTCCTCAACTTGCTCAATTCTTTCCTATTCTCTCCCACTTTTAGATTAGTCGAGCCACTTGGCATTTTTCGAGTCTTTAAGTATGTCAGAGTCTATAAGAACTATAACCATTATTAGTGAATGAAAGCATTTTATATATGGAATTCTTCGTTTACTACCTGGCACATCTTTAAGCTAGTCAGCAATGATCAGCTCAACTCTTACACTTGATGGGAGATAACTAACATCTAACGAGTATTCGAGTTATCTTTATAAATTTGTTTTAAGGTGTGTCTAATGACTTTGTGAAAACCCTTTTTATTGAAAGTGTATTACTGATTTTTTGAACCAAGCGTGCTCTACGTATCATAGACCATTTGGGGAGTCGAAATCCTAAAGGCCGGACTTGTGACACCCGGTCGGGGGACAATGCATGATCCGGAAGGTGACTCGCGCCCCATGCTACATGATACGTTCGAGGTCCTAATGTCTATTTAAGCAAACTTGGCTGACCACGCAAGTGCGGGCTGAAAGTATTTGTTTGGGAACAGGGGTTGGTAATATTTTGTCATTCACGGAAGCCGAGATAGTATGTGTTTGTGAACTTGGCTCTGATTACGCTGGACGTGCATGCGTGAGAGCGGTACATGGAAGAAACGGACCCTAGTCCCTTAAAAAGATCATTTTCAGAATAAAATAATCCGGCTCTCAGGGTTGTTCCCCTACTGGTTCATGACGGTGTGTCGAGTACGGTAAGTCGGCCAGTTTGAGGGAACCCATAAGTAAGAGGCATTACACCACTTTGTTTGTTTATCAGTGGCACCATCCCACAGTGTTTGTACTCCTCGTAGACGATTGATCATAGAGATGGTGAATAAGCTTGAGATTCGAACGGTGGTTGGTCTTTCGTTGATAAACAATCTTAAAGCAACGTTATAACTGTAAGGGAATAATTTGTGGCTTGTGTATTAAATTATCCATTGGTGGATTATTTTGAAGGCCTATGTGTTAGAATAGGTGAAAATTAGTTGGGTTATGGTTATATTGAGCCATTGGGCCATTCTACACATGTTTGGGTCCAATTAGAAAGAGTTTAAGGGGAGTTTAGTGGGCCTTGAAAGTCAAATACGGGAAATAGAGGTATATTAGCGTTTTTGGAGATGCTTGTTGACCAAGCATGTCAATCCCTATATATAGAACCTCTTGTCTACTAGTTTATGGTTGCTGTTTTTCGTAAAAAGGGGCTAGGGGTGTTCTCGAAGTTCTCTAATGAGAATTTCAAATCTGTGTATTGCAACCAGTTTATTCAAGCAAGTTCAATTCTCATTCAGTTTGTTATTTGATTTCAATTGTTCTTTAATTAATACTTTTCGATTATACTTGAATCAGTCGATTGTTTGGATTCCGCACTCTCAATCGAGGTTAGATATCGCGTTAGGACCGTTCTCATTCGGTTTTACACAGGACAGAAGCCGGCTGCTAGGTTTTCACAAGGTTTTCTACTCGTTTTTATACTTTTCGATCGACTTCTCAATCGAAAAGTACTTCTCGGTTCCCTACTTTTCGATCGGAAAGTCCCTTCGTGACTTTTCGATCAGCCATGTTTCAATCGGAAAGTCCATTCGTGACTTTTCGATTAGCCTGTTTCAATCGGAAAGTCCCTTCGTGAATTTTCGATCAGCGTCATTTTAATCGGAAAGTCCCTTCGTGACTTTTCGGTCAGCTTCACTTTTCGATCGGAAAGTCCCTCCTGTGACTTTTCGATCAGCATCCACTTTTCGATCGGAAAGTCCCTTCCATGAGTTTTCGATCAGCGTACACTATTCGATCAAAAAGTCCACTTTTTGATCCAAAACATGACTTTTCTATTCAAACATCTCACTTTTCTATCCAACCCTCCGGCTTTCACTTTTCGATCCGGTCAAGTCTTTCCGGTCCGAATTTGCGCTAGAAATTCATCCAAAGAAGATGATGGCACATGCTCTACCAAGTACCACTGCATATAGCAATTATGAGGTATGTTCAAACTCTAAATGTCAAACTGTGTTTAATGAATGTAAAGACTGGGAACGTAAGTTCATCAATGAAACTCTAAATCATGAATTAACTGCTAGAGACCTTAGGGAGTATAAAGATAAGAGTAGGATATTCAGAAAAAACTGGAAGCGGCTAAATTAGATGTTAGAAGTTTTCAAAATCAAATGTGTGATAAAAATGCATGTCTTAGAATCACTAACTCTAAAGTTGAGGAGTTAACCAAAGAGGTAGATGAACTTAAAGCAGAATTAGGAACCTCTCAAAACAAAATTGAACGTAATGATAAGATTGTGTCTGAAATGCTGAAGGCGAGTTCTCTTTTTTACAATACAGATACTAGATTGAGGCATGTTAAAGGGCACACAAGATTTGGGTTTGGTGTTGATGATAGCAATGAAAATCCATGCACTCTATCCCAATGCCTTTAATGCATGAAATGATTCCTGATCATGAAATTTCTAAGACCACTTTAGAAGTTAAGGCAGAAATTGATAGAAAACTTGTTTCTTGTCCTATTAAAATATCTGCTCCTGTTTCTAACACCACTGACAATTCTACTTGTTGCACAGCTAAAGGTAGCAAAGAGGAAAGGGTAAAGGCTAAAAATGAGAGTATTAAAAGTCAAACAAGTTCACCTTTTGAAAATGTTGATTGGGATAAACTTAAATTTCCTGTGATTGAGTCTGGCTTAAAACTGTCTGAGTCTGATGTCCTAAACAAAACTTATGTGTGTGGTGCTTTTAACTTTGGCAAGTGTGATGCAAAGCCATTGAAACCATTAAGAATTGTGAAAATCTTGAGAAGAGGTACGGGACCATAGATTGCTGGACCCAAAACCTCAACTGATGGTGTGAAAAATAGTGAAGTTAAAAATGAAAATGTTATGAGAAATGTGCAGAAAGTACAGGACGCCAAACCACATGATTCCGTCCCGTACCCAGAAGTTAATTTTGCATATGACCAGTACAGACCGATATAGCGGGAGTATATCTTGACCACTAAGCCAAATGGCAAAACCCATTGGATACACAAGAACTTCTCAAGACCAACTTGGATATCCACTGGCGAAACCAACCGCAGGCTCCCGCGTATCCCAAGAAACAATCTTGCCATGTGTGCGGAAAATCTGGACACTTGGCGAGAAATTATTTGCATCGACCATATGAACCTTATTACCCTAAGAGGGTTCATCAGAAACTTGTCCCAAAGGCCCAACCAAATGGTGGTTCAAAGAAAAAGCTTGCACCTGCAAAACCAAAGGGGCAGAAGTCTGTACCTCAACAACCAAAGGTACAGTAGGTGAATCAAAAGCCTAAGTCACCTAAAAAAACAATGAAAAATGTTTTTAAAACTGATAATGTCTTTCATTCTAAATCAAAACCAGTTAGTTTTACAAACAAGCCCGTTTTCTGGAACCTTCCAGTCTTCTGAAACCACTCGGTTATTCATAAACAAATGTGAGGAGTGAGGAAGAGAGGTGGAATGAGTCAAGGTGGTAAACCAAAATTACTAGCCTAAAGGGGTGTATAAAAAACACTCCAAACAATTTCAAAATCTTAAAATTAAAAATCAGAATGTTCAGAAAAATCCACCCAAAAGTCCTCAGGTAAAAGAAAAACTGAACCACCAAACCTGGAAGGTTAAGAACAAAGATGTTCCCAAAGATGACCAGGTAAAACCCAATACAAAGGCAGACACATCCCCAATCCCTGATATCACAAAGGGAATGTGCTTCAAAAAGATAACTTTCACTGACTCATCAAGTATACCTAGAACAACAATGGCCTGGGTACTAATGGCTAACTAATCTCTCACTGTGTGCAGGAAAGTCAAGGAGGACTTTCATTAACCTTGTTTGTTCGTGATCGTGATTGTTCATGGCACAGGATAGGAGGCATCTTTTCACTTCATGACATGCAGATCTTAATGGGGAGTATGTTCTTCTGATGAGAGGTAACTCTAATAAATTAGCAAGGTACTGTCTGAATTGGTTGTTTCTTGACTAAATTGTTGGGATGTATGGTTCTGCATAAAACAAAACCCATTTCTGAAAAAAGTTCTCAAATGATAAATTTTGAAGGTTAGCTTGGGCAATTTTGTCTTATAGTGTGTGAGTGTGTAAAAAAACAAAAAAAAAAGTTTGTTGCTATTAAAAAAAACAAAATGCAAGGGGAAGAATAGAAAAGATGAAATAGCTGACCCCTAAAAAAATTTTGCTTAAGAAGGGGGAAGTGAAATAAATTTCCGTTTTGGAGACGGCTGACACGCGTAAGGCAGATGTGAAAGACATGATCCATGGTGATATGCTGGTAGGCTCAACTCTTTAATCTGAAAAGGTATGCATTACACACTTAAAGATAACGTATGGCGGTTGTTGGATAACATCACTTAGGTTAATTGCATTTCTATTTGACTGCATGTTCAAGTTCCCAATACACACGCTTGTCTCTAAGAGTGTGAAATTGAGCTCAAAAGTCAGTGTCCCCTCTGTTTTGCTAAGCAAAGACCTGGGGATGCTTCGCGTGTATGTAAGGCTCTTCTCTGCTTTGCGTGAGCAATGACCTGGAGCTGTCCATACATACCTGCTTCTAGATCACCTAAAATAATTTAAAAAAATAATGATATACACCCAAAAGATGCCAAAGAGCACAAGAAGAGAAACCCTCAAGAGTCCAAAACCCTCAGCCTTTGTCACTGATGAGAGCATTATTAAAAATGTTTCAAAAATTCAGTTGACTTTGTATATTACACCCCCCAAAAAAAATCTATGTGATCTATTCTTCTTTTCTCAACCAAGTCTCGAGCTCAGTTTCAAACTTCTAGTTCAAGTTGTGAAAATATGTGGTACGGAATTTATATGCTTGATAGTGTGTAATAACATGTACCTAGGATCTGTTGAAACCCACTTGCTGTTCATAATTAATGCACCTTAAAAGATAATAAAGTGACAAACAGCCTGACTAAGAAAAGGGTTTGAGTTTAAAGTGGATCAGTGTATTGGCAATCACCTATACGTGTTCAAGTAACAGAAGCTGAAAAGGGTTCCTCGGTCAGATTCATACGGTTTGATCCTGAATAAAACCTTCTCGTTTAGAAATTTGGTATGTTTGTTTTATCTTTTATTTTTCCTTTGAGTTATCTTGAGTTCTCATTGTTTATTTTCAACCATGACCAGGTTAATTTAAAGGTTTTAATATGTTTTTGAGGGTTTTATGCAAGAAAGTATGACCTCCCTTAAAGTCTTAGGGGGAGAAAATGTGTAGTGAGTCATCGGGTTCTGGGGAAGTATTTAAAGGAAATCCGTAAACAGTTTTAGGGTTTGTGTTAAGGAATGTTTTTCTCCTGCTAACACAGTAATCAGGTATCATATGCTGGTCAGTGTTTGTGTTTGTTACATGTATGGCAGGTTAAATGCAAATGAAATGTCCTGGAAAAGGAAAGTCAAGAACTTAGATGATCAAAGAATTGTTGCTGAGCCTCATGTTATTGAACCAGCCGGAAAAAGACTTACCCTACTCAAGAATGTGATGCTTAGGGGAAGTTTGTTGGTTCAAGTGAAGTTGAATGCATCACTGCATTTGTTAGTTGCAGAAAGAGTTGCCTAACAGACAAATCAAGAACTACAATCAAGATAGAGGTTTTAAAAATTTTAGCCTCTGAAGACAAAGAAATGTCAAGACAGATACCAATGATTCTGCAAGGACCCAAGATCATTAAAGAAGAAGCAATTGTATGAGAATCCTCCCCTCATTACTTGTTTGTTATTTGAAGTTCAAGTTGATGCTGATTGAAAGTCTTTCATTGTTTCCCAATGAAGATTGTTAAAGAAAAGAATCTTCACCAACCCATGCTCAAGCCAAGGAGAAGACTGCAAGTCTGAAGATTGAAAATAGAAGACATTAAATATCACAAGCCAAGGGGAAGATTGTAAGGGAATAATTTGTGGCTTGTGTATTAAATTATCTATTGGTGGCTTATTTTGAAGGCCTATGTGTTAGAATAGGTGAAATTAGCTGGGTTATGGTTATATTGAGTCATTGGGCCATTTTAGACATGTTTGGGTCCAATTAGAAAGAGTTTAAGGGGAGTTTAGTGGGCCTTGAAAGTCAAATACGGGAATTAGAGGTATATTAGCGTTTTTGGAGTTGCTTGTTGACCAAGCAAGTTCATCCCTATATATAGAACCTCTTGTCTACTAGTTTATGGTTGCTGTTTTTCGTAAAAAGGGGCTAGGGGTGTTCTCGAAATTCTCTAATGAGAATTTCAAATCTGTGTATTGCAACCGGTTTATTCAAGCAAGTTCAATTTTCATTCGGTTTGTTATTTGATTTCAATTGTTCTTTAATTAATACTTTTCGATTATACTTGAATCAGTCGATTGTTTGGATTACGCACTCTCAATCGAGGTTAGATATCGCGTTAGGACCGTTTTTGGGACTTACAATAATGCAATGACTCGATTACAAGTTAATGGTATGTTTCTCCAGTCAATATTTACAATGACTACTTAAAACTCAAAACCCATTATATATATATATATATATATATATATATATATATATATATATATATATAGGGTTAGGTTCAAATGAGAACTTTTTATTTTGAGAACTTTTGAGAACTAAATCTCCACCACTAATTTTAGATGGGGACCACTATAATTTATGGGGGGGTTTTCCATATTTATAAACTAGTGGCTGAGATTAGTTCTTTTTAGTTCTCAAACCCAATTGGTTCTCAAATGATCCTCTCCATATATATATATATATATATATATATATATATATATATATATATATATATATATAATGCATATTGGAGAGAGTCTTAAAACTAAGACACGTACAAACTATAATGCATTGTGTACAAGTCTCTAATGCACAAAATATCTTTTTTTTGGCTGCTCTACATGACAAACCCAAGGTATATAAACTTTTTTTTCTCATTTCACCTATAGCCTTCAACTCTTTCGAGCAACCTCCCTCCCTCCCGAAACCCTAGCTCACTCTCGCAGACCTGGGTCGCCGTCAACTACGTCATGTAGAGCAGCCGAGAACCCTAGCTCACTCTCGCAGACCTGGGTCGCCGTCAACTCTCGCAGACCTGGCTCTCCAACATTCGATTGGTAAAGTAAGGTATGTTTTAATTTGAGAATCTCAATCGGTTATTCTATTGGATGTTTTAATTTCAGAATTGCTCTCCCATTCCTGATTAGGTCAAATCATTTGATATCTCCCTTTCTATACACCTCCTTAAATTTTGAATTTGCTCTCTCACTCTCTTGCTTCAGATCTGGAGAAGATGAAGATGGTGCTGGTGCAAGAGGTTTTGATGGTAAGTACAAAAATCGATTGTCTATCCATGATTCCACATCCCTAATTACTTCGTTTCATACAACAGGCTTTGGTCGAGCGCTTTGTTTTGATGTGGTCAGTTCGTTTTTATTCTGAATGAACCGTCAGGCTTTGTTCGAGCGCTTCACAGGTATATCGGTTTCACTTTAGGGTTTTATATTTTCGTATTTAGATTCTGATGTTTTATTTGTTTGTTTTCCCGAGTTGTTTTGATATTGTCATCTTGATATTGCTTCATATCTGGACATCTTCTAATGAATTTGTGTGGTTTTGTTGTTCTATTGCAGGTTTTGAAATTTCTCTTTCTATTTGCAGGTATGTTTCTAGATTAATAGATTGCGGATGTGTCATTTATCGGTTGTATGTATGTATTTTTTGTATTATCTGATAACGTTTCTTGTTTTTATTCGTTTATTGTAGCTCCAGGTGGTTCTCTTTCTAGGTAAGGGCGTTATTTTTAGTTACGTTATTTTTGCATCTTGCCCTAATTATATGTGTTTCTGATGCTTTTGTTGTTTTTTAAAAGTTTTGCTTGAAAGAGATTCAAACCCTGAAGAAACAGTTAAGTGAATGAGACCTAGAAATATCAATGTTATAGTTTATGGGCCAGTCTAGGCTTTTTTAGGCAAGTAAACAATCTAGAATTTGAAGTCTTTTGTTCGAGTTCGTTGGTCTCCTTGCACAATACAGTTTATGGGTCAGTCTAGGCTTTCTTAGTGTTTTACTTGTCAGATCAAATGCAGCTGAAAACATGCATAAAAATGAAGGACATGTTTTTGCATTGCTAAAGCAACAAAAGGTGTTTGTAAGATTATTCCAATACCTACTTGTGAGTTTAGTGACTTAATTTGGCTTAATCTAACATTTGGTTTGGTTAATTTTTTTGTTTTCTATATAAATCTGAATGATCAAATTCTAGAGTTACTTTGAACACATCGTTAATTCTTCTGTTTTCTATTTGTGTTAACCTGCAATTGGTTTGTTTTTCTTTTCATTTCCAGCCTCTCCTCACCTTAGATGTTTGGGTGGTAATGTCTCTTCACTTACATTTACCAGTTTCCAAAATAAATAAATTGTCCATGACATATTAACTAACTGGACACTAAATCTGAGGTAATGTCTCTTATACTGTTTCCTATATACTTGTTGGGCTATATATAGAGGCATGAACATTAGATGTGGGCTTTCTAGTTATTGGGCTTAGATAGATTACAATTTTGGCCATGTGGGCCGGTTTTAAATTAGTTTACGATTTGGGCTTATGGGTTTATGATCCATTTTAGGGCTTTGTAATGGGTACTATATAAAACCTTAGTGTTTATGATTCTCCAAGCTTTTGGATTACGATTACTATCACTCTTATCAGTTTATGATCAGATTCATTTGCTCAAGAAAGTGTTTGTGTTTCATTCAAGATTTGATCTTTATTGTTGATCAAATCTCTTTCATCTACTTTCTTCTCGAATCAATCACTTACGAGGATTCGCACTCGTTTGTGATATCAATATTGTGATTTGGTAGATTGTCTGGACTTACAATTGGTATCAGAGCCAAGAATCACTTATTCGAGGCTCTCACGGTATTGGATTCGAGGTTTTTCTGGAAAAAGGTTCGAGTTTTGGAGGTGTTGCTGCTGTTCTTGAGGTTTACGATATTTTTCTGGGTTTATTTGGGTGTTTACGACTGCAAGTGTTTGAAGATCCTCATCGGAATCGTGTTTACGAGTTCAAGCTTCGATTTTTATCTGTTTACGACCAAGAAACTGGTGTTTACGACATTTTCTGATCTGAATCGTGTGTTTACGATTTTTGTTTGTCGGAATCATTAATCGTAATCGGTGTTTACGATATTCTCAGCCAGAATCGACGTTTACGACTAACTTCCATCGTAATCAGTGTTTACGATCTGGAGTTTACGACTTGCTGTGTGACTCAATCGTAATCGTGTTCTCGATCGTAATCGAGTATTCTCAATCGTAATCGAGTGTTCTCGATTGTAATCTCCCTTTTTGGACATTTGGACAATATTTTTAAGTTTTCCTAAGCTTACGTTATGGATTTCGAACCGAGCATGTATCAGAAGTTGGATTTTGAGATTGGATCCATCACTCGTCCACCAAGACTCACATCGGCGGATAACTTTCTGGAATGGAAATATAGGTTTGAAAACCACTTGAAGAGTGTTGATCTAAGACTGTGGAGAGCAGTACTTCATGGCCATACACGCCTACACATGCAGAAGGAGTTAATGCGGGGAAGGCTAAATAGGAAGACGAGTTTGATGATGATGATTGGGAGAGATGCAACAAAGCTGAGAGGGCGTTTGCTATTATGACTATGGCTCTAACACCTGATATTGCACAAGGATTTAAGCACTGCAAGACTGCAAAGCAACTCTGGAATGCTTTGGTAGTTGCATATGAAGGAAATCCAGACATAAAAGCAAGCCGTAAGCAAATGCTGAAGCAGAAGTTCAATCTCTTCAACCACATTAAAAGAGAATCCTTTGAAGCACAGGTGCAAAGGTTCGTGTCTCTGATGGCGGAAATGTCAAGCTACAATGTTGAACCAGATCAGGAAGATAAGAATCTGAAACTGCTGAATAGCTTGCCCAAATCCTGGAATACCAACATCTCCATCATTAAGGACAACCACAAGCTGAGTGAGCTATCTCTTGATGAGATGATTAACAAACTAAAGTCAAAACTTATTGATGACAAGCAGAGAGAATTGAACCATATAAGCTCTCTAAGTTTGGCGGGAAAATTGAACCAAGCACTATTGTCAGAAGAAATGGAGTGTAAGCAAGATGGAAAGTCAACTGGGAGTGGACCGAGCTCTGTCACAAAGTTAACTGATTTTGTGACACAACCTCAATCAAGTGCAAGTGGAGGTGTCAACCCTGATGCTACAAATGATCCCAACTTTGCCCTCGGAATGAGATTTATGAACAGCTATCATGCTCTTATAGCAGGAACTTTAGTGCCTACTGACATGCTGTCGGGGGAGCTAAACCAGATTAAACCTGAAGATGTAGAGATGTTAGATGTCTCTTGGGAGATGGCAATGGCTGTTTTCAGAGCAAAGAAGTTCATGGCGAAGACTGGGAGAAATGTGTGGAAGGATCAAGATAAGATTAGGATGGGGTTCGACAAGAGCAAGCTGAGGTGCTACAACTGTGACGAGTACGGGCATTTCGCAAGAGAGTGCACCAAGCCGAGGAGAGAAAATATAGAAGAAAGGAAAGCAGGTGATAACAAAGGAAAGGCAGAGTCAAGTGCTTTGGTTGTACAGGAAGGAGGTGGATACGACTGGACTCCTCAGATGAAAGAGTTTAGCCTGTCGCATGCAATGATTGCTGCTATGGAAAGGGATGATGAGGAAGAGCATGCATTTGTTGTAACTGATGAGAAACCTGAAGAGATTCTGGTGGAAGACAAGGAAGCCTTTGCTGCTGAGGTTGATAACATCAAGGTATGTCCTAATCCCACTTGTGCTCGTATAATTCCTGGACTTAGGCAAATTTGTAAAAATTATGAGTTAGAATTGTTTGAGATAAAATGCGAGAGGAGTTCTTTTAAGGGTAGATGGCAAAAGAATGAGGAAAAGGTAAAAGCTCAGAAACTAGACATTGTGAAATATCAAAAACTTGCTACTGAGAAAACTCTTCTGTATGACAATGCTAAGTTAGAAATATCTGAACTGAGTAAGCAGATAGATGAACTTAAGCATAAGAACAATGAGTTACAAGTAAAACTTGATATGAATCATATGAGAAGCAAAAGAATGCTAGAGGCTAGTAAGTCTTTGAACACCTGCATAACTGATGTTAGAATGGGTAAGGACAAAGGTGGAATAGGAATTAGCTTCTCAGACAAAAACAAGAATGATGTTCCTCAAGATAAGACTAGAGACATAATAGGAATAATCTTTGAGGAGGATCAGGTTGATAGATCTAAAACAGGAACACATGAGATAGGACCTCCCTTAGATAATGTTCTGATAGGAGTGACACCTATGACTGATCAGGAATTTTAAAATTAGAAACACATGATCTATGGGTTGGGTAATCAGAACGAAACAATGGCATCCACAAGTAAATCGGGTCCATCCCAGGAGTCATTAAACAATAGTGTTGAACCTGCTGATGGCTTTGTTTCATGTGCAGATGAAGTAGGTATTGAAGATGTGTCTGGGGAGGATGTTGAATGTTTGAAAGTCAATGAATGTCATGTGTCTAGTAGTTTAATGTATGATTTACCCAAGGACGATGTTCTGGCATCTGTGTCAGAACTTAATACGTCCAAGTCAAAACAATTAGTTGTATCTTTGTTGTCAAAACATCTTTCTGATTCCAATGAAAAAGTTAATGGTTTTAAAATTCGCGTGCCTAACACTAAAGTTGGTCGTGAGACTAAGCCCAAAGATTTTGTTGCTTATCCCCAGGTTGTGTCGACTTTCAATAGAACAAACAAGAATAAATCAGAACAATTTTGTTTAATCACACAACCAGAAAAAGCCACAAAATATGTTATACACAAATGGGATGATACACCAGAGTGGAAGTCGTCTTACCCAAGACGTTTATACCTCTATAGTCATGTCAATGGGCCTAGAATCATGAACTGCTTTCAATGTGGAAAACCAGGACACTTCGCTGCTAATTGTGTGAATAGACCATTTCAACCATACTATCCGCAAAACCCACGGACTAGTATGTTGGAGAAAATGATGACAGGAGAAAAGCAAAAGCAAAAGCAACAAGCTTTGTCTCAGGGGAAGCAGTGTTTGGAACCAACGAAGACTCAACAGTCTAAGGTTTCAAACAAAAAGGCACCAGTGACAAAGCCTGTTGTTGTAACATGGAATGTGGCCAAAACTCCAAAACCCACGTGTGTACCTAAAGGAGTTTACAAAAGAAATGATAAGATAAAACCATAATTTGTTGAGAAACAAATGGCTAAAGTCAAAAGAGTTAATAAACCTAATGGCAAAGCAAAGGTTGAGCAACAGTTTTTAAAACAAAAAGATGTCACTCAAACAAAACAACTTGTTTACACAAAATTGAAACTTGAGTGGACACCTGTTAAAAAGCCATCTGGTAAAAAGGCCACATCACCACAAAAGAAACCTGTGTCAGTCAAGAACTCACCAAATGTGTTGAGACCACAGAAAAACACCACCGGGAAACCAAAAGTCAACATTCAAAATGTGAATGTACCTGAATCAAAGCTAGAAATGACCCTCCAATTAGTTAATTACATTGATTCCAAAGGTGTGCCCAGATCTGTTATGGCCTGGGTACATAAATCTCACTAATCTCTGATTTGTGTAGGGACAGCCAAGAAGATCTATCAACAATCTCTGGTATGTTGATAGCGGTTGCTCCCGACATATGACCGGAGACTTATCCCTTTTGGAAGATGTGGAAGACTTCAATGGCGGAGGTGTATCATTTGCAGGTGGTGTAGGTGGAAGAATAAGCAAGAAAGGAATAGTGAGAAGTGGAAGTTTGACATTCTCTGATGTGCACTATGTGAAGGAATTATCTCACAGTTTGCTCAGTGTGTCACAAATTTGTGATAGGGAATATTCTGTCTTGTTCAATCGCAAGGAATGCATCATACTCAAGCCTGGTGTCAAAATTCCAGAGGAATGCATCTTGATGCGTACTCCGAGAAGAGCAAATTCTTATCAGCTTAATATGGGTCAACCTCCAACTTCAGAAGTAGCCTCTCTTATATCCAAACAAAATGAGAACTTAGCTCTATTATGGCATAGGCGTCTAGGGCATGCTAACATGAAGAATTTGACCAAGCTTGCAAAGGGAGAACATGTCAGAAAGCTGCCTATCAAAGATTTCTCTACTGTAGAAAAATGTATGGCTTGTGCAAAGGGGAAGCAGCACAAGTTGCCGCACCATCCGAAGATAGCAAATTCAATGTCATCCGTATTACAACTTCTTCACATGGATTTATTTGGGCCAATGCAAGTACAAAGCATCAGCAAATTCTCTTACTGTCTTGTGATTGTGGATGACTACTCACGATTCACTTGGGTCTTCTTTTTATCAAACAAGCATGAAACTCCGCTCTTAGTGAAAAAGTTTGTCACGCTTATCGAGAATCAGCTGAACAAGAAGGTCAAGGCTATTAGAACGGACAACGGAACAGAATTTAAAAATGCTGAGTTAAATATGTTCTGTGGAGAGAAGGGGATAGAGAGACAGTTCAGTGCACCCTACACTCCGCAACAGAATGGAGTCGCTGAGAGAAGAAACAGGACACTCATTGAAGCAGCAAGAACAATGATGTGTGAAGCTAAATTGCCAATCTTCTTCTGGGCTGAAGCGGTCAACACGGCTTGTTACGTGCAGAATCGTGTTCTTTTAAACAAGCGTCATGAGAAGACTCCGTATGAGATTGTTTATAAGGAGAAGCCAACGGTGGGATATTTCAAGACATTCGGGTGTCCATGCACGGTTCTGATTCAGTCCGATGTGGGGAAATTCGAAGCTAAGCCCGATGAGTGTTATTTTGTGGGTTATTCGGCAAATAGTGCTTATCGTGTCTACAACAAAACCACCAGTTTAATCATTGAGGCATATAACGTAGACTGGCTTGAAGACAATCCTACTGATGCAGGGAGTGGACCAGATTGGATTTTTGATTATGGGTCACTGTTTGAAGGGTTTAAATTTTCAAATGTTTTTCATCATTTGGGTGAGGAAGAAGACATCATTGCTCAATCATCTGAATCAAGACCTCATGTTGAAAAAGTCAGTAAGAAAGCACCAGTTTCAGTTCCCACAAATATCAATGCAGATACTCCGGGATCTTCGGGAACTCATGATGATTCAGAAATTTCACAAAACCAAGGTATGAATGATAATATTGTTAATTCTAACCTGCCTGTTTCTTTTCCTGTGCCACATGTTCAAGTATCAAGGATCAACAAAGACCATCCGATTAGCAGTATACTTGGGCCAGTTTCAGCAGGTGTCACCACTAGAAGCCGTACAGGAGACATTAATTTCTGTATGTATTCATGCTTCATCTCCCAGATTGAGCCTCCTAATGTGATGGTTGCTCTCAGAGATCCAAGTTGGATTGAGGCCATGCACAATGAATTAAATCAGTTTTCAAAGCTGGGAGTGTGGCGTCTAGTGGAAAGGCCAGAGAACAAGAAGGTTATACCCACACGTTGGTTATACAAGAACAAGAAGGATGACACGGGTATAATTGTCAGAAACAAGGCAAGGTTGATTGTTCAGGGTCACAGACAAATTTATGGAATTGACTATGATGAGGTGTATGCACCCATGGCCAGATTGGAGGCTATCCAGATATTCCTTGCAGTTGCATCATATCTAAACTTCAAAGTTCACCAAATGGATGTTAAGACGACATTTTTATATGCAGAAATGAATGAGGAAGTATATGTGACTCAACCACCAGGATTCATAGATGAGGAGTATCCAGATCAAGTTTATCTTCTGGATAAAGCTTTGTATGGACTACATCAAGCTCCACGCACGTGGTATGAGACACTATCAACTCATCTGGTGGAGAATGGATACTCAAGAGGAGTGGTTGATCAGACTCTGTTTAGGAAGAGGGTGAAGGATGATATCATCATGGTGCAGGTTTATGTGGATGACATCATCTACGGGTCAACAAACGAAGAATTATGCACTGAGTTTGAAGAAATAATGAGAAAGAAATTTGAAATGAGTGATCAAGGAGAGATGAGCTTCTTCCTAGCATTGCAAGTGAAACAGGATGAATCTGAGATTCTTATTCACCAAGAAAAATATGTGAATGAGATTCTAGAAAAATTCAAAATGCAAGATTCCAAGCCAATCTCAACTCCCATGGCATCCCGACCTCTACTGACAGCAGATGCAGATGGGGAGCCAGTGAGTGAATTCATGTATCGCTCGATGATTGGATCACTTATGTATTTGACAACAAGTAGGCCAAATATTATGCATGCAGTGTGTCTGTGTGCCCGCTATCAGGCTAATCCTAAACTCTCACATTTAATTGCTGTTAAACGTATCTTTAGGTATCTGAAGGGCAGGCCTAGGCTTGGACTTTGGTACCCAAAGAACACTGATTTCCAATTGTTTACATTTACTGACAGTGATTATGGAGGTAGTGATCTTGACAGGAAATCAACAACTGGTGGATGTCAGTATCTGGGAGACAGACTCATTTCTTGGCAGAGCAAAAAGCAGCATACCGTCTCGAAGCCAACTGCAGAAGCTGAATATGTGGCAGCATCCGCTGGATGCTCACAGGTAGTATGGATACAAAATCATCTCACTGATTACGGTATGGAATTTGTTAACACTCCTATCTTTTGTGATAACGCTGCTGCTCTAGAAATTGTGAAAAACCCCGTTCATCATTCAAAAACAAAGCACATAGACATCAAGGTACATTTTATTCGTGATTGTTATGATCGGGAGTTAATTCAGCTCCAAAAGGTGAGCACAGACCAGAATGTGTCTGATATTTTCACAAAACCCCTACCTCGTCCCAATTTTGAAATGTGTGTCGAAGGCCTAAGGATGATTGCCTTCAAGAAATGATCTGATCAAAATTTCTTGTAAATATCTTTTAAGAAAATTAAAAAAAATATATATGTGTTTATATTTCAAAAGCCTCATAAAAACAGGGGAAGAAATATCGTTGTTTCAGAAAATCTAAAAAATATCTGTTTGAGGTTTTTATGATGTCTTTTGTTTGCCTTGAGTTGGTAGGAAGTGATATAAATTTCCAAGATGATCGGAGACTGACAGGTGTAAGGCAGAAGTGAAAGACGTCTCAAAGATGATGTTTCGGTAAGCTAAATCAAAAACTATGATCATCCAAGTAAGTGCAGTAAACTTAACTTCTATATATGTTTAGTTTTCCATCCTGGTTTACATAGTTTAAAAGACTAAGACCCAGCAAAAACGGGTTGAGAGTGGTATTCACCTAGTATTCACTCTCTCACACGCCATGTTTCTGTTGTTATGACAACACCACAGTAAAATGAAAAGAAAAAGAAAAATGAAAAGAAAAAGGAAAATAAAAAATGATGATAAAAATAAATAAATTATTTTGTTTGGTCTTCTCTGCGTGCTTATGTGGCCGACCTGATCACCAACTGATAATTAAAAATAAGTGGTAGTCATAGCAGCGGTGCATGGTTCCTCAAGTTAGGGGTTTGTGAATCCTCAATAAACTCTGAAGTTGGGTAGTTTTTGCTATGAACGATTGGGTGTGGGGACGGTTAAACATGACGGTAATTATGTACCACAATTAAGCACTTAAAATTTTTATCTGGATGTGAGTTTATATGATTTCAAAAAAATTTGAGCAATCGTCTAGAGCGTCGAGTAACGGAAACTGAAAAGGGTTCTTCAGTCAAAGAATTGTCTGGTATGATCCATGAATTTACGTCAGCTTCGAGGCAAGTGAATTTTTAATTTTTGAGGGTTATCTTTGTTTTATGATTATTTTTCATTTACTTATTTCTTTTAATTGTTTAAAATTTAATTTTTTATGATCACGATCAGATACTCGGGTATGAGTCTGAGGGGAAGCTTCGTAATTCTCACATTCTTCAAAGTTTACAATTTTTTAAGAGAATTACTATTCTTTAAGAGGTTTGAGAGGCTTTTAAAATGTTTTTGAATCATGAGGGGTCAAAGTGTAATTTTTTTATATAAAAACCCCATTTCCGATTCCTCTTCATCATTTACGATTCCTCTTTCACTCACCTCTCTGCATTTACGATTGCCTCCACCGAAACCCTAGCTCCGCCTCAATCTCACCGGAAAACTGATCGAACCCATTTCCGACCGTCCTCCGTGTAACCAGAGCACACCAACGCCCTCGCCTTCCTTTACCGACCTCGAACCCTCGATCAATCGACTATTTTCGTCGGTGCATTCACGATTTCTGTCAGTTCAAGACCGATCTAGGTTTTCTTGCGATTCTGTGTGAAATACGCGTGAAAGAAGTCGATTTTGTGTCTACAACTCATAAAAGGTAGTGCTAGGTGTTTTGCTTAACATATTTGAGGTGTTTAACATGTTTCTGAGAGTTTTGCAGGTTCGTTAATGGCGGTTACTGCATTTACGATCGTCGTGTTGGAGAAGATGACTGTTGGTGTTTCCGATCGACGATCACGACCTGAGTTTACGATCTTTCGATTACGACTCCGTTTACTATCGGGCTGAGGACTTTTATAGAGTTCACGATTGGGCTAAGTGTTTCCGACTGGATGTTGTTTGAACCTGATCGTGAACCCGGGTCCAGGATCGTAAACCTGAACTGTGATCGTAAACTCACTCATATGTTGACTTAGAATCATAAACACCTAATATTTTGTTAAATCTCATCAAATTTAATCGTTTTTAAGTTAAAATTAATGGTGTTTGTCAACTTGTGTTTCAAAATCAAATATTTTTCTTGAACGTTTAAATTGAGATTTTCTGTACATAACAAGTTAAACGTGATAATCAATTGAACTTTAATAAGGTGTTAACAAACATAATTAAGCTTTGATGAACAAGTCTGATACATTTGTCTTGTCTTTCTTAAATGGCAGACGACATGCTTGATGAAAAGATTCAGTTTGAAAGAGATCACTGCATCCTGGCATATCTTGAAGACCCACCAGAGAAACATATTCAATTATTTTATTCTTTGGTGGTCGGGATGAACGTCTGCAAGATTAATCACGCTCTGAGAACAAGCGTCCTAATTGATGAGCAACTTGTAAGGTAATTCTGGGAACTGCAAGAGCAAGTACAGATAAAACAAGGATCACTACATATGTGGAGGTTCTTGATTCTTCTCCAAGTAAAAACAACTCATGGAATGTGATGTTGAAGATTCTGCAATGTGGAGTGAATTTTAAGAATGTTCATAATGATCGACGGGTTGTGCTTTATTTGAAAGATTGTGACTGTGGGAAGGAATTTTGTCATGAGAAAGCAGCATATAAGGTTAAAAATCATCTGCGAAAAGTCAGCCTTAAGGACGTCGCTGTGGAATCTTTAATAGAATATAGAAGACAGCAAGGAACAGTTGATACTGTAACAGATGATGCTGGGCTTGTTGGTCATGTTCATCTTAACAAGACACTGTTGAAGGATTCAATCTTTCATGGAACAGCAAACCGGATCGTGGAACGTGAATGGAGGTTAAGGATGAGGCCAAATACCTTCAGATTTGATTTAGTGCTTCCATAGACGCTCTAATGGTTCATGCCTAGGGAAAGATTGTTGGGCTATATATAGAGGCATGAACATTAGATGTGGGCTTTCTAGTTATTGGGGCTTAGATAGATTACAATTTTGGCCATGTGGGCCGGTTTTATATTAGTTTACGATTTGGGCTTATGGGTTTATGATCCATTTTAGGGCTTTGTAATGGGTACTATATAAACCCTTAGTGTTTATGATTCTCCAAGCTTTTGGATTACGATTACTATCACTCTTATCAGTTTACGATCAGATTCATTTGCTCAAGAAAGTGTTTGTGTTTCATTCAAGATTTGATCTTTATTGTTGATCAAATCTCTTTCATCTACTTTCTTCTCGAATCAATCACTTACGAGGATTCCGCACTCGTTTGTGATATCAATATTGTGATTTGGTAGATTTTCTGGACCTACAATACTATTCCATTTTTGGTTGTTCCAATTAGGGTTTCTAGGTATTAATTTTCATCTACAAGTTCTTCTTCGTGATTTGCTTTTTTTTGGTGTTGTTGTTAAGGTTATACCTCCAGGTTTGTTTCATAAAACCGATTGCATTATTTTCTCTTTAATCTCATTGTCGTGCTTAGGTTTTTTGTGGGTAATCTTTGAGTTTTTTTTTGTTTGATTACAGAAAGTTAGTGATTCATGATTTAAATTTTTTTTGGTTATTTATTCGTTGTGGATTATGCGTGTTTTTTCGCCCTTTCCGTTCCAGGTTTTTCTCAACTTTTAGAATCGACCATCGAGAGGCGCCAACATATACAACTTCAAAATATACAATTAGTTAACTGATTTTGGGCGTTGTTTTGGTTTAAGACAGTTATTTTGGTACTGCAGGTGAATAAGATGGAAGAGATAGCTCAAGTATGGGTCTGGACTGGTACTGCAGGTGGACAATTATTTTGAAGTAATTCGTTTATGACTGGAAAAAGAGGTTATATTAGAAGCATTGTTTCTCTTTTAGCTGCCACATGTAACATGTTTACTCAGGTCTATCATCTCTATATCTATTTTAATCTTCTCTATAGGGGTGGCAAAATAGATGGGTCAGATAGGTTTGGTCATGGGTCACAATCGTAAAAGATAAATGTTCAGTATGATGAAGTTTGGCTGGGTTCATTTATTTTCCGATCCATTTTAGTCATTTTAGTCATTTTCTTTAAATAGCTAATTTGACAAATATGAATAGAAGATATATTATTACAATTATAACCGGTAAAAGATAAACGGGTCACAATCGTAAAAGATAAATGTTCAGTATGATGAAGTTTGGCTGGGTTCATTTATTTTCCGATCCATTTTAGTCATTTTCTTTAAATAGCTAATTTGACAAATATGAATAGAAGCTATATTATTACAATTATAACCCAACATTTTGGAAAAAAACGGTTTTAGGAGACTTAATGCATTAATATACACTCATTCCAGTTCCTTTTCTTCCTATTTCTGGAGCCTCTATAACTGTTTAATGTGAATAATTATGTTTCATTTGTCAAACTAAACCATTTTATATGGTATTATGAAATTTTAAAAGTTTCAGTTTATATGCCCAGAGTAATATAAACCTCATAAATATATTTATTTTCTTAAAATTGAATTTATAAGCTTTAATCTTGGCTACTGTAATGATAGCTTATGCAATATATGATTATCCGGGTTTTTTATATTTTATTTAGCGTTAGTTTGAAAATTGGGTTTGCAGGTCTTCTCATTCAAGCTTGATGATGCAGGAACCAGAGAGCGGAAATTATTGATGGATGGGACCAAAATGATAGAAAG
This sequence comes from Deinandra increscens subsp. villosa, assembly GCA_039602395.1. Classification (NCBI taxonomy): domain Eukaryota; kingdom Viridiplantae; phylum Streptophyta; class Magnoliopsida; order Asterales; family Asteraceae; genus Deinandra; species Deinandra increscens. Next base: position 38,008,868 of record JBCNJP010000006.1, read on the forward strand.
AGGTATTTGTAAATTTGGATTTGGAGGGTTTTAAATACTGTTTTCAGGGTTAATAAAACAAAGCAAGCTTAAAACTTTTGGGTCATCATTATAATAGATAATACCCGTTTTAAAACCATTTCAAAACCAGAATCGTTTTAATACATGACCTTTTTTAAAACTGGCCTGTTGTTAAACCTGGCCCGGTTTGAAGGCCTAGCCTGTTTTAATAGCTGAACCGTTTCAAAGCAGACCTGTTTTGATACCTTGCCTGAGTAGTCATAAGGTTACATCAAGGCCACCTAAATCTAAAAACAATAATACGAGCCATCAAAACATCAATGCGATGTTGTTTATGCTAATTCATGAGATTCGCAACCTTTTATATGAATTCACACCAATTGTACAAAATATTTTAAAAAACGGACAAAATTATATCAGATCAACCCGACCAGTTGACCACCTCTATAATGAATGCACAAACACCACAAGCACAATCTCTAACTCATGACCGATAATGACATGTAGGCATCTCACCCAACTAGCAAGGAAAGGCGGAAGCCCGTTGAACTTTGATTTCAAAGAAGATGGCTTTGTACCAAGATACATGTAACTTCTGTTAATATACTATGCTACTCATTTCTTACATAAAAACATATTTTTACTTATACACTACGATATATGTAGCTGGTAGATATAAATGTGACCTGAACTGATATGTTCATAATCTTGATGCTGGTTTGACTTTTTTTGCAAGGGCTTGAGCTGAGCTTCTTGATATTTTAGTGGAAGTTGAAAGATGTGGTTCATCGTTTACTGAATTACCTTTATAAAGAAATATGAAAGAATATGTATCAAGCTCTTTCAAATGTTGAAACTTATATGTGATTGTACAGGGAGTCGTTTTAAATGTGTGCGGCTGGTAATCGATGCATCTTTGACCAGGTATGAATCATGACTTCCGTCTTCGAAAGCTATAGTGAATCTTCATAAAACTAGATGTTTTATTTTATTGCATTTATACACTTTATCTTTGGTGACATATGATTTGCAAATATTTATAATTTGTTGTGAATCTTTTGATTTGAACCTAGGAGGTCTGAATTTCTCCCTTTTCATTTGACGCTTTGAAGCTAAAGGTTAGTGAAGCTGAAGGTACGACCGTGGATGGAAGCTGTAAAAGGTTAATGAAGCTGAAGGTACTTCATCTATTTTATTTAATTTCATAGATTAGATTCAATTGCAGAGAAGTTCGACAATTGGCTATCAAACATTTTCATCAAATCTGAGACATCAAATCGTTAATAAAAGTAATATTTGCTTGGTGTATACTTAGGTAATACTATTAATTCTTTGCTTCATGTTGTTTAATGAAAAGTGTTACTTTTTTTTAGAATGCATGTGGGTTCAGCACTTATTTCAATAGAGTTATAACTTATATCAATTGAATCTTCTAATGTATATGAATCTCACAAGGTAAATAACTACAGGTGACATGGAACTGGAGTCCATAGCATCAATAAGAATTGAAGTAAACCCTGACATTGAAGCTTTAAGGAGTTAGCAAGGAAGTATCACAGGCCTCCAAATGACCCAACAACACCTCGAATGCAAATCACATAGAAGTTATCGGATCGAAACAGGGCCATTCAAGCGTCACTCTATCAAGAAAACATAAGTAGCATCCATGTAAGTAACATCCATTCACATCACAACCGACATCTAATATCTTTCACATAAAATTCTTTCAGCAGCTCCATATAAGTCAAAAAGTTAGAATAGAGAAGTTAAATTTCATGAACAAATTAGGAATTAGTTTACACTTTTATATTCAGACTGTGAAATAAATTCTAATGTATATGAGGAGTTGACAACTAAAGAGTTTGATACTTACTTTTAGTAGCTGAATAAAGGTAATAAATATAGAGGTCGTTTGAATGCTAACAACTTTATCGAAAAAATTTCTTAACACAGAAGATAATAACATAAAAGAGTCACTAACTACTTATCTAGATAAATTTACAGGAGTTGAAGCACACATGCGAAGCCACAATCCAGAACAGATGCTCAGATTCAGAGTCAACCAAGCTTTCCATCCAGATTCCAAAACCGGAATGGGCAACTTGAACCCAGAAACACCAGCTGACTAAGAATTTGCAAACATGGCAGGCATAGCCAAGAAAAACCGTGGAAGGAATACCTTCAAGGAGAAATTTCTTTGAAGAAACAAGTAGCAAAAACCAACCCCTTTTAGTTACTTAACAACTATAAACTTCACTGCTGGTCCTCTTTCCATTAATTTTTACTTTGGTTTTTAATAACAGGTGTAACAAAAGAGTGGAGCAATCAAAAAGCTAAAGGCATTTAGCCTAGATGAAGTCTGTCACCAGTCTTTCTAAAGAAGCTTTTGGAAATCACCCAAGTCGAGAAACTTTTGAAAATGACACTTAGTTTCAAATGAATTCTATGTAACCATAGGAATTAGTTTACTAGCTTATTCTGAGATGCAAATCTTTGCAGCTAAAACAATGTATTATATGATGAAATATATATAAGTACGTAATATATGTAATATTGTAAGGAAAATTATTTGATCGTGTTTGTGTCAACCCTGGGCTTTCAAGTTGATGTACTTATAATATAATGATATCAATTTAAAGTATGTGAGGGAGTTTTATATAGTTTTTCGTTTTACACCCTTTAAGTTTTTGACTTTTGTTATCTTTTTTTTTAAGTTTTGTCGTCTTCTACTTTAGCCAAGAAACTTTTATAATTTTATGTTTTCTACCCCTTAAGTTTTCAACTTTTGTCTTATTTGTTTTTGTTTCTTGATTTGGCTACCAAAGTTTTATACATTCATGTTTTTTACCCCTAAAGTGTTCTATTTTATGTTCTTATCTTTTGTGGTTTTCTTCTTTGACAACAAGGGTGGCCCGCCGCAACGTGTGGGTGGGTCCCTAACTTGTTATAAATAAATACTTAACCAATAGAGATTGTCAAGTCATTCTCATCCTTAAGTACATTTTATAATTTTTATATGAATTCATATCTTTGGGAATGGTATGGAATGTCTCATTTGAATTTACGTATTGCTTGCAAGTTCGGAAGATTTATGGTCCAAATTGTCATTTTGAGTTTTAGAGCAAAACTAGAATCACTATTTGAATGCAAACGTGGCTTTGTTTCTTTCTATTGTGATTAATTATCATAGCAAAATAGTACTTATAAACTATTTATAAGTTTCTACATCCAAGTGTATTCTTTTCACCTCAATAGTTATTTAGCTTTGTTGGTTTCAATAGATTATTTTTTGCTAGTGTAAGAATTCTAGGTAATCATCTTTGATTAAGCTTTCTTTATAAATTATCGGCGTGTCGCATTGCGCTAACATAAACGGATATCGCGTTGTAATTTGTCATGAGTCTTGTAAATTGTTGTCTCCGCTGAACACACATTTACCGCATTATAAATTGTCATCAGGCGCATCGTGCTAACAAAAACGAATACCGCGATGTACATTTTCACGCCGTTGATGACTTCTATCTTACAACTCATTTGGTTTTAAATTACTATGTTTGTGACCAATATATATTTCAATTCAGGTGTTTGTTGTTATTTGTTTGAGTTCTAAAAAATCGAATACCTAGATGTAAATTGTCGTGCCGCCATAACAAGCGAACAGAAGACGAATACCTCGATGTAAATTGTCGTGCCGCTATAACAATCGAACACATGACGAAATATGTCCTATAAACTGTCGCCACCGCAACGCGCGGGCACACGGCTAGTATATATATACATATATATATATATATATATATATATATATATATATCTATACTACTATATAATACATATTGGTTCATGGGGGCATTTTTGTCATTAAATTCCTTAATTTTAAGACGCGTACAAGGGTTAATGCAGTTTGTACAAGTGTTTCAAGCACAATCTTAAACCTTTAAAAGCTGAAAAACAATCTGACCATTTACTTTAAGGGTATTTCAGTCATTACCCAATATTCAACCCCAACAACCCTTATGCCGTCCCTTTTCACCAATTGTTGCTCATTACACCTCCACCATTATGACTATCTGTCTTGAAAACACACGAGATATTCAAATTTGCCTTTCACAATAAGAAACGCAATAAGTATGGCCTCGATTCTTCAGCCATCTAGATCTGTAAGTTCGGTTCATCGCATTCAATTTCAGATCAGATCAGCGCTTTATTTCTTCGTCTTCCTCCTCAGATCTACACTCTCCATCTTTCTTCTATGAGCGCATTCAATTTCAGATCAGCGCTTTCTTTCTTCGTCACGGTTCTTTCTTCATCAGCAGATTGTAATCGATCTTCTTACAGTCTGGAATCGGTTTCTTTCCATCTCCGATCTTTCTTCTTCAGCAGGTACATATTATAATCAATTTTGTTACCGTTGGTTTTTTATTTCTATTTTCGCAGTATCGTAAATTAGGGTTTCGAAAAGAGTGTTTTGTGTTCTTTTAGTTGCAGGTTGGTAGCATTCACTTATTCAGTGATTCACGGCAATTCGTGTTAGTTCGGTGAATGTCAAACCGTCGATGGGTTCTTGAAGATGGGAACGGTATATTTTCCCCCAATTTGGTCACCATTTTCATTCTCAATATGTCTTAATACTTCCATTTTTCCAGTTTCCCTGTTAGGATTGCATGCATACTAATCTGATTTTGAAATTTAAACAAATGAGCTATGACAAAAAAAACATTATTCGTACTCTGTGGGCATAGTAATCTGATTTTCTGTATTTTATTTGTCATTTCCAGGAACATTGCTTACAAAAGGTGCAATTATATTTATCTAACACCCATGTTATTGTTCAGGTGCACTCGCTGAGATTGATGGCCATGCTAAAGTCATGTACAACACCTTGAGGCTCAAGGGTTTCTGCTGTTTCTTGCTCTTGCATTTACAGAATTGGTAAAAGCTCATGTTTTGCACTCAACTGTTGTTGAAAATTCCTACTTCGTTTTTTTATATCCGAATGTTTGAATAAGTTGTAAGCATGTGTTTTGCCTTCTGAATGGTTTTCTTTACTAGCTCTTAAATGTTGTTCTACATTTTGAGGTCTGTTGAGTATTTACTATGAGCCTGTTTAGATAGAAATACAAAATAGAACTTTTGCATTCAAATTGTACGTTTTTTTATACATGATAATAAGTTCTATTCAGCAATGAGGATATTCATACAGAAGTACTTCTAATTCTTTTTATGTTCAATTTCATATTTTGAACTGCTTCTATATTTTTTACTATTCTGTGCTTTGACAATCATATATGTATAACTAAAGAAGAAAAAAATTACATTTAGTTTTAAGTGTTTTATACTATAGATGTTGCAGGTTATCGATGTCCTTGACACCCAAGGTAACAACAACCTAAGTTTCTATTAAAGTTCACTTTAGTGTTAGCACTGTAACTTCATTTTACTTTCTTTTTTTGTTTCATTTCAATTGTTAATTATGTTTTCTTTGTATTATTGTTTAACGCCTATGACTTCTAACAATGAGTGGTGCCGTGTTGCCTAACAAGTGATCCCTATTTGTGGGACATAAATGAATTCCATCAAAGATTTTTTAAGTTAAAACAGTCTCGAACTATTGCCTTTGGTTGATCTAATGGTATATATATGTATGTATACACCATATTTGAAGTTTTAAACATTATACCTCTCTTATATGTCAAGTTTTTAACTTGGAGGTGGATTTCCAATAGAATGTGAATTTGTAGACTTTTGGCAGCATCAGATGATTTGAATGCTAGAAACTTATTTGCATCAAACTTGACGATCTCTCTTCTAAACATGTTTAACTCTCATTTCCAGATTGGTGAGCGTTCTGACCCAGGCTTAATATTTCACTCTGCGCACCGGTATATAGTTTATTTATTTTTCATAATATCAAATGAGTAGTCCAGGTAACAAGCCAAATTAGATTCATGCTAAAAAAACATGCTAACTAGATGTTCAGGTCAAAGGGCTGACACATCCAATTGCATGTCAAATTGATACTCTTAGTTTTAATGTTACATAGAAGATTCATAAGTGATTATGAATTATTAGTATGTTCACTCCATTGTATGTCTGATCTTGTTTGCAGGTTATGTGGTTTACTTTTTTTATCTTTTATGGGTTGAAGGCATGACTTTTTACTTATTCACACTTTATGCAGCCAGTTCACTTTCTTCCTATTTATGGAGCCTCTATAACTGTTTAATCTAAATAATTATATTTCTGGAGCCTTATTTTTCTACAGTCAGTTCATTTTTTTAGGGGTTCAATCCATCAACAGGGACTCAGGTTAGTATATATCTGGCAACATGAAGACATACAAGCATGGACAACTTCATTTGCACACAAATTCCTGGATTTTGTTTTAGCTTAAGTCCATTCGGTCTTTTGGATGCTATTTATTGCAAATGGCTTTATGAGTAGATTATATTTATCTAAATTGTAGTTGGTGTTAAAAGAAGAAGCTGATCTTGCAGATGCACCTTCGTGCGTCCGGCATTTGCTATTTCCAAATTTGAAACCTAATCTCTCTCAAATTTCGATTTTTTTTTCATTCTCTCTCAGATTCAAACAACTTCAGCTTCGGTCCGGTGACACTCCATCGCCATTCTAGAGATTTGTTTGTGAAATCACCTAGGATATGAAGGTGATTATATGATTTTTCTATATCCTAAGTTACTTTAAGAAGCGATGTTCAGCAACTGATGTGAACTTGTTTTGTTATAGGCTAATCTGAAGTAACAGAGCCACACTGTGATTAAACCCAGGATTTCAAGGTAATTGAACCTGTTTTTCAACCTGTCTGATCTTGGTCGGAGCCCCATGGCAGCCTGTAGATAAACTCTTTGGACAATGTTCTTTGAAACATTTTTACAATAACATTAATTTATATTTACATGTTTTTGAAGACTGATGAAACTTTGTTAAGAGGTTTTATTGCATCTTGCTTGTCTCTTACTCGCGGACACGTCTTTGTTTTGTCAACGGTTTCAATATCTTGGTGAAACTTATCGAATCTGATGGTTTGATTAAGATTTTTGTTTTTGTTTTTACAAGAGGTTTCTCCACATGTAAAATAGTGTTTTTCAAGTTGCAGACAACAGAACTCAAGGTATGTAAAAAAGCTCTTAATCTTCTTATTTTATGTATGTAATTGTTGATTAACTTTGGAAGTTTTAATTTCCTTTGGATGATCACCAGTCATCAAGTAAATATATGATGTTTACATGACATTTAATTCTACGATCATTAGATTTCAAGATGATAAAGTTTCCATTCTAAGGATTTGATGAATATTTAAAGTTTTGTGTGATGTATTGATAGTTAACTACAGTTCTTAATTTTATGAATCAGGGAACTGATTAATGCTCGAGCCTCGAGGTGCCAACCATCTTCAAGTGATCAACTTTGATAATATATTTGCGTATGTTTGTATTTTTATCTTTTTCTTTAAACCACTCTATCTTAAACATTCATAAGTTTATCATAGTACAAAGTAGTTTACACTTTTTACTTGTATAATGAACGTTTTGTGTTTGCCCAAGTCCCACCGCCAGTTTGGGATTGTACCTTTGGCTTTAGCAGGTGTACATGGCTATGGTCAAGCTCTCAGCAAAAGCATTCTATTCTTTGAAGCTAAAAGATCTGGTTACCTCACTTGTAATAAAAAGAATCATGGATGGCAAAGTCAATGGGGGTAACTTTTACTTTTGTTTTACACATGAATTTTTTTATGTTCAAATGAAACTCAATTTGGTATTTATCTAAACTGAAATTTAGATCAACCCTTGAAACACTTTTGATAAATATGGTCTTAACAGCTATAGTTATTAAGATTGTACAAAACCTCTAGAAAGGTTTGACACTAGCTTTTAAATTGGTGTTCATTCTGCAAAAAAAAAACAGAATGGTCATATAACTTCCACCGTGTTTGCAGGCTAAACCTCCATGCTCCTTTTCACTAAAGAAGAAACTGAATACCGTTCAAGATGGTGGAACAGAAGTTGTTCAGGTATGACTTATCACTTTTCTTTATTGAGGCTAAATAGGTATATTGTGTGGGTTTGATTGATAATGGGTCAAAACATGTATGTTTTTGTACGAAGAAGATCGAGTTGACCCAAAACACGTTTGTTACAGATATACCTTTTTATAATTTTTGCAATAACTAACTAATTTTTTGTCATTACTGTATAATTCTCTTTTGGGAAATCTTCTTTCATATTAGCCGGTATGCCCCTTAATCAAATTTTATTTTTTGGTAAATATATTATGCCTGATGATAATTTAGAGGCTGATTATAGTTTTGATATAACAATCAATGCGGAGGGTATATTATATGGTTAATTTCAAGTCTTTAGGAGATAAATATGAGATCAATGTGGATAGTTAATTTAGACCCGGATTATGATGGCAGTGAATCATTTCCACGAAGAGAGGATTTTTCGGTTTCAAGGCCTAGCCCGTTTTAATAGCTGAACCTTTTCAAAATGAGACCTGTTTTAATAGCTGAACCTTTTTAAAACCATATCCGTTTTAAAATCTGACCTGTTTTAAGGCCTAGCCCATTTAATAGCTGAACCATTGTTATTATTATTAAATACTATTAAATCTGATGAAAATTTTGGGTTATAACTGCATATTTAAAAAAATGTTTACTAAATCAAGCTTTCTGAATTGGTTGGTTATGACTTCATTCAGTTGATATGTCAAACTAATCATTGATATGTCAATCTAATCATTGCTAGAGTTATAATCAAAAGAGAAATTTGATAAAATTATAATATGAAATGCTTAAAATTTAATTCTTCCCTGTATGTAGTTAAGTAGAGCTTGATTTTGTGTTCTGGGTTTCACTTTTGCAGCTTGCAGAGCTTAATCAAGAGGTTTGCACTATGAAAGAAGCCTTTATGTACAATTGGAATCTATTAGCCAAAGGTAATTTTTTGTCAAGGTGACTTACAAGCAAATACAATTTTTGAATGTATTTTCTTCTTTGTTTATTAATTTACGGGTGTTTAATCCTCTAAAGGTGGTTATGATCGGTTGGGGTGAGAAAAAGATCAAATAACAACAGAAGAACATGGATGTAGCCAGTCCTATAAATGACCGTCTATCCTTAGTAAATGATTTATTGCTGCCTGTTATAATGAAGGAGCATACTAAGAGCAACATGAGTCCTCAAGAGGTAAATGTCACATGTGCCTTTTAAATTATGGTTTTTAATATTTGCCCTATACTAATACACCATGTTGGTTTTGGCAGGATAGGAATTTGGGTGGGATCGAAGTGCATATTTATGCTAATGTCTTTGAGAACTGCACGTCCTTGGATGAACTACCTCCATCAGGTAAACCGTGAATCTTTAATTTTAGTTTCCACATGTAAAAGGCCCTAAGTTGATTTTGGATTTGGATTTTATGGTCTGAAACCACTTCATTTTCGTTTTTACTGCTCGATTTTGCAGGTTTGGAATCGAACTCTCCATCATTTTCTACACATCCCTTATGTCATCCCTCCTTTATAATTGTGACTTGGTCTTTTATCTTCTATATTTCTGGTTGTCTAAATGCCTCCATGGTATCTTTAGTGCTCATGAAATGAAAGGGCTTAAACATCTGCTAATGATTTGCATAATCTTGATTACCGAGTAGGAAAGTATGTTGTGAAGAAATATTTCTATTTAACAAATATATATATATATATTTTTTTCTGCAGGTTGAAGAATAGCTTTTAAGGACCCAAGTTTAGAATTTGGTTATAATCTTAGATAGAATTCAAGTTTAAGATTTTGGTTACAATCTCAGATACAATTTTCTTCTCAAAATTCGTAAAATTTGTATAGTTATATTGTTATAAATTTACTATGTATATTACTATGAAAGTAATAAAAGTTCATGTTATTTCTTTTTACCTCTTTTTTTTATTATCTTTTTTGTATTTAACTTATTTATTTACTTTTGAAATTTTTATTCTGTATTGTTGGCTTTACCATAAACGTGTTTGGGTAACCATCTATGTATACTAATCAAGAAAAAAATGCAACTTGGTAGACAAATATAACAAAAACATCGAATCTTACTAAACGAATGACACCAAACACAATCAAATATTTAATTATAAGGGGAGTTATTAGACAAAACAGACTATGAGTAATTAGACAAAACAAACACCAAACATATTCGATTATAAAGGGATTTATTTGACAAAACATTTAATCCTTTTACGCTTAGTTTTTTTATAGTTGAGTATACAATTCAATTATTAGATCGTCATATTTCAGTCTCAATTAATGCAACCGCTTTAGCAAATTTCATGTAAAACGGGCGGCCCGTCGCAATGCGGGGGCGCGTCACCAACTTATGATAGCAAATTGTCATTTTTATTTAATGTTAGAAAGTATACCATTTGACCTTCAAAAGTCAAAACTTTGTGACTAGAAAAATAATGATACTTCATGTGGTGATTAATGCTAATAAATTGCATTCATGTCGCCTTTTCAACTCATATCATTATTGAAAGTGTATAATGATTGTTGAACTTTAGGTTGTGAACTTTAGGTTGTGATATGTAGGGTGGGGTTGTTAAAAATAAGTTTTTTATTTTTTATTTTTTTTATTTTGGGAATGACTTGTATTTTGTTATCAATGGGGGTTGAACGCTCACCAAATAGAAATGCTATACCTTATTCACTACCAAGATACTATTCGGCCAGATCCCTTTTAGTCATGTTGCATAAATGATCTTCAAAAGTAGAAGTATGATTAAAGTTGGAACAAACTCGGAGGGTTAAAATTTGTTGTGGAGACTACCTCAAGAACTATATCAATGTTAATAAACTAATAGAAAACAAGTACCACATGCGTTAATTATCGTCGCCACCGTTGCATTGCGCAGAGAGCAATACGAGCACCGCGTTGTAAATTGTCGCCGCATCTCATCGCACTAACAGAAACGAATACCACGCTTTAAATTTTCGTGCCGTTGCAACGTGCGGAGAAAAAACGCATAACACGCTATACACTGTCGCCGCCGCAACGCGCGGGCACACGGCTAGTATATATATATATATATATATATATATATATATATATATATATATATATATATATAGAGAGAGAGAGAGAGAGAGAGGTGAGTTATTCTACATCCACCAAAAACTCTACATCCACTACATCCACTATATCCACCCTCTTTTTTACAAAAAACACCAAAAAAACACTTTTTAACAATTTTTTTTAAACACTACACCTCTACTCGCTATGTTAGCTTTCTAGGACACTTTTTTTAAAAAAAATTGTGGTGTTTTTTTTTCGGTTTACTTTTTTTTTTAAAAAAAAACACCAAGAAAACACTTTTTTTTTAATTAATTATTTTTTTCTAAAAACACCATTCTTCTAGACGCATCAAAAACACACATTTTTTTGAAAAAAAAATTATTTTTATTTTTTTTTATATTTTTTGGCGTTTTTTTGAAAAAATAATAAAAATGCCATAAAAATTTTTAAAAAAAGGTGTTCCAGAAAGAATATATAGCAATTTGACATATGATGTTTTTTAAATTTTTTTTTTAAAAGAAAGTGTTTTTTTGGTGTTTTTTTTGGAAAAAAATAGTAGATGTAGAGGATGTAAGGAATTTGGTGGATGTATTCTACCCCAATTCTATATATATATAAATATATTATTAACCTATTTTCTAAAGACCGAAAGATAGAGTTTGGTTAATCGTCAACAAAGGTTGAGTATTGGGAGCTCTCATTTTTCATTGTGTCCTGATCGACCCCGATTCAACTTACCTCTACTATACTGCCCACGATAGGTATACTTGCCCGTGTAATGTGGTGAAATGGTAGTTGTCAAGTAAATCAGGTGTTATAAATTTAAAAGCTTCAGCTGCTACACATGTTTGAAAAACTGCCATATTTTCAGAACACCTCAACACACACCAAGCTTTTGGCGCCGTTGCCGGGACACAAACGAGGATTCCAAGAAAATCCGCGTTAGCGGCTTAACTAAAATTTTTCTTTTATCTCAATCTAATTATATATAAATATTATATTAGTATAATGTAGTTAATATATAGTAATATATTATCAAAAAAATAAAATAAAGAAAATTCACTTTTGCTTTTTCCCACCTACACTGCACCTTCAGAAGAAATTATCCGGCTAGCAATCTTTCCTCTCAGGCACAGGAAGGATCCTCGGGAAGGAACGGGAAATCAGAAAGGAAAGAAGAAATCATAAAAGGCCAGGGAATTTATTCTCGTAAACAATACCCCTCGGCCCAGGTAAGTGTTCTGATTTGTTTCAAAATACTTATTTTGACAATCTGAAAATTTTTAAAAGAAACCATTGGGATTCCCGCCCGATAAAACTAAAAAATATTTTAGTCAACTTAAGTCTAGAAATTTATCAAAACATAAATAAACTAGGTGTAACTTTTGAACTGTAAATAAACCAAACTGTTTTAATAATAAATAAATTTTGAAGAAATATTGGGATTTTAAAAGTTACTCACATGACCACCGCTTCACCAGAGAAACGAACGACCCGCCACGATACAAACGACGCCTTTTTCTCAATAAAGGCTACTCTATAAAGAAAAAAAAAGGTTGAGTAACTGCCCAGCACACCCCGTGCTCCACATAGCATGCCCCGTGCTGACGGGACCACAGCCGGACAGAAGGGTGTTGTCTCCCTTTTGTGACATCATTTGGCATGGGTTGTGTCAAGAAATTCTCCCTGGATGAAAGTCTTCTCCCATGTGGTCACAAGGATTCTCCTACACGTCATCATCATGTAGGTATCTCTAACTACATGAATCTTCTTCAAAAATCTTTAGTTTAGTTCGGATTTTGTCAATATATGGCTAGAATGAAATCTGCAATTTTGGTTCGAATTGGACGAAATCTGTTGTAGGATTAGGTCTAATAAGTGTCGTTTAATCATCCTTGTTATCAATCCAGGCCAAAACACAAGGATCAGGGAAATATTTTACAGTTTTCCTCAAGTACTCTAAGTTAGAAAAGCTTAGATTCACAATGAATAAATGAAATTATGGAAAAACTGTGACATCCGAGAATTTCAAGGTTAACTTCCGTTAGACGATTCCGTTAGTTACGTTATAAGTGTTAACTTAGTAACTAATGCTTAACTAGGCCGAATACGTCCACGACCTTTGATTGATCACCGAACCCGTCCATATGTGTTATGTGTTTAACTATTTATTGTCATTATGTGCAATGTGATTTAAATACATGATTTAGTACTATGAATAGCGTGACAATTCATGAACCGTGCTTATCTTGCTTAAAAATGTAAACTGGTCACTTTTGGTTTCCAGCGAAACTACGGGCGAAACTATAGTGTCGCCCGGTAGCCAAACCATGGACTTACAGAGCCAGTTTCGCTTGGCCAGCGAAACTGCCAGCGAAACTAGCCCCTGTTATATAAGGACATAAAACCCTAGAAGCCCCATTTCTTGCACCTTTTCTCCAAAAACACCCACACTCTCCTGAATCTCTGGACCAGCCCCAAGACACACCAAGATCAGCCATCACTTCTGTTGGTGAAGATCATCCATCGATCCTTGATCAAACCGTGAGTCCCATAAACCATTTCTATGTGTTTTCTATGTGTTTTCTTTAAAGCATGACCAAACCTTCATGAAATCGTGTATGCTTCTGAGATAATGTTTAGGGATGCTAGATCTGTTATAAAGTCTGCAACTTTACGTTTGAAATCCATCCATAATGAAGATTTATGCCATTTTAGTCATTTTAGGTTTAAAATGTGTTTTTGGTGATTTGATGATGATTATTCATGTTTAAGGTGTTAAAACTGCTTCTATGATGTTGGTAAATGATTATGTATGCTAAATATTGAATCACATGAAGTATGGAAGCTGTTAGGTTGATTTTTAGGCTGATTTGTGAGTTTTTCGCGACCAGCGACACTGCGTGTTCTCTGGGCGAAATTATGTAGCGAAATTATGTATATCTTCATCCAGCGACACTATGTTGCGAAACTGTAGTGTCGCCGGGTAAACAAACCAGACCTGTCCGAATGAAACTACCGAGCGAAATTCCCTGAACGAAAGTTCAAACCAGTTTCTGGCGAAACTAGGCTAGCGAAACTGTGCTAACAGTTTCGAGCGAAACTAGCCTAGCGAAACTGTGTCATCGGGTATTGCCTAGCGAAAGTGCTGCCCGTGCACACAGCGAAACTGCCTAGCGAAACTGCTAGCGAAACTGCGACCAGACCTAAACCCAAACTTGTGCAACTTATTTGAATGTTAAGCTATGACTTACATGATCATGCTATGATGAAACATGCTATGATTTCTGTAATATATGAACCCTTGTTTATGACCAACCATCGGTGTCGTGTGTCGGTATGTCGAGTCATAGTTCCAACGTGCTATGTTATGGGCCATAGTGACGTAAGTTAAAGATTAGACACAAAACTAATACTTAAGACCTAAACGTGTTCATTAGGTCTTCGATAAGCAAACAATATTTGGACTACTTAGCAAGTGTAGCAGTGCAACCAAAGGTGAGTGTCACTAACCCATTTACCGTGAACCCATTTGGGTCACACTGAATAACTTAACGAAAAACAATGTTGACAACCTTATGAGTGCTATGCACCTCTCTGATGAACTTGAGAACCTAGGAGTGCTTGGCACCCACCTGATGAACTTGAAGTGTTTTATGGGAGACACTTGTGAAACAAGTAAACAACTATTTCTAAAACAAAACTGAAAATGTTTTCGGGATTCATGAGAACCCAAAGTAAACCGTTTTAATATGGCTAGTGTAGGTTAAAGTCTAAACCACATGATATCACATGATTTATAAGGATTGCCTTATAACTGAAAAAGTCCTCAACTTAATTGTACCATTAATTGTAAAGCGAGGGGATGTTGGGTAGATCTACTGGAGTTTGAAAAACTCCGCCCCGTGGCACTGGAGGTGCACGGAGGTACAATATCAGCCTATCTGACCGTGATCCCGAGAGGACACGGGGGAGGCAAATCCGCGATGACGTAGGTCCGCAAAACAAAATAAATGATGGCGCTGCCACTACAATATTAGTCAGCTTTGGTACAAACTTCCTTAGTGCATGGAACAACGGATTAGCTACCCGCGATATCGGTTGAGCACTTTAATTATACAAAACTAGTACATACCCGATAACGTATGTTACGGACATTACTTTCACTTCGACCAACTACAAGGTTCGAGCACTTCAAAACTAGTACATACGCGATATCGGTTGAGCACTTTAATTATACAAGGTTCGAGCTTAACAAGGTTACGATCAAGAATCGGTATCCACTTCCTCGAATCGACGATCTCTTCGACCAACTACAAGGTTCGAGCTACTTTTCAAAGATTGATCTACGGTCTGGATATCACCAACTTCGCGTTCGTGATGAGGATGTCCCCAAGACTGCTTTCAGAACTCGGTATGGTCATTACGAGTTTTTGGTTATGCCGTTTGGTCTAACTAATGCGCCTGCTGTATTTATGGATCTGATGAATCGAGTGTGCAAGCCGTACCTCGATAAGTTTGTGATAGTTTTCATTGATGATATTTTGATCTACTCCAAGACAAAGGAAGAACACGAGAATCACTTACGACTTATCTTGGAATTACTCCGCAAGGAACAGCTTTACGCTAAGTTTTCAAAGTGCGATTTTTGGATTCGCGAAGTCCAGTTTCTTGGACACATTGTTGATCAGAATGAAATTCATGTTGACCCTGCTAAAGTGGAAGCTATTAAGAATTGGTCTACTCCAAGAGCGCCGACTAAAATCCGACAATTTTTGGGACTAGCCGGATATTACCGAAGATTTATCAAGGGTTTCTCGCAATTGGCTCAACCCTTGACGGCTTTAACGCACAAAGGAGTGCAATACAGATGGGGTGAAAAAGAAGAACGCGCGTTTCAAACTCTTAAGGACATGTTATGTTCAGCTCCGATTCTCGCGTTACCCGATGGGGTTGACGACTTTGTAGTTTACTGTGATGCATCCATCCAAGGACTCGGTTGCGTGTTGATGCAACGGGACAAAGTGATTGCCTATGGGTCCAGGAAACTGAAGGACACTGAGAAGAATTATACAACACATGATTTGGAATTAGGAGCCGTTTTTCATGCACTCAAGATTTGGAGACATTACCTTTACGGAACAAAGTGCACAATATTTACCGACCACAAAAGCTTACAACACATCTTTGATCAGAAGGATCTCAACATGCGACAACGACGGTGGGTCGAGTTACTAAATGACTATGACTTAGCAATTAAGTATCACCCGGGAAAAGCCAATGTTGTGGCAGATGCATTAAGTCGAAAGGAGTATGAAAACCCTCGACGAGTACGAGCGCTGCAACTTACCATTCACACGGGATTGCCGGATCGGATCCGCGATGCCCAACAAGGAGCTTTAAAGGAAGAAAACTTCGCAGCCGAAGCACTGCGAGGGGTAGATGGTAACTCCGAAATTAAGTCCGACGGACTCAGGTATTACAACGACAGAATTTGGGTTCCTTTACTTGGAAATCTTCGTGAGCTCGTGATGGACGAGGCTCATAAGTCAAGGTATTCGGTGCACCCTGGATCGGATAAAATGTACCAAGATTTGAAGAGCTTGTATTGGTGGCCGAATATGAAAGCCGACATTGCGCGATATGTGGCTAAGTGCTTAACATGCTCAAGGGTGAAGATTGAATACCAAAAGCCTTCTGGATTATTACAGCAGCCAAAGATCCCAGAATGGAAATGGGAGGATATCTCCATGGATTTTGTAACGGGATTACCTCATCGATCGAATCGACCAGATGCGATTTGGGTTATCATAGATCGACTAACCAAATCTGCACACTTTATTCCAATGAGGGAAAATGACAATATGGACAAACTAACAAAGTTGTACATTAAACGCATTGTGGCACGTCATGGTGTGCCTAAGACTATTATCTCCGATCGAGATCCTCGATTTACTTCACGACTATGGCAATCTATGCAAGAAGCACTGGGAACCAGACTGGATATGAGTACAGCTTATCACCCGCAGACCGATGGTCAGACGGAACGAACTATTCAGACTTTGGAAGACATGCTCCGAGCTTGCGTTCTCGATTTCGGTAAAGACTGGGAGGCTCACCTTCCGTTGGTGGAGTTCTCCTACAACAACAGTTATCATACGAGCATTGGTGCAGCACCTTTTGAAGCGCTTTATGGCAGAAAATGTAGATCGCCCGTGTGTTGGGCCGAAACAGGTGAGAAAGGACTCACTGGACCAGAACTCATTCATGATACAACTGAACGGATCATTCAAATCAGAAAGCGGATAGCTGCAGCACGTGACAGACAAAAGAGCTATGCCGACAAACGCCGTAAACCTTTGAAGCTCGAAGTAGGCGACAAGGTACTATTGAAGGTATCTCCCTGGAAAGGAGTGATACGCTTCGGAAAGCGTGGAAAGTTGAATCCTCGCTACATCGGTCCTTTTGAAATCATTGGGGAAGTAGGCCCGGTGGCCTACCGATTAAAACTCCCTGCTGAACTCGATGGAGTTCACAACGTGTTTCACGTCTCTAATCTAAAGAAATGTCTGGCTGAAGACACCGAAATAATTCCTTTGGAGGAATTGGAAATCGACGAACATCTGAGATTTATCGAGCAACCGGTAGAAATCATGGGACGCGAGGAGAAGGCCCTCAAACGTAGCAAGATTCCGATCGTCAAGGTTCGATGGAACTCAAAGCGTGGACCAGAATATACTTGGGAACGAGAGGATCAAATGAAAAAGAAGTTTCCTCACTTGTTCGAGCAAACGTCCACAGAAACTCAAGGTATGATTTAATTTTGGGGACCAAAATTCCTTTAACAGGAGGAGGATGTGGCGACCCTAAAACTTTTGCTTTCTTTCCCCAGCAACAACAGCAACGACGACAGCTGAGGCTGCGAACGCTACAACGCAAGAATAATTTTCGGGACGAAAATTCCAATTACAAGGGGATGATGTGACATCCGAGAATTTCAAGGTTAACTTCCGTTAGACGATTCCGTTAGTTACGTTATAAGTGTTAACTTAGTAACTAATGCTTAACTAGGCCGAATACGTCCACGACCTTTGGTTGATCACCGAACCCGTCCATATGTGTTTTGTGTTTAACTATTTATTGTCATTATGTGCAATGTGATTTAAATACATGATTTAGTACTATGAATAGCGTGACAATTCATGAACCGTGCTTATCTTGCTTAAAAATGTAAACTGGTCACTTTTGGTTTCCAGCGAAACTACGGGCGAAACTATAGTGTCGCCCGGTAGCCAAACCATGGACTTACAGAGCCAGTTTCGCTTGGCCAGCGAAACTGCCAGCGAAACTAGCCCCTGTTATATAAGGACATAAAACCCTAGAAGCCCCATTTCTTGCACCTTTTCTCCAAAAACACCCACACTCTCCTGAATCTCTGGACCAGCCCCAAGACACACCAAGATCAGCCATCACTTCTGTTGGTGAAGATCATCCATCGATCCTTGATCAAACCGTGAGTCCCATAAACCATTTCTATGTGTTTTCTATGTGTTTTACTTTAAAGCATGACCAAACCTTCATGAAATCGTGTATGCTTCTGAGATAATGTTTAGGGATGCTAGATCTGTTATAAAGTCTGCAACTTTACGTTTGAAATCCATCCATAATGAAGATTTATGCCATTTTAGTCATTTTAGGTTTAAAATGTGTTTTTGGTGATTTGATGATGATTATCCATGTTTAAGGTGTTAAAACTGCTTCTATGATGTTGGTAAATGATTATGTATGCTAAATATTGAATCACATGAAGTATGGAAGCTGTTAGGTTGATTTTTAGGCTGATTTGTGAGTTTTTCGCGACCAGCGACACTGCGTGTTCTCTGGGCGAAATTATGTAGCGAAATTATGTATATCTTCATCCAGCGACACTATGTAGCGAAACTGTAGTGTCGCCGGGTAAACAAACCAGACCTGTCCGAACGAAACTACCGAGCGAAATTCCCTGAACGAAAGTTCAAACCAGTTTCGGGCGAAACTAGGCTAGCGAAACTGTACTAACAGTTTCGAGCGAAACTAGCCTAGCGAAACTGTGTCATCGGGTATTGCCTAGCGAAAGTGCTGCCCGTGCACACAGCGAAACTGCCTAGCGAAACTGCTAGCGAAACTGCGACCAGACCTAAACCCAAACTTGTGCAACTTATTTGAATGTTATGCTATGACTTACATGATCATGCTATGATGAAACATGCTATGATTTCTGTAATATGTGAACCCTTGTTTATGATCAACCATCGGTGTCGTGTGTCGGTATGTCGAGTCATAGTTCCAACGTGCTATGTTATGGGCCATAGTGACGTAAGTTAAAGATTAGACACAAAACTAATACTTAAGACCTAAACGTGTTCATTAGGTCTTCGATAAGCAAACAATATTTGGACTACTTAGCAAGTGTAGCAGTGCAACCAAAGGTGAGTGTCACTAACCCATTTACCGTGAACCCATTTGGGTCACACTGAATAACTTAACGAAAAACAATGCTGACAACCTTATGAGTGCTATGTACCTCTCTGATGAACTTGAGAACCTAGGAGTGCTTGGCACCCACCTGATGAACTTGAAGTGTTTTATGGGAGACACTTGTGAAACAAGTAAACAACTATTTCTAAAACAAAACTGAAAATGTTTTCGGGATTCATGAGAACCCAAAGTAAACCGTTTTAATATGGCTAGTGTAGGTTAAAGTCTAAACCACATGATATCACATGATTTCTAAGGATTGCCTTATAACTGAAAAAGTCCTCAACTTAATTGTACCATTAATTGTAAAGCGAGGGGATGTTGGGTAGATCTACTGGAGTTTGACAAACTCCGCCCCGTGGCACTGGAGGTGCACGGAGGTACAATATCAGCCTATCTGACCGTGATCCCGAGAGGACACGGGGGAGGCAAATCCGCGATGACGTAGGTCCGCAAAACAAAATAAATGATGGCGCTGCCACTACAATATTAGTCAGCTTTGGTACAAACTTCCTTAGTGCATGGAACAACGGATTAGCTACCCGCGATATCGGTTGAGCACTTTAATTATACAAAACTAGTACATACCCGATAACGTATGTTACGGACATTACTTTCACTAAACCACAATACTATGATTATGGATATCACTAAGCATTGCTTTTCACAAATAACTACTTCACAAGTATATGGTGATATGATTATGATTATGAGACCGGGCCACTGCGTGACAAGCCCACTGTGAACTCACCAACCGTTAGGTTGACACTTGTGTGGTTTTCACTTTTGCAGATCGCTGAGCAGTATCCACTGGGGGTTGGCATGGCACAAGAAGACATTTACTTTTATTAACTAAATTGGGAATTTGAATTTGAAACAATGATTTGTCAAGCACGTGGTTAGTGCCAAGATACTGATGTTTTATTCCGCTGCGTACTTTTAAACTGTTTTTATTTATGAACATTGGACTTAACTCTGATTCGTTTAGTATTTGTAACTAATGGTTGTGGTCCTGGTTTGCTCGCACCCCTTAACGGTGTAAACTCCGTTAGTGGTTAATTGGGGGTGTGACAAAAACGATTAGTAGGGATGTTAAAATCGGCGATGTGTGACTATGTTCATGCAAAAATTTCAAAAATTCGCGTAAAAATTGATTTTTCCGGAAAAATTTAGAAGAACAGAAGAACAACACGGGCCGTGTTAAGGTTAGGACGCCCTATGTTGTTCATAAACTCAAAGGTATAGCTTTTGAAAAACAGCATGGCCCATGTCCCACCTAGCACGCCACGTGCCATTCATCGAAAGTCATATTTTTTCTCATCCATGATCAAGATGGGCCATGCCCAGTAAGGCACGACCCCGTGCTAACGTGTCTGATCATCAAAAATTGCAACTCTTTCCGTGTAGTTTGTACTCACATCATGTCTTCCATTTCAGGGCCGATTGGACCACGTTTCACTCACGAACCGAGAAAAAGAACCATGACCACTTTTGACGCCTAATCCCACATGAGGATAATATAGCTAGGATCCCTCACAGCGACACCTTCGAACAACTAAACCAGCTCCAGCGCTACAAAAACTTCGTCTCAGAACCGATGAAGAGGCTGTTTGGTCTGTTCGCACCTGTTAGAGTTCGGGATTATACGATCGGTTCCTAGCCTCGTTCACATTTCAAGAAAGGGTGATAGACGTAAACGCCGAGGGAGGAGTGTGATTCAGGTCAGGAAGGCGACGGTACTTGAGGATAATGGCGCAGTTCATGGTTGACTTAGGGGTCTATCATGCAGACGAGTTACCAACCTTGGTTAACTCTCGGTGGTGCTTTCTGAACGAGGAGCACCGGTCGGACCCAGCCCACGGGATACCCCGTCAGGCCTTCTGGGAAAACATTGGGTCCGGAAGTGTTAGGTACAAACCAAGCAGCACCAAGAGCACCAGGGTGAAGGACCCATTGCACCGTTATATCCACCGCTACTTTACTTAGTCAGTTTTCGCCCAGGGCAGTTCAAATGGCGTTGTCGGTCTGAAGGATATGGTGACCTTTTACTGTTTCACTACGGGGATGTTCTGAACCCCCCCCCCCCCCATGTCTTATGTAGCCATATTTAGCACACGACCAACGCCGATGACCGAAGCTCGTTGCTATATGGAGGCCTCATCTTCAGTATCTATCAGGCCTATGGTGTTGTCATCCCTCTAGACCTCGTCCGATCCCCCGCCACTCGGTACACCAACATGGAGTATACCCACGGTCTCCTCAGGATCACACCACATCCTCCTTTTAGGATGATGGACAACCAGAGTGCAAGGTATGGGATCCATTACCGATCGAGGCCATGGAGGAGGAGCCGCCACAGCAGCTGTAGGAGCAGCACCAGTACCACCCAAACACCAGGGCCCAGACTTCCCGACCATGATGGACCTCTATCACTCTCTCTAGCAGACCCACACTACCGTCCAAGCCATTGACAACCGCACTCGGACGATATAAACGGAGATCTGGGGGATGCATGATGAAATTGCTGATATCCAGGGATGTTCAGGTGTCGTTATGGCAGCCAGGGGAAGGACCTTCTAGTGGTCATGGTGGCTATGGTGGAGACAACAGCTATTCAGACACCAAGTGACCCAGGTATGGCGTAATTATTACTGGTGATGGCACGAGGATGTGCATGATACATTTGACTTGATGGTTGATACATTTTGTTTTTGCTACAATACATTTTTACTTTTATTTTGGTATGTATGATCGGATGATGACACAATAGTAGTAGTAGTTCTATTTAGCTAAACTGTGTTATGATTTTAGTAGCTTAGAAACAGGTAAATGGCAAGCTCTACAGCTAACTGGATGGGGAGGTCAAAACAGTATGGTGTGGTAATCATTCCACGGGTAAAACATCCTGTTTACAAAGGAAAATCTGCCCGATTTTTCCTAACCCTGGACTTTTCTTTTACATTTTCCTTAAATTTGAATACAATTTCATACATTGAGGACAATGTGTAATTTTAGTGCGGGGATGGGAATAGTTTGGGTAAGCTTCGGGAACTAAAAGTTTTGCTTTGTCCAACTCAAGCCTTACACAAAACTTCTTTGGAAAACTGGCTTCTTACTGCCCAATTTTTTTAAAAATCTGTTATTTTTAAAAGAAATGTGTCTAGAAAGTTTCTCCTCCCTCATTTATCAAATTTTAATCCATTAATTTACAAATATCTCAAAGATTTAAGGTAAATGTTTATTGACAAGAGGAAACCAGATTTATTTAAATATAGACTTACATTTTCCCTTTTCCCCTCGACAGTGAGATTTTGAGCCTTTATAGCATGATCAACTATAAAGCATGCTCTTTGCCTTTCTTTCAGAGAAACCAGGTAAATGCGATAGAGGTAGAACTTGACACGGAAATTCATCCCAAGACGGACAAAATTAGAAGCCACGGCATCAAAGGATCGAGGCATCTAGGATTTCTTTTCTCATCTCATTCTCTACCAAAACATACTCCCTTAGTAAGCCCCTTAGATTTTAAACCCTTTTGTTTCTCAAAACCCTAAAATATTTGCAGAATAAACCCCCTCTGCAAAATACCCAATAAAACCCCTGAAACTTTTTCTTTTACACCCTTTTATTTTAGTAAATAAACGGCTATTTCAAAAAGTTTTGCAAAAATAAAGTTTTCACTATTTTCTCAAAATCAATAACAAGGCATAAAATCTAGACGGACCTTAGACTTTATAGCCGTTGTCTACGAATAAAAAAGTGATAAAAGGGTAAAGCCCCTTAGAAGCAAGAAAGAAAATTGCTTCTAGAAGATTTATTTCAAAAATGGTGAAAAACTTAAATTTTATTTTAATAATAGTCCGTTTTATTAACACATTTTTACTCCTTTCCAAATAAAACCATCCTACCCTTACCACAATCCTACCCATTTAAAGACCGCATGATGATCATATGACTGTTGGTGATATCGGTGGCCGTTCGATTCCATGTCAAGCATATGCTCTCTATTTCATCCTACTTTGGTACGAGTGTCCACCCCCCCCCCCCCTCAAATCTCCTATTCGAGTGACGAGTGACCACTTGTAAGGTGTGTAAGTAAATATTTAAATAAATTTCTAAGTAGGTTTGTCATAAATAACTTACCTCAAACCTAAAAGGTTAAAATAAGTTAATGGAATAACAATACGGAAAATGGAGGAGGTACAACTTTTAAAAGCACAAATCTTGGCAAAACACGGAAAGAAGGATTTGGGATGTGTCAAGCCCCTCCCCTAATTATGAAGTTTTGCTTGAGGACAAGCAAACGTTTGAGTGTGGGGATATTTGATAAACACTAAATTATACATATTTTTATTATCAAATTTACTCACTTATCGGGGATAAACCTAACTACTAATATCAAAACAAGTTGATTTTGTTTTCTTTTTAGTTTTTTAGGTTTTTTGAGGTTAAAATGCCAAAAGAAGCTGAATCTTGCAGAAAACTGAAGAAAATGCTAACTTTAAAGGAAACCAGTCGTAGCACGGCCTGTTCCTAACCCAGCACGCCTTGTGCCCGACCCGGATCCACCTCTGAATTAGCATACCCGTGCTCCTGACACAACACGCCCCATGCCACTGACCTCCCTGACACGGCACGACCCGTGTCCAGCCTACCACGGCCCGTGTCACTGACAACAAAAGAAGACAAAAACCTGCCGCCTGACACGCCCCGTGCTGCTAACCAGGTTTTGCCTATAAAAGCTTGCCTCACCTCATTCCACAACTTGCTCAATTCTTTCATCTTCTCTCCCACTTTTAGATTAGTCGAATCACTTAGCGTTTTTTGAGTCTTTAAGTACGTCAGAGTCTGTATGAACTATAACTAGTATTAGTAAATGAAAGCATTTTGTCTATGGAATTCTTCGTTTACTACCTGGCACATCTTAAAGCTAATCAGCAATGATCAGCTCAACTCTTACACTTGATGGGAGGTAACTAACATTTAACGAGTATTCGAGTTATCTTTATAAGTTTGTTTTAAGGTGTGTCTAATGACTTTGTGAAAACCTTTTTTTATTGAAAGTGTATTACTGATTTTCTGAACCAAGTGTGCTCTACGTATCACAGACCATTTGGGGAGTCAAAATCCTAAATGCCAGACTTGTGACACCTGGTCGGGGGACGATGCATGATCTGGAAGGTGACTCGCGCCCCATGCTACATGATACGTTCGAGGTCCTTTGTAAGCAAACTCGCCTGACCATGCAAGTGCGGGCTGAAAGTATTTGTTTGGGAATAAGGGTTAGTAATATTTTGTCACTTCATGGAAGCCGAGATGGTATGTGTTTGTGAACTTGGCTCTGATTACGTCGGACGTGCATCCCTGAGAGCGGTGCTTGGAAGAAACAGACCTTAGTCCCTTAAAAAGATCATTTTCATAATAAAATAATTTGGCACGCAGGGTTGTTCCCCTACTGGTTCATGACGGCGTGTCGAGTACGGTAACTCGGCCGGTTTGAGGGACCCCATAAGTAAGAGGCATTACACCACTTTGTTTGTTTATCAGTGGAACCATCCCACGGTGTGCGTACTCCTCGTAGACGGTTGATTGTGGAGATGGTGAATCAACATGAGATTCCGAAAGGTGGTTGGTCTTCCGCTGATAAACAATCTTAAAGCAACGTTATAACGCAATGACTCGATTACAAGTTAATGGTATGTTTCTCCAGTCAATATTGACAATGACTACTTAAAACTCAAAACCCATTTTATATATACTAGGATGGTGTCCGCGCGTTGCGGCGGCGACAGTTTATAGCTCGTTACTCGTCTTTTGTTTGCATGTTGCGGTGGTGCCACAATTTACAACGCGATATTCGTTTATGTTTTTTGTTAGTTTATCAATCCTCACGTGATTTATTTTATTATATGTCTGTAGGATCGTTAATAGTGGTGATTTAACTATAACAATAACCCTTTACTTGTAAATATAACCCTGCGGAATTAAGTTATACTTCACTTTACTCTAGCGGATTTAGTTCTCTTGTATTAGGTAGTGTTTGATTTGCATAAGTATAGTAACAACTGTTAGGGGTTGATTTCAGGATGCTTACAGAGAAGCTGCGCAATACTAGGAATCTCACTACGATTTGGGAATCCCGTCCAGTCAGGTATCCTGAAATTTAATTATCGACTAACCCTTATTTTTGCCATGTGCTTTATTTGTTTTCAGGAACGTTATGGGACTTAACCAACCCCTGAAGACTCGGTCTAAAACTAACTGGCACGTGGAGAAGTGGGTCGCATCTTCCTCAACGGTCAAGAGAAGTGGAGAAAGAGGATCCCGGGAATCCCGGATAGTTAGTTAGTTGTTATTTGTTATATAAACGAGGACTCGATCAATAGGGACACACACAACACATTCACACTAGCTTGTTTACGAATACAAATCATTATAACACTTAGCTTTGATCGATCAAACCTCCAACCCGTTGTAACGAATTGCTTGATCCTTAATAATATTGACTTGGTGGCGGTTTTCCAGCCGGCACCCGAGGTTTTTATCCAGGATTCCTAGAGGCAACTCGAAGGATTCTGGAGTTTTCCTCGCTAAATCCTTGTGTCATCATCCTAGCTTGGATTACTTGCTCATTTGATCGTTAAGCACTCTACCTCACAATCCTGTATCTCCTTTCGCTTAATTCGATCTCCAATCCCAAAGATGTCAAACCCACAGAAATCCGTTTCGGCCTCTACCTCGTCCTCCATTCCTCCTCTTCAATCCGCTCCAGGAAGCCAAAAGAAGACTATGGACCGTCAGAAGAAAGTGGACGAGCAGCCGAGAAAAACTGACTATCCTGTCTTTTCGGGATCCCAGGTTCCATCTGTTGATCCTGTTATTACTAATAATGATCTGTTTTCTTTGATTAAGCAGGTAAAGAATCAAATGGATCAGCAAGAAAAAACCAACTTAACGGTGATGAAGGAGATTGAAGAACTAAAGAAATCTAGGAAGCCCATAGAAGAACAAAGTCCTCTGTTCCCTAGACATCTTGATTTCAATGCTTCAGGATCCTCAGATCCGTCTCGCTACAATTACAAATCAGCATCAGGCTTTACTACAACCCCTATAATGACTTCTCAGGCCGCTGGATATGCGGGAAGTATTGCTGGATTCTCAGGAGCTGTCCCACTAGAATCCTCACAGTCACGCTACAAGAGTCCCTGGATTCCACCATTGTTGGGATCCTCGTCCTTGCCGTCTCAAGGATATCCTTTTTCTGTTGGAAACCCAAGCCAGAACCCTTAAGGATATCAATACTCTAACCCTTCTGTTTCTGCAGGAATCTTTAAGACCAGCTCCTCAGAAGTGCATGACGGAGACGTTATCCCCATGCAAACAGCGACCACCATAGAGCCGAGCTTCCCAGCGGGCTATGGATACGGTTCCGGGATTCCAGTCCAGAATCCTGACCCAGGTAACATGTCCAATTCAATCCCTATTGTTTCTAACCAGGGTGCTCCTTATGATGCAGGTATTCATCCAAGTATCGCCAGGGAGCTCCAGAAGCTGAAAGAAATGATATCAAATGTTCCAGGGATCCTGAAACCTATCCCGGAAGTTCCTTTGGAAAGCCACAAGATCTCTAGATTTGCCTGGCCAATATCTCAGGTGGAGATCCCGAAGCGTTTCCAGACTCCAAGCATGAAGCTCTATGATGGAACCACAGATCCTTAAGAACACGTGGCACATTACCGGGAGCGTATGGAGATCAATCCCATTCCGGCAGGAATTAAAGAAGCCTGTCTATGCAAAGGCTTTGGTTCAACCTTAACAGGACCGGCCATGAAATGGCTACTGAGCATTCCTCCTAACACTATTACATCATTTTCTCATTTAGTCAACTTGTTTAACAATCAATTTTCTTGCAGCAGGACCTTTGAGAAGCTCACAGGCGACCTATACCGAATAATTCAGAAGCCAGATGAGCCTCTCAGGGATTATATCGCCAGATTCGGACGAGAGTCTCTTGAGATTCCTAATCTGGATATGGCAGCAGCCGTGGAAGCCTTTAAAATGGGGCTCTCCAAAGATTCACGTTTTTATGATGACCTTGTTATGGCTCCTTGCAGGAACCTTGACGAAGTACGCAGTAGAGCCTTGAGATTTATCCGTTTGGAAGATGACAAGAGAATCCACCAAAGATTGGAGGTTCATAAGTATGATCCCAACAGCAAGAAGGCGGAATCCCCCGGGAAGCCGTATAGATCTCGTCCATACTCCAAACCGGAAAATCACAAAGTCAATGCTGTAGACCAAGACGATGATGAGGAGGAGTATCCCAAGGTATCTGAATACTGTTTTTCCGTTGACATTGGTGGTTTGATGTGTGCTATGCAGGATCTAGGTGAAAAGGCAAGATGGCCCAGAAAGGATACTAAACAAGGATCCTGGAAAGACAAGACCAAGTGGTGTGCCTTCCATGAAGATTTTGGCCACCTAACAGACGAATGTATAGCACTCCGAAAGGAAATCAGCTATCTACTCAGCAAGGGGCATCTTAAAGAGTTAATAGGCAGAAAGAAGGTCAAGACTCAGGAAGCCGACAAGGTGCCTCAGAGAGCAGCTTCTCCACCACAAGATGCCCGGATTATCAACTTCATCTCAGGAGGATCAGACATCTGCGGCACTTCATATTCCTCAGCTAAGAAGCATGCTAAGGAATCCAAATCTGAACAGGGTGACAGACCTGTCCGGACGTCCACCTTAACTCAGGACAGACTTATATCCTTTGATGAGAGTGACCGTTCTCATGTTCAGGATCCTCACCATGATAGCCTTGTGGTCACTTTATATATTGCTAACCATTTTGTTCGCAGGATCCTGGTTGATAATGGAAGCTCAGTGAACATAATCCGTCTTGATGTACTCAAAAAGATGGGGATCCCTGAAACTGAAATAGTTCCAAGATCCTCAGTCCTAGTTGGCTTCAGCGGTGAAACTAAAAGCACCGTTGGGGATATCAGGTTGCCGGTATATATAGAGGGGGTGAACTCTATGCAAAAATTCTGTGTTATAGATTCTCTCTCTTGTTGCAATATTATTCTTGGCAGGCCATGGATTCACGAGATGAAGGCCGTCCCTTCAACCTATCACCAGTGTATCAAGCTTCCTACACCCTGGGGAGTTGTAAGAATTGAAAGTGACCAGCAGGAAGCCAAGAACTGTTACTCAACTTCGATGAAGAACACCACTAAGGTGACGAAAGGATAGCAATTACAGAAAAAGGCACCTGAAGCACAGGAGGACAGGGAGCTGGATGTCAAAGAAGTGCCTCTAGAACCTGGGAATCCTGAAATCAAGGTGCTCGTGGGAACAAGCATCCCAACAAATGTTGAGCAGGAATTATTCCAGCTTCTCAAAGCCAGAACTTCAACTTTCGCCTGGAAGCATGAAGATATGACAGGTATCCCTAAACATGTAATTACTCATAAACTTGGTTTAGATCCTTCTTTCAGGCCTATACAGCAAAAAAGGAGGAAGTTCGCCCCAGAAAAGAATATAATCATCCAGGAGGAAGTCGACAAGCTTCTCAAAACAAAGATGATTAGAGAAGTCAAGTATCCTAAATGGCTAGCAAATGTGGTGGTGGTTCAAAAGAAGAATGGAAAATGGAGAGTTTGTGTCGATTACACAGACTTGAACAAAGCCTGCCCTAAGGATCCGTTTCCACTTCACCATATTGATGCTATGGTGGATGCCACGGCTTGTCACGAGATGCTCACCTTCATGGATGCCTCGGCAGGATTCCAACAAATTCAGATGGAACCATGCGATCAGGAGCATACGGCATTTATGACTCCAACAGGTATATATTGTTATACTGCTATGCCCTTTGGTTTGAGAAATGCAGGTGCCACCTACCAGAGGCTCGTTAATATGATGTTTAAAGAGCAACTGGGGGACACGATGGAAGTCTACATAGATGACATGGTAGTAAAATCCAAAAAGGCTGAAGATCATGTCAGGGATCTCCAAACGGCCTTCGATATCATTGATCAGTATAACATGAAGCTCAATCCCTCTAAGTGTTACTTTGGGGTGCGAGCTGGAAAATTCCTAGGTTACATGGTTACCGAAAGAGGAATCGAAGCAAGCCCAGAGCAGATCAAGGCAATTCTGAATCTGAAGTCCCCGTCGAATGTTAAAGAAGTACAGAGGTTGACAGGAAGAATCGCGGCACTCAACAGGTTTATTTCAAGATCCTCAGAAAAAAGTAAGGATTTCTATGATATCCTGAGGAAAAACAAGAAGTTCGAGTGGACTGAGAAGCATGAAGAAGCCCTGAAGTGCCTGAAAGACTACTTGTCAGCAGCTCCGCTGCTAATGAAACCAGATGATGGGGAACCGCTATATTTATATCTCGCTGTTTCCGGAAGCTCAATCAGTGCAGTCTTGGTAAAAAACCATCAAGGTCAGCAGCATCCGGTATATTATGTAAGTAAAACTCTGCTAGACGCAGAATCCAGGTATTCTCACCTTGAAAAGTTAATTTTATCTCTTATAATGGCTTCCACTAAACTTAGACATTATTTCGAAACCCATACTATAATTGTGATGTCTAACTATCCTATCAAGGCAGTTCTCAGGAAACCGGAAATGTCAGGAAGGATGGCTAAGTGGGCAGTTAAGCTAAGTGCCTACGACATCAAGTATGAACCAAGAACGGCAATCAAGTCCCAAGCATTAGCTGACTTTGTGGCGGATTTCAGCAGTGACATTGAACCAGAGGTTGAAAAGGAAGTCCAGCAACTTGAGAAGCTCAAAGAAGACTGGATCCTCTATACCGATGGCTCCTCGAATGTCAGAGGAACAGGGCTGGGAATCCTGCTAAAATCGCCACAGGGGGACATAATACCTCTATCCATATCCTGTGAATTCCAGGCTACCAACAATGAAGCTGAGTATGAAGCTTTAATTGCTGGATTGCAGCTGGCTAGGGATATGGAAATCCTATCTATACAAGTGTTTGTTGATTCTCTCTTATTAACTAACCAATTTAATGGCTCTTATGCAGTGAGGGGGGAGAATCTGATCAAATATCTTGAAATTGTTAAAAAACTGTCTCTACTTTTCGAAAATTTTAACATTTCGCAGGTACCAAGAGAAGATAATGCAGAAGCCGACGCCTTGGCAAACTTGGCTTCATCACTCAGGATCCCTGAGAATGTCAATATTCCAATAACTCACATCTTGACGCCAGCGATAGCTCTACAGGAAACTCAGGCTGTTGACGATGATACAGGTGCAGATGTTGAGAATCCTGAAGATGCTCAGGAATCCTGGACCTACCCGATCCGGAAATATCTCAAAGATGGGGAGATTCCCAAGGGCGAAAACCCCAGAGCTTTTCGCAAAAAGGTAGTACCCTATACTATAATTGATAATATTCTATATAAAAGATCTCTTGCAGGTGTCTACTTAAGGTGCTTAGAGAAGTCAGAAGCTCTTGAGGTGCTTGAAGACATCCACAGTGGAGATTGTGGGAACCATACCGGGGGCAGGGCGCTGTTCTCTAAAGTTCTCAGATTTGGGTATTATTGGCCAACCATGAAGAAGGATGCTGCTAGCTTCTCATAGAAGTGCGATGCTTGTCAAAGGCATGGCAATATTCTCCACCAACCTGCTGAGCATCTGCATCCTATAGTATCCCCATGGCCTTACATGAAATGGGGCATGGATATTGTGGGTAAGCTGCCTAGGGCTCCTGGAGGAAAGGTGTTTATGCTTGCTATGACAGACTACTTCTCCAAGTGGATTGAAGCAGAAGCCTATGATCAAGTGAGAGAAAAAGAAGTGATATCCTTCATCAAACGAAACATTCTTACCAGATTTGGGATTCCGGCAGAGATCATATGTGACAACGGCTCTCAGTTTATAGGCAAAAGAACTACAAGATTTTGTGAAAGCTGGGGCATCAAAATGATCACCTCAACACCTGTCCACCCTCAGGCTAATGGACAGGCAGAATCCAGCAATAAAATTATCATCAACAATCTCAAGAGGAAGCTGGGCTCCAAGAAAGTAAAGTGGGCTGAGGAGTTGCCATTTGTCCTTTGGGCAGATAGGACTACACCTAAAAATGCTACTGGCCAAACGCCGTTCTCGTTAGTGTTTGGGGCGGAAGCTGTGATCCCTACAGAAATGGTACTCCCGACGGCCAGAATTAACTGCCAGGATCCTGAAACCAATAGTCAGAATCTCCTTCAGGATCTCGAAACAGTTGAGGAGCTCAGGGATATGGCCAAAGTCCGGATGGCTTCTTACCAGCAACGGATAGCAAAGTCTTATAACAAGAACACCAGGCTAAGAAGATTCCAAGTAGGTGACTTGGTCTTGAGGAAAGCTTTTCAGAATACTACCAACCCCGCCGATGGGAAATTAGCACCCAAATGGGAAGGCCCTTACCTTATAGATTCTGAAGAGGGTAAGGGGGCATATCGTCTGATAAATATGGAAGGAGAACCTCTTCCAAGGGCCTGGAATGCCATACACCTCAAAGCTTATTTTATGTGAGAATCCCGGGCAGAATTCCAAGGATCCTCACTATCTAAGTATCCCAAGGTACGTATACTAATCCTATTTCAATTTATTCTTATTATTTATGACTCATTACTGACTTAAGCATCGGAGTGATGTTAGCTAAGCTAACACCCACCCCTCACCAAGTGTTGAGTGTTTTGCAGATTTTCAGAATCCTAAGTATTTTGGGTGTAACCCCAGTAAGAGGCTGATCACCTCTCCTCCGTTTAAGGTATCCTGCATACCTTCTAAGGTTTAAGAGGAATTCACCTCTTCCACGTTTGGGTAATCGCCAGTAGCGCACGACCCTCGCCAGGAGCGCACGTTGTCCACCAGTATGCTCGAGGTGGCCGGACCAGTCCACTCCAGGGGTGGCTGACAATCTTGTCGCTAAGGGCTGCTGGGAGGATTCTCAAGGTTTATAACACTGACGTGTTATCTAAGGTTTTGGCATTTTCATGTCACATACGTATGGGCTTGACCCCAGAATTGGCTTAGTCCCACGTTTGCACGGGCTTGTCCCCAGAATCGCACGGGCTTGTCCCCAGAAATGCACAGGTTTATTCCTGGCTTATTATTAAGCTTCGGCCGGAGGCCAAGAAGCTTCTTATGATTGTTTCAGGACCTGGAATAAGTTAAGACAAATGCTGAAGGAAGTATATTTAGGATTTCCGATTCCTGTTAGAGTATGAGGAAAGGCCTTCCCAAGATCACAAGTGTGGGTGAAAATGGGATTCTCGTCGGAATCCTGGAATCAACTGTCTGAAATTCTATACGGTAACCTGTCAGGATCTTGGTAAGGTTTCCTGGCAGGATTCTCGATTTTATATAAATTATTACCTGTACGACTTTCTAAAGGATAGAATGGTATATTTAATCGATTGGCCTTAACCCTATGAAGATTTCAAATTTCGCCACAAAATTGATAATTGAGTTGGGTAAGCTTTTGTCACCAATTTCGAACTTATGAGATTATGCAAAGTAAATGACAAACACATCTCAAAATAATCAAAATACGATAATATTATTAACGATTACGGGGTTTGAGCTTCCCAAAGTTCGTCCTGAAAACCTCAGGATCCTTCCCCTTGGGAAGCTCGCAGGTCAAAAGATTATTGGGAACCCTGGCTTCGTCTGGCAAACTGCAAGATCCCTCCACCAGGATCCCCAACTATTGTTGTTACTTGTTCTAACATTGTTTCAGCTAAGACAAAGAAAGGA
Organism: Deinandra increscens subsp. villosa; assembly: GCA_039602395.1. Lineage (NCBI taxonomy): Eukaryota > Viridiplantae > Streptophyta > Magnoliopsida > Asterales > Asteraceae > Deinandra > Deinandra increscens. The sequence goes on from JBCNJP010000006.1 coordinate 38,042,248, forward strand.
AATTGTTTAAGGACACCACATCAAAACAAACAGCAGACTAAAAAAGAGGGCTCAGACCGTTTCATCGTCCTCATCGCCCATCGCCTTCTCGGGAGCCTCCAACTTCCCGCCGACATCTTCTTCATCTGCCTTCTCCACAGACTTCCCTTTCTCACCCGCGTCAGCACCAGCAGCTTCAACCAAGGGAAGCTTGTCTCCACCAGTCGGGATCCCAGCCTTCTCCAGCTTCTCCAAGGATAGCTTCCAGGCATCCACAGTCCATTTCGAGCAAGTAAAACCATCAGCCTGAGCTTCCGCTGCCATCCTCAGCATTGCCTGGAGCACGCTGCGAGCAGCTGATTGCTTGGAGACAGCATCCTCCACCTGTGCAGCGACTTGGAACTTCAGCTCCTGCTCTTTCAGCTTATGCTCATAGTCCCGGGTTTTGCATTCAGCTAACTCGCCCTGGATCCTGATGGTGTTGTTTCCCTCATCAAGCTTCTTCTGGACCATGGCCAGCTTGGTCTCAGCCTCAATGCATGCAGTGCTAAGCTGCTTGATGCCCTGCAAAAGAGAGACAATGGGGGCAATTAGGAATCTCAGCCATTTGCCGGATGCCGCTAAGGTATGGGAATCCTATGTTTACACTTACCAGTTTTGTCGTTGTGTGCAGGCTTAGAAGCTTGTTGCCAGTCTCCGCGGGGCTCAAACCATCGAAGCTCTCCAGGAACACAGTGCCCTCAGAACCTTTCCTCTTCTTGCTGGAGGAAGCCGCTTTAGCCCTGGTTGTGGGAGGACGGATGCTGCTCAGGGGCTCAGGCTTCTCTTCCTTCATTTCCAGGTAGGAAGTCAGGTCGTCCAGGGAGAATCCGGTTGCAGGCTTGGGAGCTGTTAGTTTGAAATAAAGAAAGCAGTCAGGATTGGGAAGCCTAATTCAAAACACATGTTCGAGAAGCTCAACAACTTACCAGACATGACGGCTTCTGAATGGTCGATTGAGAAACTTTGTTCGCTGTTAGCACTCTCGATGGCGAAGGTCCTGTCAATAGGTGGGATTTCCAGGAAGGTAGCGGTTTTCTCCACAGCTTCTTCGGTTACTTCAACAAGGTCAGAGAACTTGGGAGCTACGAGAAACAACAAAATATCATTAGCGAAATTCAGAGAAACACCAAATATAAAACCTAATTCAGTTTCCTACCCTTCAAAACCCATTTCATCGGAAATGTATCACCCCCAACAATGGATTCACGCTTCACAAAAAATAATTTCCTTTTCCAATCGTGGTCATTGTGTGACGCGCGAGGAATCAGTTGGGAGTAGGAAGAACGGGCTTGAAGAACAAAACGACTGAACCCGTGGGTTCTCAGGTTGTAAGCAGCACAAACTTCAGGAATCCCCATCTCAAGCTTCCGGGAATTGTTCAGGTTATCGAGCGAAAACAGAATCCTCCACACCATCGGCATTGTTTGGGAGTAACAGAGGCCGTGATTTTGAAGAACTCGTTTACGATGGCCGGAAAGGGGTAGGACATCCCGAGTAAGAAAGGGTAGTAGAGAAAACAGACCCAGGTGTTGGATATGCAGTCGGCCTTCAATCGGGAGTCGAAACGCCGAATGATGGCCGACGCCGGAAAAAGACCGGATTCCTTCAACTGACGGATGTCGTTGTCGGAAAAATTGCATGTTTCTTCTTCATTGGAGGGGAGAATCCCCTGATCAACGAAATCCTCAATGCCTAACGAGGAAGAAGGAGTGGCGGAACGAGTATTCTTCTTCGCCATAGTCGGAATAAACGAAAAAGAAAAGGTGCCGGAGGAGAAGAAGAAGAACTGACCTGCGATGGTGAAGAAGCTCGAAAGGGTTTTTTGGAGAAGATGGTGAGGTTATGATCTCGGAATCTTGTATTTAAAGAAGAAGTAATGACGGCTATCCCATCAATCGGACGCCGAAAAAAACGTCCCATCCAACCGAATTTACCGTGATAACGCCGTAAGTTTTTCAAGTTGAGCGAATCTCGCCAGCTGTAAATCTTATCCACAAGCAGCCGAGATTCGGGGGAAATTGTTAGGGGTTGATTTCAGGATGCTTACAGAGAAGCTGCGCAATACTAGGAATCTCACTACGATTTGGGAATCCCGTCCAGTCAGGTATCCTGAAATTTAATTAACGACTAACCCTTATTTTTGCCATGTGCTTTATTTGTTTTCAGGAACGTTATGGGACTTAACCAACCCCTGAAGACTCGGTCTAAAACTAACTGGCACGTGGAGAAGTGGGTCACATCTTCCTCAACGGTCAAGAGAAGTGGAGAAAGAGGATCCCGGGAATCCCGGATAGTTAGTTAGTTGTTATTTGTTATATAAACGAGGACTCGATCAATAGGGACACACACAATACATTCACACTAGCTTGTTTACGAATACAAATCATTGTAACACTTAGCTTTGATCGATCAAACCTCCAACCCGTTGTAACGAATTGCTCGATCCTTAATAATATTGACTTGGTGGCGGTTTTCCAGCCGGCACCCGAGGTTTTTATCCAGGATTCCTAGAGGCAACTCGAAGGATTCTGGAGTTTTCCTCGCTAAATCCTTGTGTCATCATCCTAGCTTGGATTACTTGCTCATTTGATCGTTAAGCACTCTACCTCACAATCTAAGTTTAGAATACAGGATTCCTAAGTGAATTTTTGACCAAAACAACAACGAAGTAATAAATACTCAGCACTATTTGCATTAACTCAAAGTTACACTATTACAAGGTGATTGAGAACTGTGTGTAAAACTAAGAGCTAACTATGCTATATATAGTGCAGATGAGATCAATGACAGTCATTGATCTCAAAGGATCTAATCTAAACCGTTTAATAGAAAGTCAAATACAAACTACCAAAAGCATATACTTCGACAATTGGAATAACTTGCGTGTGATCAGTATCATACTACTTTTGGAGAGCGGCTTGGGTAGACTTAGAAGCAAACGAGAAGCTTTTGCAGGATTGGACTTGCTAAAAAGACATCTCAGGAAAAGTACGGTTGAACTCATTATCTGGTGGATAATCGAGTTCACCCGGAATATTCGCTAGCTGACAAAATTGCTTCTTCAGCTTGAACTCTTAGTTCCGCTTGAAGTTGAGAATTCCGCTTCAACATCAACTTCAGCTGGAACTTAACAAAACAGGATTTCAGCCGGAAATCTCCTAAGCGAAATATTCCTTAAAATCTCCCCCTAAGCTGATGCTGTCAAATTATCCTTTACTTCAAAGCTTGTCTTCAAAAATTGACTTGTACCCAAAAATTGTTCTCCTCAACCTACTTGTCTGAGGTTCTGATGTTGGCATCCAGACTTTGAGAAAGCTCCTTTGAGTTGGTTTTGGTCACCTTCACATATCTGAATGATTCCCAATCTTTTTCATTCCATTCAGACTGTACTGAAATGGATTCATGAGTAGTGAAGGTGCCATCAGCTCTGTGCACATAAAACAGCTTCTCTTCTTCTTCCCAAATAATGAATTTGATCTCACTAACATGCTCTTCTTCTTCTTCAGCTGAGTCATCATCTAAACTGTTTCTCTACAGCATTCCACAATCTAGCACAGTTGGTTCAATGAGAATCCTTAACATGTGCTCAGCTCTTGAAGGACTTAGAATTTCTCTAAGTTTCATAATGATGTCACTCGTTTGTAGTCCACAAAGATGTGAGGTAGCCTTGTGAGCATTCACCACTTTGGTTGTGCCATTTTCCAATTGAAAGGAGAAGTCAAAGTTTTCTTCATTTACTGTCCACCCAATGATTTTATTCTTTCTGGGTGGCCCTTTCCTTCTTTTGCTTTGATCTTTCTTTCTTTTGGCATATAACATCTTTCTCTTTTTCATTTTCCTCTCTTCATCAAAATCACTTGCTGATTCTTCCACAATAGGTGCTTTTCCTTTTCCAGTGGATGAAGAGGGGCCAGGTTGAACTTGAGTGGATTTGGCAGGAGGGGTAGGAGCATTAGCTTATGATTCTCTAATGGTGAGTGCAGGTATGGAAGTTTGGTATGGTGGTTTAATGGCTTCTGGTGTAGGGCTTGAAGGTGGAGTAGGTGGGAAAATATCAGAGAAGTCAATGGTAGGTGGAGGCTTCTTCTTGAGAGGGACAATGGGTGTAAAATTGTCTGTTCTGTATTTAGGGTTGGCAAGTTTAGTGGCTACCTTTTTAGAGATTGAAGGAGGCTTGTAGAGTATGATGGGAAATGACTGTGGTAATGATGGAACTGTTGTAGACATGGGGTTTGGGTTGTAAATGAAAGAAGGTGGAGGTTGTACATCTGCATCATCATCAAGCTCAGGTTTAACATTTAAATTAGATGATATACCTGAAGTGAATTCTGAGAGTGCAGGCATCACTAGCTTTGGATTCACAGCAGCAGTATCTCCTTTGAGCTCATGAAAAATTTTGTCAATCAAGTTGCAAAGTTCCCTGACTTTCAACTGAGCCACTTCTTCTGTTTTCAAATTTCTAACCACAAGAACCCTTTTTATCTTTTTCAACAGCAGGTAATTCTCATCATTCCTTATCAGTTTGGTAGGCATCTGAGAGGCGATTGAGATCAGCCTTTGCCTTTCAGCATCAGTCATTGCTTCCAGGTTATATTCCTTCATTCTCCAACTAAAAGATCTTGTCTTAGCTTCTTCCATGAAACTTTCAACAACCTCAATTTGTGAATACAAATCAATTTCCTCTTGAAGTTCATGGGCTAGCCTCTCATCTTCTGCTACCCTTCTAGCATCTTCCACCATTTTCTGCACAGCTTCAGCTTCTGGAGTTTGAACAACCTGCTGAAAGCTTCTAAGAGTTTCAGTTTGAGCAGGTTCTTCAGCTTGAACTGGCACGGTACTCCCCATAGCTGTTAAAGTTGCAGCTATATCTTCAGCTTCTTGTTTTTCCGGTTGAACCTCAGATGGGTGATCAGACCCAAAGATTGAATGACTAGGGCCATAGATTGGATCAGGAAAATTTTCATCAATTTGAATAATTTCCACCTGAGTTTCCGGTTGAACTACCAATTGAGCTTCCGCTTGAACTTCCGGTTGAACTTCTGGTTGAACAAAGTTAGGACCTTCAGTCACCACCTGAGGTTGGGTGACTTCAGGTTCTTTATCTGTTAATTCCAAGACTTCTGTTCCTTCTTCTTCACCAATAAGATTCTCATCACCTCCTTCAGTTAGAGAAGCAACTGAAATAGTTCCAGTGCTTTCTTCAATATCATTTACTGCCTTGCTGGTGGAGGCAGTGTTCCTCTCCCCTTGATCATTGGCTCTTTCAACCGGAAAGATAACATCCTTTAATAACCTTGTGATCATATTGATGTGCTCAGGGAGAGCACCAGCAATCAGCATTGAAGATTGTACAAGCTCAGTGAGATTGGGGTCTTCAAATCGAGATATAGCAATCAGTTGACTGCTCTTCATATTTACCCAACTATCTTCCACTGTGAAGGGGTTAATGCCAAGTTTCCTGTAGTCTGTGGCTCGAACTTCAGCCGGTATTCTGTCAGTTTCTTCAATTTCGATTATAGCAGGTGTTGAAGTCATCTTCTCCCCCAATTTGACAGTATCAGCTTCAATAGCTTCATTAGCTTCTCCGTTTGGGTTTGAAGGACCTGCCTCAGCTTCAGTGGGAGCAGCCTTGACCAATGTAGCAACAGTTGAATTTAGTTGATCAACTTTTGCTTGGAGATTTAGGTACAGAGTCCTCAATTCAGGTAGTATATAGCTGTCCTCAACTAGCATTTTACCAGTATCCCTGGACAAAACCAGGTTATAAATCCGAGATTGATCAACTTTGGTACCCATGGCTTTTTGGCACCCGGGATTCTCTTCAACCGGCTCAGCAACCCTTGGTTCCAATGAAGGACCCATGGGTGCTGATTCAGAGAAGATTGCCGCAGATTGGGTCTTATTGATGATACCGCTAGCACCAAGATCCAGTGGGGATCCTTGGGCAGCAGCAGCCCTTTCTGCATAAACCTCTTCAGAACTCTTGAGATTCACCTCCGGTAAGGAGTGGGGGTTCAGTGCTCCAGTGTCTTGGTCCATCAGTATGTTCTCATGTAATGAGGTTGGTGATTTAATAACACCCTTATTTGGACCAAGAATGGGTGCACTGTCACTCCTAGGTGATAGGGGTTGCAGGGGTGAAAAATGTTCAGATGGGGAGTGTACATCTGCTTGTAATGACTCCGCTCAAATGAAGGTTCATCCCTAAGAGTTAATCCCAATTTTACCAGTTTCCATTTAGGCTTTTTGCCTTGAACGGGGTTTGAAGCTTCAGGTTGGTTGGTGAGACTAGATGGAGGAGACATAGTCACCACATTTCTCTGTCTTTTGAATATGACAGGAGGAGATATGGAGGAGGAAGTGGCAGTGGTAGTAGTTTTAGTGGGAGCTTTCCTCTTTTTGGATTTGTAGATTTGAAGAGTAGAGGAAGCTGGGATAGATGTGGGATCAGAAGCTATTGGGTTGATAGCCCTGTCATCTTGAGTAGAGTGCTCAGTTGCTGTCACAGTTTCCGTTTGAACCTTAGCCTGAGCAGGTTAATTAGGAAACTGCCTTGGAATTGGCAGGGGATAGTCAGTATCCCTTCCATGAAAAACAGTCTTGTTTAAAGCTAAATTTGAAAAGGTTTTCTCATTTAGGTGCTTTGGTTCCAAAATTGTACCACCCAAGATACTTTGGGGGTATTCCTCTTTAAGAATACAAGTTAAAAATCTATGGTACAGATAGACATAATCTGGTGAAAGGTTTGTTTTGAGACCCTTAAAAATCAGTTTGGAGAAATTGAAATTTTGACCTTTGACCACAGCATAAAATGCTGAGGCCTGTTCAGCAGCAAGTTCGTCAAACCCGCCTTTCTTGGGAGCCAGGCAAACTAGAAGGGTGTGGGCTAGGAATCTCCACTTGTATGGCAATTGCCCTTCCTTATAGTTTTGCTTCCCATTGAACCGCCATAGCAAATATCTTTAAACAACTTCAAATATACTGATGAGTCAACAAACACATACCCATCTTCGTCCCTCAGTTTTGACACCTTTTGTATCTTAGCTTCATCGATTTCCACCAATTGGTCTTGAACTCTGGACACAATCTTTTCACTGCCGCCATCAGTCTCGGCAACCCTAGCATTTGACCAAAATTCTTCCATGATTTCTTCAAAGATAACCGCTTCAACTGTCAGGGCATAATGAAGATGACCATTCTTAAAGAAGTTTATCATACCATTGTAGATATTGGTCTTTCTTGGTTCTTCGAGATAAGCCACAAGGTTATGTTCGACAGGAACCTTGAGTCGCTGACTGGCTTCTTGCCACTAAAACTCCCTTTAGGAGCCATTGTTGATTACAGATCCGAGAGAAGTTGATGGTTGTTTGGAGGTTATGAAGAGGGTTTGGGAGTAAATTATGAGTGGGTTTTGAGAGAAATGGGGAAAGTGACGGTAAATTAGGACTTTTACCCTTTTCGTTGATGACGTGGAGAAGAGAGGTTTTAAACCGCCGGTTCAGTAACTAATGTGACTGGTGCTTTATGGGTTATACGGTACAACTTGGTAAAGCATGTCATTATCCAAAATAATTTTACTGAAACCTTAGACCTTCAAAGGTTAAAAACTCAATAGGTAATTAAATGTGTATCCACCTAAAAAGTTATGCCTTCCGGGTAATTTAATGAAAAGTAACTTTTGACTTGTTGACCGGGAAGTTCAGGTGGAACCCATTTTCTCCTTGTTATGAAAACCAAATTTCTTCCGTTTAAACTTCAAGCGGAAGATTTTTCCGCTTGAAAGAATTGTTTTCAAAAACATTTCCCACATGGTTTACAAAGCATTTTCCGGTTTAAGTTCACCCGGAGATTTTCAAAAGTTTTCTTTTCTCAGGTTGAACCTGTAACAACCCGTAAGTTTACAAAGACTTAAACCGATAATATATACTTAAGTGTTAACTGTGTTACGTAACTGTTTACTTGCAACGTGCCAATTTTATCATAATTACATTCATTTACAATAGGAAAATAGCCTTGACGTAGCCTTAACTCATGTTGTAAACAATAATTGAACATGATGACTTATTTGCATGAAATGGTCGCTGGAACTTCAATAATAATAAAGCGACTAACCGAATTCATTTATTAAATTTACCAAACTATGTGGTAAACGTTAAACATGATCCCATCATCTTGGAATTTATCATTTTATGACACACATATTCCACGTGTAACTTACATAAACAATTTCTTATTAAACAACAATGTGTTTAGACAATGACAACGAAACGAGACTTATGATCCATTCCTCACGTAAACCTCAATATATTTTACGTCCAAAACATTTTATTAAACCTTATTAACGTTCGCGACGAATGTATCTTTACATGCATGCAATATATATATACATGCAACGTAATATTTTCATGTTATTAACCCTCGAATATTTTCATTCCAAACCGAGTCATTGTTATTTATTTTGTAACGTCGTGAATAAAAATTTTGGAAAACCTTCAAACCTGATTTGATTTCTTTCTTTTCACGTAGTCCATTACGTCAAAAATGACCTTTAGCCACTGAAAAAAACCGTGACCAAAGGTATTTTGCCATGCTTTTTTTTTTCATTTCAGTCGACACCAAAGGTCTCGTCACCATAGGTACCATACGGCCACACTTGAAAATTAGTGGCTGTAGCAACTAAAAAGCGTGGCTAAAGGTATCAATATTTTTGTTGAAATCACGCATTCCATCTGGAACGTGTGGCTAAAAGGTAGCAACGGCCACATGAATTTTCTAAAAGTGTGGCTAAAGGGTAGCAACAGACACATGAATTTTCTATAAGCGTGGCTAAAGGGTAGCAACGACCACATGAATTTTCTATAAGCGTGGCTAAAGGGTAGCAAGGGCCACATGAATTTTCTATAAGCGTGGCTAAAGGGTAGCAATGGCCACATGAATTTACTAAAAAGTTTGTTTTAGTCACGCTTATTTTTAAAAAACGTGGCAAAAGGTTGCTGGAATTAAGCATTTTATCTGAAAAGTGTGGCTAAAAGGAGGCAACGATCACATATTTTTTAAAAAGCGTGGCAAAAGGTTACGAGAATCAAGCATTTCATCTGAAATATGTGACTAAAAGGTAGCAACGACCACATGAGTTTTTATAAGCGTGGCTAAACATTTGTTTTAGGCACGCTTATTCCATCTGAAAGCGTGGCTAAAAGTTTGTTTTAGCCACGCTTATTTTTAGACACGCTTTTCAGTATTTTTGTAAAATAAAAACGACAATAAATATGAGAAAACATAAAATCCAAATGATATAAACAATAAATATTCAAGATCCATACATAAGTTTTCAGTTTAAATAATAAAGACCTAAATTTCTAATCAAAAGTTATCTACAAATGATACAACTACAACAAGACCCGCATCACTCTTAGTAGCACTTGAAGCCCTTGATCAGTTGTATTTTACTACATGAAGATAGAAATCCAAGATAAATTAGTTGTATTTTATAGGAGCAAATTGATATGTTTAAGTTTGCATGTCTAACAACTTCAGTTATATTTTACAAGAGAATACCTCTACACTAACAAGTCAGCACTTAGCAGTTTGGGTGGTGGATCAAAATGCGCTAAGGTAAAAGAAACCTCATCAGATTGAGTAGACCTGCAACAACTTTTGATATCCATATTTCTAAATTTCTAGTAAACAATTTACATCTATTAATCATTTATAAACTGACCCCTTATTAATAAACACCCTATGGGTACCATCCGAAGCAGCTCCGTAGCTAAAATACTGGGGTCGCACCGCTAACCCAATCTGTTTCATGAAGCATCCCTCCCCCATAAATAAACAAAACTGGGTATATCCCTATTCGCCCTTGACCACCCCTGAATATATGCAACCACCCTAAAAATCTTGATTAATTTAAGATGTAATCATAGTACAGTAATTACACCCCAATACTTGTCTAACTGATCAAGAAGTAAAGATTATACTCAAACAAGCATACATGAATACTCAAGCAATGCTTACTTGTCTTTCTTCCTGTTCATTCTAAATGTGCAGATCCCATTGATTTTTTTTTTCAGCCAGTGCTTTTGCCTATAAATAAAAACCTTAACAGTTAGAAATCATGTAGAAACTTGTGGTTTTTACTCACATTAGATCTGCAAGGCATGCTGAAAATAATATCCTCTGCTATTCCATAAGGATTTCCATTTGTATAAACCTGCATAATTCCATTGTAAAGATTTTGCTTTTAGTAAACGTGCATCGTTTGTATTATACTTAGAAAAAGAAAAATGCACCTATCAATAATTAACTTACGCCGGTTGAAAACCAATCACCCCAAGTGTCGGTGTTACAAGTGATCATATTGCCTCCACAAGAGAAACAACGATTGATGCAACCGCAAATAAAAACTGAGTTACAATACAAGTCGCATCAGTCCAGCCACAAGGGTCACCAACCCAAACTCATATACCTCATAATGCATTAATCCTCATAATCCACTTCCAAATAATAGCAATAGCATGACCTTTCAAGCAAGTTTCACTCATATAGATTACTAGGTTTGTAACCCGTGTGATACACGGGGCTACGTAGAATCCAATTCAATACATTGACTAGAAAAGTCAGCAAACCTCACTTTCTTTAAAATTTCCCATTTAATCCAATTCTTGGATACCATTTTGTCTTGTTGTTTTTCTCAAAGAATTGCTAAAGAAGTATGTCACTTATAAAAGAAAACTAGTCACATAAGCTCTTTTTTCTCATCTTAAGAACCTGTATCTTCTAGTCTTTAAGAACCTGTAGTATTGAAGTGTAACAATCAGAGAATCAACAAAAAATCTTATTGTTTAAGATAGTTTATAATTAAAACAATCAGAAATGATATTTTGTGATGCAAAGTAGAGAGGGTTTGTGAAATGAATAAAAGGCTTCATATTATACTAAATGAAGGAGTAAGCAAGTAATTTCATTCATTCTTATAATGATCAGTTTTGATACAGTACTTAGCATTTGACTCTTGGATATCATATAATCAAAGTTCAAAAGCAATTGTGCTCATCCGACTATCAAGAAACAGTTATTGTGGATCAGTATAAATGCAAATTAAAGCAACAATTAAGATTAGTTTATCAGAAATAACCTATAGAATGTCTAGATACATTGCTATAGGTGTGTCATAGTCTTTGTTTTATTTTAAGCTCACATAACCATTGTCATTTGTCAACGTTTGACAAGTGCTGAATTATGGGATTAACACCATGATTAGTTATCTCTTGATGTCTAAATAGTCTGTAAGCATAAGCAGTCTGTAATCAGGAAGTCAGATGCTAAATTTAAAAGGGGATTAATGCAAATAACACTGGATCCCATTATGAATTTAGCAAATGTTCACCCAGCATACAATGAAACCGACAGGCCAACTCTTTACTACTACTTCAATTTAAACAGAATTGCCTTTAGGCAATTAAAGAACTTTACACTGGTATGTCGAGCATAAAAAAAACACAGTACCTTAGGCGAAGCTCATTGGCCAAAAAAACTGTGACACATAGAGCACTACAGCCTTTAGCGTGCACCTGCAATTGTCAAACAGTATGATTACAAACAAAATAAAAGACCCTAAATTCTAATTTGCTAAATTATACTTAACTCATGAATATTTAATCTAGTAATTTGAATAGCAATTAGGTGTGGTAACTTACACAAATAGGTAAAAGAATTGCATATGAGCAGGAGCAGTTGTTTTGTAAGAGAAGCACAAACATAAGTCGATCTTTGATTTACCTAACCATACCTACAATGGTTATACCAGATGGAAGTCACAACCTCAAGAATAGAAGAACCTAAAATTACAAAATAACATTAGGTATAATAAAACACACGCAATGAAAGGAGAAGCAAAGCATACCCTACGTGAATGATTATATTCTTTCATAATTAATGGAATGTAATTGATATTAATCTCAAAATAGAACAAAAGTAGCTTCTATGGTGCAATCCTTAGTAGTTGACCATAGAGTTAGGTTTTGGGAAATATTGGCGTGAATGCGCAATTTGTATACTGAAGTTGCAGGATTGGGAACTTTGGGAGATAGCAATTTAAAGTAATAGATGAAATAAACATCATAGGCATAAACTGGAAATTGCCTTGACTACCTTAATCCATGCATCCTCCTTTCTTCAGTTCTACCCTTCTGCAATGAAAGATAAAATTTAGGTTAGAGCAAAACTTGAGATTAAAAGTGTAATGGGAGAGATGAACGTATGTGTGAAGAAGAAAAGCGAGACTCACGGCGACTGTCGAATGAATCAAGGGTTTTGTAGCCTTGTGGAGGGCCATGGAAGGTTGCGTAGCGGATGGGACGCGAATTAAACCGGAACTAGGTCAAAATAACAAATCTCGGTTCGAGTTAATATCTCGAGATTTCGTATGGAAAACAAACCTAAATCTGAAAAAATAAAATCTTGATTCGAGTTAATACCTGCAAATGGAAAAGAAACCAGAGGATGATTTCAAACTCAATACTTATTGTCCGCCATTGAAGCTGCTCGGACTGCTCGAGCTCCGTTCCAATTTGTGGAACACGATTCTTCGAGACGAATTCATCCTTGGAGGTTTGTTACTGTTAGGGTTAGGGATTGCGTTCAGGTAGACCTCCAGTGGATTCTCGGAATCGAGGCCGGAGGCGAGGAAGGTCCTCTGGTGTTTGACCGCCGGATGAATAGTGGAGGGGTGGGAGAGAATGGGGATAGATACTGATGGAGCGATTTAGGGGAAGTGAAAGTTAAAAGAGGGGGAACTAAAAGTTAAAAGTTAAAGAGGGGAACTCAAAATTAGAGAAGCGGGAACTGAAAATTTAGTTAAGGGGGGAATTGAAATTTTTAGTCACGCTTTAAAATTTCAAATGTGACTAAAAGATAGTTATGGTCACTGTTTTTATTTTTCTTTTACTAGCTGAATAATAAACATTACTCTTTGGTCACACAAATAAAAATAAGTGACTATATATATATTAGCTTTTAGCCACAACACAAAAAAATACCATGCTCGTTGGTCATATTTAGTCACGTGAATCAAAAGTGAAACAAATACAGTGGTCGTTGGTCACATTTGGCCACACTTTTTTTTGCGTGACTAGTAAATGTCACACTTGTTTGTAAAAGTGTGGTTAAAGGTGTTCAGAATGTGTATTTTTCGTCACACGAATGAAAAATGTATGGCTAAAAGGCCTGAAAAGCTATATATTTAGTTACACCTAGAAAAAATGTGTGGCTAAAACAAGTGTGAATGACCTTTAGCCACGTTTTTTTCAAAAACAGTGGCTACGCGTTTTCAGAAAAACAGTGGCTAAAGGTCATTTTTGACGTAGTGGTCGCGACCCGATTCCCCGTCACCCTTCACCTTCTCGTGACCCGACCTCCACCCGGATCGAACCCGCGACCCCCTTGCCCTCCTTGTTCGGCCGAGATCAACAACCAACCACCACCATTACCGTTTAATTGATTTAGTTACTCACTAGTACAAGGGTTGACCTCCTTTATGCTCATCACATCACCTTTAGACATCCTCCAACATCTTGTACACACCTATGAATGCATAGGTTAAAGTTGTATCAAGCCACAACAAATCTATTACGGTGATATTTTCCCACCATTTTGCACCCATTTTCCCTCTAATATTGCAGCTATGTTTCTCTACATTCAAACACACATGACACAAGTATACAAGACCCTTGAACCTCCCTTGGTAGCTAGTGAACCCGTCCAAAGACTCCCAAGGCTCAAACCGATCCCCTTCTTCTCCTTTTTCGGTCCATACACAACACACACACACGTTGATTGCTCAACTTTATTACCTGCATCGTCTACATATCTACAAACCAAGACACAAACACCCCTCCATTTTCTTCCACCTTCTCTGTTCCCTAACCGTTCTCTCTCCTCTCGGTTCCTGTGCAACCGAAACACACACACGAAACACATAACCAAACACTCTCCCTTTTCAAGTACCACGCGTCTGTTACACCGTACGACCTCACCTTGATTTGTTACTTCCATTACAAGAGAACACTCCTCTCACTCTCTCCTTTCCAAAACCATAAGTGTATCTCTCTCTCTCTCTAATTTTTCTTAATATATATATATATATATATATATATATATATATATATAGGGCATGTCTCTACTTGTATATTTGGAAAATGCAAGATAAACGTGACCATGTTTAAAAAACAATCAAACCCTCAATAGCGACTAACATGAATTATGAATTGACAAACTTGAGATTTTAGGTCTGTATAGAAAGTTAGATGAGTATACAGTTTTATCAAAATTATAATAAACACATTCTAATTGTTGAGTATAAAATCTAAATTATAACCATAAATTATAATCAAAAGATTATAATGTTATCAATAAAAAAATGTTATGTTGATATACATTAGAAAATAGTATCACCCACAACGCAACGCTGATTGAATTTGTAAAATAGTATTAGGTATTCATTAATTAAAATATTAAATATGATTTGCTCAATTATATTTGAAAACACATTAAATAACTCTTCATTGGTATTTTTATAAGTTTCTTAATATTTTTTAAAATCAAAATAATAATAGTTTAAAAATTATTTTTAAATAAAAATAAAATGTAAATTAATATATGATTGTCATAATTTCATAAATATAAATAGATAAAAATATATCATGATTATAAAATAGAATATAATTTTTCAATAAAAAAGAATTTATTAGGGAGTAGATTTGGAGGGAAAACTTTTGTGAGAATGAATTTAGTGTTGACATGTGTCAACAATTGTAATTGTTTATTAGAGTAGGAAGATTTGCTATTATTTATAGATGTATAGTATTTTAGACTTTACCAATGATCTCTAGCCCAATTTACATTATAAATGAGAGGTCTTGAGTCCAAGTCATTTGTAACAAAAGATTAATAAATGAGGGTCACAGATTGGGTCAGTGACTTTTCTCACCTATGGTGAGTTTCCTACCTGATGAGAATTGGAAATGATCGGGTGGGTGGTGTAATGTCCCCGTCAGTGTGATCCAAATATGCCGTTCAAAAAAAATATATTTTTAGACTTTAGATTCACATTGATATTGAAATTTGATATGCATTCCGTGCTATTTCTCATGTTACTAGTCTTTCATTATTCCTATCTCTCGTATGACTAGGAATAGCAACTCGTTACATTTTGACACTAAGCATATTGTGTTGTAAACATGTCTCATTGATGGTTATAGATATTTTATAACTGAGTGGACTATGAGGGTTCGAGTTAGTTTAGTATTCCCTATAGTACAAAAATCAAATAAGTAAATTTTTTTATGTGGGACAGACTTGATTCTCTTTTAGAGACTACTTTTATTAGCGAGTATTCTTGATCAACATTTGGTTTGGCATGCCCTCATGTTGAAAATGGTATGTCACATTTTATTAGGTGCAGTTAATTGTAATTGTTTAATTTATCTTCATTTCTTCAACTAAACCATTTGTGCATTTGTGTTTGAGCATGAGCTAGTGTATGTTACAACATTTATCTCGATAGACATACAATGGTTGTTAAAGCCTTTGGATAGGCGAGCAAATGTTATATTTCAAATAGCTAAAAGCCTCGTATGTGATTGTATGACAATATAAAATATTAAAATGGTTCACGTAAACTATACTACTATAGTAGACCCACATGTGCCCCCTATTGGATTATTTTTTATAATAAGATGGACCATTTATAAGAGTTTCTTTTCAAAATGCTTAAAGATTGATTTGTCGAGAGGCATTTAGACAAATCTTTTGATAACGACGCATTTAGGCTGTGTTTGGCGCACTAACTGATAAGCTAGCTGCTAGCTGATAAGCTAGTTGCTAGTTGGCCCATATATATATGAATGCTAGCTGATAAAAAAATAATGTGGTAAAAACTAGTTGATAAACTAGCTGAAAAATATGAAATGACATAAAAGTACATGTCATAAATGTAAATAAATATATTTATTTATAAGTTAGGGAAGGGTAAAACTGAAAATATTATAAAAGTTAGTTGAAAAGCTAGTTGAAACGCTACTCCAACTAGCTTTTCAAAAGATAGCTTATAAGCTAGCTTTTTGACGTTACCAAACGGGGCTTTTAAAAAAAGATAGCTTATTAAAAAAACTCCGTTTGGTAACGTCAAAAAGCTAGTTTATAAGCTAGCTTATGACGCGCCAAACACAACCTTAGATTATTGAGCATTCACAGCCCATTCCGATATCCTTATCCCTATAATTTATATATTTATCATTATTTTTTCTCTCTTTTCTACTCACAACCACAATTAAATAATATTTTTTATACCTTTATCATTACATTTTCTCTCTCTTCAAACCTTAAATTTTAAAGATTTACCAAATTTTTCCTCAAATATAAGGATTCCAGATTTTTCCTTAAATATTTCTCTCTCCTCTACTTACAACCACTCAAAAGTACACCTTAAATTTTAAGGTTTACCCTCACAACCATTATAGGGAATGAGCTGTGAATGCTCTACTTTTATTCTCGATGTTACTCATCATATTTAATTTTATGGGTGTTAAAGAAAAATTATAATTAGATAGGTTAGTTTATTAATTAGTTAGAGTTCTTTAATAATACTTTTAGATTGTTCTATTGGCTTGTGGTCGAAGAGATCCAAGTTCTAGTCTCACTCACACCACTTTATGAGATATTGGTAGGCAATGAAGGATTGAGTTTGCTTGATCCTGAGTCACAAGGGAGGTTTACGGGCTTGCCCGGTTCCCGCCTGATGGTGCAAATGGGGGGCGCTCCCGGGTTCCCTCGTTATGAGGTTCGGGCTCGAGACAGTGGGTAGGTGCCAGGATAACCAGTCCCAATACACCGCTGAGCCAAAATGCCGTTTAAAAAAAAAAGATTGTTCTATTGGCTCCATATATATAATGGACGCTTTCATTGTGACCCTTTGTAACATCTTTATTTTATTCTTATGTTACATCATTCTCTCCTTCTAGTTGGTAAAACTTTTAATGTTCTAATATTGTTTTTTATCACAAATTCAATATGATAACCATCTAGCCACATATATTTAAAACGAGGCAAGTTTTTCAATGATTTGCTAGAAAATAAAGACACTCTTTATAATAATTTTGATACTTAACGCATCAATATATTACTAAAATTGATATCGTATCAATGAATAATTTCACTACCCAAAAAGAGATGAATCAGGTAGAGTGAAGAGTTTTGAAATAATACCATAAGTTAAAACAGGAATCAAACTGATTACTCTTGGCACAAATATTGCCCTAACCAACAACCTCAGGCTTTACAGGAACGCATCTTTCTCCAACAGCTTCAATACGTCGTTCTGGCTATTCAGTTTTGCAACCTCGATAGGTGTTTTGCCATCCATGTTTTGTAGTGTTCTGCACAAAACCCGACAAACACGAGAAAAGTCAAATCCAAAATCATCACAGAAAAAAAAAGAGAAAGTTAGCTGATGACCGATTTGAAACTGGCAATTTCAAATTATGTTGACCCGGGTGTTTTATTTATAACTGGTTTGACAAATGAAATTAAAAAAAAAATAGCTAAAGATCTTCTAGTAAAGTTCAGATTATTGTTCAAATAATATTACCAGTGTAAGACACTAAATTTAAACAAAAACTGTTCAAGGTAAATGACCATATCCAGTTGAAGATACAACTTTAAACGAATGGTCTGGATATGATTATTGTAGTGGGACAAGGTGCAACTTTTGTTGCACAAGGTACAAGTTTTCGTGACAATCACACGCTCAATTCTAACAGAGAAAAATCTATATAGTATGATATGAGTTGGGTAAATCATAAGCTTACACAGCAGCGCCATTATCGAGCAAAAGAGCAACACATTCTTTCCTACCATAACCAGCAGCATAATGGAGAGCTGTATTCTTATTCTTATCTAAGGCGTCAACCTTGGCTCCAGCCTCAAGAAGAACCTGAGCACATTTCACCTGGACGAACATGAATCAACACTAGTGAGCTTGTAACGAGTCAAGTGTGTAAAGTTTAGAAATTAGTCTAAAAGTAAACAGGTTGGGCGGGTAAAACAGATTGGAAGCCATACAAAATGTATGCAAGCTGTATAAAACTTCGTAAATCAATATATCTAAATTAAACTGTGGTTGTAGTAATATAATTTTCGTGAAACACTAAATATTTGTAAAAAATCAAAGGAAGAACACAGAATGTGTTGGACCCGCTTATCTTCCCATATCTATCCTGGTTTTGAAAAGTGTGAGGTATTCCGAGGCTTTTAGGTCCCACAAGACAAGGCGAGAGTTTCATGTACACGAGGTGTTGCTTTATGTACAACCAAATAACTTTATGTAGAACTAGAAGTGGCATCTCTTTTACATATCAGCCTTTATCAAGTAAAACATTCATATTTTCTTCATCACTTTGATTGTTTTTTACATAGCCTCCTACAGACCCCAATTTTGACAAAGATTTGCATGAGGTGCTGCCTCAAGACCCCGAGGTGCTTTCGAGGAAAAAATGATCTAAAAGGCACTACCATGCACCTCTTAGATTAAAGACCAAGCTCCTACAAAAGAGGAAAAAATGGAATAAAGATGCAAGATAATGGACCTTACCTCCCCATATCCACAAGCAAAATGCAATGCCGTCCTTCCCTCTGCATCTTCTTCATCTTTATCAGCACCAGACTCTAACGCCTTCTTCAAACCCTGTTTATTTCAAGAAACATTAAGATACAGCATGAAAAATCAAAGTTCTTGAAAAAATGAAGTCTAGTTGTTGGAAGTGATGGCTGAAATTGGTATTATGATAACAAAATAATAATATGAGAAAAGTATATCTCAAAACTGTGTACCTCCACATCACCAACGCTAGCAGTTTGATGAACAATAGACTCATCCTCATTTACTTCTTCTTCAGCTTCACCTGTGCCTGAATTTCCAGCAAAGGCTGTAGGGTCCCCTGTAACTGGGAGGCCCATTGCTTCACCCAGTTTTTGTAGAACATCTTTGTCGTTCCAGTACCTAAAATTTTAGTTCAAATGGGTGACTAATCGATAAACATGTATCGTGGAAACAAATAGCTTGAATCCTGACATTATTATGATAGGTGATTAACTATTTAAAGTAAAATTGATACAAAACAGCGTAAAGCTTGAGAGAATTATCAAAGAAAGAACCATACATCACAATCTTCTTCTTTTTTGTTAACTATAGATTGCAGGTAGAGGTGGGTTGGACTGACCCACCAACACATGTAAGTAATTAACATGGTACATATGATTAAAAACCATATTAGTATAAAATCTTTCAAATAAAACAATTTAGGACGGTGTAAGCATTTAAATACATGTTAGAATATTTTTTTACTCTACAATTCTAATTGAAATACATGTGTACACCAATCATGATATGAAAGCTTATACCTCATCATTGCAGTTGGACCACCGGTTTCTATATCTTCTAAAATATGTTTCAACGATGGATCTTCCTTGATACGAGCCATCCGTTCTTCAAGCTGATCCTTTTGAGCTGGATTAGATAAACTCTCAAGCATCTGAGACATTGATGGATCCTGCCACGTATACACAAATGAAATGGTCAAGCAGTAAGCCGGAGCACATTATGTGAGAAACAACATACGAAAAGATTAGAAAAACTAAAAACCTGCATCAAGGCACTACCGAGGCGCTCAGCCATGCTCATGAATTGAGGGTTTTGCATAACCTGTTGCATGGTGGTATAGTATTGTTGTGTATCAAACTGAGGGACACCACCTTCACCAGCCTGAAAGGTCTTCTGGAGCTGCTCTGCCATTTGGTTGAATGACGGATCTTTTGCTATTTGTTCTGCCAAGTCTTTCACACTTGGGTCCTGTAAGTGCCATGAATAAAAAAGAACATTGTAGTGTAAGTTGCCATTGCATCAATACAAGCTATCAGTCTATAGAGCTAGTGTTTTTCACCCATCTACTTATACATATACATCTGGGTCATGTATTTTTTTTATCTATTACGGGTATCTAATGGGTAACATTATATACATTAGCTATAGAGGAAAGTAGTCAAATGAACTGAACATGTCAGACAGAACGAAAGTCTTCCAAAGTGTATTCATTTTATGCATAAAACCTCCTAAATCATTTTAGGAAGTTAAACTGTTACCAAAATAATAAGTTTTGTAATCATATTAATACATAAACTATTTAAAAACGAAACACAAAACTTGGACAAAAGTGTTTAGGCCAGCCCAAATCGTTTCAAACCGTACAAAAGAAATACCCTTTTTGATTTGTTACACATCCTCTTTTTCCTAGGAGGATGACTTAAAAACATAAGAATGCGTTTTATGTATTGTTTTCAAGGATAAACAACAATATTGATGCCATAACTATTGACATTTAATAAGCAGCAAAAACATATGGATGCTTATGGGCAGGCATGCATAATAATGTCAATGAGTGACATGCATGTGTATAGATAGACGTGCGGTGTGTGTAAATTATCAGAGACAGGAAAAGGGAGTACAATACATTAAGTAGACCAGCCATAGATGAGAAGTCAAAAGGATTTGCAGGAAATCCAGCACCTGGCATAGATGGTATGGCAGGTGCTGGTCCAGATGCGGTATCTGCAGAGCTTGATTCAGAGGAAGATTTCTTCACGGCTGGACCAGTTGGTTCTTCTACATTAAAACATGTATATATAAGGATTTTTCTAAAAAAAATTCAAGATATTTGATAGTCGTCTAAACAAGTAATTCGTTACAACAAAAAAGGATTTAAAATGGTCATATAGAACTAACAGCCAACACATATGGTGCACGCCTTTAATCAACTAGATGATATATTACATGGAAAACAGAATCAAATGGAATTCCCAAATTGAAACAATCTCCCACTCAAACCTCTTTGCTTGGTTTTAAAAACTGTGGGGTGCTCCAAGGCGTTTAGGTCTGAAGCCAAGGAGCAAAGCATAAAGCTTCATCTTTTATACATATGAGTCTTTTTATCAAATAAATCTTTCATGATATCTCCATCCCTTTGGTTGTTTTTACATATCAGCCTCCTACAAAGCCTGATTTTAACCAACTTTGACCCAGATCTACATGAGGCACATTCTCAAGGCCCTTAAGCGTTTTCAAGATCTTGAAACGATTAAGGAAAGAAGACATTCCATATTATTGCTTTGATATCAAAGAAACTACAGCAAAAACACCTTGTGTGTGTTGATCGTTGCTCAAGACTCACTAAAATGAGATTAATATCTAGACCTTAAATCTTGTTGCATATAAGAAAGTCAACTTGAATAAACATTTTCCTTCTAACTAACAAACGAAATTCTCATGTTAAGCATGCCCTAACTCATTCATGCTTAAAACAAGAAATTCATTAGCATTGATTATAGTTACAAAGTACAAACCATTTCCAACTAACATCAAAGTTATTATATTAGCTTGTTGTAAGGGTCTACAGACCAAAATTCATATCACTTATTAGTATATGATATCCTAACTATTATACAATTACACATTTTCACAGGAAACCTTATCTCAATTTCCTGCTTTACGAGCACAAATCAAACTTCTAGCAAACATTAACTTATCATTATCATCAAATTGGAAGTTAATCTGGTAACAACGATGTAAAGTCACATAATAACACTAATAAAAACACACCGGTGGCGGACGCACCCTTGACTTCAGAACTCTTCTCGTTCACCTGCAAAATTATAACGTAATCAAAACCATCAACAAATTTCTGCTCAAATATAAGTTAATTAAAGTTCTAACAGTTGAAGAACAACAAATGAAACATCCTCCAGCAGAATACATAATCGAAATAAACAAGAAGAACGAATTCGTTCAAAATTGACGAAGTTGAACAGACAGATACATGCAATCGAACTGGAATAAAAGCACAATTAACCGGATTGAAAGCATTTAAACGGAATTAAACGAATTGGAGCTTGATTTTATTGATTGTACCTGCGACATCAGGAGATATGGGTGCTAATCCCTGGGAGAGAAGTGAATTGAGTCGACAGAGTGGCTGGCGGAGGGGAAAACGAAACAGAGACGTCGTCTATGGTGTGGTGTGGTGTGGGCCACGGCAATCCACGAGTCTTGAATAAATGAACGGCTTGCGTCTCTTTATCCGGTGGGTGGCCCGGATTATCGGTTTCGGGTCGGATTACTATAGGTAGATTGAGTACAGGGACGTCTGTCCAACAAGTATAAAAAAAAAAATGTGAGATAAACATAATTAACTTTTAATTTTATTGGTTATTTAATTTTTTTTGTTTTAATCGAGTAACTTAACTTTAAAATATGTTTTAATCCTAGATAAACAACCTGATAACCTAATCAACTTTTTTATAAAAACTGAACTTTTATAAAAAAATGGAATTTTTTTATAAAAAATGAATTTTTAATAAAAACGAATTTTTTTATAAAAATTCAAAATTTATATAAAAAAACCTTTTTTCTATAAAATTTTAATTTTTTATAAAAAATATGTTTTTATTAATAATTCAATTTTTATAAAAGAATACCTTTTTTTATAAAAAATCAGTTTTTATAAAAAAATTGATTAGGTTAGAGCATTCACAATAGGTTCTCAAACCTCATCCCTATAATATATATTTTTATTATTATTTTTTCTCTTTCTTTCACTCACAACCATAATTAAATAATATTTTTTATATTTTTTATATTTTTATCAATACCTTTTCTATCTTTTTAAATCCCTAAATTTTAGCAAATCATTACTATTTTTGTTAAATATGCAGATTTTCTAAACTTTTTTCTCTCTCCTCTACTCACAAGCACTCAAAACCAAACCTCAAATTTTGCAGATTTACACTCACATATTTTTTAGAGAACCAGCCGTGAATGCTCTTACCTGCTAATCAGGTCATTTATCTAGGATTAGAACTGAAAATGCGTGAGCATCGGATCGTCTACTCGATCTAGCTAATCGGACATCGAAACGTAATTAACCGATTGATTTATTGATCAAAATGAACAATTACAATCAGTGAAACACTCAGAAACACAGCACAGAGAAACACCTTGAAAACACACATTTAGGAAATCTCACACGCTCAGAAGTCTACCAAATACAAAGACCAATCACATATATATATACCCGCTGGTCCGAGCTTCGGCCGAACCTAAAACCAAAGTCCGAACTCTGAAATAAACCCCGATCTGTCTCCGAACCTAGAGAAACTTCGAACACGTCCGAACGCCCTCCCAATACTCACCGAACGAGGACCGAACTTCAAAGAACTCCGAACTTTGACCGAAACACCTCCGAACACTGACCGATTGTCCACCGAACTCGAGATTCGGAGCAGTTACTCCGAACCTGACCAGATGCCTCCGAACTTCGAACACATTTTCCAAATACACGCAAAAAATTGACTGTTTTTGACGAAACTGGTTACTATGAGTCAGAAAAACCAATAGAAAATGATTTAGGAACAGATTTAACACCAAACACTCGATTGAGAATTACGAAAAACACTTCAAAAATCCGAAAATAGCAACCACAGATTAGTAGAGTGAACCAGAAAACTCTGATACCACTTAAAAATGCGTGAGCATCGAATCGTCTACTCGATCTAGCTAATCGGACATCGAAACGTAATAACCGATTGATTTATTGATCAAAATCAACAATTACAATCAGTGAAACACTCAGAAACACAGCACAGAGAAACACCTTGAAAACACACATTTAGGAAATCTCACACGCTCAGAAGTCTACCAAATACAAAGACCAATCACATATATATATACCCGCTGGTCCGAGCTTCGGCCGAACCTAAAACCAAAGTCCGAACTCTGAAATAAACCCCGATCTGTCTCCGAACCTAGAGAAACTTCGAACACGTCCGAACGCCCTCCCAAGACTCACCGAACGAGGACCGAACTTCAAAGAACTCCGAACTTTGACCGAAACACCTCCGAACACTGACCGATTGTCCACCGAACTCGAGATTCGGAGCAGTTACTCCGAACCTGACCAGATGCCTCCGAACTTCGAACACATTTTCCAAATACACGCAAAAAATTGACTGTTTTTTGACGAAACTGGTTACTATGAGTCAGAAAAACCAATAGAAAATAATTTAGGAACAGATTTAACACCAAACACTCGATTGAGAATTACGAAAAACACTTCAAAAATCCGAAAATAGCAACCACAGATTAGTAGAGTGAACCAGAAAGCTCTGATACCACTTAAAAATGCGTGAGCATCGGATCGTCTACTCGATCTAACTAATCGGACATCGAAACGTAATAACCGATTGATTTATTGATCAAAATGAACAATTACAATCAGTGAAACACTCAGAAACACAGCACAGAGAAACACCTTGAAAACACACACTTAGGAAATCTCACACGCTCAGAAGTCTACCAAATACAAAGACCAATCACATATATATATACCCGCTGGTCCGAGCTTCGGCCGAACCTAAAACCAAAGTCCGAACTCTGAAATAAACCCCGATCTGTCTCCGAACCTAGAGAAACTTCGAACACGTCCGAACTCCCTCCCAAGACTCACCGAACGAGGACCGAACTTCAAAGAACTCCGAACTTTGACCGAAACACCTCCGAACACTGATGTGACATCCGAGAATTCCAAGGTTAACTTCCGTTAGACAATCTCCGTTAGTTACGTTATAAGTGTTAACTTAGTAACTAATGCTTAACTAGGCCGAATACGTCCACGTCCTTTGGTTGATCACCGAACCCGTCCATATGTGTTATGTGTTCATTTATTTATTGTCATTACGTGCAATGTGATTTGAACGCATGATTTAATATTATTAATAGCATGACAAATTGTAAATTCTTGATTATGTGACAAATTGTATGTTTTTGGTTGCCGGCGAAACTACCGAGCGAAACTACAGATTCGCCCGGTAGCTAGCCAAGCTGTTCGGGTCACATGAGATCAGAGCCAGTTTCGCCTGGCCAGCGAAACTGCCAGCGAAACTAGGCCCTGATATATAATATCTTAATAAACGCTAGTTTCTCCCATTTGCCTCTTTTACACAAAACACACACACTCTCCATCTTTCTCCTGGAAATCTGGTCAGCCGAGAATCACACCGAGCCATCGAGATCTCAGCCCCGAGCCATCATCCATTGAGCTTGGAGATCGAACCGTGAGTCCCAAAAACCATTT
>JBCNJP010000006.1:38068006-38177521 GCA_039602395.1 Deinandra increscens subsp. villosa
TTTTTTTAACATGTAACATGTATAAACATAAATAACAATCAACTAACACATTGGTGTTAGGACTTTATAAATGTAAATAAACAATCATGCTAACGTCATTGGTGTAAGGACATTTTAAATGTAAACAATCAACTAACATTTTCATGTTAGGACAAATAAACATAAACAATGCAACTAACACTTTTGTGTTAGGACAATTTAATGTAAACAATCAACTAACACTAATGCATGTGTTAGGACCAAAATGCATAAATATATAAACATGTATTAATTAGTCATTTAGATTATAAATATGAGAAGGCTTGGATTTGCAAACTAACTAAGAAATCCATGGATTTCGAAGATCATGGTGCACTTAACCTACTATCCATAAGGGTTCACTAAGTGTTTCACAAATGATCTTGATTAGAAATGGAGATTAAGAAGAGAAGTTCGAGTTAAGTCTCTTTTGCAAACCAAGCATTCAACATGAAAGATTTAAGGTTGTGATCATGGTGGTTAGTTGTCAAGACTTGGTGGCTCATTTGGATAGCAGATGATGATAGCCAAACATAGAAGAAAATGGTTCGAGAGGACTGCACAAAGATGTGAGCTGAGAAACCGTGATAGAAAGGAGGGAGGGTGGCGACGGTTTTGGGTGGCGGTTCTTGGCGGCGGGACGGTGGCCCGACGGTGGCAGCAGGCGGAGCCGGTGGCGGGCAGCTCGGCGGTGGGCCTGGTCTCGGTGGTGGTGACCGGCCGGTTGTCTGCAGGGAGGGGAGGGAGGGGGAGAGGTTTGTGGGTGTTTGCTTGTTATGGGACAAGGAGACAAGCTTGAGCCTAAGCTTCTTTTATAGGCTTGATTAAGGTTATTAACCAAGGGTTATTGGTGTGTTGTCAAGCTCTTAGGCCATCTAGCTTCTTGGTTAAATTTTTATAAACTTTATAAAAATCTAGGAGCTTTTATAAAATATGGAGATGTTAGGAGTTAAATAAAATTATAACTTTTTGTCACACCCCCAATTAACCACTAACGGAGTTTATACCGCTAAGGGGTGCGAGCAAACCAGGATCATAACCATTAGTTACAAATACTAAACGAATCAGAGTTAGTCCAAATATATGTCATAAATTAAAGTCTCAAATACGCAGCGGAAAGTATTGTCTTAGCACTAACCACGTGCTTTACAAAATCATTGTTTTAAATTCCCAATTTGGTTTAAACAAAAGTAAAATGTCTTCATGTGCCATGCCAACCCGCTCCGGATACTCCTCAGCGATCTGCAAGTTTAAACCACGCAAGTGTCAACCTAACGGTTGGTGAGTTCACAGTGGGCTTGTCACGCAGTGGCCCGGTCTCATAATCATAATCATGTCAACATATACTTATGAAATATTTATTTGTGAAAAACGCAATGCTCAGTGATATACATCAGTCCATAATCATAGTGGAATGATTTAGTAAAATTAATGTCCGTAACATGCGTTATCGGGTGTGTACTAGTTTTGTAAAATTAAAGTGCTCAACCGATATCGCAGGTAGCTAATCCGTTGTTCCATGCACTAAGGAAGTTTGCACCAAAGCTGACTAATAAGTATTGTAGTGGCATCGCCATCATCTATTTTGTTTTGCGGACATATGTCATCGCGGCTTTGCCTCCCCCGTGTCCTCTCGGGATCACGATCAGATAGGCTGATATTGTACCTCCGCGCACCTCCAGTGTCACGAGGCGGAGTTTGTCAAACTCCAGTAGATCTACCCAACATCCCCTCGCTTTACAATTAATGGCACAATTAAGTTGAGGACTTTTTCAGTAAAAAGGCAATCCTTAGAAATCATGTGATATCATGTGGTTTAGACTTTAACCTACACTAGCCATATTAAAACGGTTTACCGGATTCTCATGAATCTCAAAATGTTTTCAGTTTCGTTTCAGAAATAGTTTGTTTAAGTTCCACAACTGTTTCCCATAAAACACTTCAAGTTTATCAAAGAGGTGCGTGGCACTCATAAGGTTTCAAGTTCATAAAAGAGGTGCATAGCACTCATAAGGTTGTCAGCATTGTTTTTCATTAAGTTATTCGGTGTGTCCCAAACGGGCTCACAGTAAACGGGTTAGTGACACTCACCTTTGGTTGCACTGCTACACTTGCTAAATAATCCAAGTATTGTTTGCTTAACGAAGACCTAAGAACACGTTTAGGTCTTAAGTATTAGTTTTGTGTCCAATCTTTAACTTACGTCACTATGGTCCATAACATAGCACGTTGGAACTATGACACGACATACCGACACACGACACCGATGGTTGATCATAAACGGGGGTTCACATAACTCAGAAATCAAAGCATGTCTCATTATTGCATAATCATGTAAGTCATAGCATAACATTCAAATAAGTTGCACAAGTTTGGGTTTTGGTCTTGGCACAGTTTTGCTACACAGTTTCGCTACACAGTTTCACTATGTGCACGGGCAGCACTTTCGCTAGGGAATACCCGATGATACAGTTTCGCTAGCTAGATTCGCTCGAAACTGATGACACAGTTTCGCTAGCATAGCTTCGCTCGAAACTGGCACAGTTTCGCTAGATAGTTTCGCTCGAAACTGATGACACAGTTTCGCTATCTAGTTTCGCTCGAAACTGATTTGAACTTTCGTTCAGGGAAAAGGTATTACTTCGCTCGGTAGTTTCGTTCGAGCAATACATTTAGTTTTCACGGCGACACTATAGTTTCGCTGCATAGTATCGCTGGATGAATATTAACACAGTTTCGCTGAATAGTTTCGCCCAGAGAACACACAATTTCGCTAAACGCAGAAAACTCATTTTTAAGACCAAAGATCAATCTAACAGCTTCCATACTTCATGAAATTCATTATCTAGCATGCATAAACATTTACCAACATTATACAAGCAAATCTAACATCTTAAACATGAGTTTTCACCATCAAATCACCAAGAGCACTTCTTAAGCATAAAATGACCTAACTAGCATAAATCTTCATTATGGCATGATTTTACACGTAAAGTTGCAGACTTTATGATAGATCTAGCATTCCTAAGCATCATATCAGAAGATCAAACAATTACATGGAGGTTTAAGCATGCTTTTTAAGAAAACACATAGAAATGCAAGAAAAATGGTTTTGGAGACTCACGGTTCGATCTAGGATCCGAATGGATGAGTTCACCAACTGAGATGACGGCGGCTCGTGGTGGTTCTCGGCTGGCCGGAATTCAGGAGAGTGTGTGTGTGTTTTTGAGAAATGATGTAAGTAATGAGGATTAGGGTTTAGGTTGGCTTTATATATCATGTAGATCAGGTGCTAGTTTCGCTGGCAGTTTCGCTGGCCAAGCGAAACTGGCTCTGAATACACGTAAATCAAAAGTTTAGCTACCGAGCGAATCTGCAGTCTCGCTCGGTAGTTTCGCTAGCAACCAAAAAGGGGGTCAATTTACATTCTAAGCACGATTCATGAATTTTCTCCCTACATTGATCTTCAATTTCATTAGTCCATGATTAGAACAAATGCATACACCCTTATTACTCGATTAATCACACAATTAATTAAATAAACTTGTTGCACATAATTCCACATAGTGGCAATTAAATAAATAAACACATATGGACGGGTTCGGTGATCAACCAAAGGTCGTGGATGTATTCGGCTTAGTTAAGCATTAGTTACTGAGTTAACACTTATAACGTAACTAACGGAGGTTGTCTAACGGAAGTTAACCTTGGAATTCTCGGATGTCACATCATCCCCTTGTAAATGGAATTTTCGTCCCGAAAATTATTCTTGCGTTGTAACGTTCGCAGCCTCGGTTGTCGTTGTTGATGTCGTTGCTGGGGAAAGAAAGCAAAAGTTTTAGGGTCGCCACATCCTCCTCCTGTTAAAGGAATTTTGGTCCCCAAAATTAAATCATACCTTGAGTTTCCGTGGACGTTTGCCCGAACAAGTGAGGATACTTTTTCTTCATTTGATCCTCTCGTTCCCAAGTATATTCAGGTCCACGCTTTGAGTTCCATCGAACCTTGACGATCGGAATCTTGCTACGTTTGAGGGCTTTCTCCTCGCGTCCCATGATTTCCACCGGTTGCTCAATAAATCTCAGATGTTCGTCAATTTCCAATTCCTCCAAAGGAATTATTTCAGTCTCTTCAGCCAGGCATTTCTTCAGATTCGAGACGTGGAACACGTTGTGAACTCCATCGAGTTCAGCAGGGAGTTGTAATCGGTAGGCCACCGGGCCTACTTCCCCAATGATTTCAAATGGACCGATATAGCGAGGATTCAGCTTTCCACGCTTTCCGAAGCGTATCACTCCTTTCCAGGGAGATACCTTCAATAGTACCTTGTCGCCTACCTCGAACTTCAAAGGTTTACGGCGTTTGTCGGCATAGCTCTTTTGCCTATCACGTGCTGCGGCTATCCGTTTTCTGATTTGAATAATTCGTTCCGTTGTATCATGAATGATTTCTGGTCCAGTGAGTCCTTTCTCACCCGTTTCGGCCCAACACACGGGCGATCTACATTTTCTGCCATAAAGGGCTTCAAAAGGTGCTGCGCCGATGCTCGTGTGATAACTGTTGTTGTAGGAGAACTCCACTAACGGAAGGTGAGCCTCCCAGTCTTTACCGAAGTCGAGAACGCAAGCTCGGAGCATGTCTTCCAAAGTCTGAATAGTTCGTTCCGTCTGACCATCGGTCTGCGGGTGATAAGCTGTACTCATATCCAGTCTGGTTCCCAGTGCGTCTTGCATAGATTGCCACAGTCGGGAAGTAAACCGAGGATCTCGGTCGGAGATAATGGTCTTAGGCACTCCATGAAGTGCCACAATTCGGTCAATGTACAGCTTTGTTAACTTATCCATATTGTCATTTTCCCTCATTGGAATAAAATGTGCAGATTTGGTTAGTCGATCAATGATAACCCAAATCGCATCCGGTCGATTTGATCGATGAGGTAGTCCCGTTACGAAATCCATGGAGATATCCTCCCACTTCCATTTCGGGATCTTTGGTTACGAAATCCATGGAAATATCCATTGGGTGTTTGTCTAGCTCGTTATTGGATATGACCCGTCTTGGATCATAACGTACTAGCCACATCAATCTAGTATGTGTCTTGGGCAGACCGAATCCAACAACCACAACCCCAACTTGGGTTACCCCTTCAAATACCTGAAAATTCTTTTGACTGCTACCATGTGTGATTCCTTTGGTGAGGACTAATATCTTGCACATAAGCAAACACTGAACATGATGTCAGGTCTACTTGCTGTGAGATACATCATTGATCCTGTCATGGCTCTATACATGTGTACATCCACTGACTTGCCACTTCAGTCACTTGTTAACTTGTGGGAAGTAGATGTAGGAGTTTTAGCACTAGAGCATGTCAGCATGTCAAATCTCTTCAGCATATCTTGGATGTACTTTGACTGATTCAAAAAAAACCCCAGATGCAGTTTGCTTCACTTGTAAGCCCAAGAAGAAGGTTAGTTCTCCCATGGAGCTCATTTCAAATTTAGACTGCATCAAAGTTTCAAACTATTTGCACAAAGCAGTGTTAGATGAACCAAAAATAATATCATCTACATAAATTTGCACCATCATCATATCCTTACCAACACATTTAACAAAGAGAGTTTTGTAAATTGCCCCTCTTCTGTAGCCATTCTCTAGAAGATAGTTAGAAAGAGTTTCATACCAGGTTATAGGAGCTTGTTTGAGACCATACATGGCTTTGATCAACTTGCATGCCCTGTTTGGATGATGAGGGTCCTCAAAACCAGGAGGTTGTTTGACAAAAACTTCTTGTTCTAGCAGGCCATACAGGAAGGAACTTTTGACATCCATCTGAAATACTTGGAAGTCTTTGAAGGCAACATAAGCTAGAAAAATTCTAATTGCTTCCAATCTAGCTACAGGTGCAAACACTTCATCATAATCTATGCCTTCTTCCTGTGCATAGCCTTACACAACTAGCCTTGCCTTGTTTTTGACAACTATACCCCTGTCATCTTTCTTGTTTCTAAATACCCACTTTGTGCCAATTGGTTATGCTCCATCAGGCAGATCTACCAATTCCCAAACTTTATGCTTGTTGATTTGAAATAATTCTTCTTGCATTGCCTCTACCCAGCTGCTATCTTCTAAAGCTTCAGCTACTTTCTTGGGTACTTCTTGAGACAAAAATGTAGCATGCAAACAAATATTTGCATCAGTAGATTTACTTCTTGTCAACATAGGTGCTTTCGCATCTCCAATAACGTTCCTCATAGGATGATCCTTGTTGATTCTTCTATCTATGTGCATGGGGAACTCATGACTTCTTCCATTTGAGGGTATGTTGAGCTGAGGAAGTATGCGATCAAGCTCAAGCTCAACATTTCCAAATTGTGATATAGGATTTGATACTCCAACTGATTCATGAGAATTTGTATCTGAATTGTAGGTTAGGTGCTCTAAATTAAGCTCATTTTATGTGCTATCATTTGAGTTTTCAGCCTTATTTGACCCTGATTCAGTATTCTCTTCAGTTTCTGAAATTTGGTTTTTCGGTTGAACTTGAACCGGAGAAACTGGTTCCGTTTGGACTTCAACCGGAACTATTTCTTCTTCAATTTAAATTATTTCAGATGGTTTCTTTCCATTGTCCGGCAAGAGAGGTTTGATGCTCATTGAAGAGAAGAAAATTGGCTTTTTGATTGCTGTTTGGTTGCTCTTCCAATGCTCATTAGCAGACTTGTAAAAATTATGTTTCTGCACTAAAGAACTCACAGGCTTATCAACATTTATGTTGAAAGCAGTGGTTAGTGCATCAATATCAAATAACCAACTGGGCTGAGTCTCAAAAATTTTAGGAAATTTTTCATTGAAAGACACATTTATAGTTTCTTCAACAATTTTGGTTCTCTTGTTGTATACTCTTAATGCTTTTGACACACCAGAATATCCAACAAAATATCCTTCATCTGCTTTTTCTGCAAATTTAGGTAATAGCTCATTAGTTATTAAGATTGTAACACGGCACCCAAATGGCTTAAAGAAATAAATGTTTGGCTTTCTTTTTCTCCAAAGTTCATAAGGTGTTTTATTTTTTCCTTTGACAATTAAATCCTATTTTGGATATAACAAGCAGTGTTTACTTCTTCTGCCCAAAAATATCACAGGGAGCTTGGAGTCTGCTAACATAGATCTAGCAGCTTCAATCAATATCCTATTTCTCCTTTCAGTAACACCATTTTGCTGTGGAGTTATAGAAGCACTGAATTATCTCACAATTCCCTTTTCCTCACAAAATGAATTCAAAACATGATTTTTGAATTTTGTGCCATTGTCACACCTGATTGTTTTGACTTTAAGGTTGGATTGATTTTCTAAATTGATCACAAGTGTTTTCAATAATTGAGAAGTTTCATCTTTTTTTTTAAGAAAGAAAACCCAAGTGTATCTAGAAAAATCATCAATTATTACAAAACAGTATGACCCTTTCCCCAAACTCATTACTCTAGTTTGACCAAAAAGATCCATGTGCAACAGCTCTAGAGTTCTTGAAATAGAAGACTCAACTTTTGGCTTAAAGGAGGTTTTGTGTTGCTTGCCCTTGAGACAAGGTACACAATTCTCAGAACATGCAAAATGCTTATTAGGAAGACCCTTAACCAAGCCAATATTTACAATTTTGTTCATGTTCTTGTAATTCACATGACCTAACCTCCTGTGCCACATATCAGATTCATCAACAGAGGCTTTGAATATGAAACAAGCAGTGCCACATGAAGGTGCAGCAACTGACATATCCAAAATGTATAATCCATTTCTCCTGGGTACCTTAAGCATAATTAATTCATCGGGAATTTTGACACCAGGTTTGAGAACTATAGCCTCTTTCTCATTAAACATTAAATTCAAGTTCTTGTCACACATTTGTTAGACACTTAGTAAGTTGAAATTTAATGTATCAACAAAATTGACCTTATCAAATTTTACCATTCCATTGCTCACATCTCCTTGTGCTGAGATATGGCCTTTAGTGCTTCCAAAGGCAACTGGTCCTCCATTTATTCTTTCTGTATTTTCCAGAATATGCTTATTCCCTGTCATATGTCAAGTGCATCCATTATCAACTACCCATAGGCTATTTTGGCCTTTATTCTACACCTGCACATATCAGAATTGATCAGTTTCTATAGGGGACCTAAGCCTGAGTGGTCTTGGGTCTGCCATAAGCATCATTATACTTGTACTCCTTGAGTACTAAACTATTTACTACTGGAGCTTCAGTGAGCAGATCATCATTGTCAAAACTTAAGTTTTCATACTGAGTACTTGTTTGACTGAATCTTTCACCTTTGGTGTTTTTCCTTTCAGCAATTTTTCTTTCCCTATCTTCCTTGAATTTTCTTTGCTTGTTGGTTATTTTCTTAGACTTTTCATTACCTTGATTGACCAACTTAGTTCTTTTAGGTGATTTTGAAAATATTTGGGGAAAGTATTTGTTTTGATTTGAACTCTCCCCCTGAAATGTGGAACAGTGTGACTTCCACTTGAACTAGTAGCAAATTCAATTTCAGATTGGTAGGGCTTTTTGCTTCTTGAAAATTTTTCTCTAGAGGTGGTTTTTCCTATAGAGGGATTTCTTCTCCCTTGAACTTCAAAATGTTCAAACCCGTCAGCAAAATGTACATGTGGTCTCTGCTTAGGAGCAGTTGCTGATCTGGTTGAATTTTATTTTCCGGTTGAACTTGAGTTCGAGCGGAAGAATGTTCCGCTTGAACTTTAGCCGGAAAACGAGTTTGCTTTAAAACAGAAAAACTTCCATTTCTTTCGTTACCAATTAAAATCCTGTTGGATTCAGATCCAAAATGCTTCATTGTGTAGCTTTGCACAGGTGAAATCCTTTCTGTGAGTTTCTTTTGAAAATCAGCCTTTGGTTTCAAAACAGGTTTTGGTTTCAAAACAGGTTTTGGTTTCAAAAATGGTTTGACTTTACTTAATGGGTTAAATTGGCACACAGCAGCTAGGTGACCTTGTTCACCACAACACATACATTCAACAATCTTGGTTTCAGAATTTCTTGGGAGACTCATGTTTGGTCACTTGTTTGAAAGTGAGTAGACCAAGCCTTTGAGTTTGACTTCCCTTTGGTTGCTCAGGTTGCTTTCCTCCAACTTTTAAATCTTTGGTTTCATAAATAGTTGGTGGTGGCACAGAAATTGAAGGTTTCAAAATGTTTGATTGGTCAGCTGATGCAGAAGTGCTTGCATCAGTGACTTCAGTTTTCTTTGACTCAACAATGTTTTCAAAACATGACTGTGATGAAGTGTCATCAACAGTAAGACTAAATTTACAGTCTGTTTTCAAAGCTTCAGGTGGTTTGATTACTGGTGAATATTCAATTGGTAGTTCGACATTGTTGTACCGAATACCAGCTTTACCATACATTCCACCCATCCATAACATCTCAGCCTTTCTATTTGCAGTTTGAAATTTGTCACAAGTGAACAAAGCATCTTTTAACTTAATATCAAGAACATCAACCTCAGCCTTAGCATCTTTGGTTTCATTTCTTGATTTCTCAAGTTTGGACAGCAAATCATCAAGCTGTATTTCAAGAACTGGGTTGGTTTGTTTTAACTGTTCATACTCTTTGGTTAAATTTTCAATTTTTGAAATGTAAGATGATTCAGTTTTCTTAAAACATTCCTTTAACTCATTAAGGTTTGAAACTTCATCAATCAAATCAGTGTTGTGATTTCTGTATTTTGCCACTTGTTCAATGCAAGCAGGACTACATAGGTTTTCTAAAACTTTTTCAGGAATAGAATTTACCATATCTGAAGTGGAGTCTTGTTTGGCCATCAAAGCATGATTTATTGGCTCAAACTCAGCAACGAAATCTTCCCATTCAACACATGAGGTTTGATTGGCAACAGCAGCAACCACATTTTGGTGGTTTTGACTTCCGGCTAGTTTCGGTGGGGTGGGTTGATGACTTGAGTTGTGACTAGAATTGTTGTTGTTAGAATTGTTTCCACCATGATCTTTCATTTGGACATGACCCTGGTTCTGTCCTTCTCTTCTTGGTTGTGGGCATTCTCTTGCAAAATGACCAAGTTGGTGACAGTTGTAGCATTTCACATTGCTCTTGTCTAGGCCTATGTGAGCACCTTTTACTCCTTTGTAGGTTCTAACAGTTCTTTTGTAAAACCTTTGAGCCCTGACAGACACCATAGCAAGTTGAGTCAAGATATCCATTTCTTCCAAATCATCAGCACCTATACACTCAAGGTCTTCACGAATGAAACCTTGGTATGAGTCAGTTGCTACATGAGCATTGTGAGAGTTGTCAAACATGTTTGAAAAACTCTCTTGACACCTTCGTGTCTCAGGGAAACTGACAATAGGTGACTGGTATGATGATGAGTTTGAAGATCTTTGTGAAAATCGGTAGTTACAAGTGCAGTTGAAAACAGCTGAGTTGACTCAGAAGATGAGTTTTGTTTAAGGTTTAGTTCCATTTCATAAGCACTGAGTATGCCATGAAGTTCACTAAGTCTCATCTTTTTCAAATTTTTACATTCCCTGATGCTAACAGTGTAAACTGTCCACACAGAAGATAGGGAACGTATAAATTTTCTGTTTACATCTACCTGGTCTAGTTTTACATCTACCTTTTGCTATATATAGTGCAGATGAGATCAATGACAGCCATTGATCTCAAATGATCTAATATAAACCGTTTAATACAAAATCAAATACAAACTACCAAAAGCATAAACTTCAACAATTGGAATAACTTGCGTATGATCAGCATCATACTACTTTTGGAGAGCGGCTTGTGTAGATTTACAAGCAAACGAGAAGCTTTTTGCAGGATTGGACTTGCTGAAAAGACATCTCAGGAAAAGTCCGGTTGAACTCATTATCTGGTGGATAATCGAGTTCACCCGGAATATTCGCTAGCTGAAAAAATTGTTTCTCCCGCTCAAACTCTCAGTTCCGCTTGAAGTTGAGAATTCCGCTTCAACTTCAACTTCAGCCGGAACATAACAAAACAGGATTTCAGCCGGAAATCTCCTAAGCGAAATATTCTTTACAATGTATGTTCGTTTTCTTATTCTATTAGTTTATCAATGCTCTCGTGGTATTTATTTATATATTTTTGTTTTTCTTCTTGATATACAGACAAATCAAGTTCTTAATTTTAATTGTGCATAAACACAGAATTTACAAAGTTAATTTAAAAAATTGCTGAAAGAAATAGAATTGAAAGGTAAACTACATTATTAAAATTAAATTAATTTAAAAAAAATTACACCGGTTAATCGATAAGAAAAGTACTCATTTCTTCTTAAAATTAAGAGTCAAATACATAAACCACATGCAAAATGACGAATTATATATTAATAAATGGGTTGATTGCCCGTGAGATTGTTTTAGAAGAAGATACATCATAAGGAATGATGAAAATTCAAAGTTGATGTCCCAAAATTTCACTTCAATTTCAGACTTTCTCGTTCATAAAACTCTCGATTTTGAATCGATCAGCATGGTCACATATTGCAGCAAAGATTAATCTATGTCATTCGTTTTCTTTAATTATAAAAAGTATTTAAGTTTGAATATATTTTTTTAAAAGTTTTGTTAATCGTACCAAAGATCTAAACAGAATAATAATAAAACTTTATTATTGTTTATAGATTTTCTTCCTAATTACATTCTATATTAGAGTAAAGTCAAAAAAGAATACCACTAAATATTGATATAAGTTTAAAAAAATTTCACTTAGATCAGTTTAACATTCACAAAAATTTCATAAAAATATAATAATATTCAAACCTGAGTGATTTTATAGTTCAAAAAAACAGATTTAAATGGACTCTTACATATATAGACCAAATTTTGGACTTGTTCTACTCACTCCGTCTCATATTTGAGATTAGAAACTGTTAGCAACTAAGCATTGTGATCGTACGAAGAAATTTTAAAAGGGATAAAACTCAAAAGGTAGGTAGATAAAAAGTTAGTTTAAAACATAATAGCATGGTTTAGGTAGCCCGGAAGCAGCATTTGATCTAATCATTTTAGCCATTCTAATTGCAATTACAAGTGGTGAATTGATTCTATTCTGGCTCGCCATTTTAGGAGGAATTAAAGTTTGACAGATGGAACAAGTACGTTTCCCCTGACCAACCAATTTCTCAAAGTACTTCAAGAAAAATTATATTTAAAGTTCCATGCATATCAAAAGCTTCTTCATAATTATATGTAAAGATCCTTGCTTAAACACTGCGATTGACTTTCTTTAAAGACCCAAAGACAGTCTTTTGGATAGCTTCTTCAACTCCGATTCCAACGTTATGTGCAAATCTGCATCTTCGGGGTTTCCCAACAGCACTTCCACAAGTACAGATCCTTGTTTTGATGGTGTAATTGGCTGAAGATGGTGTAATTGGCTGAAGATTCCCTAATTGTTGCTTCAAGTAGCTGTACAGTTCTTGATGAAATTGATGGTCTAATGAGTAGCAATCATCAACTGAGTATCCAACCTTGACCTTGACCTTGACCCGTCTGACATACAAAGAATAGTTCAAAAAAAGGTAAATTGCAACAATATCCAACTATATATCAGCGACACAGAACATAATGGTGTATACACAAAATTTAATATATACTTGAAGCAAATCACTAGGCTTACCAATCATGGCATCTAACTATCCTCTTTTTTTTTTAATTAATGTAAATTTCCTTTCATTAAACAAAACAACGGTTACAACTCAACATGAAGTACAAGGGAGGCGGGCAACAAGCTGCGCCGCCAAACCCTTCTGAATAGCAAAGCCTAACCGAGTGAAAACCACATTCAACCCCATAGGGGTCGCCACATTCTCATTCATGACCTTCTGGACGCGCGTCAAAGTATCCACAGCTTTCGGGGCAAGGTAACCGAAGGTGTCAAACGCAAAAGGCACGAACACATGTTGATTTGCTAGACACGCAGCCTCATGTTTGCGCACTTTCCCTGCAGCAGCATTCGTGGCAGCCTGGCCTGCCCGGAAACCAGAGCCGTTGAACCCCACGAGAGGGGAAACCCCAGTGAGGTCGACACAGGCATGCTTCCCGCGCTCCCATCCAAAGACAAGGACGTCCGCCGGTCGAAGGGAGGAACGCCCGTCCGCCGGGTCCGACAAAAAATTAACTGGGGCTTCCTTCTTTGCAGATATCCCGGCTCTTCTGAAAATGTCAAATAAGACGTCCCGGACCAGGTCATGCCGATACTTGAACCCGGGCAGCTCTTTGCAATGGACCGCGTGTTCCCCATAGGCATCCAAGCATGCCTTGCTGCATACTGGACATCTCTCATCCCTCGGGTACAGGGGGATCATAAGTCGATATTTAAGAATCGCCCGATATTCAACTGGCGACATGTGCTGCCCCAGCCCATCAATAGGGAGGGCGAGGAGGAAATCTTGGGCATGTGGTTGGCGAAGGCATTCCCACACCGCATTATCCCTGGCTGACATCCCGAAGTCAACTTCCATTTCTCCCACGGCTTTACCAAAAAGGACATTCGCCAAAACATGTTGGGCTTTGGGTGGGGCGGTGTCCTTGTTAGAGAAACCGCTAAGATCAAAGCCCGGAATAAGGTTACGGAGGCCGGCCAACGCGCCCGCGTATGCCGAGTCCATAGGGCACACCCCACACTCCCGAAGGATATGGTCCTGGAGCTCCCAAGAATGGGCCCTCGAGGCCACGAAAGCGTAGGAGGAGGCCTCGACAGCCGAGTAGACCCCAAGCCCCCCCCCCAGCTTGATGGGTAAGGAGGCAATCCGCCATTGGAGGTCCCCAAAGAAAGGACCACCACACACGACAATATCTTCATTGGCCGCGCGAAGGTCGTTGTCAAAAGCCGCTGCGGCCTGAGCCACATGAAGGGGAGGGCAGGTTCGGAGGCCAAAGGAAAGTTTGGCGATACCCATACACGAACGGAGCAGGAGGAGGGCACATTGGGGATCACACAGTTTGGGGAGGAGGCGCATAAGATCAGCAGCTGCATTGGCCCTCCTCAAGGCCAAACCTTGGATAAAACCCCCATCGTTGCTGACCGCTCCACCTAAGAGCTTCACCCCTAAGGTCGGCCTGCAGATGCCAACAGGAAAAAGCCCCGAAAGAGCCTTCCTACCATCACAACTCGGCTAGAAAAGTTCGGTCTTCTTAATATTAAGGTCTAGCCCTAGAGGAGGACCCATAACCTTGATGATTTCGAGAGCCCTGGAAACCTCTTCAACATCCCCAATGATCGTGCCATCATCGAGGTACCAAGCATGTAGAAGGAGGCGGCAAGAGTCCCGGATGTGGTGGACAAGGGGGTGAAGGACAAGGGCAAACAGGAGTGGGCCCAGCGGGTCACCCTGCTGAACCCCCGTAGTGGCCCAAATATGATCGTCCCTCACGTACAAACGAGCCGGCTGCCCGTATAAGAAGTCCACCCAAGGCGAGATAGCCGGGCACCTCAACCGAACCTCCTGTAGTAAGGACGAGCGATCGACAAGGTTAAAGGCGTTAGAGAAGTCCACAGTGAGCATGGCGAGGGACCCATCGGTATGCC
Source organism: Deinandra increscens subsp. villosa (assembly GCA_039602395.1). Lineage (NCBI taxonomy): Eukaryota > Viridiplantae > Streptophyta > Magnoliopsida > Asterales > Asteraceae > Deinandra > Deinandra increscens. Next base: position 38,082,615 of record JBCNJP010000006.1, read on the forward strand.
GGGCATCCAGGAGACGATTGATGCTATGCAGGATAGCCTCGGCCCCGCTGGGGACACCAACCCCGAACTGGAAGTCTTGGAGATATTGGGTCATGTCCTTAGCGACCCCTCTCATAGCAATTTTCGAAACCAGCCGGCGCCAAATAGTGCCCACCGCAATAGGCCGAATACCATTGTCAGGTTTTAAAAGCGGCGTGAGGGGCGCCGAGGCAACGAATTCCGCAAGACTAACCGGGCAAACGGGCAACAAGCTGCGCCGCAAGCCCTTTTTGAATAGCAAAACCTAAGCGGATAAAAACAAGTTTCTTAGCTCTAGGAGTCACTATATGTCCATGCATAACCTTCTGGATCCGCCCGAGCGTGTTCGTAGCCTCTGACGCGAGGTGCCCGAACGTGTCAAAAGCAAAGGGGACAAACACATGCTGATTCTCGAGACATGCCTTCTCGTGCTTGTCCACCTTACCCGCAGCCGCCTTAGCAGCAGCCTGCCCCGCCGTGAAAATTCCAGAGCCAAAGCCCGCAAGGGGAGAGACCCCAGTCAGATCGATGCAAGCGTGCTTCCCCCTGGACCACCCAAACACCAAGATGTCCGCCGGTCTAAGGGTCGAACGCCCCTCTTTTGGCTCAGTTAAGAAGTTGACGGGGGCTTCCTTTTTGGCTGAACGCCCCTCTTTTGTTCTTACCTTAGTGACTGAAGTTATGGTGGGGTCCATCTTCCTTGTAACCCTTTTCAGAGCCCCTCACAAGTGGAGAGTCAAAACACCAATTATCATTAGATGGACTTCCAAACTGAAAAATAATAAATGGAAAACATTTATTGTTGAGGAAGCTTGGTTGCTTATTAAAAGCATGATTTTATATTAACTGAACATAAAGTATAAAAATTCGGGTATGCAAACACTGATATGCTAACGGATGTGAAGAGATGTGTTTAAAATACAAGTTTGTTTTTGGTTTACGTTTGGTTTGGGACCAACCAAGTTCTAAACAAATGAGACGTGTTTAAATCATTCTAAACACATGAGAGGTGTTTAAATCAGTTTGGGTGTATTAAACCCAATTAATGAAGCAGGTGTCCGTATAAAATTATTCCACACATCTAATTCCATGAGTTGCTAAGATCTATTAAGTTAATATCAATTAGTTTGAAAAAGAAAGTGGCATATGCTAAAAGTATCCAAATTTTTAGTACCTGCTAGTCATAACCTAATAATCGAATAAGATCTTCAGTCTTCACAGGGAGAATCTTCTATAATAAAAGAAAAATATTAACACCCATGGATATACAATCAATCATATCTGTAAAAGAAATGTCAAACCACAAACAAAATGTTTGAACTCGACCATAATGAAACACTGCCAAAAAAAACGACTGACCTTAGTTGAGTTTTGGTTGTTGTAAAATGAGTATCACATTGAGATAAATAAAAACCATAATGGAGAGATACGATACAAACAAAATCACATTGATCCATGGTAAATGATTAAAAAAACCAAAGAACACCACAAATCCTTCCATCTTTATAAAGACATACAATAGATTCCCCTTTTCTAGTAGTATTAAAATCCAGTATATAGCCATCGTTAGAGAATGTACAATCAAAAGAATAAAAGCAGACCAAAATATCGTTTATACCTGTTAAACTCGAGGATATTGAGTAATTCATATGAAACATCTTGAACTTTCCCCATTTTCTCAACATGTGATTCACGAACATAGCCTTAGTAGTTGTACGCCTGAGATAGTTAAATTTATACATTAGTTCATCAAATTATATGCTAATGAGAAAAATTTATATATATTTTTTAAGAGTAAATTACACCAGAGGTCACTGTGGTTTGTATGAATAATGAAAGAGGTCCTTGAAGTATTCAAATTACGGAAGAGGTCCCTATGGTTTGTATGCTTGTAACATGGTAGGTCCCTCCTTGACTAACCCAGTTAAGTTGAGCCGTTAACTACACTAGAGGGAATGGCAAATCTGTAATTTCCTCTCCCCTTTTATAAAATTCGTTTGAAATAAATCCCCCCCCCCCCCCCACTCCAATTCTAATTTTCAATCCATCCCATCATAGCTCCTTTCTTCCACTTTTTTCTTCCATTTTTACAAGTCAGATAAATCGCTTACCCATTCTTGAGAGACGATCTGAGGTATAGCCATCCATAATGTTTCCCCATTCCTTGCAACGATTAGTTGTTGAGATCTTCTCCACATCTTTATGATAAGGACTTCTGAGAACAACCCTTTGAACCATTTCCCCAGGAACTAGAGGATTTGGAATAGGCATGTTTGATCCACTGAAACAAACTACTTGTCAATGAGCACCCTAAACTTTACACGCTTCTTCACACTACCCTTCATATCATATCCAATCCCGATTTTACTATGCATCAATCTCATCGTCATCTCTGAATTCCCAGATTTCCTTAACGCGTTGATCAAGACAGTATGAACCTTTCCAGGTATTTCACGACCCCATTCCACAATCCCATCAGCCAACTTCCACGCTTGATCAACACAACCAACTCTCACCAAAACATTAATCATATCTTCACCCGCCGTTTCTACAACGACACTAATCGGTGCCAACTCATCCAAAATCTTACACGCGCGTGACACTTTAACCGAAAGGAAAAGCCCGTTGAAAGGACCCGAAAAGAAGCTGGAGTAGGAGTTATTATACCCTTATCAATCATTACATCCCAAATCTTTAATGCTTCTTCGTTTCCATGTTTGTTAAATAATCCATTCATTTTGATAGTGTATGTATACACCGTATGATCACATCCGTCGATTTCCATCCTATATATTATATAGCGCCAATGCTTCGTCAATTTTATCGTTCTTCGCAAACGCGTCAATAAGGGCATTGTAGCAATAAGAATCCCGACTACAATCATCATTAACCATTTCTTCGAAAAGCTTCTCTGCCTCGTGTAATCTCCCAGCTTTTCCAAATACGTCTATCAAACTAGAATAAAACATTGCATTAACCGACACTTAATTCTCTTTACATAATTCTAAATAGCTTAACGCCTCTTCTAGTCTCCCGGCTCTACATAAAACATCAACAATAACACCATACCTCACCTCATTAGGGTTAAACCATCATTGTTCATCCTTTCAAAAAGCCTAATCACCTCATTTATATGCCCGGCTTTTGCATACGCATCCATTAAAACACTATACATTGCAACATTAGCTTTACCACCCTTTAGATTCATATTCTCAAACAACATATAACCTTCCATCGGTTTCCCATCTTTACAAAGACCAATGATGGCTAAACTATAAGCATTTGGTGGTATTTCAACCCTCTTTTCCTCCATTTCGTTGTAAAGTTTCAAACAATAACCATAATCACAATCAAAATAACAAGCTTGAATCGTAGTTAAATAACTACTCTTATCAGGCTCAATGTTCACCTCCTGTTGACTTTTATTTGAATGATCCAAACATAATCCAAAATCAGTTACTTACATATTAAGGGCTAGAAAGTAGAAGAAAGAAGCTGGACGTGGTGCGATGGATTGAAAATTAGAATTCGGAATAGCATGTGGGGGGTGGGGGATTTGTTTCAAACGAATATAATGAAAGGGGAGAGGAAATTACGGATTTGCCCTTCCCTCAAATGTAATTAACGGCTCAACTTAATTAGGTTAGTCAAGGAGGGACTAACCATGTTACAAGCATACAAACCATAGGGACCTCTTCCGTAATTTCAATACTTCAAGGACCTTTTTCATTATTCATACAAACCACCGGGACCTCTGTTGTAATTTACTCTTTTTTTTAATAAATACTTATAGAAAAAGAAGCCAAAGTTCTTCACCTTCAGGTGGTACAGTATGATATATAGCAAAGCATCTAAAGTTCCTAAAACAAACAAGAAAAATGGTTCATATATGCATATTTGGATTAGGCTCATTCCTAACAAAAATACACACCTTCCACCTTATTATTATCTTTTGTAGAAATTTACAAACAAAAATAATAAATTAAACTTTGCTATGAAAGTAAATTGCCTTGCACATATCTGGATTAGGATCATTCGTACAAGCATCAGAAAGAACATATAACACTATATGATATCAGATTAAACAGATAATGGTTCCATGCTAGCTTTCTCATTCCGTTATCGGACTTCTAATTGTTCAAATATGCATATATCTACAGATAATGGCAGCAAAACTAAATTGAGATTAGTAACTATTGGTGATACCGATGCAACAAAGTATATGTAACATCATCTTAGCATAAGAGCCAAAATCATGTAAGCAGAACTAAATAAATTCATGCGCAGAGGTAAACCCGAGATCAGTCAATTCGAGATAAATTGCTAACCATTTAAGGGACCGATAAAAGATCCATTAGGAAATCAAAGCATAAACACATAGTAGAAACCAATCATCTTATTATGTTCTATAACTGAGTCCACTTAGATTTTATATACACCATGTGAAACAATAATGAGTAGAACCCAAATAACAATGAAGCGATGCATACGATGATTCACAATCAGACAACAACACGCAAGTTATACTCAATTAGAAGCTCATAGACGCAGAAAATGATAACGTACCAACCTAACGCACAAAAGCAAGCAAGGTTTCATACTCACTCAGATCTATTAACTGGACCAGTACGAGATTTTGCTACAAAATGTTAGTGTACATTTACGAACAATGCGAATTTTAATAGCAATTGTCTAATGTGATAGAATCCATAAAAAACAAATGATAAGTATAACCAAAATTTAACAATTCATGTCCAATTCACCAGTTCAATTAGAATAATGACAGGACTAACCAAACATATGTTTCCATCAAAGAAATTAACCCATTATGGTTCAGCCAAAGGACTAAATGGTATTAAAACAGTAATGAACAACAAAAAGTGAAACTAAGTCATCATGACACCGCAAAAATACAAAAATACACACTTGTGATATATTTGGAATCTAAAAGCCACATGCTATCCCATCCACCAAACCCGAACCCAACTAGAAATACCCAGTGAATATGTTGACTATATACATGGCTGTCCAAATTGTGTAGTTATGGAAAGAGTGTATAAAGACTTAGTAGCACAACAAGCTCCAAATATATATGTACGTGTCCTCTTGTCCATATATTGTTGTTGTCCTCTTGTCCAGATGATCATTTATGTAGTATATATTGTTGCATATGATTATATCACACATTATATGATATTGTGGGCCTAAAACTTTCTAGTTAAATGCTAACCCCACAACTTTCCATTGTGAGCCTAAAAGACCATCTAACACTTCAAACCACTGCAAATAACACATGTCAAATAAAATCTACATCTACGTAACAAACTCCTTCATATAAAATCTATTTTTTTCCTTTCTTCATAGGTTTTTAATATATTAGCCTGATTTAGAAGGAGTTTCAATTTGGTGTTTTTTCTAACAATATCCATTTGTTTGGACCTGTTTCTTTTTCTTTTTTGGAACAACGTAACTCTTTTGTCTGGTCTAAAAATGTCCATTTAAATTTCTAGATTCTACATCTACGTAACATGTGAGAAATGGAGCTAAATAAAAATACAAAACTACAAACATCTGGGTTGTAAGAGTCACACAAAGATGGGAACTTGAAGCTTAAACACATGAATCCTATGGAAAAAAAATATGAAATAAGAATTCATATCAATTGTATTAGTAGTATTACACATATTCACATGAGGAAATAAAAGTACCTTAGATGGACTGCTATATAACATGCCTTACAAAAACAACAAATTAGAATGAAAAAAAAACATATTAGAACTTTCAAATTAGAAACTTAAACATGTAAATGCAGATTATGAATGTATGCCTCTTCACCGCTAACATAATTTAGGAGCTTTCAAGCTGCATAAAATTCAAACTTTTGCCTGTGAATGACGTATACATGCCCTTCTACATCAGCCACATGAATATGGAATTTGAAAATCCAACACGTGATAGCTCAATAAGTTCCATATCTGAACTGTTCAATTGGATTAATATTATATATCAATTTGGGGGAAATGATGAAGAGACATTTGGCAATATAGAGTATCCATAATATAGCTACAAATAAAGTAATAGACAATAGCTACATCTTCATCTTTATAAGTTAATATGTAAAATAGTATCTAATGTCAGGAAGAATCATACATCTTCTTTGACAGAAACCAACACATGTTCCAATTCAACAGAATTCATAAAAATCAAACCACAAACGAAATAATTAACAAATGGATTAACTTATGATAAACTAAAAGATAAAAAACTATTTAGAACTCACGACATGTTCTTTAAATCATCAATCAGTGTGTAAGAAATATCCTATGTAAAAAATCAACAAAAGAGAAACGAATCATCTGAATATGAAAAACAATAAAAAATGATTAGGAGCTCACCAGATTTGGTTTCCGAGAGAGAATTAAGGATTTACGAGACCTGTGGAAAGTTAGAATTTCAAATTTCAAAATTCTTCACCGCCTTTTTCTTCTTCTGTGATATGTATTAGTTAAAAAAGGTGGTGCCAGGCTTATTCTATGCGATTTCTCTTATCCCCAACTTGTACATCATGCATTAGATTGATGTTTTTCACAATTTATATTGCATCGACTTTGAAGAACAAAAGAAAGATAATAATCTCTCTCAAAGAGGAGATTCTCTGCTTTCTTAGATCAAAAAAAGACATCGCTTTCCATAATATTTCCCTGCAAGGCTGTGTTTTCAGATGGATTTTGAATTAGGGCTTCTTTAAGCCAGCTTGAATTAGAGTTACAATTGAGAGGAGCGATGATCTTGCCATTCAAAAAGAGAAGAGGATCTTGCCGTTCAAATAAAAAAGACAGGAGCAATCCGTGTGTTTTAGCACGTCTATGATGCATAGACAAAAGGCTTCTATGTCTTTAATGGTTAAGGTTGTACACCAAGCATATAATCTTGTACTTTTTAAACTTTCAACATGTATGCACTAAACATTTGTACCTCATGCTTTAAAAATTGAACCTCTTAATTTTTCAACTTTCTCTCTCTTATATACATTATAATGTATTATCTATACTATCTTAATATATATATTGGAGAGAGAAAACTTATGTGTTGAAGTTTTAAGATTTGTACATGTTTGAAAGCATGATGTACAAGTCATTCAAGCACAGAATCTTAATTTTTAGATTAAAAGATGGTTGAGATTGAATCTCAACAAAGACCGGTGACTCACACCAAAAAATCGGTCAGATCTTGAACTCCCCAAATCAAGAATAATTCTGGCATCCCGCTCTTGAACTCTCCAAATGTGGTAAGGCTTTCATCTTCTTTATCCCCTTGCTTTTTCACAATGACTAAATCTGGCCATCGGAAGCTCATCGAGACTTCTCTTTATCCCTGGTTCTCTATTTCTGGAACTGTTTAAGTGTTCTTTCCCGTTTCTCTGATTCACAGTCTCTTAATCCATCAACATCCCGATAACGCTTTCGTTTTGTCACCATCATTCAAGCACTTTTATCCCTAATTCAAACCACAAACGCAAAACACAGGCATAGTACAATGGAGGGGTCGTCCTTTAGATTAGATGCAATGGAGTCACTCTCTCTCTCTCTCAAATCGACGAAGAACATTTGAAATTCAAAGCCAGACATGAAGTCGTTTTTTCTCCCAAACCACGTCTTCCTCGCGCCTAGCTCTCACAGGTATGTTTCCATCTCACAGAAATTTTTTTAGGGTTTCTAAATCGATTTCTTAATTTCTCAGAGTTTTTAGGGTTTCTAAATCTCTCTCTCCCACTCTCGCTGCTTCTTCCTTGTCTGCTTTCGCTAGGTAAGTTGCTCCTTCTCTAATTTTGTTTTAGATTTGTAATGTGATTTTGTTTCGGTTTAACGATTCATCGATAAAGGGTGACAAATCTGGGTTTTCTCTTCTCCATGGTCTCAAAATGGGATGAGAGTGAATATTTTGTGGGTTTTGTTTGTAGATCGGCAATGGCTTTGAGTAGAAGTAGACCACAGTCGCGAATCTGGCAACCATGGTCGCGATTCCGGAGGTTGTAGTCTTAAATCGGTGGACTGGGATCTGAGCTAAGATAATGGAGGTTGTGGTAGCCCGACAACCAGAAAACGGTGTTTAGTGGTGATGCTCTGATGGACGGTTGACAAATGACCTTGTAGTGACAATTTGGGACCGAGATGGTTAATTTTGGGTTAAACGGATCTTTGTTCTTCTTTCATTCCGAAAGGTAAGGTACGTCTCTCTCTCCCTCTGATTTCTTCTTGGGTTTTGATGGGTTTTGAGTTATATGATTCCACCCATAATTTTTACTCGGCTAGGGATTCATGAATGGGTTGATAAGGGAAGCATAAACATTGATTGTTACTTTGCTAAACAGCTATAAGCTGTTAGGATTTTGATAGAAAAATGTGATGATGCAAGAAGGTTATGTCCATCTTATCTAATTTTATAAAGAAATGGATTAGCTACAGTTCATCGAGGGGTCTTGATCAAGGTTCTGTATTTTCTTTTTGTCGTTACAGGTGTAAGAGTGAGCAAGAGGAATCCAAAATCATGAAACAAGAGTGAGCAAGGGAAATGGATTAGCTACGGAATAAAAAAGTCAGCTTCTCTTTTAATCTGTTATATGTGAATTTTTGTTTGCTTGAATGGTTTTATTAGGGCTGTGTTTTATCTCAAGTGTGCCAAATGCAAAAATTAGCTAAAAAGAGAACATGTTAAATGTGTTGAAAATCTTCTAAAGTCTTTTTTGTCCATACAACCTTCTAAACTATTTGAAGGATGTAGATTGTCTTTAATTCAATATTAAAAAATAAACTGGATGAAAACTGTTAATGAGTCAACCCAATATGGCTCATTATGTTTAGACAACTACAAAATGACCCATTTCAACCTAAAACGTGTTGACCCATTACACAAAATGACCCATTTCAACCTAAAACGTGCTGGAAGGAAGTGGCTAAAAGTTATGATTTATCTGGAGTAGGGTCGGTTATATACGAAAACCCCTTTCTTCTTCTTCCTGCTATGAATCACGTAATGAAAGTACCCTCCCTAAAACTTCATGGTAGATGTAGACAAGTTTGTACTATTGCAATTCATCATCATAGTAAATTTAATCTTAGTTCTCTATATCTTCATTTAGGTACACACCACTTGATGGCTGGATTTCCACAATTTCAGTAAAATATACATGGCCTACACCTTTTTCCAAATGCCTAACGGATATTTCATGAGGATACTAGACACTGGACTGAACTTGTTGCAAATGAATATGAATGTTGGTTATGACGGGTTAGTTAATTGTACATTTGTACTTATTTTTATTCCAACTTATAAGGTTTCTTGGGTAGCGGTCGAAAATAGGTTTGGGCCGAGATAGATCATTTTTTAGTTGAAATGGTTGGGATTATATTGTTCTGGCAAACACTTTATACTTTTCTTCAAGTTATGAAAATTCCTTTTTTGTATGTTAAATCTTTGAACTTTATAAGAGGATCACTTCATCAGTTTCTAGAACTTCTCAGATTTAGTTATTTAATAATAAAGTTTAACCTGACATAAGCAACCAGTTTTTTTAGTGCAGATTTTTTAGGGGAAGGCAGATAGATCCATTTTGTTTCACATGATTATGTGTACAGATTAAAATAAAAATGTGTACCTTAATAATTTCAATTCATTGTTTACAGGCTGCTCTTAGATTATTACAACTGTATAAAGTAACACAAAATTGTCACGCCAAGTGATGTAGCATCACAAAGTACTGGGCAAGACTAATGCTATTATTTTTTTAATTTATGTCACACCCCCAAAATACCACTAACGGAGTTTATACCGTTAAGGGGCGCGACTAGACCAGGATCCACAACCACAGTTACAAATACTAAACGAATCAGGGTTAGTTCAAACACAAATTATAGATAAAGTCTCAGATACAACGCAGCGGAATAAAATATTGTCTTATAGCACTAACCACGTGCTTTACAAAGTTAACATTGTTTTAAAATTCCCAAGTTAAGTTTTAAACAGAAATAAACGTCTTCTTGTGCCATGCCAACCTCTAGCGGATACTCCTTAGCGATCTGCAAAAGTTTAAACCACGCAAGTGTCAACCTAACGGTTGGTGAGTTCACAGTGGGCATGTCATGCATTGGCCCGGTCTCATAATCATAGTTCGTATCAAAATGTACTTATAAAATATTCATTTGTGAAAAGCAATGCTTGTATTTAATTCTCAGTTTATAAATGATTTGTTCCGTGACCACGTCATCGGGTATGTACTAGTTCCGTAAAGTTAAAGGACTCAACCGATATCGCGGGTAGCTAATCCGTTGTTCCATGCTCTAAGGAAGTTTGTACCAAAGCTGACTTATTTTGTGGGGGCCGAGCCATCCCGTTCGGTGCGGACCAAGTCATCGCGTTTTCTGCCTCCCCCGTGTCCTCTCGGGACCACGGGCAAATAGGCTGATATTGTACCTCCGTGCACTCCCCGTGCCACGGGGCGGAGTTTGTCAAACTCCAGTAGATCTACCCAACATCCCCTCGCTTTCACAATTAATGGCACAATTTTAGTTGAGGACTTTTAAGTTATAAGGCATCCTTAGAAAACATGTGATATCATATGGTTTAGACTTTAACCTACACTAGCCATATTAAAACAGTTTTCGTTTCAGAAATCGTTTATTCAGAATTCACAAGTGTTCTCATAAAACACTTCAGTTCATCAAGTGGGTGCCAAGCATCCCGTGTTCTTATGTTTATCAGTGAGGTGCCTAGCACTCTCGAGTTTGTCAGCATTGTTTTTCGTTAAGTTATTCGGTGTGGCCCAGCGGACTCACGGTAAGCGGGTTAGTGACACTCACCTTTGGTTGCACTGCTACACTTCAAGTAAATCCAAATATTGTTGTTTAACGAAGACCTAGAACACGTTTAGGTCTTAAGTATTAGTTTCGTGTCTAATCTTTACTTAACGTCACTATGGCCCATAACATAGCACGTTGCAACTATGACTCGACATACCGACACACGACACCAATGGTTGATCATAAACAAGGGTTCATTTGAATCAGATATCAAACATATTTCATCATGGCAAAATCATGCAAGTCATGGCATAACACTTAAACAATTTCACAAGTTTGGTTTTTAGGTCAGGCCTTAGTTTCGCTAGCATAGTTTCGCTAGGCAGTTTCGCTGGGTGCACGGGCAGCACTTTCGCTAGGCAATGCCCGGTAACACAGTTTCGCTAGGCTAGTTTCGCCCGAAACTGCTGACGCAGTTTCGCTAGCCTAGTTTCGCAGGGAAACTGGTTTGAACTTTCGTTCAGGTATTTCGCTCGATAGTTTCGCTCGAGCTGGTCTGGTCAGGTTCCCGGCGACACTATAGTTTCTCTGGTCAGTGTCGCTGGAAGGAGATGCAATTTCGCTACTTAGTTTCGCCCAGAGAACAACAGTTTCGCTGGTCGCGAAAAACATACGGATTTGCCTAAAAATCAACCTAACAGCTTCTGATCATACATGCAATTCATTATCTAGTATCCATAGGCATTTACCAACATAAATCAAGCAACTTTAACACGTTTAACATGCATTTTGTCATCAAATCACCAAAAAGCACATTTTAACCTAAAAAGACCTATTTTAGCATAAATCATCATCATGGTTTGTTTTCACACGTAAAGTTTCTGACTTTAAGGTAGATCTAGCATCCTAAAGCAACATATTAAGAGATCAAGTGATTTCATGTAGATTTGAGCATGCTTTAAGAAGAAAACATATAGAAAGGCATAAAACATAGTTTTTGGGACTCACGATTTGATCTAGGATCCAAATGGGTGTTGTCTCAAAGCTGAGATGATGGTTCTTGATGGTTTCCTAGCTGACCAGAATCTCCAGGAGAAGTGTATGTGTGTGTTGGTTGTGAAATGAGGCAAATGAGGCTACTAGGGTTCATTAAGTTTATTTATATCAGGGGCTAGTTTCGCTGGCAGTTTCGCTGACTGGCGAAACTGGCTCTGATCTCGGTCACACTGATCAGTCTAGCCTGCTACCGGGCGAATCTGTAATTTCGCTCGGTAGTTTCGCTGACTACCAAATTTAGGCAATTTTCACATAATCAAGTATTTACAATTAATCATGCTATTCACAATAATAAGTCATGTATTTAAATCACATTGCACATAAAGACAATCAATGATGAACACATAACACATATGGACGGTTTGGTGATCAACCAAAGGTCGTGGACGTATTCGGCCTAGTTATGCATTAGCTACTTATAACGTAACTAACGGGTTTGTCTAACGGAAGTTAACCTTGAAATTCTCGGGTGTCACATCATTCCCCTGAAATTGGAATTTTCGTCCCGAAAATTATTCTTGTGTCGTAGCGTTCGCAGCATCAGCTGTCGTCGTTGCTATCGTCGCTGGGGAAAGAAAGCAAAAAGTTTTAGGGTTGTCACATCCTCCTCCCGTTAAGGAATTTTGGTCCCCAAAATTAAATCATACCATGAGTTTCTGTGGACGTTTGCTCAAACAAGTGGGGATACTTTTTCTTCATCTGATCCTCACGCTCCCAAGTATATTCAGGTCCACGTCTTGAGTTCCATCGCACCTTGACGATCGGAATCTTGCTACGTTTGAGGGCTTTCTCCTCGCGTCCCATGATTTCTACTGGTTGCTCAATAAATCTCAAATGTTCGTCAATTTCCAATTCCTCCAAGGGAATTATTTCGATGTCCTCAGCCAGACATTTCTTCAGATTGGAAACGTGAAACACGTTGTGAACTCCATCGAGTTCAGCAGGGAGTTGCAATCGATAGGCCACCGGGCCTACTTCCCCAATAATTTCAAACGGACCGATGTAGCGAGGATTTAACTTTCCACGCTTTCCGAAGCGTATCACTCCCTTCCAGGGAGATACCTTCAACAATACTTTGTCACCCACCTCGAACTTCAGAGGTTTTCGGCGTTTGTCGGCGTAACTCTTTTGTCGATCACGCGCTGCAGCTAACCGTTGCCTAATTTGAATAATCCGTTCGGTCATGTCATGGATAACTTCCGGTCCAGTGAGCCCTTTCTCACCTGTTTCAGCCCAACATACGGGCGATCTACATTTTCTGCCGTAAAGTGCTTCAAAAGGTGCAGCACCTATGCTTGAATGATAACTATTGTTGTAAGAGAACTCCACCAGTGGAAGGTGAGTCTCCCAATCTTTTCCAAAATCCAGAACACAAGCTCGGAGCATATCTTCTAAGGTTTGAATCGTTCGTTCCGTCTGACCATCAGTCTGCGGGTGATAAGCTGTACTCATGTCTAGTCGGGTTCCCAATGCTTCCTGCATTGATTGCCATAACCGGGAAGTGAATCGAGGATCTCGATCAGAAATTATAGTCTTTGGCACACCGTGAAGCTTCACAATTCGGTCAATGTACAGCTTTGTCAACTTATCCATATTATCACTTTCCTTCATTGGAATGAAATGTGCAGATTTGGTTAACCGATCGATGATAACCCAAATCGCATCCGGTTGATTTGATCGATGAGGTAATCCTGTTACGAAATCCATTGAGATATCCTCCCATTTCCATTCTGGGATTTTTGGTTGTTGCAGTAAACCGGAAGGCTTTTGGTATTCAATCTTGACCCTTGAACATGTTAAACACTTAGCCACATATCGAGCAATGTCGGCTTTCATATTCGGCCACCAATAAAGATTCTTCAAGTCCTGATACATTTTATCTGATCCAGGGTGCACCGAATATCTTGACTTGTGAGCCTCGTCCATCACGAGCTCACGGAGATTTCCAAACAAAGGAACCCAGATTCTGTCATTATAATACGTGAGTCCATCGGACTTAACTTCAGAATGGCCATCCACACCACGCAGTGCTTCAGCTGCGAAGTTTTCTGCTTTCAAAGCTTCTCGCTGGCAGTCACGGATCCGATCCGGTAATCCTGAATGTATTGTAAGTTGAAGCGCTCGTACCCGACGAGGCTTTTCGTATTCTTTTCTGCTTAGGGCATCAGCCACAACGTTGGCTTTTCCAGGATGATACTTAATAGCCAAATCATAATCGTTTAGTAACTCGACCCACCGTCGTTGTCGCATGTTGAGGTCTTTCTGATCAAAGATGTGCTGTAGACTTTTATGATCGGTGAATATCGTGCACTTTGTTCCATATAGGTAATGTCTCCAAATCTTGAGTGCATGAACAACGGCTCCCATTTCCAAATCATGCGTTGTATAATTCTTTTCAGTATCCTTTAGTTGCCTGGACCCATAGGCAATTACTTTATCTCGTTGCATCAACACGCAACCGAGTCCTTGAATCGATGCATCGCAGTAAACCACAAAGTCGTCTATTCCATCGGGTAACGCAAGAATTGGAGCCGAACATAACATATCTTTAAGCGTCTGAAACGCGCGCTCTTCCTTTTCACCCCATCTGTATTGCACTCCTTTGTGCGTTAAGGCCGTTAGGGGTTGAGCCAATTGAGAGAAACCTTTAATAAACCTTCGATAATATCCGGCAAGCCCTAAAAATTGTCGGATTTCTGTTGGCGCTCTTGGGGTAGACCAGTTCTTAATTGCTTCCACTTTGGCTGGATCTACATGGATTCCTTCCTCATTTACAATGTGTCCAAGAAACTGGACTTCGCGGATCCAAAAGTCGCATTTCGAAAACTTAGCATAAAGCTGTTCCTTGCGGAGCAATTCCAATATAAGTCGCAGATGCTCCTCGTGTTCCTCCTTTGACTTAGAGTAGATCAAAATATCGTCGATGAAGACTATCACAAACTTATCGAGGTACGGCTTGCACACTCGATTCATTAGATCCATAAATACGGCAGGTGCATTGGTTAGTCCAAACGGCATAACCAGGAACTCGTAGTGTCCATACCGAGTTCTAAAAGCAGTCTTAGGAACATCCTCTTCACGAACACGAAGTTGGTGATAACCAGACCGTAGATCGATCTTTGAGAAGTAGCTGGAACCCTGTAGTTGATCGAAGAGATCGTCGATTCTAGGAAGTGGATACCGATTCTTGATCGTAACTTTGTTAAGCTCTCGGTAATCAATGCACATTCGGAACGTTCCATCCTTCTTCTTAACAAACAGTACCGGAGCTCCCCATGGAGACGAACTTGGACGAATATACCCTTTGTCGAGTAGCTCTTGTAGTTGTGAGGAGAGTTCGTTGAGTTCACTTACAGCCAATCGGTAAGGTGCGCGTGCGATCGGAGCGGCACCTGGAGCTAAATCAATCCCAAACTCAACTTGTCGAAATGGAGGCAAGCCAGGCAGATCTTCAGGAAATACGTCTTGAAAGTCGCGAACTATCGGGTAATCATCAATTTTGCGCCCGGGATGTGTCGTGTCAGTGACGTTTGCCAGAATCGCGAAGTGACCCTTACGGAGGCATTTCTGAGCTTTAAGGAATGAAATAATGCCAGTTACTACTCCACCTTTTTCACCTTGGACCGTTAATTCTTTACCGTCTTCGAGTGGAATACGAACCACTTTTTCTTTACATAAGATTTCAGCCCGATTCTCGGATAACCAATCCATTCCTACTATAACGTCGAAACTACCAATTGGGAAAGGCATAAGGTCAATTCCTAGGGTATGGCCCGCTAGTTCTAGCTTACAATCCTTAACTATCTGAGTAGTATCATGAAGTTTACCATTTGCTAGTTCTACCACATATTTAGCGTCTAGGGCAATCGGTTTAGCATTAATTATTCTAGCAAATTTAGTGGAAATAAAGCTTTTCTCAGCACCAGAATCAAATAAAACAGTAGCAAAGAAACCGTTCAAAATAAATTTACCGTTGATCACGTTGGCATCATTGCGAGCTTCACCCTGGCCCATGACGAAAGCTCGACCTCTACCATTTCCACCATTCCCGTTTCCACCATTTCCATTGCCATTCCCATTACCATTTCCTCCACCGTTACCATTCCCACCATTATTCCCCTGATTGCCATTGCCTTGTCTTCTTAACTGAGGGCAGTCTCTCTTGATGTGACCTTGAGCACCACACTCAAAGCAGCCACGGGCTCCCCCATTGTTGTTGTTCTGGTTCTGACCGTTGTTTCCATTACCCCGATTGTTCCCATAGTTATTGTTTCTTCTGGGGCGATTTTGTTGTTCGGGCAAGGTCGCCCAACAGTCTTTTGCTTCGTGGCCTCCCTTGCCACACCTTTCACAGTTCACATTCTTCCTACAAGCACCAGCATGATGCTTCCCACATCTGTTGCACAAGGGCAGGTTACCCCTGTAGTTGCCTTGACCATTGCCACCCTGGCGGTAGTTGCTACTGTTGTTCCCTGATCTCTTGCTCTGACCTTGGGAGTTGAAAGACCTCCCAGTGCTATTACCCACACTCTGAACATTCATCGAGTTCTCAGGAGCTTCATCTTCAGCTTTTCTTTTGCCACTTAAGGCAGTCTTTTCAGTGGCTTTCGCAGGTAGAGTACCCTTCTCGACCTCTTGATCAGTAAGCTTGTGAGCCAAACGAATGGCTTGCTGCACGTTTGCGGGGTTGCTGGCAGTCACCAGTCCCTTGATTTGAGGCGCGAGGCCTTCCAGGTAACGCTCGATGCGTTTGAATTCAGCGTCCACCATTGAGGGGCACAAGACCTCATACTCGTGATATCGTGCAGTGTACTGTTCGACTTCAGACCCAGACATCTTCAAATTCAGGAATTCACCCTCAAGCTTCTTCACTTGGTCGCGGGGACAGTATTCTTCCATGATCAGCTCCTTAAATGCTGCCCACTGCATGTTATCAGCCGCTTCTAGCCCAACCATTTGAATTTCAGCGTTCCACCAGGAGAGTGCAGCTCCTTCGAAAGTACCAGTAGCAAACTTAACCTTGCTTTCAGCCGGGCAGTTACACATGGAGAAGACCTTCTCGGACTTCTCGATCCATCGGAGGAGTCCTACAGCTCCTTCTTCGCCGGAAAACATCATCGGCTTGCAGTCCATGAAAGACTTGTACGTGCAGTGGTGTTGGTTTCCTGATGCATAAATAGTTCGGACTTTAAAATTAAACAGGTCATGATATAATTGCTTTGTGCCTTATCCGGCATAATAGTTACCCTGTGCGGCATATGCAGCTTGGACGGCTGCCACCGCGGCTTGCACATGTTCAGCAATCATCGCTTGTAGCTGTGCGGGCGTCATGTTAATACCGCCTCTTCCGTTTCCTCTTCCAGACATCTTGCTGAACAGTTAAAGTAGCCAGTGTTCAGTCACAGTTATATTTTATACATATCCCATAATATGTATATTAGCCAGTTCCCGTTATCCCTCTATTAGTCCAGAAAAATTTTCGTGCAAATTGAGGCGTCGTCGAAGAACGTCGTAATTGCTATCGTCGAAGGTCGGCTTCCCATAAAGTCACCGTCGGCGTAGTCGTCGTAGTAGAAATCAGGACGTAGCGTGTAGCATCGTTTCGTTGTCGCTTTCCCCAGAGTAGTGTGCGTATTCGAGTTCGCGTTTCGTATTCGTGTGAAAATTTCCTAAGGTCCTTCCGTTAGACTACTTAGACACGGTCTATATATATACTTACATATATATATATACATATATCTGTACGTACTAAGCTTTTACTTACACAGTAGAGCGAGTATCCCAGGTTGGCACGTAAAAATTTTTGTCTTTGGGAATTTGTTTGTTCGTTTTGTAACCAAGGTTTTCAAGTTGCAGTTTCCAAATCGTTTTCAAAAATGATTCCAGTTCTCTGCAACCTATGGCTCTGATACCAATCTGTCACACCCCCAAAATACCACTAACGGAGTTTATACCGTTAAGGGGCGCGACTAGACCAGGATCCACAACCACAGTTACAAATACTAAACGAATCAGGGTTAGTTCAAACACAAATTATAGATAAAGTCTCAGATACAACGCAGCGGAATAAAATATTGTCTTATAGCACTAACCACGTGCTTTACAAAGTTAACATTGTTTTAAAATTCCCAAGTTAAGTTTTAAACAGAAATAAACGTCTTCTTGTGCCATGCCAACCTCTAGCGGATACTCCTTAGCGATCTGCAAAAGTTTAAACCACGCAAGTGTCAACCTAACGGTTGGTGAGTTCACAGTGGGCATGTCATGCATTGGCCCGGTCTCATAATCATAGTTCGTATCAAAATGTACTTATAAAATATTCATTTGTGAAAAGCAATGCTTGTATTTAATTCTCAGTTTATAAATGATTTGTTCCGTGACCACGTCATCGGGTATGTACTAGTTCCGTAAAGTTAAAGGACTCAACCGATATCGCGGGTAGCTAATCCGTTGTTCCATGCTCTAAGGAAGTTTGTACCAAAGCTGACTTATTTTGTGGGGGCCGAGCCATCCCGTTCGGTGCGGACCAAGTCATCGCGTTTTCTGCCTCCCCCGTGTCCTCTCGGGACCACGGGCAAATAGGCTGATATTGTACCTCCGTGCACTCCCCGTGCCACGGGGCGGAGTTTGTCAAACTCCAGTAGATCTACCCAACATCCCCTCGCTTTCACAATTAATGGCACAATTTTAGTTGAGGACTTTTAAGTTATAAGGCATCCTTAGAAAACATGTGATATCATATGGTTTAGACTTTAACCTACACTAGCCATATTAAAACAGTTTTCGTTTCAGAAATCGTTTATTCAGAATTCACAAGTGTTCTCATAAAACACTTCAGTTCATCAAGTGGGTGCCAAGCATCCCGTGTTCTTATGTTTATCAGTGAGGTGCCTAGCACTCTCGAGTTTGTCAGCATTGTTTTTCGTTAAGTTATTCGGTGTGGCCCAGCGGACTCACGGTAAGCGGGTTAGTGACACTCACCTTTGGTTGCACTGCTACACTTCAAGTAAATCCAAATATTGTTGTTTAACGAAGACCTAGAACACGTTTAGGTCTTAAGTATTAGTTTCGTGTCTAATCTTTACTTAACGTCACTATGGCCCATAACATAGCACGTTGCAACTATGACTCGACATACCGACACACGACACCAATGGTTGATCATAAACAAGGGTTCATTTGAATCAGATATCAAACATATTTCATCATGGCAAAATCATGCAAGTCATGGCATAACACTTAAACAATTTCACAAGTTTGGTTTTTAGGTCAGGCCTTAGTTTCGCTAGCATAGTTTCGCTAGGCAGTTTCGCTGGGTGCACGGGCAGCACTTTCGCTAGGCAATGCCCGGTAACACAGTTTCGCTAGGCTAGTTTCGCCCGAAACTGCTGACGCAGTTTCGCTAGCCTAGTTTCGCAGGGAAACTGGTTTGAACTTTCGTTCAGGTATTTCGCTCGATAGTTTCGCTCGAGCTGGTCTGGTCAGGTTCCCGGCGACACTATAGTTTCTCTGGTCAGTGTCGCTGGAAGGAGATGCAATTTCGCTACTTAGTTTCGCCCAGAGAACAACAGTTTCGCTGGTCGCGAAAAACATACGGATTTGCCTAAAAATCAACCTAACAGCTTCTGATCATACATGCAATTCATTATCTAGTATCCATAGGCATTTACCAACATAAATCAAGCAACTTTAACACGTTTAACATGCATTTTGTCATCAAATCACCAAAAAGCACATTTTAACCTAAAAAGACCTATTTTAGCATAAATCATCATCATGGTTTGTTTTCACACGTAAAGTTTCTGACTTTAAGGTAGATCTAGCATCCTAAAGCAACATATTAAGAGATCAAGTGATTTCATGTAGATTTGAGCATGCTTTAAGAAGAAAACATATAGAAAGGCATAAAACATAGTTTTTGGGACTCACGATTTGATCTAGGATCCAAATGGGTGTTGTCTCAAAGCTGAGATGATGGTTCTTGATGGTTTCCTAGCTGACCAGAATCTCCAGGAGAAGTGTATGTGTGTGTTGGTTGTGAAATGAGGCAAATGAGTCTACTAGGGTTCATTAAGTTTATTTATATCAGGGGCTAGTTTCGCTGGCAGTTTCGCTGACTGGCGAAACTGGCTCTGATCTCGGTCACACTGATCAGTCTAGCCTGCTACCGGGCGAATCTGTAATTTCGCTCGGTAGTTTCGCTGACTACCAAATTTAGGCAATTTTCACATAATCAAGTATTTACAATTAATCATGCTATTCACAATAATAAGTCATGTATTTAAATCACATTGCACATAAAGACAATCAATGATGAACACATAACACATATGGACGGTTTGGTGATCAACCAAAGGTCGTGGACGTATTCGGCCTAGTTATGCATTAGCTACTTATAACGTAACTAACGGGTTTGTCTAACGGAAGTTAACCTTGAAATTCTCGGGTGTCACAATTTATTTCTTTGTTTGTTGTTGCATCACAGATTTGGCTAGGCAGAACCCCACAGAGGCTGGATTCACAAGATCTTAATGAAACAAGTTGTTTGACTGTGAGTCTGTTCACCTGTCAAGTAGTTCTGTTACTTATTTGATAACCCCACAGAGGCTGGATTCACAAGATCTTGAACATTTTCTTTTAATACTAAATATTTAATCTTGCAACAGTTTGAAGCTGCCTGGGCACTCATAAACATTACCTTGGGAACCTTTGAGAATACAAAGGTTGTAATTGATCATAGGTCGGTTCTGATTTTTTTCAAGCTTTTAGCATCTATAATTGATGATGTGCGCGCCAGCCGGTAAACACATGGATGCATAACTAACTAACTGATGTAAAAGTGGACTGATCTTTAATGGTGTTTTTGGTTTTTGGGTTTAGGAATGAGAAAATGATAGTTGTTTTATTTTAATGGTATGGGTTTTTAAATAAGGAATAATATCTATAAACTTACGGCTTCATCACCGTCGATTATCTCAGATTGGTTTACCGCTCATTCACAGGTTATTGGTTTACCATTTCACTATTATCTCAGCTCTACTCCTTTGATTTTTGGGTATTTATTTAGGGTTGGTGACAGAAATAGCAAGATAATGAAGTAATTGCTCAAGTAAGATAGCCAATTCTTGGTTAAAGGTACTGAAATATATATCCAAGTAAGTTTTCTTTCTGCTTCTACCTGGTTCAAGTACCTACGATTTATGCATATTTTTAGCTTCACCAAAAGTCATGAACCCACGGTTCATGATAGCGTTTTCGGATACAGATTTTGCCTATCAGAAATCACAACTGTTTGTGCATAATTTGGTACTTTTTCTTTTTTACATATTGCATATAAAACAAGTGTGGGACAGGTTTATCTCTTCACTCCTGTATCTTCAAAACTCTATATCAGTTTGACCTCAAAGTCAAACTTCAATACCTTTTTCTTAAAACTACAATTCACTTTTAACTATGATTAATTTGTTATTACCTTTTTCAGCAGCACAAATAAGATGTTTAAAAAGAAACTTCTCAAGAAGACACTTGACATGATCTGCAAACTTGCTGAAGAGGATCCTGATAAAATTCTGGGTAATGACAATAAAGGTAAGTCTTTTCTTGTATCATATATTTTTTAAATATGGGCTTTATTTATATTTAATTTATTGTGTTGCAGAGGTGGAAGAATCAAAAGAAAAATATGAGAAGAGAGGACAGTTTGCTAAGTTCTCGAATAGTTTGATGGGTTAGGTTTGATAATTGGGTTGTCCTTTTATCAGTTATTTATCCACCATCGTTTTTTCTGGTTTATGTATATAAATAGCTGATTTGTAATGTTTTCAGCTAATTAATAGAATCAGAATATTTTCCAGCAGTCTATCTCGATCTCATCTCATTTTGCAATAGTCACAGCTTAGTAACTAACCTATGTTTATTAAAGAGTAAATTGCCATTTTCGTCCCTGTGGTTTGCTTAAAATTGCCAATTCAGTCCAATAGTTTAAAAATTGCCAATTTCATCTCTGTGGTTTGCAAAAATTGCCAATTCCGTCCAAAACCAGCAATTTCTTTGGACTGAATTGGCATTTTTTGCAAAACCACAAGGACGAAATTGGTAATTTTTTATAATATTTTGGATTGAATTGGCAATTTTTTCAAACCACAAGGATGAAATTGACAAATTTCAAACTATTGGACTGAATTGGCAATTCTAAGCAAACCACAGGGATGAAAATAGCAATTTACTCTTTATTGAATTAAATGGAAGTTTATAAATAATAAAAATTGTCGCGCCACCATAACGTGCGAACATAAGACAAATAGCACGCTATAAACTGTCGCCACCGCAACGCGCGGGCACACGACTAGTAGATATATATATATATATATATATATATATATATATATATATATATATATAGGGTTAGGATCCTGTGAAAACACATCTTTTTGTGAAAACTGCGAAAACACATATTAAAACTCACATAACTTTTTCATACGTTAACGATTTTTTATAAAATTTGCGCCAAAAGTCTTATAATTACGTTATCCTTAAATCTGGAGCAAAATATTAAAAAAAAACCTGAACGTTTTTTTCCCGTGTGATGCACATGTGCATCATATAATTAAAAAAAAATTATAAAATGCTATTTTTTTCTTTAAATCTAAAGATAACACAACTATAAGATTTAGGGTGCAATTTCTTTTTAAACTATTAATGTATATCACATGTATGAGCGTTGTTTGTGGTATGATGCACATGTGCATCATTCAATAAAAACGCAAAAAAATGATGAAAATATATGACATATGGTGCGACTAAGAAAAAAAATATATTAACTCATACTAAAAGTATGAGTTTTTTTTGTGATGCACATGTGCACCACACAAAAAAAATATTTAAAAAAAATAAAAAAAGCGTCAAGTTTTTTAAAACTTTTATAGGATTAAAGATAATATAATTTTAAGACTTTTGGTGCAAATTTTTTAAAAAAATATTAACGTATGAAAAAGTTATGTAGGTTTTAAGATTTGTTTACGCAGTTCTCACAAAAAAATGGTGTTTTCGCAGGATCCTTCCCCATATATATATATATATATATATATATATATATATATATATATATATATATATATATATTATTAACCTATTTTCTAAAAACCAAAAGATAGAGTTTGGTTAATCGTCAACAAAGGTTGAGTATTAGGAGCTCTCATTTTCCATTGTGTCCAGATCGACCCCGATTCAACTTACCTCTACTATACTGCCCACGATGGGTATACTTGCCCGTGTAATATGGTGATATGATAGTTGTCAAGTAAATCAGGTATTATTAATTTAAAAGCTTCAACTGCTACAAAGGTTTGAAAAACTGCCATATTTTCAGAACACCTTAGCACACACCAGTCATTTTGTGGGACCACTAAAATCATAGAAAGGGTGGGTAAAGTAGCCTACAAACTAGAGCCACCTCCTGAACTTGCAAATTTTCACCTTACCTTTCATGTATCTAACTTTCGGAAATGTTTAGTTGACGAAAACCTCCACATTCTATTGGATGAAATGAAAATTGATGAATCTATGTGAAAGTGAGCGTTAGTTGAATCATGCGCAATTCTAAGCCATTTTATCAATGAAACAAGCAATAACGAGCCAAATGAGACTCAATCTTTAATTCAATAACCAAGAACAGGTAACAAAGGACTCAGAGTATAGTTCTGGAAAACACCTCAGAATACACACACTTAATGAAACTCGTCTTCTAAAATCTAAACACAATCTACTATATATAATTAACCAATCACCCCAACTGGACTTTGTCCGAACTAGCAGTTCGGGTGCCAGTTCGTCCAGAGTTCGGGTGCAGTTCGGTTAGTAGATTTAGACTTGAATTTTTCTTCTATAATCTTCTGTCTAATCCAGCATCTTGCCATCTGCATGTATCAATAAACCCCCCCTTGGCAAATGCGGGTCAGTTTCTTTCATTCTTGAGCTCCAACATCCATCCCGGTCCATGTCTTTTGATGGTTATGCCCGACATAGATATTGAATGCGAAGCATATCCAGATAACGCTTTAAAATTACAGATCTTGTTCCATGAAGTTAGGATGGAACAAAATCTGACTATGGTACACTCATCTATGTCAGGCTTTGACAAGTTTATCAGCCACATGGGATCAAATATCTTCACACCTCGATTATCATCCTCAAACACTATCACCGCTTCTTTTGTCTTCTCATTGTAGTACCACCACTTCAAGTTCTTTGTAAAATCCAATTCCATCTTCATCAATGGAATCTTCTTCATTACATCTATCTTCTTCTTGAATCTTAGTACTATCAGCTTCTCACTAGTTCTCTGATGTACCTTTGTTGGATGTTCATGTATTTTTGGTCTTTATGGCTTCAAGAACTGAAATCCCTTATCACATTCTTTCTCCACCATATGCTTGAAGCATAAACCCATCCAATCATCTCCATAATTACATAATGGTTTTCTGGTTAGCTCCCGAACATCCCAAATCGGTAGAGAACTGAAATCCAATGCACACTTGAAATATTGGATACCAAACTGGCGTTTGATTCCATAAAAATTTAGATCTCCAGCATACATCCAGCTTATTATTTCACCTGAAGCTTGACCCTTAAATATGACATGCCTACATTGTTTGATAGGTTTCGGTGGTGGAAACAGTTGGCATGAAAGATCTTCATGTACTCATCATAGACCTTTCGTTGCCTTTGTTCTTTGTCCTCTTTGACTATTGGGTCTTCAGGTTTTTCATATTCCTTTCTTTTCAGCTTTACCTTAGCCTCATCACCCGTATCTTATGGAAATACCTCAAATTCATCATCAGCTTGAGAGTTGGCAACTTTTGAAATTTGAGTACAAACTAGGATACTCTTATTGAGTTATATCCTCACCCTTAACCTCCTCATCCAAGATATCATCTTCACTTTCAGCTTCGGCAGCTTACTTCATCTCCTCGTCGTTTAAATCAAAGATCGCTTGAATTTGTTCTTGGTTGAGTTCACAGACAAACTCACCATCTTCTAATATTGTGCCGATCTAATTTATGCTTTTTGTTGCTTGATTCAACGGGACTGATGTGATTGGCACTTCTTTTCTGGAATCTAACTCCCCTGGGACGTAGAAGTACCAGCACCCGAACCAAAAACTCCAGTTGGGCCTGGACCTTCACCAATGTTACCTTCTGGGTCGTCATTCTCATGTTCATCATTCAGATATTGCAGCCCATCGTCTTTACATCCTAAACCAGAACCAATTTCCAACTGAGCTGTAAATTTCTCAAGTAAGAAATTTCTCATGTAGATCACAGGTTAGCCTCACGAACTCATAGTGAGAAATTGATTCGGGTCATGAACATGCACATGCATGCATGCATGCATGTCCATGCATGTCGATTAAAGCCAAAACTAGCCCAGTAAAGATAATAAGCCCACTGAACCAGCTGGAAGTTCCAGTGAACCGGATCACCAAACCGGTTCAGTCGGCATGATAAGTCAGGTCAGGGAGTAAGGATCATGGATCGGGTTAGTAACCCAAAAGGGATCGGGCCAGATGCGTAACTGGTTTGTCAAACACTCTTTAACGGGCCTAAGGACAATAACAGGCCCAAATAATATTGTAACGGGCCACTGGAATACTCATGCACAGGCCCATGGCCACTGGTCAGCCCAAGACCATTAGGCCAAAACCATAACCACTCGGTTAGGCCACTGGATCGATTATGTTGAGGCCCAGATGTTACGAATATGGATCCGAACCCGTATCCGATGACCAATTTACTTTAAAACAACATTTTGAATAATTTATAATACTTATATTATTTGCTTGACCATAGTTAATTATGTTTACAACTTACTTTACATGTATCATACATTGTGACACTATATGACATTAATCCAACTTAGATTAATTACAAGTCGTGTAGACAAAAGGTGACACTAGAAGAATAAAACAAAATAATCATATAAAAATGGTAGGACACTCAATCGATACTTAGGAACATGGATCACGAACCCTTTACCTTTTTGGACATGTTACTTGTTTCCATATTCTAATTCAAGTCCACATCATAAACTTGAGATCACTAACGCAGGAAAATGTGAGTTCATGCATTTTCGCCACTTTACTTTTAAACACTTTTAGGGGGTGGAATATATGCAATCTAAAATTGGAATGCCTGATTTAATGGTACTATTGTTTACACATCTCTATTGTTGGTCTAGTAAACCTTTCCCACTAGACTTGCATGTACACAATCTTAATTTCTTGGTAAAGGAACCACGGGTGATATGTTAGCGCTATTTGGGGATAATGTCCCCACCTCCACGTGCCCAAGAATGGGACTCCCTCACCTCGGCGGCATAGTACTTTTGGCACATCGAGACCCCATAGTTAGGTCCACTAAACTATGTGTTTAAATGGGATGACCCTATGGTCGTATGGTCGCGCGCAAAGCAATCATGTAAGGACCATGGAAAATATGGAATTGTTGATTATGGAACTACTCTACATTTATTAAATTGCATTCCGAGTACTTACTATTCTTTTCTTTACTTAGAAACCTTTTGTGTGTGTGTGTTAAACCGTGATCTCACCAACTTTATAGTTGACCACTTTTAGCGTATATTTCAGGTGCATAGGACATATGAAGGAGCTTGGAGCAAGGTCGGCGTCATGGGCATGGGAGAGTCATATCATGTCACCAGGGGCATTCTTCTGCTTTTAGATGTCTTAAAACATTTTATATTCTTTCTTTTCGTATTCCAGGGAAATGTATCCCGATGAAAAAAATAAAATGTATTGAGGCCATTATGGCCAAGGATATCATCACCCCACGGGGTGATAGACTTTTTAAATTTTTAATCAAGTAGTCGTTTGATAATTAGTTCATGTGCTCGTACCTCATATTATTGGTACTATGTGTACCAATCGGTTGACTACAAACGGGACTTCTCGAACAGTGTGTGACAATTCAACCCAACATTTTTTCTCTATAATTCTCTCTTCATATACTCTCTCATCTTTATCTCTACACCTTACTAATTAAATGTCATAAAAAATAGTGAAATGTGATGTGGGTGGGTATTATCGAAGTAAAATATGAAAATGAAAGATGATGATGTGACATATGATCGACTTAAGAGTTGAATTTGAAAGATTGGTAAAATGATACATAATAAACAATCTAATCGGTAATGAAGGGTGATATTTTCCCTCCTAGGCTAAAAGACGAGACTGAGATCGATATGTTCAACTTTTATATGTATGTACAAGTCGAATGTCGTTGTATTAAGTGTTGCATGTAACAAAAATGGGATATGATGGTAATAACTAACTAAATTAGGGTTTTGATACCGCTATCAATCCAAACCTTTATCCCAACCATCCCAAAATGTCGAAATTAAACCAGTATGTGGCAATTACTGTCGTATGGACAAAGACGTAATTTCTCAAATCATCAATTTAAATTTCTATTAGATTTATCTCTCTGTTAGAGTTATCTTTTATTGTAATTTAAATGTTTATCTTTTATTTGTATTTTTAATATTTATCTTTTAATCTTCCCTTCCTATGTACGTGTATAAGTAATATTGGAATTGAGTTAATAAGATTTGATTACCTTTGATTAAATTTGAATGAATAGATTGTCAATTCATATCCTCCAATAGGAGGATAGACATCTGTAAATAAACCACAAAGTTATAACAAAGCACACCAAGAATAAAATAAATACACAATACATCTAAACAAAGTTTAATTGTTAATATCCTCCCTCAAGCGAGATGGTGGAGAGCCAAGCCGTAACATTGTTCGAAAGAGCTCAAATTGAGGTCTAGAAGGCTCTTGGTGAAGATATCCGCCACTTGGAGCTTGGTAGGAACAAAATTGGTGTAAAGCTGCCCAGATAAAACTAACTCTCGAATGAAATGATAGTCAATATCAATATGTTTTGCACGTTTATGAGCCACCGGGTTTTGTGTCATTAAAATAGCACTTTGATTGTCACACAAAAGTGTAGGACGATCAGGAGGAAGTGTGTGAAGTTCACGAAGTAAATGCGTGACCCATACATTTTCAGCTGCTGTGTTAGCCATGGCACGGTACTCAGACTCACAACTAGAACGAGCAACCGTGTGACATCCGGGAATTTCAAGGCTAACTTCCGTTAGACAAACCCCGTTAGTTACGTTATAAGTGTTAACTTAAGTAACTAATGCATAACTAGGCCGAATACGTCCACAACCTTTGGTTGATCACCGAACCCGCCCATATGTGTTATGTGCTTATTTATTGTCCTTATGTGCAATATGATTTAAATACATGACTTAGTATTGTGAATTGCAAATTGTGAATACTTGACTATGTGGAAAACTTGTCTTTTTGGTCGCCAGCGAAACTACCGGGCGAAACTGTAGTGCCGCCCGGTAGCCAGCTGAACTACTCGATCAACATGTGACCAGAGCTAGTTTCGCCTGGCCAGCGAAACTGCCAGCGAAACTAGCCTCTGATATAAGTAATCTTAATAAACCCTAATAGCCTCATTTGCTCAAACCACACAACAAACACACACACACTCTCTGAGATTTCTGGACCAGCTGAGATATCACTATTTGCTGCTATCATCACTGTTGGTAGAGAGCATCCATCGATCCTCGATCAACCGTGAGTCTCCAAAACCCATTTACATGCATTTTCTATATGTTTCTTCATAAAGCATGCTCAATCTTTCATGAACTTGTTAGATCTTCTGTATTTATGACTAGGGATGCTAGATCTGTGATAAAGTCTCCAACTTTGCGTATGAAATCCAACCATGATAGAGATTTATACTATTTTAGCCATTTTAGGGTTTTATATGTATTTTGGGTGATTTGATGACAAAACGCATGTTTAAGGTGTTAAAGTTGCTTGATTTATGTTGGTAAATGCCTATGTATGCTAAATAATGAATTGCATGTAAGATCAGAAGCCGTTAGGTTGATTTTTAGGCAAATCCGTATGTTTTTCGCGACCAGCGAAACTGAGTGTTCTCTGGGCGAAACTATGTGGCGAAATTAGGCCTTCATTCAGCGACACTGCCGAGCGAAACTATAGTGTCGCTAGCGAAACTGACCAGACCTGCTCGAACGAAACTACCGAGCGAAATACCTGAACGAAAGTTCAAACCAGTTTCCCTGCGAAACTAGGCTAGCGAAACTGCGTCAGCATTTTCGGGCGAAACTAGCCTAGCGAAACTGTGTCACCGGGCATTGCCTAGCGAAAGTGCTGCCCGTGCACCTAGCGAAACTGCCTAGCGAAACTGTGCTAGCGAAACTAAGACCTGACCTGAAAACCAAACTTGTGCAATTTGCTTGAATATTATGCCATGACTTACATGATTATGCTATGATGATACATGTTTGATTCCTGTAATATGTGAACCCTTGTTTATGATCAACCATCGGTATCGTGTGTCGGTATGTCGAGTCTTAGTTGCAACGTGCTATGTTATGGGCCATAGTGACGTTAAGTTAAAGTTTAGACACAACCTAACGCCTAAGACCTTAATGTGATTACTAGGTCTTCGTTAGCAAACATAAATTGGATTAACAAGTGTAGCTGAGCAACCTAAGGTGAGTTTCACAAACCCTTTACTTGTGAGCCGTTTGGGTCACAACGAACATACTAAACGGAAAACAACGCTGACAATTTGAGGTATTGCCTAATGGGGTACCTGTTATGGAAGTTGGAGTGTTTTATGGGGAACACTTGCAACTGTCCATCTTTGGGGTTTCAAATGAAATCCGGAACCAACTATTATGACACTTAAACTCTTTTTGGGATTTCAGATGAAATCCGGAATAAACATTTTAATATGACTAGTGTAGGTTAAAGTCTAAACCAAATGATATCACATGATTTCTAAGGATGCTTTAAAACTTAAAGTCCTCAACTTAGTACTGATGATCTGGAAAGCGAGGGGATGTTGGGTAGATCTACTGAGGGTTTGACAAACCCTGCTCCGCGGTACACAAATGTGTAGCCAACCGGCCGGGGGCCGAACGGAGTTCAATATCAGCCTGTTCTTAGTTGTGGGCATCCCAAATGGGACACAACTGGAGGCACAAACCAACGGCAAATGCCGCTCTCTGTTACGTCAGCTTTCAGCCCTAGTACGACTTCCTTAGTGCATGGAAACCGGATTAGCTACCCGCGATATCGGTTGACTGCTTTAACTTTTACATAACTAGTGCATATTCAGTAAACAAACTCTTGGAAATGTTTTGCAAAACCCTACTACTTATATATGTTGATACATACGATTATTGAGACTGGGCCAATGCATGTCATGCCCACCGTGAACTCACCAACCGTTAGGTTGACACTTGTGTGGTTTTCACTTTTGCAGATCGTTGAGGAGTATCCGCTAGAGGTTGGCATGGCACTTGAAGACTTTGTCTGTTTTAAACTAAATTTGGGGACTTAATTCAATGACTTGTTTATGTAAAGCACGTGGTTAGTGCAAAGACAAATAATTTTCCGCTGTGTATATTTTGAAACTGTTTTTATTATTGATGTTTGGACTTTACTCTGATTCATTTAGTATTTGTAACTAATGGTTGTGGTCCTGGTCTAGTCGCGCCCCTTAACGGTATAAACTCCGTTAGTGGTAAATTGGGGGTGTGACAGATTGGTATCAGAGCCATAAGTTGCAGAGAACTGGAATCATTTTTGAAAACGATTTGGAAACTGCAACTTGAAACCTTAGTTACAAACAAACAAACAAATTCCCAAAACAAATTTTTCACGTGCCAACCTGGGATACTCACTCTGCTGTGTAAGTAAATACTTCATATGTATATATATACGTATAGATATATATATATAGACCGTGTCTAGGAAGTCTAACGGAAAACCTTAGGAAATTTTCACACACGAACACGAAACGCGAACGATAATACGCGCACTATTCTGGGGAAAGCAACAACGAAACAATGCTACGCGCTACGTCCTGATTTCTGCTACGACGACTGCGCCGACGGTGACTTTTATGGGAAAGCCGACTTTCGACGATAGTACTTACGGATTCCGACGTTCTTCGACGACGCCTCGATTTTGCACGAAAATTTTTTTCTGGACTAATAGAGGGATAACGGGAAATTGCTAATATACATATTATGGGATATGTATAGAATATAACTGTGACTGAACACTGTCTACTTTCACTATCCAGAAAATGTCTGGAAGAGCGGGAAGGAACAACATCAATCTGACGCCTGCACAACTGCAAGCGATGATCAACGAGCATGTGCAAGCCGCCGTGGCAGCCGTGCAAGCTACAATTGCCGCCCATGGTAATTATTACGCCGGTTTAGGCACAAGGCGATATATATTTTGACCTGTTTAAAATTTGAAACCCGAACTATTAATTGCATCAGGAAACGTCCATCACTGTACCTTCAAAACTTTCATGGACTGCAAGCCGATGACATTCTCCGGCGAAGAAGGAGCGGTAGGTCTCCTCAGATGGATTGAGAAGTCAGAAAAAGTCTTCTCCATGTGTAACTGCCCGGCTGAAAACAAAGTGAAGTTTGCTACTGGTACATTCGAAGGTGCAGCTCTGTCTTGGTGGAACGCTGAGATTCAAATGATTGGGAATGATGCGGCTAACAACATGGAATGGGGAGCGTTCAAAGAACTGATTATGGAGGAATACTGTCCACGCGATCAAGTCAAGAAGCTCGAAGGAGAATTTCTGAACTCCAAAATGATTGGGTCTGAAGTCGAAGCGTACACTGCGCGATACCATGAGTACACAGCACTGTGTCCGTCTATGGTTGATGCTGAGTTCAAGCGCATTGAGCGTTATCTGGAGGGTCTCGTGCCCCAAATCAAGAGTCTGGTAACTGCAAGCAACCCGGTAACCGTACAGCAAGCCATCCGTCTGGCTCACAAGTTAACTGATCAAGAGGTTGAAAGGGGTACACTACCTGCCAGAAGCTCTGAAAAGACCGCCTTAAGTGGCAAAAGAAAGGCTGAAGAAGAAGCTCCAGCAATGTCTGTGAATCAATCTGGGAGATCCTCAAACTCCCAGTATCAAAACAAGCGGCCTGACAACACAAGGTCCACTTTCAATTATGGCAGCAACAGTGGGAGCAACAACCGTCAAGGCGGTAATGGAAACTACAAAGGCAAGGCTCCATTTTGCAACAAGTGTGAGAAGCACCACAGGGGTATGTGTAGCAAGGGCTTAGAGTGTGGGAGATGTGGAAAGTTGGGTCATGAAGCCAACAACTGCTGGACCAATTTGCAGAGGCTGAACAACAATGGTCAGAATCAAGGGGGAAACAACAACAGAGGAAATGTGAACAACCGTAACGGGCCAGGAAACAATCTGAACAACAACAACAATGGTGGGGCTCGTGGTTGTTTTGAATGTGGTGCGCAGGGCCACATGAAGAAAGATTGTCCGCGATTGCGCAGACAGGGAAATGGAAACAATGGGAACCAGGGAAACAATGATGGGAACGGAAATGGTGGAAACGGAAATGGCGGGAATGGTAGAGGTCGTGCTTTTGTGATGGGTCAAGGTGAAGCTCGCAACGATGCCAACGTGATCAACGGTAAATTTATATTGAATGGTTTCTTCGCTACTGTTTTATTTGATTCTGGTGCTGAAAGAAGTTTTATTTCCAATAAGTTTGCTAGACTAATTAAGGCTAAACCAATTGACCTAGATGCTAAGTATGTGGTAGAATTAGCGAATGGTAAACTTCATGATACGACACAAATAGTGAAGGACTGTAAGATAGAACTAGCGGGCCATACGTTAGGAATTGATCTTATGCCCTTCCCGATTGGTAGTTTTGACGTGATAGTAGGAATGGACTGGTTATCTGAAAATCGAGCCGAAATCCTGTGTCAAGAAAAAGTGGTCCGTATTCCACTCGAAGGCGGTGAGGTGTTAACAGTCCAAGGTGAAAAGGGTGGAACAGTGACCGGAATTATCTCATATCTCAAAGCTCAAAAGTGCCTTCGTAAAGGTCACTTCGCGATTCTTGCAAACGTCACTGACTCGACACTTCCCGAGCGCAGAATCAACGACTACCCGATAGTCCGCGACTTCCAAGATGTATTTCCTGAAGATCTGCCTGGTTTACCTCCATTCCGACAAGTTGAGTTTGGAATCGATCTAACTCCTGGAGCCGCTCCGATTGCGCGCGCTCCGTATCGTTTGGCTGTGAGTGAACTCAATGAACTATCTGCACAACTTCAAGAGCTACTCGACAAGGGATTTATCCGTCCAAGTTCGTCTCCGTGGGGAGCTCCGGTGTTATTTGTAAAGAAGAAAGATGGAACGTTCCGGATGTGCATCGACTACCGAGAGCTTAACAAAGTCACGATCAAGAATCGGTACCCACTACCTAGAATCGACGATCTCTTCGACCAGCTTCAAGGTTCAAGTTACTTCTCAAAGATTGATCTGCGGTCAGGATACCATCAACTTCGTGTTCGAGACGAGGATATTTCTAAGACCGCATTCAGAACTCGGTATGGTCATTACGAGTTCCTGGTTATGCCGTTTGGGCTAACCAATGCGCCTGCCGTATTCATGGATTTGATGAATCGAGTGTGCAAACCGTACCTCGATAAGTTTGTAATAGTCTTCATTGATGATATTTTGATCTACTCCAAAACGAAGGAAGAACACGAGAATCATCTGCGTCTTATCTTGGAATTACTTCGTAAGGAACAACTCTACGCCAAGTTTTCGAAGTGCGATTTTTGGATACGCGAAGTCCAGTTTCTTGGACACATTGTAAATCAAGAAGGAATCCATGTCGACCCGTCTAAAGTAGAAGCTATCAAGAATTGGTCTACACCTAGAGCGCCGACCGAAATCCGACAATTTTTGGGACTTGCCGGATACTACCGAAGGTTTATCAAGGGTTTCTCTCAATTGGCTCAACCCTTAACGGCTTTGACGCACAAAGGAGTGCAGTATAGGTGGGGTGAAAAAGAGGAACGCGCCTTTCAAACTCTCAAAGACATGTTATGTTCTGCTCCAATTCTCTCGTTACCTGATGGGGTTGACGACTTTGTGGTTTATTGCGATGCGTCTATTCAAGGACTCGGGTGCGTATTGATGCAACGAGACAAAGTAATTGCCTATGGGTCGAGGCAACTGAAGGATACTGAGAAGAATTATACAACGCATGATTTAGAGATGGGAGCCGTTGTTCATGCACTCAAGATTTGGAGACATTACCTTTATGGAACGAAGTGCACAATATTTACTGACCACAAAAGCTTACAGCACATCTTTGATCAAAAGGATCTCAACATGCGACAACGAAGGTGGGTCGAGTTACTGAACGATTATGATTTGGCAATCAAGTATCACCCGGGAAAAGCCAATGTAGTGGCTGATGCCTTAAGCAGAAAAGAGTACGAAAAGCCTCGAAGGGTACGAGCGCTACAACTCACCATTCATTCGGGATTGCCGGATCGAATCCGCGATGCTCAAGGAGAAGCTCTGAAAGAAGAAAACTTCGCAGCTGAAGCACTGCGAGGGGTAGATGGAAATTCTGAAATTAAGTCTGATGGACTCCGGTATTATAACGACAGAATCTGGGTTCCTCTGCTGGGAAATCTCCGTGAGCTCGTGATGGACGAGGCTCACAAGTCGAGGTATTCGGTACATCCAGGATCAGATAAGATGTACCAAGACTTAAAGAACCTGTATTGGTGGCCAAATATGAAAGCCGACATCGCGCGATATGTGGCTAAGTGTTTAACGTGCTCAAGGGTAAAGATCGAGTACCAAAAGCCTTCGGGACTACTACAACAACCAAAGATCCCAGAATGGAAATGGGAGGATATCTCCATGGACTTTGTTACGGGATTACCTCATCGATCGAATCGACCAGATGCGATTTGGGTTATCATTGATCGCTTAACCAAATCCGCACATTTTATCCCGATGAAGGAAAACGACAACATGGATAGGCTAACGAAGCTGTACATCGACCGAATTGTGGCGCGTCATGGAGTGCCTAAGACTATTATCTCCGATCGAGATCCACGATTCACTTCACGATTATGGCAATCTATGCATGAAGCATTGGGGACCAGACTTGATATGAGCACAGCTTATCACCCGCAGACCGATGGTCAGACGGAAAGAACCATTCAAACATTAGAAGATATGCTCCGAGCTTGTGTTCTCGACTTCGGTAAAGACTGGGAAGCTCACCTTCCGTTGGTGGAGTTCTCCTACAATAACAGCTACCATTCAAGCATCGGTGCAGCACCATTTGAAGCACTATACGGCAGAAAATGCAGATCGCCCGTATGTTGGGCCGAAACAGGTGAGAAAGGACTCACTGGACCAGAGATCATTCACGACACGACTGAACGCATAATCCAAATCAGAAAGCGGATAGCTGCAGCACGAGATAGACAGAAGAGCTATGCCGACAAGCGCCGTAAACCTCTAAAGTTCGAAGTAGGTGACAAAGTATTATTGAAGGTATCTCCTTGGAAAGGAGTGATACGCTTCGGAAAGCGTGGAAAGTTGAATCCTCGCTACATCGGTCCGTTTGAAATTATTGGGGAAGTAGGCCCGGTGGCCTATCGATTGAAACTCCCAGCCGAACTCGATGGAGTTCACAACGTGTTTCACGTCTCAAATCTGAAAAAGTGTCAGGCTCAAGAGACAGAAATAATTCCTTTGGAGGAATTGGTAATTGATGAACATCTAAGATTCATCGAGCAACCGGTAGAAATCATGGGACGCGAGGAGAAGACCCTCAAACGTAGCAAGATTCCGATCATCAAGGTGCGATGGAACTCAAAGCGTGGACCAGAATATACGTGGGAACGAGAGGATCAGATGAAGAAAAAGTATCCTCACCTGTTCGAACAAACATCCACAGAAACTCAAGGTATGATTTAATTTTGGGGACCAAAATTCCTTTAACAGGAGGAGGATGTGGCAACCCTAAAACTTTTGCTTTCTTTCCCCAGCGACGATAACAACGACGACAGCTGAAACCGCGAACGCTACGACACAAGAATAATTTTCGGGACGAAAATTCCAATTACAAGGGAAGGATGTGACATCCGGGAATTTCAAGGCTAACTTCCGTTAGACAAACCCCGTTAGTTACGTTATAAGTGTTAACTTAAGTAACTAATGCATAACTAGGCCGAATACGTCCACAACCTTTGGTTGATCACCGAACCCGCCCATATGTGTTATGTGCTTATTTATTGTCCTTATGTGCAATATGATTTAAATACATGACTTAGTATTGTGAATTGCAAATTGTGAATACTTGACTATGTGGAAAACTTGTCTTTTTGGTCGCCAGCGAAACTACCGGGCGAAACTGTAGTGCCGCCCGGTAGCCAGCTGAACTACTCGATCAACATGTGACCAGAGCTAGTTTCGCCTGGCCAGCGAAACTGCCAGCGAAACTAGCCTCTGATATAAGTAATCTTAATAAACCCTAATAGCCTCATTTGCTCAAACCACACAACAAACACACACACACTCTCTGAGATTTCTGGACCAGCTGAGATATCACTATTTGCTGCTATCATCACTGTTGGTAGAGAGCATCCATCGATCCTCGATCAACCGTGAGTCTCCAAAACCCATTTACATGCATTTTCTATATGTTTCTTCATAAAGCATGCTCAATCTTTCATGAACTTGTTAGATCTTCTGTATTTATGACTAGGGATGCTAGATCTGTGATAAAGTCTCCAACTTTGCGTATGAAATCCAACCATGATAGAGATTTATACTATTTTTAGCCATTTTAGGGTTTTATATGTATTTTGGGTGATTTGATGACAAAATGCATGTTTAAGGTGTTAAAGTTGCTTGATTTATGTTGGTAAATGCCTATGTATGCTAAATAATGAATTGCATGTAAGATCAGAAGCCGTTAGGTTGATTTTTAGGCAAATCCGTATGTTTTTCGCGACCAGCGAAACTGAGTGTTCTCTGGGCGAAACTATGTGGCGAAATTAGGCCTTCATTCAGCGACACTGCCGAGCGAAACTATAGTGTCGCTAGCGAAACTGACCAGACCTGCTCGAACGAAACTACCGAGCGAAATACCTGAACGAAAGTTCAAACCAGTTTCCCTGCGAAACTAGGCTAGCGAAACTGCGTCAGCATTTTCGGGCGAAACTAGCCTAGCGAAACTGTGTCACCGGGCATTGCCTAGCGAAAGTGCTGCCCGTGCACCTAGCGAAACTGCCTAGCGAAACTGTGCTAGCGAAACTAAGACCTGACCTGAAAACCAAACTTGTGCAATTTGCTTGAATATTATGCCATGACTTACATGATTATGCTATGATGATACATGTTTGATTCCTGTAATATGTGAACCCTTGTTTATGATCAACCATCGATATAGTGTGTCGGTATGTCGAGTCTTAGTTGCAACGTGCTATGTTATGGGCCATAGTGACGTTAAGTTAAAGTTTAGACACAACCTAACGCCTAAGACCTTAATGTGATTACTAGGTCTTCGTTAGCAAACATAAATTGGATTAACAAGTGTAGCTGAGCAACCTAAGGTGAGTTTCACAAACCCTTTACTTGTGAGCCGTTTGGGTCACAACGAACATACTAAACGGAAAACAACGCTGACAATTTGAGGTATTGCCTAATGGGGTACCTGTTATGGAAGTTGGAGTGTTTTATGGGGAACACTTGCAACTGTCCATCTTTGGGGTTTCAAATGAAATCCGGAACCAACTATTATGACACTTAAACTCTTTTTGGGATTTCAGATGAAATCCGGAATAAACATTTTAATATGACTAGTGTAGGTTAAAGTCTAAACCAAATGATATCACATGATTTCTAAGGATGCTTTAAAACTTAAAGTCCTCAACTTAGTACTGATGATCTGGAAAGCGAGGGGATGTTGGGTAGATCTACTGAGGGTTTGACAAACCCTGCTCCGCGGTACACAAATGTGTAGCCAACCGGCCGGGGGCCGAACGGAGTTCAATATCAGCCTGTTCTTAGTTGTGGGCATCCCAAATGGGACACAACTGGAGGCACAAACCAACGGCAAATGCCGCTCTCTGTTACGTCAGCTTTCAGCCCTAGTACGACTTCCTTAGTGCATGGAAACCGGATTAGCTACCCGCGATATCGGTTGACTGCTTTAACTTTTACATAACTAGTGCATATTCAGTAAACAAACTCTTGGAAATGTTTTGCAAAACCCTACTACTTATATATGTTGATACATACGATTATTGAGACTGGGCCAATGCATGTCATGCCCACCGTGAACTCACCAACCGTTAGGTTGACACTTGTGTGGTTTTCACTTTTGCAGATCGTTGAGGAGTATCCGCTAGAGGTTGGCATGGCACTTGAAGACTTTGTCTGTTTTAAACTAAATTTGGGGACTTAATACAATGACTTGTTTATGTAAAGCACGTGGTTAGTGCAAAGACAAATAATTTTCCGCTGTGTATATTTTGAAACTGTTTTTATTATTGATGTTTGGACTTTACTCTGATTCATTTAGTATTTGTAACTAATGGTTGTGGTCCTGGTCTAGTCGCGCCCCTTAACGGTATAAACTCCGTTAGTGGTAAATTGGGGGTGTGACAAACCGTATGCTATTTCTTGGCACTCCATGAGACAAGATTACCACCCAGGTAGATTGAGTAACCGTAGGTGGATCGACGCATTTCGATGCAGCAGGCCCAATCAGCATCCGAGTAGCCAAGAATATTCGGGCACCTGGAACGAGAAAAGGTGAGGCCAAAATCCAGAGTGCCTTTGATGTATCGAAGAATGCGTTTAACATGTTGGTAGTGTATAACTGTAGGTTGGTGAAGGAATTGACTGACTTGATTCACAGCATAAGATATATCTGGGCGAGTGATGGTTAGTTATTGGAGAGCACCAACAAGAGATCGATATAAGGTGGGATCTTCAAATGGTTGACCAGTGGTGGCGAAGATCACATCAGAGGCAAGAGGTGTGGCCATGGGCTTAGCATCAAGCATTTGTGCACGTTCTAAGATATCTTTAGCGTATTTGGATTGGCTGAGAAACACTGCCAAGTCATGAGATGTGACTTCAAGGCCCAAAAAATAACTCATCTCACCGAGATCTTTAATAGCAAACTCATCATGAAGCCGTGAGATAAAGGAGTTGATGGAGGCTTCTTGGTTCCCTATCAAGATCAAGTCATCAACATAAACAAGTAAGTATAGAATACAAGTGTCCCGTTTGAATACGAACAAGGATGGATCCGCACGACTACACGTGAAGCCACTCTGCATAAGAAATGCGTTCAAGCATATAAACCAAGCATGTGGTGCTTGTTTTAGACCATAAAGAGCTTTGTGTAAAAGGCACACACGGTGGGATATTGTGGGTCAATAAATCCAGAAGGCTGTTCCATATAAACTTGCTCATTCAAATTTCCGTGCAAGAACGCATTATTTACATCAAGTTGATGTAGTTTCCATCCATTGATAACTGCTAATGATAGAACGATCCAAATAGTTGTTGCTATAACAACCGGACTGAACGTGTGATCAAAATCCAAGCCCGGAACTTGAGAGAATCCTTGAGCAACTAAGCGAGCTTTGTATCGTTCAACGGAACCATCCGCTCGTAATTTTGTTTTGAAGAGCCACTTAGATCCCACAATATTAACATTGGGTGGACGATCAACAAGGGACCATTTGTTATTTTTCTTGAGTGCAACCCTTCTCTTTGCGCATAGCAGTCCGCCAATGTTGGTATTTAGAGGCAGTTTTAAATGTTTTGGGGTCGGAGCAAGAGAAAACTTCCGAAAAAAGTTTATGGTTGGAAACGTGAGCAAGGTCAGCCTTATGTCGTGGCTTAAAGATTCCGGATTTGGCCCTTGTTTGCATTGGATGAGTGGATTTAGTGGCAGATGGAGCGGTTGGCTTGGTGGGTAAAGAAGTGGAGGCAGGCGTATTAGGCGGAGGAGGAGGACCTTCGGTTTGGGCCACAGGAGTTTGGCTGCTAGTTTCGGTTTGGGCCACGGGAGGAGAATCGGGAGGGTTTGGATTTTGATCAGGTGGGTTTGGAGAATTGGGCATATATGTGTGGGCCTCGGTTGAAGGATTGGTAGGTGAAGAAAGAATATCATCATTAATGACATATGGAGAGTATATATTTTTGTGATTTTGAGGAGGAGTTTCGAAAGGAACAGAAGGTTTGAGAAAGGAATTTTTTATGATGAACAAGGTTAAAGGTAGAGTGTTTTCACGTGTGGTAGTTTTGGTCCCGGTTAATGGATAGATATTCTCATCGAATTTGGCATGTCGAGTTATATAAACTCTATTTGAGATGGGTTCCAAACACCGAAAGCCTTAATAATTTGATGCATAGCCCAAAACAAATGCAAGGTAGTGATCTCGGTGCAAGTTTATGTGTCGAGTAATCCCGTAAATATGGAAATACCCGACACCCAAATGAACGAAAATTATCATAGACCGGATGTTGCTCAAATAGGCACTCAAACGGTGAAGAATTATCCAGAACTTTGGTTGGTAGACGGTTGATGATGTACACGGCCGTGGTGAATGCTTTGACCCAATAAGTGGGTGGGATATTAGCGTTGAATATCATAGCAAGACCCGTCTCGATTATGTGGCGATGCTTCCGTTCGACACGTCCATTTTGTTGCGGTGTGTATGGACCTGCAAGGCGATGAAATGTTCCATTGGCCTCCAGAATAGATTTAACTTTATTATTAACGGATTCCATGCCACCATCACTTTGGAACACTTTTATTTTTCTGTCAAGTTGGTTTTGCACGAAGTTCATGAACGTTAGCAAGATACTAGAAAAAAGGTCTTTTGTTTGAAGGGGATAGACCCAAGTAAATCTTGAAAAGTCGTCAATAAAGGCCACATAGTATCTATATCCTTCGTGGGAGGTGACAGGAGCCGGTCCCCATGGGTCACAATGAACAATTTCTAGGGGATGGGAGGCACGTTTTAAGTTTTCATCAAATGGGAGTTAATGACTTTTCGACATTTGACAAGGAGAGCATAGCTCCGGTTTTGGTAAAAGAGCCATCACATTTATCATTCCAACTTTATTAAGAAGTTTGACACTTTCCCCAAACGGCTATGCCAAAGTTCATAAGATGCTTTAGTACAAACAAAAGAAGTAGAGGCAAAAGCAACTTGATCTTGATTCAAAACTTATAAGCCATCTTCACATTTTCCTTGAGCCAAAACTTGTCTAGTGCTGCGATCCTGAAGGAAAAATTGATTCCGAGAAAAAACAACATCAATGTCATTATTATTTGTCAATTTAGCCACATATAATAATTTTTTTGTGAGATTGGGAACCACCAAAATATCTTTAAGTTTTATGACATTGAGAATAGTATGATGACCTTTGTGAGAAATAAGCAAGGAATTGCCATTCCCAAAATATACACGATCATTACCGGGACAATTCAAGGTATTAGAGATAATACCCGGAGAGTTAGCCATGTGATCAGTGGCTCCCGAATCGACATACCAACTGGTATTAGGATTCATATTGCATGAGCCTGAAAAGCACGGGAAAGGTGAGCCTCAGAAGCCGTATAGGAAACATGAGTGGGACAGTTATTTGCTTTGTGTCCTTCAACATTACATAGTTGACATGGCTCATTCACAGGAGGAGCAGCGAGACGATTGTATCCAGAACCACGACCGTCGCGATTGTTCTAAAAGGGCCTGTTATTACGACTGTTTCCACGAGAGTTGCGATTATAATTATTGTTCCTGTTGGAATTAGAGTTACCTCTTCCACGATGAGATTGAGCAGCAAACGCCACCGGGGGGGGGGGGGTCGCCGGACCCTGAACAACCCGGGAAAAGGTTTCATGGCCTTCGGCCCGAACAACAACATACTGAACTGATGGAACATGAGACATCCCCCGAACAGTTATAGGAAAACCAAAAAACTCATCCCCTAAACCGCAGAGATACTAGAGTAACTTCTCATCCGCAGCAACAGAATGACCGATGGCGGTGAGTCGATCAGAAACAGCCTTGAACTTCCGGCTGAAAACAGTCACAGAATCCGCCCCTTTTTTTCATAACCCGCAACTGGTCACGCAGATTCTGAATGCGTTTAACAGAGGCACAACTATATGCTTCTTCAAGAGTCGCCCAGATCTGTCTGGCGGTTGTACAACCGACGATCTGAGCAACCGCTTCAAGAGATAACGTGGCTGTAAGGAGGACCACAGATTTCTGATCAGCTGAATCCCACAGAGATCGCGCCAGATTGACAGTGTTTTTTCCATCAATAGTGGAGGAGGCTTCAGGGACAGCGCTGGTTCCGTCCACGTGCGAAATCAGGCCTTGATAAGTGAGTAGCGGCCATATCTGGGTTTTCCAGAGAAGATAATTGTCATCAGACAATTTTAGGGTGTGAAGAAAGGTGTTGTTCGAGAGGCTGGAGTCAGAATTAGATGAGGAGGCCATGGGAGAAAGGGGGAAAGAAAATGAAAAACAGGGGGAAAGAGAAGGAGGAAGTTGATCGGAGGGAGGGGAAAAGGAAACGAGGGGGAGGGGAGAGAGATAACCTAGCGTGATACCATGAATGAATAGATTGGGCAATTCATATCCTCCAATAGGAGGATAGACATCTATAAATAAACCACAAAGTTACAACAAAGTACACCAAGAATAAAATAAATACACGATACATCTAAACAAAGTTTAATTGTTAATAAAATTTTATCGTAAAGAAGTTAGAGTTCTTGAACTTTTCGGTTCCATTTGAGACTCTAAATAATCAAGTATTCTTGAGTCATTTGATGGTTTCTATTCCAGCATCAGGTTTGGAAGGGATATCAAAAAGGAGTTAAAAATTGCTTACGTGAAATATTTAAAACTCTTGGGGTGGTACTATGAGATGATAAAAGTGAAGACCAATGAGGAGGAATATACGGTGATATAACTCCCCTTTGATTGAAACTGATTCACTTGTATATATATGGGTTAGAATCTATGAACACAAATTAAGTATGTATGTGTGATACTGATTTTCTTTCTTCTAATCAGTATCATGTATTTACATACAAGAGTGTGTGTTGTGTTTGACAAATCAGGACTCAAAGAGTTTTTATCATCAAATCAATTCTAGGAATACGTATCATAATGATACTAATAAAGTCAACTAATATGATGTTTGATGGTGTTATACAAAAGATAAAGCATATACACAAAATATATTCGAGTGGACTTCATACCAACGAGATGTCAACTGCGCGTTACAGCAGTTCGCGGGTTGTATCAAAGTTACAGTGGGTTTTACAATTGTAGATGAAACATAGTGTTATAAATATAGAAGAAACATAGGTAAAGGATATTCACATACATAGGTTTAGGTATATATAAAATTACTATACACATTAATTGTAAATATCTTTTTGCTCGATTTTCAAAAAAACATTAGTTTGTATATAAACATTATTGAGACTTCATACCCTAAAATTACATTAGAACGATTCACCACATGCATTTGATAAAATTTAAAATTAGCCATGTAAGTGACAACGTTTATATCAGAATCCTTTAGGAATCTATAACCCTCAAACCAATAAACTATAACAAAATAATTCATTGCAATAAAAATAGGACAGATCTAGCGTAGAAATAAAAGGGCGTGCAAGTAAAAATGCTTGAACATCAACCTAAGATCGATTAGCGATTCACGGGTTGTACCAAAGTTACAGTGGGTTTTACAAATGTAGATGAAACATAATATTACAAATATAGTTGAAACATAAGTAAAAGATTTTCACATACATTGGTTTAGGTATATATAAAATTATTATTCACTTTAATTGTGAATATTTTTTCTCGATTTTAAATTTTTTTTAACCTCCACCATATTAGTTTGTATATAACCATTATTGAGACTTCATACCTTAAAATTACATTAAAACGATTCACCACATGCATTTGATAAAATTCAAAATTAGCCATGTAAGTGACAACGTTTATATCATACTCCTTTAGGAATCTATAACTCTTAAACCAATAAACTATAAGAAAATAATTCAATGCGATAAAAGTAGGGCAG
Organism: Deinandra increscens subsp. villosa; assembly: GCA_039602395.1. Taxonomy (NCBI): domain Eukaryota; kingdom Viridiplantae; phylum Streptophyta; class Magnoliopsida; order Asterales; family Asteraceae; genus Deinandra; species Deinandra increscens. The sequence goes on from JBCNJP010000006.1 coordinate 38,126,605, forward strand.
ATCTAGCGTAGAAATAAAAGGGTGTGAAATGTATGAGCATCGACTTGAGATCGATTAGGATTCTCAGAATCCCTTGTAACCACCTTCATTCATTCGGGTCTTTAGCTAAAAATGTTGTACAATTACTACTAATCACATAACTACCTTGTTAGAGGTGTTGAATGGTTTTTATGGTTGTATTTAGAGTTTCTACCAGTCGGAGTTGTGACTGGTTGTCGTGATGGTGGAGTGATTGAGTTAAATAACACGATGTCAAAACACTTAAATGACAATCTTAACCCTAAACACAAAAGCATAAAAAAAACACTCAATTTTTATTGCAATACATAACAAAGCACATATCAAGGTAGCCATGACCAATAATTAAATCTCTTTAATTATAATGTTTTTTATAGCGTTATAACAATGTTATACAACGTCGTTTTTGTGTGTGTTTAATTATTATTGGGTTGGAGGGACGGTGGTTGTTTATGCTGATGCGTGAGCTTTTATTTATTTCGACTACCTATGTTTGTGTACAAAGTTAGCAGTACATATGTGCTAAATTTGCTACGCTCGTTAATTAGCATACATATGTGCGGCGGGATAATGCGAAAAAATAGTTAATTTGCTATAACGCTATATAAAGAAGACGAAAAAAACTTACTGTTCCGAGCAATACATTTGCATTGCTATGATGTGATGTAAATAAAACAAAAACAAAAATTTGAGTAATGACGTTTAAATTATAAAACAAATGTTTAAAGTATTGAGCCTGCTACATAAAATTTAAGTTACACGACTGTACCCTAAACCACCAACTTATGTTCTAAATTCACTGCGCTTGTAAAAGAACACAAAAAGAAAGCAGGCACGGCGTGGTAACACCAAATACATGTATTACTATAACAATACATAAAGAAAATCAAGATACGAAAGTTAAATATGAAAACTTAGGAAGTAACCCCCAAACAGTTCCTGAAAAGTAAAAAAAACAGCATATCTTCGGTGCGCATTACGACCGTATTATTGTAGGTACACAATTTTTTTTTTGATAAATGTATTCCGACATGTAACTAAATATGTATCGCAGCATCAAGAATGTAACATCATTTATTTTTATGCTGAAAATTCTTTTTAATGTGAAAGAAATTAGTAACAACCTAGTTAAAAACTTAAGAAAAAAAGAAAAAAAAAATTCGAAGCAAAGACTCGAACCCGGGTACACTCGAAGCATGCATTGCAAAAGACCTAAACCACGACGCTAGATGAGGTTCCCGTTATTGATTTCATTAATAATATATCTAGTATCAAAATAAATTGAGAAAATAAGATTAAAATATAAATAATAAGAAGAGAGAATTGTGTCTAAGAAGACTGGAGATTCAAACCTGAATAAACACGATGTGGTGTTGGAACTAAAATTTGTGTGACTGACGCCATCAAATCTGTTTACTGAAGCATTCGACTGAAGAATCCATCGTGAATTGATTCAGAGACTGGGTTGTGATGCTCGAGGCTTGCAGATTGGACCGAAGACCGTTTTCTAGAAAAGTCAACCGTTCGGGTCAACGGTCAACGTAAAAATCAATGGAAGATTGGTTCGAGCGAGTCAAGCTTCAGATTAATTAAATCAACTTTGATTTAATTAATATTTATTTTATTCGAGTTTAATTGTATTTTGTTCAATTTATTATGTTTTTCACTTGTTAGTCACCCTCACTATATATATAGTGAGGGTGCCCCATTCACAAAAAAAAAAGAAATGCTCCCATGTTGAATGATGCATTCTCTAGAGTGATGTGAGATTCCATTCTAAAGAGAGAGAGAGAGTCATGGATTTCTAGAGAGAGATTGTGTATTTGTCATGATTTCTTGTTCTTGTAATCATTCAGTTCAATGAAATCATTCGACTAGTTCAACATTTTTCTTGTGTTTGATTATCCTAGATTCATCTCTATCATCATCGTCTCTCGGGGGTTTTCGAATCTGACCCTCGTTCTTGCTCACGATCAAGATTCTTGACGTGAAATCGGTCCTTACAAATGGTATCAAAGCAAGGTAACCGATCAGATTTCTTCTCATGATGAATCTGATCACTCGAATCTTGATTTTGAGCTTAAATAAGGTGAAGATTTGAAAACTCATTTTGGAGACTTTTTCTTCTATTTTTCTTCTTTTTTAATGATACTAGATGGATTCTGATGATATTGATCCTTGATTCGTGTAATGGAATTCATCTTGATGCATTTTTACCTTCAACATGTTCAAATCTGGTGAGAAATTGAAGATCAGGAGCTATTTTTCGTAACTTTTGGGGTTTTCCAGTTTTTGGGGGGTTTTTGAAGATCTTTGAGCTTGATTCTTGGTTTTTTGGGCTTTTCTTCATGGATTTGGATGAAGTAAGGTATGATTCTCAGTGAAAACGTGTTCCGGATCCATTGGAAGCATCCATTTTGTCTGAATCTCAACCATTTGGGCATATCTGGAAAAACACACACTAGTGCGTGTTTCTTGGTGTTCTTCATATTGTTGAGTGATTTCCAGATTTGGAGCTGTTTTGATCGAAGTTGCTAATGTTTATGGATCGTTTGTTGCAAAAACTATCACATGAATGGTTTATCTTCTCAAATTCGTCATGAATCTGTAATTCATACTCATTCTAGAACATCGAATCTGCATCAAGATGTTCATCAGGTCTGTGTTCTTTGTGTTCATCATTTTCCAGATTTCTCTAAGTGTATTTGAAGATTTGAAGGTGCTCTTAGCGAACTTGTTTAAGGCTTAGCGAACTTCTTCTCTCGTTAGCGAACTTCCACTGATTCTTAGCGAACTTGCCCAGTTTTAGCGGACTTGAACGTTGCTTTAGCGAACTTGAGCCCTTAGCGGACTTCATGTTCGTCTTAGCGAACTTCTGGTGGCTTTAGCGGACTTCTTAGGTTAGCGAACTTGTCAACTGGGTTTTCGTTCAAGACTGATTCAGAGATTTTTGTTCGTCTAGGATGATAGAGGATGAGCTCACGAGTTCATGGGTACGAAAATAATCGAAAACGTATAATACACTTTCCAGTAACACCTTCGTTATTTTTCGGTGATACTTCCAATCGAATTAGGGTTACGCATGTTTTAGAGGACGAAGATGACGTGGCGTATGCTGGTTGGTCCAGAGAGAATTTTCTCTTTCTTTCTTGTTGGTCAACAGTTGCTGTTGTCGTTTTTCTATTGGCTCCAAGAAAAGTGGTCGGTCCAGGTCATGAGAAAGTGTCATTGTCTCATTTTGGTTTTCAACCAGCTATTGGTCCAAGAGAACGCGTGGGTCCTAGGCTCTAGAGAAAGCCGTTGAAGGCTGATACGCTGGTAGTTTGTGATTGGCTAACATCCCCCTCACGCGGATCATTCTTTTGAGCCGCTGGATCTTCTTAATTTCGACCGTTAGATTATGCTGAGTGTAGATTTCTGATTGGTGCACAGCTAAGGCACACGGATCATGATCCAAATCGTGGATCAACTTCATTTTTAGCCATTGATAGCCTTTTCATGGCTTAATCTGATTCGTTGGTCACATTTGACAAGGATTATGGCTTTTTCTTGGAGGTTAATTTATACCAATTAATATTTTCAGCATTATTTCGTTAAACACGAGAGTTTTTCTTGTCAGTTTTTAACAAGATTAACAAGATAACGCCGCAACTAAATTGTGAAAAATTTTATTGGTCAAGGGATTTATCCTGATTTATTTATTGGGGTTCTTGTTTATTGACGTCAAGCGCATGTTAGCTATCAACCACTGGCGGGTTAGCTTTACTTTCCAGTTATTATGCAGCTTTTTCCATTATGTCTCACGGTTTTATTTTTAGCCGATGCAGCGCGGATGTCATTCAACCGGATTAATTGGAATCTCAGTTAAATTATTATAATTTATCCGGTTAAATCTCTCGAACAGCCGTTCCTTGATGAAAATTGATGGATTTTTTTAGATTGCACCGCTTTTCTCAGAGATCTTCACAGAATATTTTTCTGAGCTCATTTTCTTTGCTAAAAATTACGAAGACTCCGGTTATGATCATTTTACGCTCGGGATTTCAGATTTTCTCAGATTTGACACTTGTCTTTATTTTCGCATCCAACCTCAGTCACGCGGATCATTCACAACTGTCAGTATCTGACTTCCGGTTTTTTGTAAGATTGTTCGATTTCAAGATTATTTATCTAGTTTCTCTAGGCAACCGAGCGAGACGATTCGACTCTCCACATCTGATTTTTACGCTTCCAACTAGAAGTTTTTGGAGAGATTTAGAGAAATAAGGGAAATTAGTATGGATTTGGATATCGGGTCGATTATTCGGAGTTGGAGCATTTTCAGTGTTTGACTAGTTTATCTGATTTGATTTGTCGCGGTTTGGACTCTGAGTTTATGCATTTTCTTAGTATTGTACCCGACCGTGTGAACCGAGTGAACAACAACACTTGGCTCTCAACTAGAGCAACAAGAACAGAAGAAGCTTATTCAGAGGGGGAATCTCTACAACAGATTGTCTCCGGTTTATCAGTTTCTCATTGAAGATGTACGGCAGAGCGATCCTTCAGCAATTGAACATATTTGAAAGCATCAGTCAAGGGGGAATATGTTGGAAATAAAATTTGTGTGACCGACGCCATCAAATCTCTTTACCGAAGCATTCGACTGAAGAATCCATCGTGAATTGATTCAGAGAGTGGGTTATGATGCTCGAGGCTTGTAGATTGGACCGAAGATCGTTTTCTGGAAAAGTCAAGCATTCGGGTCAACGGTCAACGTAAAAGTCAACGGAAGATTGGTTCGATCGAGTCAAGCTTCAGATTAATTAAATCAACTTTAATTTAATTGATATTTCTTTTATTTGAGTTTAACTGTATTTTGTTCAATTTATTATGTTTTTCACTTGTTAGTCATCCTCACTATATATATAGAGTGATATGAGATTCCATTCTAGAGAGAGAGAGAGAGAGTCATGGATTTCTAGAGAGAGATAGTGTGTTTGTCATGATTTCTTGTTCTTGTAATCATTCAGTTCAATGAAATCATTCGATCAGTTCAACATCTTTCTTGTATTTTGATTTCCTTGATTCATCATCATCGTATCTGGGTTTTCAAATCCGACCCTCGTTCTTGCTTACGATCGGGATTCTTGATCTGAAAATTGATCCTTACATGTGGTAGCTAGGATTTATATTATGTATCCCCTGAACAATATATATTATATGAAAAAAATATCAGGTGATACTCACCACAACTTGTCTCATGTATTAATATATATATATATATATATATATATATTATTGTTATTATTAATATAGAATAGAATATTTATCTAGTTAAAAAAAACAGAGGGAGGAAAGAATATATAGTATAGGACTTTGAGGCTAAGTTCATGTGGAATTGAGTTTGTAAGTTAATGTGGGAGTTTAATAAAAAAAACAAGTAAATGGATTCGAACCTGTGACTATCATTAAGAAAGTTAAGGGGTTAAGCTGGCTGATCTAAAATACTTTGGGTAACTATTCTCAGCTTTAATATATTTAACTTCAAAGTTTTTTTTCCTTCTAGAAGAAAGTTGTCTAATATGTTAATATAAAAATATGTGAAGTTAAAATTAATGGTTAAATTATAATGTGATATAAATACTATCATGTGGTATACCAAAAGATATTCATTCTTCTTATTTTTTTCTCTAAATAAGAATATTACTATCACATACATAACTATATGAGTTACATAATTTGTATCTATTTTGTGAACAAAAAGTGAAAGAATAATTACAAATTTACAACAAGCTAGAGGATATGTTGTCCTCATCTATGCTTTCTAGCGACTTGTCTAACAAAATATCAGTTAAAATAGTATTCAGATTCAACGATGGCCAATATCTTTTCAACAAGCAGGGATGAACATCCCTTTTCAATTTCTTAATCAATATATTTGGCCATATAAAAATCGAATCGAAGAAAACATAATAAATTACTTACAGAAAACTTAAATCTAAACGTAGCCTTGTGGTTTGGGCAAATTTGTCACAATGCCGCAAAGTTGTGTGGTTTCCGGCAGACTGTACTCGTCTCGTAACGATCGCTCTGGTGAGAGTACGCTAACGTACAACTGCTGTCCCAAATAGAACCGCTCCCACATCTCCGATCTCAAGCTCCACATTCCGGCATTATCTAGGGTAAGCATGACTGCCGCCCAACACCCTGGGAACACTGCCACATTGTGGCGGCTCAACGCGTCTTCTAGGTTGTAGTTCTTCCTCTTCTCTGGGCTCCACCTCCCTGGCTCTACCGCCACAGCAAAAAATGAGTATCCATCCAAATGGTATGTTTGAATGGTGTTCTCACGGTTCTCAAATATAATCTCTACAAAGTTTCGGTATGTCGCGTTTAGTACATTTGGTGCGATCTTGACATTCTTTTCGATGTCAGGGGGTGGTTCGTCCGGGATGGTGTCGTATTTGAACTCCTTATCAGCCACACCAAAGTACTCCGAGAGTTTAAGTGGGGTTTTAGGGTCGATGTGAGAGACACCGTTGAAAGCAAACCTTAGCTTACCATCGATATAATTCCGACTGTTGACGAGCTTGATGGTGCGAGTGATGTTGATCTGGCCATAGTGGTACGACCCTTGGGGGTTGGGGCGGGCGGCACTTGCGGTCAAATTCCATCTATATGATCTGAACTGATTTATTGACCATGCAATTCCCGCAGTGTTCCCAGGTGGGCTAGGTGGAAGCTCAGGTGATGCAGGGGAGTTGCTTCCTTTATATCGGATGGTGGCAACGGCGGTATATGGCTGCTTGGTAAATCGGCTTGACACCACCAGGTAATAATCCTTAGGTGGTTGATCGGCCGTTACGAGAACTGACATGCATTGACCGGTGTGAAGGTCCATTGACATGTAGTCATTTTGCATGACGTGAGACCCTTCCAGCTCCACCAACTTCATGTCATGGCCCTGAAACCTAAAATTCACAGAGGTTCTCATGCCCGCGTTACAAAACCTGAACCTGTATGTCTTCCCAGCCTCAAAGGTCCATGAGGGTTCAGCCGCGCTACCAACCTGTGCCGACTTACCATTGATGTGAAGCCCGTCAGGGCGGCCAATGGACTTCCCCCCATCAAGAAGGCTTTTCATTGACTTGTGGCCCTTATTAAACCAGTCGCCAACAACAACCGCAAACTCATCAGCTGGGTTATCAAAAGGGACCGGGATCAATGGCCGACTATGTATCTGGATGATACCAATCCCGCCCGCCGCTCTATGTAAAGCGGTGGTGGGGAAATAATAATAACTACCAATTTGATCTTTGACCTGAAACTTATATGTAAAATTTGTTCCAGGCTGGATAGGACACATAGTCCCCGGTGTCCCATCCACCCATGAATTCTTACGTTGTTGGACACCATTCCACGTGAGAAGGAATGGTTCATCAAGTTGGTTAAACACATTGACGACAATATTGTTGTTACTTGTGCAATTAATCACTGGGCCGGGGAATTTGTCGTTGATCAAAATAACCTGTTGAGGGATACCCAAGGGTGACATCGTGCCATATGTGACCTTCCATTCGAAAAAGTGATAAGGATCTTCCGCCTTCACTAATGTCGTTATCAACAACAGGGTGAAAAAACCGAATGTTCGGGTTTCCATGTTACAATCCCGGGACACCCGGATTGAGTAGATGGATGGATAGATCTATATAATAAGAAAATACAAAGTCAGGTTCGTTACCAGGAAGAAGAGCAAAGATTTACTTCTTCCAGGTGCTACCAGGGATTGTCATTTGGGTTTGATGGTTGGCTTCATTTTTATACTTGTTTGTTTTTGTTGTTTGTCTCTTCACCACAAATTCTCTCTGTTATTACCTTAATTTGCTCCTTCTACGAATCCCTTATGGTGGAAGTTAAATACATGTTTCTAATTTTAGGAAAATCACATTGTTTTTTTCATTTTTAAATTCTAACTCGAAGTATATAATAACACTACTATGCTCCCGGACTAATGTGACCCGCTGACAGATCATTCGTAATTAGCTTGATAAAAACTTGGTCGAATTTTGATTTCCCTCGAGCTACTTGGCTTATATTAAAAATCAATCTGACATTATGAAAAATTTTAGACCAGGTCAAGTAAACAATTTATATTAAACAGTAGCACTTATAAGCTACATTAATGCAAGAATCTACCCTATAAGCTCAATAAAATAAAGTAAATGAGCAAACTCAAAGTATAAGGCTCCCATATGAACGGGTCTTAGTGATGTCAAGCCACTTGAGGTTTATGTACTCATTATTACCCTTCACTTTTTTTTTAAAAAAAAATGTGCTTTCACAACTCGAACCTATAATACTCAAGTCCACAGGTAACCTCAATAACATAATATGTGTAAAAACCCTTATGGTTATAGAATAGATTTCGAATTTGTTCCAACTCTAAAACCACATGGTCTACTCATCAGTCACCATTTATTAATTTGTGTCACTTCAACCCTTATATCACCACCCATCTTTCATTCCATCATTTTAACATGAAAATATCCATATAATTAGTACATTTTTCATGCTCAGTTATGACTAGGGGATCAAAATCAAACTCACTAATCGAATTATTTAAATTTCAAACTTTTAAAGCAAAATTCGAAGTCGAATGAAGTTCGAATAAAATCATTCGAATTCAAATCAAATAATCTAAGTCAAATTCGATTTATTTGAACAAATTCGAATAAGATGAATCTAAAATTAGTACATATATATACATATATAAGTTTTTCAATAATTCAATGCATCTTTTATAACAACCCTGAAATAGTCCAAAACTAACTTCAGTACAGCTTTAATAACGATTTCAATTGTTTGTCGATGGAATGCTAATGAAGCAAGAGTTGAAATGTCAAATATCAATTAAATAAATTAATAAAGGGTGTAGCCATTTGTTTAGTGTGAAAGCCTGCTATGGTGAATATGCTACATAGATCATGGTGGGCCATTTGTTTGAGTTATGTTAAATCTTTGCTGAAGCCCAATATTAAAATATCTTATAAATATAATAAATATTATATAAAAAATAAATATTTAATTATTATCAAAATTATTCGAATCGAATTGAATTTGGAACACTAAATTCAATTTTGATTCGACTTCGACTTAGTTAGTCAAATCAAATAAGGATTTGTTGATACATAATTTGTGCGTCGTGTGAAGTATCGAGACAAGACGATGTGAAGATCAAGACAAAGAGAAGACTGCCATTCGAACCTCATCTGAACTACCACTTTGGATCAGGGCGAACTGGCAGTTCGCCGACGGTTCGGCTAGTCGACTATAAATAGAATTTGTTTCTTTGTAATTCAAAACTGAGCGAGATAGATCTGAGTCTTAAGTGTGTGTTTTTTGTGGAGTTCGTATGTGATTGTTTCTCTGTGTTTACTGGTTGTAGTTGTTCATTTTGATCAATAAAAGAATCGGTTTAATTACATTTCTCATCTGAAATAGCTAGATCGAGTAGACGATTCGATGCGTACGAACTTTCAAGTGGTATTAGAGCTTTCTGGTTCATTCTACTGATCTGTGGTTGCTATTTTTAGAGTTTTTCAAACTAAAAGTTTGGGTTTTCGAAAAATTCTAGTGTTTTTGCGAATTTTCAAGAGTTTCATTTGAGTATTTTGCGAAAAATGTGTTCCTAAATCATTCCTCATCACTTTTTCTGGTCAACTGCTGCAAATCTCGTTCTAAATTGTCCAAATTCGAAACATTTTGAGTGAAAATGGTAAGGTTCAGCTGAAGAACTTTCTATTCGGAATAACCGTCGTCCGAACTCTAGGTTTGGCTCGAGTTCGTCTATCCGAAGTTTGTGTTCGGTTAAGGTTCGGAACAGATTCGGCTTATCTTTTTTGGGCAAGAGTTCGGCTACTATTTTCGGTTCGGACTGAGTTCGACTAGATTTCCAGTTCGGCTAAGAGATTTTCTGTTTGGATCAAGTTCGGCTCAGATTGGATTTTTGAGTTGTTTTCCGAAAACTGACGTAACTTTAGAACCATTAAGAGTTACGAAACCCAATACCAGCCAAAACGACCGTCTCGAAGAGATCTATACTTTTACTCGCCTATCGGCCAGTACCCTCCGTTTTGGTACCCAAAATCCACTTTTAAGACCTTTGTTTTTTAGCTTGAATTTTTTGAAGCATCATATTTCGGAAAAGATGACGGATTTCCAAGCTTTTGCCGCTATGCAAAGTGCAATGCAAACAATGCTAAACTTTGATAATGAAATCGGAACAAGCCGGAAAGTTCCCAAGTTGTTGAAGTTGGAGGATTGTGACACCAGAGAATTTCAAGGTTAACTTCCGTTAGACAAACCCGTTAGTTACGTTATAAGTGTTAACTTAGTAACTAATGCTTAACTAGGCCGAATACGTCCACGACCTTTGGTTGATCACCGAACCCGCCCATATGTGTTATGTGCTCATCATTGATTGTCCTTATGTGCAATATGATTTAAATACATGACTTATCATTGTGAATAGCATGATTAATTGTAAATACTTGATTATGTGAAAATTGCCCAAATTTGGTAGTCAGCGAAACTACCGAGCGAAATTACAGATTCGCCCGGTAGAAGGCTAGACTGATCAATGTACCCGAGACCGGAGCTAGTTTCGCCTGGCCAGCGAAACTGCCAGCGAAACTAGCCCCTGATATAAATAAACATTATAAACCCTAGTAGCCTCATTTGCTCAAACCACACAACAACACACACACACTCTCCTGGTCAGCTGAGAAGATCACCTAAGGACCAAGACCCCAGCCTCGAGACCATCATCTCACCTCATTCATCGATCCTAGAATCATCCGTGAGTCCCAAAAACTATGTTTTATGCTTTTCTATATGTTTTCTTCTTAAAGCATGCTCAAATCTTTATGTAACTACTTGATCTGCTAGTATATTGATTAGGAATGCTAGATCTGTACTAAAGTTGATAACTTTACGTGTGAAATCCATCCATGTTAGACATTTGTGCAAAATAGGTCATTTTAGGGTTTTGAACCTATTTTAGAGATTTAATGATCAAAATGCATGTTAAACATGATAAAGCTGCTTGATTTATGTTGGTAAATGCCTATGGATGCTAGATAATGAATTGCATGTATGATCAGAAGCTGTTAGGTTGATTTTTAGGCAAATCCGTATGTTTTTCGCGACCAGCGAAACTGTGTGTTCTCTGGGCGAAACTAAGTAGCGAAATTATATCTCCTTCCAGCGACACTGACCAGCGAAACTATAGTGTCGCCGGGTAACCTGACCAGACCAGCTCGAGCGAAACTATCGAGCGAAATACCTGAACGAAAGTTCAAACCAGTTTCCCTGCGAAACTAGGCTAGCGAAACTGCGTCAGCAGTTTCGGGCGAAACTAGCCTAGCGAAACTGTGTTACCGGGCATTGCCTAGCGAAAGTGCTACCCGTGCACCTAGCGAAACTGCCTAGCGAAACTATGCTAGCGAAACTAAGACTTGACCTAAAAACCAAACTTGTGAAATTTGCTTAAGTGTTATGCCATGACTTACATGATTATGCCATGATGAAACATGTTTAATATCTGATTTATATGAACCCTTGATCAACCATTGGTGTCGTGTGTCGGTATGTCGAGTCATAGTTGCAACGTGCTATGTTATGGGCCATAGATACGTTAAGTAAAGATTAGACACGAAACTAATACTTAAGACCTAAACGTGTTCTAGGTCTTCGTTAAACAACAATATTTGGATCACTTGACGTGTAGCAGTGCAACCAAAGGTGAGTGTCACTAACCCGCTTACCGTGAGTCCGTTTGGGCCACACCGAATAACTTAACGAAAACAATGCTGATAAACTCTAGAGTGCTAGGCACCTACTGATGAACATGAGAACACGGGATGCTTGGCACCCACTTGATGAACTGAAGTGTTTTATGGGAAACACTTGTGAACTCTGAACAAACTATTTTTGAAACAAAACTGAAAACGTTTTAATATGGCTAGTGTAGGTTAAAGTCTAAACCATATGATATCACATGTTTTCTAAGGATGCCTTATAACTTAAAAGTCCTCAACTTAATTGTGCCATTAATTTGTGAAAGCGAGGGGATGTTGGGTAGATCTACTGGAGTTTGACAAACTCCGCCCCGTGGCACGGGAAGTGCACGGAGGAACAATATCAGCCTATTTGACCGTGATCCCGAGAGGACACGGGGGAGGCAGAAACCGCGATGACTAGGTCCGCACCGTACGGGATGGCTCGGCCCCCACAAATAAGTCAGCTTTGGTACAAACTTCCTTAGAGCATGGAACAACGGATTAGCTACCCGCGATATCGGTTGAGTCCTTTAACTTTACGGAACTAGTACATACCCGATGACGTGGTCACGGACAAACCATTTATAAACTGAGAATTAAATACGAGCATTGCTTTTCACAAATGAATATTTTGTAAGTACATTTTGATACGAATTATGATTATGAGACCGGGCCAATGCATGACAAGCCCACTGTGAACTCACCAACCGTTAGGTTGACACTTGCGTGGTTTAAACTTTTGCAGATCGCTAAGGAGTATCCGCTGGAGGTTGGCATGGCATTTGAAGACCTTTGTTTTTTGATAATTAAACTAAACTTGGGAATTTTAAAACAATGAAATTGTAAGGCGCGTGGTTAGTGCCAGGATAACTATTTCCGCTGCGTATGTAATTTAAGATTTTGATTTCTATCTTGTGTTTGAACTAACCCTGATTCGTTTAGTATTTGTAACTATGGTTGTGGATCCTGGTCTAGTCGCGCCCCTTAACGGTATAAACACCGTTAGTGGTATTTTGGGGGTGCGGCAGATTGGTATCAGAGCCATGAGTTGCAGAGAACTGGAATCATTTTTGAAAACGATTTGGAAACTGCAACTTGAAAACCCTGGTTACAAAACGAATAAACAAATTCCCAAAGACAAAATTTTTACGTGCCAACCTGGGATACTCGCTCTGCTGTGTAAGTAAAAGCTTAGTGCGTACAGATATATGTATATATATATATATATAAGTATATATATAGACCGTGTCTAAGTAGTCTAACGGAAAGACCTTAGGAAATTTTCACACGAATACGAAATGCGACCGCAAATACGCACACTACTCTGGGGAAAGCGACAACGAAACGATGCTACACGCTACGTCCTGATTTCTACTACGACGACTACGCCGACGGTGACTTTATGGGAAGCCGACCTTCGACGATAGCATTTACGACGTTCTTCGACGACGCCTCAATTTGCACGAAATTTTTTTCTGGACTAATAGTAGGATAACGGGAACTGGCTAATATACATATTATGGGATATGTATAAAAATATAACTGTGACTGAACACTGGCTACTTTAACTGTTCAGCAAGATGTCTGGAAGAGGAAACGGAAGAGGCGGTATAAACATGACGCCTGCACAGCTGCAAGCAATGATTACTGAACATGTGCAAGCCGCGGTGGCAGCCGTCCAAGCTGCATATGCCGCACAGGGTAACTATTATGCCGGTTAAGGCACAAAGCAATTATATCATGACCTGTTTAATTTTAAAGTCCGAACTATTTATGCATCAGGAAACCAACACCACTGCACGTACAAGTCTTTCATGGACTGCAAGCCGATGACGTTTTCCGGCGAAGAAGGAGCTGTAGGACTCCTCCGATGGATTGAGAAGTCCGAGAAGGTCTTCTCCATGTGTAATTGCCCAGCTGAAAGCAAGGTTAAGTTTGCTACTGGTACTTTCGAAGGAGCTGCACTCTCCTGGTGGAACTCCGAGATTCAGATGATTGGGCTAGACGCGGCCAACAACATGCAGTGGGCAGCATTTAAGGATCTGATTATGGAGGAATACTGTCCCCGCGACCAAGTGAAGAAGCTTGAAGGCGAATTCCTGAATTTGAAGATGTCTGGGTCTGAAGTTGAACAGTACACTGCACGATATCACGAGTATGAGGTCTTGTGCCCCTCAATGGTCGATGCTGAGTTCAAACGTATTGAGCGTTATCTGGAAGGCCTCGCGCCTCAAATCAAGGGATTGGTGACTGCCAGCAACCCCGCAAACGTGCAGCAAGCCATTCGTTTGGCTCACAAACTTACTGATCAAGAGGTCGAGAAAGGTACTCTACCTGCGAAAGCCACCGAGAAGACTGCCTTGAGTGGCAAGAGAAAGGCTGATGATGAAGCTCCCGAAAACTCGATGAATGTTCAGAGTGTTGGAAACAGCACTGGGAGGTCCTATAACTCCCAAGGTCAAAGCAAGAGGTCTGGGAATAACAGTGGTAACTACCGCCAGGGCGGAAATGGTCAGAGCAACTACAGGGGTAACCTGCCCTTGTGCAACAGGTGTGGAAAGCATCATGCTGGTAATTGTAGGAAGAATATGAGCTGCGAAAGGTGTGGTAAAGGGGGCCACGAAGCGAAGGACTGTTGGGCAACTTTACCCGAGCAACAAAACCGCCCCAGAAGGAACAGCAACAACCAAGGGAACAACTATGGGAACAATCGGGGCAATGGAAACAATGGTCAGAACCGCAACAATGAAGCTCCCAGGGGAAACGGTAACGGGAATTGTTATGAATGTGGTGCTCCAGGCCACATTAAAAGAGACTGCCCTCAGCTAAGAAGACAAGGTAATGGCAATCAGGGAAATAACGGTGGGAATGGAAACGGCGGAGGTAATGGTAATGGGAATGGCAACGGTAATGGTGGAAATGGTAGAGGTCGAGCTTTCGTCATGGGCCAGGGTGAAGCTCGCAATGACGCCAACGTGATCAATGGTAAATTTATTTTGAACGGTTTCTTTGCTACTGTTTTATTTGATTCTGGTGCTGAGAAAAGTTTTATTTCCACTAAATTTGCTAGACTAATTAACGCTAAACCGATCGACTTAGATGCTAAATATGTGGTAGAACTAGCAAATGGTAAACTTCATGATACGACCCAGATAGTTAAGGATTGTAAGCTAGAACTAGCGGGCCATACCCTAGGAATCGACCTTATGCCTTTCCCAATTGGTAGTTTCGACGTTATAGTAGGAATGGATTGGTTATCCGAGAATCGGGCTGAAATCTTATGTAAAGAAAAAGTGGTTCGTATCCCACTCGAAGACGGTAAAGTATTAGCGGTTCAAGGTGAGAAAGGTGGAACAGTCACCGGCATTATTTCATTCCTTAAAGCTCAGAAATGCCTCCGTAAGGGTCACTTCGCGATTCTTGCGAACGTCACTGACACGACACATCCCGAGCGCAAAATTGATGATTACCCGATAGTTCGTGACTTCCGAGATGTATTTCCTGAAGATCTGCCTGGCTTGCCTCCATTTCGACAAGTTGAGTTTGGGATCGATTTAGCTCCAGGTGCCGCTCCGATCGCACGCGCACCTTACCGATTGGCTGTAAGTGAACTCAACGAACTCTCCTCACAACTGCAAGAGCTACTCGACAAGGGGTTTATTCGTCCAAGTTCGTCTCCATGGGGAGCTCCGGTACTGTTTGTTAAGAAGAAGGATGGAACGTTCCGCATGTGCATTGACTACCGAGAGCTTAACAAAGTTACGATCAAGAATCGGTATCCACTTCCTCGAATCGACGATCTCTTCGATCAACTGCAAGGTTCAAGCTACTTTTCAAAGATTGATCTACGGTCTGGATATCACCAACTTCGTGTTCGTGAAGAGGATGTTCCTAAGACTGCTTTTAGAACTCGGTATGGACACTACGAGTTCCTGGTTATGCCGTTTGGGCTAACCAATGCACCTGCCGTATTTATGGATCTGATGAATCGAGTGTGCAAGCCGTACCTCGATAAGTTTGTGATAGTCTTCATCGACGATATTTTGATCTACTCCAAGTCAAAGGAAGAACACGAGGAGCATCTGCGTCTTATTTTGGAATTGCTTCGCAAGGAACAGCTCTACGCCAAGTTTTCAAAATGCGACTTTTGGATCCGCGAAGTCCAGTTTCTTGGACACATTGTTAATGAGGAAGGAATTCATGTCGATCCAGCCAAAGTGGAAGCAATAAAGAACTGGTCTACCCCAAGAGCGCCAACAGAAATCCGACAATTTTTAGGACTTGCCGGATATTATCGAAGGTTTATTAAGGGTTTCTCTCAATTGGCTCAACCCTTAACAGCCTTAACGCACAAAGGAGTGCAATACAGATGGGGTGAAAAAGAAGAGCGCGCGTTCCAAACGCTTAAAGATATGTTATGTTCGGCTCCAATTCTTGCGTTACCCGATGGAATAGACGACTTTGTGGTTTACTGCGATGCATCGATTCAAGGACTCGGTTGCGTGTTGATGCAACGAGACAAGGTAATTGCCTACGGGTCCAGGCAACTAAAGGATACAGAAAAGAATTATACAACGCATGATTTGGAAATGGGAGCCGTTGTTCATGCACTCAAGATTTGGAGACATTACCTATATGGAACAAAGTGCACGATATTCACCGATCATAAAAGTCTACAGCACATCTTTGATCAGAAAGACCTCAACATGCGACAACGACGGTGGGTCGAGTTACTAAATGATTATGATTTGGCCATTAAGTATCATCCTGGAAAAGCCAACGTTGTGGCTGATGCCCTAAGCAGAAAAGAGTACGAAAAGCCTCGTCGGGTACGAGCGCTTCAACTTACAATACATTCAGGATTACCGGATCGGATCCGTGATTGCCAACGAGAAGCTTTGAAAGCAGAAAACTTCACAGCTGAAGCACTACGTGGTGTAGATGGCCATTCTGAAGTTAAGTCCGATGGACTCACGTATTATAATGACAGAATCTGGGTTCCTTTGTTTGGAAATCTCCGTGAGCTCGTAATGGACGAAGCTCACAAGTCAAGATACTCGGTGCACCCTGGATCGGATAAAATGTATCAGGACTTGAAGAATCTTTATTGGTGGCCGAATATGAAAGCCGACATTGCTCGATATGTGGCTAAATGCTTAACATGCTCAAGGGTCAAGATCGAATATCAAAAGCCTTCCGGTTTACTGCAACAACCAAAGATCCCAGAATGGAAATGGGAGGATATCTCAATGGATTTTGTAACAGGACTACCTCATCGATCAAATCAACCGGATGCGATTTGGGTTATCATCGATCGATTAACCAAATCTGCACATTTCATTCCGATGAAGGAAAATGATAATATGGATAAATTGACAAAGCTGTACATCGACAAAATTGTGAAGCTTCACGGTGTGCCTAAGACTATCATTTCTGATCGAGATCCTCGATTCACTTCCCGGTTATGGCAATCAATGCAGGAAGCATTGGGAACCCGACTAGACATGAGTACAGCTTATCACCCGCAGACTGACGGTCAGACGGAACGAACGATTCAAACCTTAGAAGATATGCTCCGAGCTTGCGTTCTTGACTTTGGAAAGGATTGGGAGACTCACCTTCCACTGGTGGAGTTCTCTTACAACAATAGTTATCATTCAAGTATAGGTGCTGCACCTTTTGAAGCACTGTATGGCAGAAAATGTAGATCGCCCGTGTGTTGGGCTGAAACGGGTGAGAAAGGACTTACTGGACCGGAAGTTATCCATGATATGACCGAACGGATTATTCAAATTAGGCAACGGTTAGCTGCAGCACGTGATCGACAAAAGAGTTATGCCGACAAACGCCGAAAACCTCTAAAGTTTGAGGTGGGTGACAAAGTATTGTTGAAGGTATCTCCTTGGAAGGGAGTGATACGCTTTGGGAAGCGTGGAAAGTTAAATCCTCGCTACATCGGTCCGTTTGAAATTATTGGGGAAGTAGGCCCGGTGGCCTATCGATTGCAACTCCCTGCTGAACTCGATGGAGTTCACAACGTGTTTCACGTTTCCAATCTGAAGAAATGTCTGGCTGAAGACATCGAAATAATTCCCTTGGAGGAATTGGAAATCGACGAACATCTGAGATTTATTGAGCAACCAGTAGAAATCATGGGACGCGAGGAGAAGGCCCTCAAACGTAGCAAGATTCCGATCGTCAAGGTGCGATGGAACTCAAGACGTGGACCTGAATATACTTGGGAGCGTGAGGATCAGATGAAGAAAAAGTATCCTCACTTGTTCGAGCAAACATCCACGGAAACTCATGGTATGATTTAATTTTGGGGACCAAAATTCCTTAACGGGAGGAGGATGTGACAACCCTAAAACTTTTTGCTTTCTTTCCCCAGCGACGATAGCAACGACGACAGCTGATGCTGCGAACGCTACGACACAAGAATAATTTTCGGGACGAAAATTCCAATTTCAGGGAAATGATGTGACACCCGAGAATTTCAAGGTTAACTTCCGTTAGACAAACCCGTTAGTTACGTTATAAGTGTTAACTTAGTAACTAATGCTTAACTAGGCCGAATACGTCCACGACCTTTGGTTGATCACCGAACCCGCCCATATGTGTTATGTGCTCATCATTGATTGTCCTTATGTGCAATATGATTTAAATACATGACTTATCATTGTGAATAGCATGATTAATTGTAAATACTTGATTATGTGAAAATTGCCCAAATTTGGTAGTCAGCGAAACTACCGAGCGAAATTACAGATTCGCCCGGTAGAAGGCTAGACTGATCAATGTACCCGAGACCGGAGCTAGTTTCGCCTGGCCAGCGAAACTGCCAGCGAAACTAGCCCCTGATATAAATAAACATTATAAACCCTAGTAGCCTCATTTGCTCAAACCACACAACAACACACACACACTCTCCTGGTCAGCTGAGAAGATCACCTAAGGACCAAGACCCCAGCCTCGAGACCATCATCTCACCTCATTCATCGATCCTAGAATCATCCGTGAGTCCCAAAAACTATGTTTTATGCTTTTCTATATGTTTTCTTCTTAAAGCATGCTCAAATCTTTATGTAACTACTTGATCTGCTAGTATATTGATTAGGAATGCTAGATCTGTACTAAAGTTGATAACTTTACGTGTGAAATCCATCCATGTTAGACATTTGTGCAAAATAGGTCATTTTAGGGTTTTGAACCTATTTTAGAGATTTAATGATCAAAATGCATGTTAAACATGATAAAGCTGCTTGATTTATGTTGGTAAATGCCTATGGATGCTAGATAATGAATTGCATGTATGATCAGAAGCTGTTAGGTTGATTTTTAGGCAAATCCGTATGTTTTTCGCGACCAGCGAAACTGTGTGTTCTCTGGGCGAAACTAAGTAGCGAAATTATATCTCCTTCCAGCGACACTGACCAGCGAAACTATAGTGTCGCCGGGTAACCTGACCAGACCAGCTCGAGCGAAACTATCGAGCGAAATACCTGAACGAAAGTTCAAACCAGTTTCCCTGCGAAACTAGGCTAGCGAAACTGCGTCAGCAGTTTCGGGCGAAACTAGCCTAGCGAAACTGTGTTACCGGGCATTGCCTAGCGAAAGTGCTGCCCGTGCACCTAGCGAAACTGCCTAGCGAAACTATGCTAGCGAAACTAAGACTTGACCTAAAAACCAAACTTGTGAAATTTGCTTAAGTGTTATGCCATGACTTACATGATTATGCCATGATGAAACATGTTTAATATCTGATTTATATGAACCCTTGATCAACCATTGGTGTCGTGTGTCGGTATGTCGAGTCATAGTTGCAACGTGCTATGTTATGGGCCATAGATACGTTAAGTAAAGATTAGACACGAAACTAATACTTAAGACCTAAACGTGTTCTAGGTCTTCGTTAAACAACAATATTTGGATCACTTGACGTGTAGCAGTGCAACCAAAGGTGAGTGTCACTAACCCGCTTACCGTGAGTCCGTTTGGGCCACACCGAATAACTTAACGAAAACAATGCTGATAAACTCTAGAGTGCTAGGCACCTACTGATGAACATGAGAACACGGGATGCTTGGCACCCACTTGATGAACTGAAGTGTTTTATGGGAAACACTTGTGAACTCTGAACAAACTATTTTTGAAACAAAACTGAAAACGTTTTAATATGGCTAGTGTAGGTTAAAGTCTAAACCATATGATATCACATGTTTTCTAAGGATGCCTTATAACTTAAAAGTCCTCAACTTAATTGTGCCATTAATTTGTGAAAGCGAGGGGATGTTGGGTAGATCTACTGGAGTTTGACAAACTCCGCCCCGTGGCACGGGAAGTGCACGGAGGAACAATATCAGCCTATTTGACCGTGATCCCGAGAGGACACGGGGGAGGCAGAAACCGCGATGACTAGGTCCGCACCGTACGGGATGGCTCGGCCCCCACAAATAAGTCAGCTTTGGTACAAACTTCCTTAGAGCATGGAACAACGGATTAGCTACCCGCGATATCGGTTGAGTCCTTTAACTTTACGGAACTAGTACATACCCGATGACGTGGTCATGGACAAACCATTTATAAACTGAGAATTAAATACGAGCATTGCTTTTCACAAATGAATATTTTGTAAGTACATTTTGATACGAATTATGATTATGAGACCGGGCCAATGCATGACAAGCCCACTGTGAACTCACCAACCGTTAGGTTGACACTTGCGTGGTTTAAACTTTTGCAGATCTCTAAGGAGTATCCGCTGGAGGTTGGCATGGCATTTGAAGACCTTTGTTTTTTGATAATTAAACTAAACTTGGGAATTTTAAAACAATGAAATTGTAAGGCGCGTGGTTAGTGCCAGGATAACTATTTCCGCTGCGTATGTAATTTAAGATTTTGATTTCTATCTTGTGTTTGAACTAACCCTGATTCGTTTAGTATTTGTAACTATGGTTGTGGATCCTGGTCTAGTCGCGCCCCTTAACGGTATAAACACCGTTAGTGGTATTTTGGGGGTGCGACAAGGATCATCAAAATTGGAAGCAATGATTTTCTTCTTACATAAGCACGAATGATATCGATTTGTGGATTCTGAGTAAGAAGCTTTACACACATCCAACTGATCAAGGAGATTTTGCTGAAAGAAAACTATATGAGCTTGAACAAAAAGCTTTTGGTTATCTTACAATGGCATTACCGACTGAGTTGCTACATCAAATTAGTACTTGTAAAAAATAAAAACAATTGTGGGATGCGTTATCGGCAAGGTGGGACAAAGCTAATTGCTTATGTTATATTTGCCGCCAAAAGTTGCTTATGGCAAAAGATTGTCCAATTACTGCTGATTCAAATCAAATATCTCAAAAGCTTCCAGTTTTTGGTAAATCTACTAAATCAAAGTTCTTAGACTTTTGATGCTTCTCACTAGAATCCTTCTACAGAAATAAAGATTTCTGTAGAATTTAGTCTGTACAGAACTACTTTTGAATTTCCGGAGTAGTTCTGTATGAGTACAGAAATAATGCAGAAATTTGTAATTCATACAGACTTTCATATCCTTTCTCTTTTAAAGATATATCTTATCTTTTCTTCTAATAGTTGACCGTTTTGTGTTACATTTACATTGTACTCTAACAATCTCCCCCCAAGTATTTGAAGAAAATAAACAAAAAGAGAAAGTAACATATGCATAGATCATTTTCATTGATCTTTTTACAGAATAAGAAAGAAGTCTTGTTTATCATAATTTAAAATTCACAAGTCTTTTCTTATTTTTTCCCTACCAGTAAGTGAGTTAATTACAAAGCTATACTTTGTAGTGCATTCTTTCAGTAGGGTTTTGAAGATTGTTCTCTCTTTTATCATTGCATTAATTTCTGCTTTGATGACTTCCTTAGTGCTGTTGTTGTTAGTCTTGCATTTCTCTAGAATAAACAGGACGAATTCTAAGCCCAGATTTGTATACTTCTATTTTTCTTTCAGCCTGAAGAACCTTCTTTCTTCAGAGTGATCTCTGAAACATATACTAGAGATTGGGCTGAGAAATGCAGTTCCGGATCCTCTCCATGAGACTTCAGGAGGAATAGTCTCATTTGGCTTTGTTAAAAATAGTAAAGGGATGTTGGATTCTTTTGCTAATTCGACATCCACCTGTGCCTGTCTTCTGAACATCCTTTTAACAGCTTCAATTCCTTGATATAAAGCAGTACTTACCCTTTCTGTTTTTTAGGGTTGACTTGAGAAGTACTTTATAAATGACACAAACTGTATTGGGTTAAATTGTTGTAGGTCTTTATCAGTGAATTCCTTAATGCTTTCATCGTTTGTCTCCACTGTGTAATAGTTGAGGTGATCTACTCATAGGTGTTTTGTTATAGTTTGAGCCTTGATTTTTATGAACTTAGTAATCAAAGGCATTGTGTAGTTTGGATCTTCCTCAACTAAGATTCTGGTGGACCTGTCAAAAGCTTTTCTTGATAGAGGGCTCATTGTGGGTCTGTCTTCTTCTCTCTTGAGTAGTTTCTCTTGTAGTTCTCTGACTTCCTCTCAGATGACTTTTTGCATAATAAGGATGATTATATTTGAGTTTGTTTAGCTGAGTTTTTCTTTGTTGTTCCGGGGGAGAGGGGTTAAGAAGCATTTGTTTTCTGGGCAGTCTTTGTTGGTGGCTTAGGGGAAGAAGGAGATGGAGGAGGAGGCATGCCTTCCTAAGCTTGAGATGAAGGTTTGCATTTCTTTGAATTCTTTTTCTTGAGTTGATCTGTTTCATCTTCTTCTTCACTTGGATCATTACCTTGAAGTCTTGTCTTCGTCATTGGAGGTTGAACAGAGATTGTGATTAGTTTTCTTTTCTCATATGTTCCTTTTACCTTTTGTTTCCATTCTCTTTCTATTTCTCTAAACCAATCTTCTTGAAAAGAGTGTTTGATCTCCAGATTTACTGAAGTTAGTTGATTTCTTGTCAAGTTGCTTCTGACCAACTTTATTACGTCTTGAGCCTCCTTTGCTTGATTTCTAACCATATCCTCAAAAGTCTTTTTCTTGTTCATAAACTCTATAGAGAAATTTTTAATGATTGGTTCATCATCGCTTGTGTCTACAGATTGCAGCTTTTGAAGACTTTTGTTGATGTCTTCTGAAATCTTGTTGGCCTCTTCACTTAGTTCCTCTTTTCAGTCTTTTAGCTCATCTTCTATAGTATTTAGTTGATTGGCGTTCTGAGCTGTGTTTCTTTCCACCTTCATGAGTTTTCTGAGTTTGAGCACTTGAGTTTTCCTAGTTCATGAAGGTCAATTTTCTGATCCACTTTGAAATTAAATAATTTCTCTCTGATTGTTTGAGAGAACTTTAAGAGATCAGATTTGAGTAGGATACTAGGTAAGCTTGGAGTTGGATCAACAAATGATGTTTCTCTTTCTAACGTACCAGTGGAAAACACATCTCCAGCAGTTTTACTAATAGATTCTCTGTTGAGAGTTTTGTTAGTGCCTAGAAGACCAAAAATATCTGATGTTCCTAGGTCTTCCACATTTATTTTCTATATCCTGGATGATTCAGACTCATGTGTTGTTTAATTATTCTTTTCAGAATGCTCATGTGTCGAATCCTTAGGGAACCAATCCCTGTTGATTCTTTCCAAGCTTCCTTGACTCATTGAGTCTCCACTTGTTGGTGCTTGCTGATGACTCTCAGAATCATCAAACAGGCTAGCCTTGGTGGCTATTTCAGGAATGTGGATCTGAGGAGGTGAGTTTGGTGGGCTAAAGTTGAAGTCTTTATAGGCTGAGGTGGTGGAGTTGGATGTGGGAGACTTAGATGAATTTATGTTTAGATTGACTGATTCAAAAAAGTGGGATGTTTGTGGGCTGTGTCTAGGGGTTGGTTATTCAGGTTTAGATGAGTTCTGTTTCTGTAGTTCTATCCTTTTTTTTTATCAGAACTAGGGAACCATTTGGTATATTTAAAAGCAATGAAATAGGTACAGAGGATATAGAGTGTATTGTACCTGATTCAAACTTTTTTTTGGAATTTTCAGAGTGGTTGACCTACGCTTTGCTCCTGTCATAGCTAACGATCCTTCCTGACATTTTTTGAAGATGAGTAGAGAAGGAAACCTTATAAATGGAATGTGGGCAGTTTCTTTCTTTTCCTTATGGTTATCTTCAATTCTTTTTACTAGATTCCTCCACAGCATAGCTCCATAATCTATTCTTTTTTTATTCAGGATTAGAGCGACCATCGGTCTTCTGGTGCTTTGAGGTCAATAACTTGTCTGAAGTCTTCTTCTGGAAACTGTAGAGTTTTTGTGGATCGATCTTCATTTTCAGTGAGTGCTTCAATCCATACCTTTTTGGTCACAGTTTTAGTTTTTACTCTTATTATTTGACAAGACATTCATAAGAGTCTCTTTGGTGATTACTTCATCTTCAGTGAGAGCTGTCATGAGAGGAGAGTACCTTAATGCTTCTATGATGATTTGTACATCGTTTAAGTAAGCCGATGGATTTAGATTTACTCGCATATTGTTTTGCTCTATGTTGAATGTTCTGAACAGGGAGATTTGAGAGGATGAAGCCATTTTGATTGTTCGAAGAAATGCTTTTCTTGGTGAGGATAGTGATTTTAGGATCGGTGCTTGATTTGGATGAGTGAGGATTTTATGGCAGGAGATAGATTCTAGGATTTTAACGGCTCTTTTTTCACCGATTGGATTGACTGGGTGATGAAACGGATGTCCGTTGGATCATTATTTTTCCTCGTGACTGAAAAAGTTACCATTTCTATTTATTGGGAGCTTTTGACGTCTTCATTTTCGGTTGAAATTTCTTGATGAAGAATTGTTTTGATCCTAATTTTCAGGGTGAGATCAAATGTGTTTTTTCTTCCAACAACTACAGTATTTTTCTTCCCCCCCCCCCTTCTTTTTTTTGTGCGTGTGGGAAAGTACTTCAAATATATTTCATTTCCTCTTTTTTTTCATTCTAGCATTCTAGCTTTTGTACAAAACTACTTCGGAATATCCGGAGTTGTTCTGTATGACCAGTTTCTTAGTGAAGAACAAAAGAAACATAGAATCACTAGTAGTGATGTTTTAACTTAACACAATTTTGAGCTTTTCTTACAGCAATCCCAAAAGATCCAGTTTCAACAAATTTTCCAACAATTTTTTCCAACGAGATACCAAGTACAGAACTTATTTAAACATTAAGTTTAAGTGAGTGCATGTAGTTCTACAGATACAAGGTAGGATAATTCTGGTGGGTACTAGAGGAATATGTCCTGGCTTCAAGTTGGAGAGGAATGTTGTTATGAGAGATGGGTCTCAGGCCTTCATATTCTTCCTCAATTGTCTCATTTTGAAGTCCAGTGATGTGAAGACCAAGATACCTTTGAGAAGCTACAAGTTGGGTAGGATATTTGCGGGGGATTGCTTCCCATTGCTTGGCCTGGCAAATCATTGTTTTCACAAAATGAGGATATAGAATAAATCTCTCTTCTACATGGAGGTAGCATTGTTTTCATGTTCTACAAAAGATAGTGAGAGAAGTTCATATCCAGTCCGTGAATTAGAGCATTCATGGCCATTTGAGTGTCATGGTCAGCATTATTGACCCGGGAAGAGAAGCGGAGTTGAGTTTGAGAGAAGAAGAATTGTCAGATGGGGGGAAGGTGGAATTTATTGGCCTGTTCTTTGAAAAAAATTCCATCATACCCAATGTCAATGAAGGTTTCAATGACTTGGGCCCTGTTGAAGTGAATGGCCCCATTTTTGTCATTCAGACTGAAAGCAGAGCGGATGGAGTCCTTAGTAATTTCAAAGGTAAAGCGATTCACTCGAGTTCTTATTGGGCTTCCAGGTATGTTGGGTTCAAATCTTGCATTAAGCCAGAATTCCCTTAGAAATTTGTATCTGAAGGGAGTGTTTTGGGTAAGTGCAAACCCAATAGCACAAGTTTGCAAAAACCTCATCATTCTGGTAAAGGTTGGCTGATGGTTGGAGGTATGAAGATAGAGGTTGTGAGTTTGGTGAACTGGAATTTGGAAGGCTTGTTTGTCTAACAGAGCTTGAAAATCCATTTTCTGGTTAATATTTGAATGAAGATTGGATTTGTTTGGATGTGTACTTGGGTGAGTTGAGAGTGATATCCATCTATTTGTAATCGGGAAGAGTTTAGAAGTCTGGATATTTGGCAGTAAGACTTTTGGCCTTTGTCGGTTGCTTAGACCTCTGATAGAGGTAGTTGGGATGGTTTGTGAGAGGGAATTAACTCTTATTTTCATCATTCTCCTATTTCTAGAGTTATTATTACCTCTTTTTTGTGCTTTAACTCACAAAGATTTGTTACCCGATATGCCTATTGTTATTTAAGTATGTGATTTGATGGGCATCATTTCTTATCAGGAAGAGAAAGTCAAATTTTTAAAGAGACATTCTGAAAGTGACAAGTGTTTCTTTAAATTATTTATTGAAGAAGGAGAAAAAGAAAAAAAAAACATGAAAGGTGTTTAAACAAAAAGGAAAAAGACTCCCCCCCCCCCCCGATATGTGCATGATTGTGAGTCATTTAGTTGATACATATATTCTTCAGAAACTCTAAAGAATATTTGTTCAAGCAAAAAAAACTTTATTTGGTTTTTGGAACCCATTTGTTTTTGGGTTTTTTTGTTTGTCGTTTCAGTAGTTTCTTTTCTTTTTATTTTTACAGATTTGGAAGATACACTCAAAGAGATGTTACACTTTGCTGAGTATATTTGTTTAATGTTGTAGTGTTTTCCAATTAGTTTTACCATTTCATTACACATGCAGTGCTTGTATATGGTACTTTCTCCAAAACTTTCAAGATTTCGACTTGAGGAGCTGGTTGACTCAGATTTGGTTTTGTTTGAGTCATCAGGTTTGGACTGAGTGTTGTATGAAGTTTCAGAGACTGGACTTTTACTGGTTGTGATTCATTTTGACTACTACTTTTTACAAAGATAGTCTTGGAGTTTTTTGTCCCTTGAACATACCCAATCCCTTGCACATGATTTCTTAGTGTGTTTGTCATAGTTTCAAGTTGATCATGAGCATTTATAAGACCGTTGAATTTCTTTGTTTTCATGTGCAACCTTTGATATAAGGTTGCACGTTCAATCTCATAGTGATCAATTTTGGCTTTATTGCACAAGTTTTGTGTTTCTAGTTGTCTTAATCTCAACAATTCTTTTTCTCTATCCCCTTTTAGTTGATGTAGTTCAGATAGGAGAGAGTTAATTTGTTCTTCAAAAGTTTTAAACTTTTTTTCATTTAAGAGTTTGTTTCTTTCAGAGTTTTCTTGAAGAACTTTGTAATTTATTGACATGTTATTGAATTGAAGATTAGATCAGTGTGAGAGGAGTTTACTTTTTTTCCATGTGAGGTGTAAAACCACTGACGGATCTTACTACTGCTAGATTCGGTAATACGAGAATGCACACGATGTAAATAAAGCTTTGCTTTATTGATTCACTTAGAGGTTACAATGTAGAGAGAGAAACACACTCAGTTACACACACTTAAGAGATATGAATGACAGAACTCAACAACTCTCTCTAACAAAGATGACTTACAAAGATGCTCTAGACTAGATACAACACACGAGACACATTGTAGCTTAGGAATATGCTCTAACAAACTCCCCCTTAACGTGTAGTGTATCTATGTATCTATCTATCTAACTAAACTTTAGTCTTCAATCTTCAGCATAGTTGCATACGATCTTCAACTTGAAATCTTGTCAGAAATAGAGCTTGCATGGCTGGATCATCCTTGAAAATCTGTGAACTTCAAGATCCACTTGTGAAAGATATTACATCTCCCCCTTTCACCATGCTTGAGTCTTGTCACACAGAACCTGCAATTTCAGAATACAGAAACGCGGCTTTCTTTTTCTTTTGAAAAATAATTTAATCTTGGCGCAAAACTTCTCTTTGAGAATCCAAGATATAGTTTTGAAATCAGAATTTTTGTATCGTGTATCGATCGGTCGAAAACAAATAAGAAACAAAATCTTTTTGGCTTTCTGAAACTCTATATCAAAACACACCTAAAATCTTTTTGATTTTTCTAAATTTATGCTAAAACACACCTAAAATGTTTTTGGATATTTCAAATATGAAACATAAATGCAATACTGAATCAGACATTTTTTTTTCTTTTGTGAGAAAGATCACGACTTGGGATCATATTGAACATGACATGCTGAACTATACTTCAATTTCAATTACTTCAGCACACAAGTCGTGTCGATTGCTGGTATAATTTGACCATCTTAAACTCAGGCACAATCATACTCATAACATCTGGATATGTTATTGTATTGATTTAGGTTGCTTTGACTAGGTACCCCACACTATCAGACATACTTAGATATGTATTTTCTTTTATATCACACTTTGTGATTTTATTTGTGATTTAATCACATAATGATTGAATTCATGATATCGTTAACTGTGTTCCATGCAAAAAGAAATAAGAACGTTAAATAGTCTACCATAAGGTCGATCTTTCGATACACAGATAAGGCCTCGGATTTAACAAAATAAGAAAATAAAAACAAGCTGAAATTGTATAACCCAACAACAATCAGGTCGGTACTCCCGTACATGCAGAGAAAGTCCGATGAGTTATACGAAACACCAAATAAAATAAAGCAGAACGTCAAACGAACAACAATCAGGTCGGTCTTGTGGACACACAGAGAAAGTCCAATCGTTTGACCAAATGAACACATGTATACACAGTGACTTCTCAATTTCTTTTTCCACATATCTTTTTCTTGATATCTTGAGATATGCATCAAGATGTTATCCACTAGGTCAAGCATTTGTATTTAATGTGTTTATCACATCTGAATACTTTCTGATTTAATGCCGAGCCTAACAAGCACATCGAGCAATGATCTTATGGCTTTTCATCTATTTTATCCATGAGTCAGACACGTAAGCCAATGTACCATCATTTCCCAACCATGTCGGATCAATATCTCATTTTTCAATGATTTTGTATTTTCTGTTTTTCAGTGTTTTTGTATTTTATGTTTTTCAATGTTTTTGTATTTTCTGTTTTCTCCCCCTTAAAATGAAAACTCTATTTTTGGATTTTTCATTTTAACAAAAACACAAAGACACTATTTTTGGTTTTTCAATTTTCTTCCCCTAAAATACAAAAGGAATGTAAAAGAAAGAAAATTGACCAATCGGTACTGATACCTTATAGTTTAAACTTCCATAAAAACTTTCAGATTTGTAAGATATAGCATTCAATTTAAGTTAAGCAGGAAACTCCACTATCAGCAACTGATTGAAGCTTGAACTTCACAATCACTGACAGGTCTTCTTGAAGAAACTTACACACTAGTTGTACAGAATTAGTACTCAAATGACCTAAAGCACACAACTTCTGGACGACCAATGTGTTGGTCCGGGATCAGCAACCGTTCACGATATTATCTAATCTAAACGTGCGGAATCCGTTTAGATTAGTGATTCAAGAAAGAGATGAGAAGAAATCTAAGAATACGATGAATAAACGATAAAAACCTGATCTTGCACATAAGAGGAACTTGTCGGGTACAACTCGTAATCGTAAACTGATCTCTCTCTAGTTATGATCGTAATCTCCTTGAGACTGCCCTCCTAAAATCGTAAACAAGCCACCTTAAATGTGGAGAACCATTGGGGTTTATATAGGCACCCCAATGGGTTTACAATTGGGCCCTTTTGGATCTTAAACCCAAGCCCAAGCCCATATCTAATAGTAAACTAGTCAACTAATCTAATTAAACCCTCTAAGCCCAGCCCAAACTATTTAATATTACAAGCCTCATAATCTAGCCTCTACAATCTTCCCCTAGGCTTGTGATATTAAATGTCTTTGATCTTTGAAAATCTTCTTCTTGACTGGCTGGCATAGATGTTGATGAAGATTCTTTCCGCAGAAATCTTCAATGGGTTTCATGACGAGCACTTGGGACTTCATCTTGATCAGCATCAGCTCGAACTTCTTGAGATGAACAAGTTAATGAGATGGAGGATTCTCATTGACTTGCTTCTTTTGAAAGAACTGGTTCTTGCTGAATATTCGGTAACTATCTTGAATCTCCAAACATTAGAGGGTAAAAATGAACTTGAAACCCCTAACTTTGAAGAACTTGATTGTTGATCTTGGATCTTCATGATTTCTAACTGCTCGCTGTATCATTTTCTTCATCAAAGATCGACTTGAAATCTTCAGCTTCCCCTAAACATGTGAACATCTTCTTTGAAGCTCTTTTGAAGCTTTTGGAAACTTGTAAAGACACCAACAACTTCCCCTGAATAGTTTATTTTCCAGATGGAAGTCTTGTCTGGCTGGTTCTTTAACTTTGAGCAGCAGTAGCATCAGCAGCATCTTTCTATCATCAACCTGTCTGTCACAGATTTGAAAAAAAATATACTCCACTAGACATTTGATGACCGGTCTTTGGGTTAGAAGGTAATTATCATCTGTTCAGTTGATTCAATTTAACATAATTTTAACCAAAAACCCTAATATAGATTACGGGTTTTCTATAAAACTTCCCCTGAACCTAAGACCTCTAAAGACTTCCCCTTAGCTGATTACTTCCCCTCAGCTAAGGACTTCCCTTGATATAATACATATTATCTTCGAGTTCCCTTTAGATACTATGTATTATGGAAGTCTTTTCATTAGATAATAAGTATCATCCTCGAGTTCCCTTCGGATAATACTTATTATCCCCTCTCCTTCCCCTATAATTTGTCAAGATCTGCAGGGGGCATACTGTCATGCATCAAAACCCATGAAAACACATTTTGACTTATCAAATTAACCTGGCCAAGACGTAATCACAAACAAAAAGAACTTAAAGACTCACACACGAAAAATAAAAATAAACAAATACTTACCAATATCAAACATGAGAAAGTTTACAAGGGATCAAACCGTATGAATCTGACTGAGGAACCCTTTTCAGTTTCAGTTACTCGACTAGTCCAGGTAATTGCCAGTATGTTTGTCCGCTTTAAACTCAGACCCGTTTAAACCGAACCATATGCATCATGCTTAATAGATTACTAATTACCAGCATGTTTAATCGTCCCCACACCCAATTATACATAGAAAAACCTACCCAACCTCAGAGTTTATTGAGGATTCACAAAACCCCAACTTGAGGAACCATGTAACACTATTATGACTATCACTTATTTCATTAATCATCAATCGGTGATCAGGTCGGCCGAATAAGCACGCAAAGAAGACCAAACTGAATGATTATTATTCATTTTCTTTTCTTTTTCTTTTCTTTTTCATTTCTTTTTCATTTCTTTTTCATTTCTTTTTCATTTCTTTTTTTATATTTATTATGTGGTGTAGTCATGACAACAGAAACATGGCGTGTGAGAGAGTGAATACTAGGTATAATTACCACTCTCAACCCGTTTTTGCTAGGACTCAGTTTTTTAAACCATGCAAATTGAGATGAGAAACTAAACATATATATATTTTAAGTTCATTGCACTTACATTGATGGTTATAAGATTAGGTCGAGCCTACCGAGCATATCACCGTGGAGCTTGCTTTTCACTTCCGCTTTACACGTGTCAGTCATCTCCAATCCTGACATATTTCACTTTCCCTAGATTTCTTAGAAACAAAACACAAACAATTAAAAATTGAAAGCACACTATTTTTGAGGGGTCAACTTTTTCTTCATCTTTACATTTCTTCCCCTTGCTTTTTGATTTTTAATGTCACAACATTAGTGAACATCATTTTTTTTAAACATGAACACACACACACACACATCAGGCCAAGCTAATCTTCAAAGTATGAATTTGAAAATTTTGAGAAATGGGTTTCATGACATGCACACTAAATTGCATTAGAAGTCAAACACTTCAACAATCAAGCACCAAGTGAAAATTTTAGGAAATTTGCTTTGACACAAGATACCATTTACCGCTTCATCAAATAAACAACCAAGTTAAGAACAATACCTTTCATGTTGAATTTTACCTTTTACCTCTCAAGGAAACATATCCTCCATAAAAATTGCTTGTCATGACATGAAGATACGTCTCCTAAAATGTGCCTGGAACAATCACTTATCAACAAACAAATTAATAATAAAAATGTTGGTGATAATCCTCCTTGACTGTTCCTGCACATAGTGAGAGATTAGTTAGCCATTGGTACTCAGGCCATTGTTTTTCTGGGTACACCTGAGGAATCAATAAAATATACTTCTTGTAAGAACACCCCCTTTGAGAAATCAGGAAGTTGGGATGGAGCTGCCTTGATTTTTGGTTTCCAAGTTCCAGGTTATTTAACATTTGTTTTAGTCACTTTTGGAGTTGTGACTTTAGGTATTTCAACCTTCTTCGTTTTAGATTCATTTTTCAAAACAATTTTTGTTTTAGCCACCTTTGGAGTTGTGACTTTTGGTATTTCAACCTTCTTCATTTTAGAATCATTTTTCAAAAAAGTTTTAGTTACCTTGGGAGGGGTAACTATGGGTTTTTCAAGCTTTGTTTGTTTTGAAAATGGTTTCTTCACCTTTTTCTGAAAATTTTGGTAACTTGGAAAGCTGTTGTTTTGATTTAAAGATTTTCTTTCAGCTTTGGCAGCACCCCAATGTTGATCAGAGGGTTTAACCTTAGGAGTAACAGTCTTCATTGCCTTAGGATTTTGCACCATCATCGGCTTAGACTTTACAGACTCCTGAGAAGAAACCCTTTGAGTTTTCGGATAATAGGGTTCATAGGGGCGATAAAGACAGTTCCTAGCAATATGACCAGCGATGCCACAATTAAAGCAAGTCTGCTTCTTTAGATAGAAGTTAGACGTGTACCCATTTGTCTTTGGTGGCTGATATGGAGCTGGTTTGCCTTGTGTCTGCTTCTTTGCTTTGACTGCAGCTTCAGATTTGACTTTCTGCTGGTTTGTCGAAGCCTGTGTCGAACCTGTCTTTACTGTCTTTGTGCTTCCTTGATTATTTGACGTTGAAGCATCATTCTTGCAATTACAGTGGAAACTGCATGATCCAACTGAAGAAATGGGAGACACTGCTACTCCCTTGAGTTTTTCATTCTTCACTTCAGCTGTTGGTTTCATACTTGGATGCTTGATGGTGATCTTTGGCCTCTCAACTTTAGGTTCACTTATCACTCCATCAGTTATTCCCTTGAACTTGGAGGAGAAATATGGTAATTCATATCCAACATCTGGTTCTTGGTCAAACATTGATCCAGATGTCATAAAGATCTTCCCCTCAGGTCGTGTCGTCAAGATCACTTTTTCCCTTTCGACTTTGTCAATTACTTTAAAGTATGGGGTTTCAATTTTGGGGTATGGTTTCAACTCTATCCCAGCATCATCAGAATTAGAATTATGACACCTATCATATTTCTTGCACTCAGCATCATTGTCTGATATATCCTCTACTCTCCCTTCACCATAAGTCATGTTTGCTTCATTATCAATTTCTTCTTGAGTCAATGGTGTAGTTCCAACTAAGATACTATCAATAGGAGGAGCAGCTTCTTTATAATCAGAGTTGGTTCGTTCAACTTGATCCTTACTAAGAAGTATTCCTATAATGTCTCTGGGAACTGGTGGAGGAATAATGCTGTTTGCAGACAGAGACTTATCAGACTTTTCTGACCCAAACCCAGTTTTATCTTTCCCAGCTTGACCAGTTACAACAGCATGTGACAATTCCTTTCCAGCATCTAGCATTCGCTGGTTTCTTTCCTGATTGCAATCATACTTGACCTGCAGCTCATCAAATTCTTGCTGCAGTTCAGTTAATTTCAGTGTCAGCTCAGATATCTCAATCCTAGCCCGATCATATAAAATAGTCTTCTCCGTAGCTAGCTTTTGATATTTCTCAATGTCTAGTTTTTGAGCTTTCACCTTCTCTTCACTCTTCTCCCATCTGCCCTTAAATGAACTTCTAGAACATTGCATATCAAATAATTCTATCTCACTATTTTTCCAAAGTTGTCTAAGGCCAGGAAATTAAACGAGCACAAGTAGGATTGGGGCATATCTTAGTTTTGTCAACTTCATCTGCGAAAGCATCCTTTGTCAACTTCAACCACTGAACTCATTTTCTTTCTTTAGATATGCAGCCTTTGAAATTTTTGAAAAATCGGCAAAAACGGCAAAAGTACTATTCAAAGAATAGTGTCAAAAACTTAAAACGTGAAAACGGAGGCCTTCGGAGTGGAATTTGGGGGTCCAAACGAGCTCCCCTAGACATTAGTTGGGGGTAATTCTGGGGCTCGGTGTCACGAACGTCGTGTTAAAATTTGAGCCTCTAACTCCAAACGAGTCAAAAGTTATGACCGTTTCCGTGAAAGTGTGAAATAGTGACTTTTTGCCGCAAAAGAAGAGTTTCCGATCGTAACAACAGTTTACGATTTTTGACAGCCTGGCTGATCGTAAACAATAGTTTACGATATTTGATAGCCTGGCCGATCGTAAACACAGTCGTGAACCTGATTCCGATCGTAAATGCAGTCGTAAACACGATTCCGATACAGAAAAGTCGTAAACACCCAAAGATCTGATCTTGAAGTCGTAAACACAAATTTCGCGATCGTAAACGCCGAAACATTCGATCTTGAACTCGTAAACACTTTTTTTTTAATCGTAAACTCAAATCTGATGAAGAACACCTGATCGCAAACACCTCCAGAAGTCGTAAACACCAAGAACAGCCCAGAAACTCAGTCGTAAACCTTCAAATCTTCAAGAAAACTCAAGAAAACTGTCAGAAACTCTTGAATCAATACCGTGAGAACCGCGAAACACTCGTTTCTTGGCTCTGATACCAATTGTTGGTCCGGGATCAAAAACCGTTCACGATATTATCTAATCTAAACGTGCGGAATCCGTTTAGATTTGTGATTCAAGAAAGAGATGAGAAGAAATCTAAGAATACGATGAATAAACGATAAAAACCTGATCTTGCACACAAGATGAACTTGTTGGGTACAACTCGTAATCGTAAACTGATCTCTCTCTAGTTTACGATCGTAATCTCCTTGAGACTGCCCTCCTAAAATCGTAAACAAGCCACCTTAAATGTGGAGAACCATTGGGGTTTATATAAGCACCCCAATGGGTGTACAATTGGGCCCTTTTGGATCTTAAACCCAAGCCTAAGCCCATATCTAATAGTAAACTAGTCAACTAATCTAATTAAACCCTCTAAGCTCAGCCCAAACTATTTAATATTACAAGCCTCATAATCTAGCCTCTACACCAGTGTCTTCCACAAAATCAGTAGCAGCCTTGCTAACCACTTTAGGTCACCACTGCATTTTTGCAGGTGCATTTTTTACTGAAACATCATCTTGTGATGAATCATCAACACTAGAATCACTTTTGAAAACTGGGTTACGTTTCGATTTAAAATGGGAAGTTGGTGATCAGTATGTCCCTTTCGGCGACATTGATAGCACAAACGATATGATCGTTTAGATTGTGGCTTGTCCCGAACTGGATGACATTCATCAGTGAACTTAGACTCATCAGAAATATCATCAAAAACTTGAAATCAATTAGAATGTACCCATTTAGATGTAGGACTTTGAGGTGTAGCATTAGAACCAGATGAAGCATATTTTGAAAAATTACCAGACACAATCTTCTTCTTTTGCTTTCCTCCAAATCCCTTTTCTATGGTGGAAACGAGTACTTAAGCCAGATGATAACTTTGATCTAAACTTGTATATCCTTCTTTTCCTTCTTAACCTTCTTTAGCATGTTCTTCTTCGTTGCCTTCTCAAATTGCATACGTTGGCTTCCCAGACTTGAACCTTTGTAGCCTAGTAACTTTGTCAGATCAACTTGAGAACCCGAGGACCCGCTTTAGCTGCTTGATTGTATAAAGCTTTGATGTCTTTTAGTTTGTTAGCTTTTCTATCACCTTCTTTTCATCTTTCTCAATCTTTTCACCAGTAGAAATAACACCCTCTTCTGACATAAATCCACTAGAAACAAATGATGGTGGTGTTTTATCAACCAAATATTCCTCCTTTTCTATCACCTTCTTTGATTTCTTTGATGGCTTTAAGTCAGAATTTTCATCAACCAATTCAGTATAATCGTGCTTTGTATTCATGGACTCAAATCAACAATAGCTTCCGTTTGAATCACTGGATGTGGTATTTGATTAAAGTCATCGCCTCCAAACACCTTCTTGAAATTATCATCCTGACACATATAACTTGCAAAAGAATGAGAATTCTTCAAATTATGCAATTGACGATTGAGATCTAAGATGTCAATTTTCCAATCTGCTATTGTCTTTTGAGCTTCAGCAACAATCTTTTCTGACTGAATCAATTTCTCAGATGTGCTGTTAAATAAAGACTTTTCTCTTCGCATACCATCATGAGCAGCAAGCACTTCTTTTCTAATTTTCTCCACTCTTTCTTTATAGATCTCAACATTTTTGGTTAACAAAATCTTGTCCTTTTTCAGAGTAGTGATCTTATCTTTCAATTCAGACTGAACAATTTGATATTGAGTTCTTTCAGCAGTAACCACATCTAAAACTTTCTAAAGTTCAACATTAGATGTTTTAAGGGCTTCTACTCTTGCTATAGATTTTTGAAATAAATTCTCAAAATCTTCACTCACATCTTTAGCTTGAGACTTATATTCTTCAACCTCCTTGACCAACTTTTCATTAGCAGAAGTTAACTTGATAATTTTTGTCATAAACTCATCATTCTCATGTTGAAGTTGTGACTTTTGGTGATCATTCTGAATACAACCTTCTGACAATTTTTGCTGAATATCGACTAATTCTTCCAACAACACACTCTTTTCTTTGAGTAGCTTCTCATTGACTTTGCAAAGTTCATCAAATTCTTGACATTTCTTGACATAATTTTTCAATTCTTCATCCTTTCTTTTGAGTTCATCAACTTGACCTTCACTTTCCTTTATCAAATTTTGAATTCAAATATCTTTTTGTGAAGAAAATTCACACACTGATTCATAACCACTCACTTCTGTCTCAGAATCACTTGAGTTCACTTGCACAGTAGCCATCAATGCATAATTCTCTGGCGAGTGTACCAAAAATGCAGATTCATCCGGAAAATCTTTAGCCCAATCATAACCTTCATCAGTTTGAGATATCATAGCTTTAGCTTCTTTATCGTGAACATTCTTATCAGAAGTACCCTTATCAGATGACGATTTAGGACAATCTCGAGCAAAATGTCCATATTTGTCACATTTAAAACATTTAATCATTCATTTTTCCAAACCAAGATTTCCTCCTTGAAGAATAGATGTCTTGCCATGTTTCTTCCTGAATCTCCTTCCTCTCTCCACTACCATATCAAACTGCCATTCCAGATCGAGTTTATGCAATTGATCTTCATCTAGATGATCTAAATCTTCTCCAAACAAAGTAGATTGACCGATTTGACTAAAAACCAATCCAGACGAAGATGATATGAAAGCAGATAACAAAGCAACTAGATCTTCGGTTACTTGAGCATGAGTAGCTTTAGTTGATGATCTATCAGGAATCGTAAAACTGCAACCTGAAGAATAACCAGATCGTTCAGACTTTCCAGATAGAAAAGCTGTTAATGGTGGATTAACACTTGAATCAGAATGTGATTTTGATTTAGCATTCACAGTGGCTGAATTATCCCCATAATACAATTCTGGATTCTGATTGAGAGCAGGTGCCGATCTTTTCACCCTCATTTCTAACTCACGAGCTTGAAACTTTCCAATTAATTTGTGAAAAGACCATTTAGAATAGTCATTATCATGTGTCAATAACAGAACATAATTCTCCCAGCTATTCGGCAACGCCTCCAAAAACTTTACTTTCAAATCCTCATCATCTTTGGTAACTTTGACTTCTCCAAGTTCACTAACAAGATGTGAAAATCTAGAAACCAGATCTGAAATACTTTCTTTTTCACAATGCTGAAAGTTATCGAATTCTTTTAACAAAACTTTCTTTCGACTTTTCTTATACTGATCGTTTCCTGCACACCTATCTTTTAATGCATCCCACAAAGTTTTAGAAGTTGTGCAAGTTTTAAACTGATGCAAAAGTTCTCTTGGTAATGCCATAGTGAGATTTCCATACGTTTTCTTTTCTCGTGCATAAGATTTCCACTCATCTTCATGAAGATCACTTCGCATGACCGGTTCTCCATTTTTCTTAGGATACTTGTATTCTTGTTCAATTGGTATCCAAAGATCAACATCAACTGCATTAAGATATGCTTCAAATCGTTGCTTCCAGTTATGATAATCTTCTAAACGAAGTAATTTAGGAACTTTATGAGTTGTTCCGATTTCATTATCATAGTTCATCAAGGCTTGCATCGTGGTTTGGATAGCTGAAAACGCTTGAAAATCACTCATCTTGAAGTTAAAAATTGAATGTCAAAACTTCGAACTAAAAAACGGAGGTCTTCCAAGTGGATTTTGGGGTCAAACCGGAGGGTACTGGTTGTTAGGCGAGTAAAAGTATAGATCTTGTCGAGACGAACGTTTTGACTGGTATTAGCTCCCGTAACTCTTAACGGTTTTCAAGTTACGTTAGTTTTAGTGAACAACACTTTCCTGCTTGCGTACCAAAACTTCTCAGCATACCAAAATCTTCCAACATACCAATCTACGTACCAGACAAAATCAGCAGACCAAACCAACTCAGCGTACCGGATGCGGACCAGATGACTTCAGCGTACTAGACCACCCTCAGCGTACCAGTTTGGTATGAAAGTAACTATCAGCGGACCAGTGAATAACCGTCGCGGACCAAACTTGAAGATTGTCTTCCGGACCAAATTTCAGCTTACCAGAAACTGATGAATATTTCCTTGCATACTAGAAGCTTACCAAAGACATACCAGCTGACCTTCAAGTGTACCAACGATGTACGAAACTGAGATCGACGGATTTTTCAAATTTTTGACTTTTGGGAATGGAATTTGATTCAGTGAGGTGCGAAAACTCACTAGGAACACTCGGAAATCATATTTGACCTTAGAATCACTCAGAATTGAGAAAAAAGATGAAAAACGAAGAAAACTCAAACTTTCGCTATCTAAAATCCGAAAATTGACTAAATCGCAGCAGTAGAGCAACCAAATTCTCTGATACCACTTGTAAAACCACTAACGGATCTTGCTACTGCTAGATTCGGTAATACGAGAATGCACACTATGTAAACAAAGCTTTGATTTATTGATTCACTTAGAGGTTACAATGTAGAGAGAGAAACACACTCAGTTATACACACTTAAGAGATATGAATGACAGAACTCAACAACTCTCTCTAACATGAACTATTTATAGTCACTTACATACTAACTGGCGTACCACCTTATGGAATAGTCGGTACGTCCGTACTAACTGGTACGGCAGACCATATGGTACGGCCATCTTGGTATGTTGACTATATGACCCACAAAGATGCTCTAGACTAGATACAATACACGAGACACACCGTAGCATAGGAATATGCTCTAACATGAGGTTTCAGAGAGATCAGTTAAGAGAGATTCATCGTTTGTCATAAGACATTTGTTGGAGTGACATTCTTCATCTGATGATGAGTCAGAGTCCTAGTTCTCAACTTCAGCCATTAATGCCTTTTCTTTTTGCATGGCATGTTCATACTTCTTTTTGTAGTATGCAGCATCTTTGAGTCTTGTGTTCTTGCATTCTGAGGCATAGTGGCCCATTGTTCCATATTTGAAGCACTTTATCTCACTCTTGTCAACTTCAGGTTTGTTGTATTCAGATGACTGTTTCTTGCTTTCTTTATTTTTGGAAAAATTGTTTATGGTTGACCAAGAAGGATTCTTTTTTTAATCTACCAAACTGTTTGGTCAGTAATGCCAGTGATTTTTCAAATGACTCATTTTATATTTCACTCTCAGAATGTTAATTTTCCGAGTCACTTAATTCATTTTGTTTTGAGTCGTTTGTCTCTTGTTTGATATGTCCTTTCCTCTTTTCAGAGTAAAGAGCCAGTGGATCCAATTTGGATTTTGAGATGTCCAGATTTTAGATTCTTGAGAGTCTAGAATATAGAAGAGACCATTTAAACTTTTTTCTTCTAAATCCAAGTTGATTGAAGAGTCATGGTTAGACCTCTCCATTCATGAGGGAGACTTTTGATAAATTTAATGTTTGTTTCCTCGTTAGATTTAGAAACATTGAACTATCTTAGATTGTTGATTTTTGTGGCAAAACGATTGTAGGTGTTTAAAAGTGACTCAGTTGGAAGTGACTTGAAAGATTCATATTCGTATAATGCTTTAGTTATTTTATTTCTTTTCATTTGATCCCCCCATCAAAGAGTTTCTCAAGGGCATCCCATATGCCCTTGGCTGAGGGGTTGTAGTCAAGTTGACATAATATTTAATGAGGAAGAGCCATGATGAGGACTGTCTTGACTCTGTCCTCATTTATTTCTTTGGTCTTGTCTTCTTCACTCCACCATTTCCTTTCTTTAGGAATGGTGCGAGCGGGCACACCAGCTGAGGTTTTAGTTTCTTTTATCTCAGGAATTTCAACTGTGGGGCAATGGGGTCCCTTGGCTATGCATTCCAACAGGGAGCTATCAACTTCTTTTAGGAAGTTGGTAATTCTGATTTTCCGTTGTGGATATTCCTCCCTAGCAAGCAACAGGGGGCTTTGCCAATGAGCCAAGTGATTTTCCATTGTTCTAGCTTGAAGACATTTTTGTGAGAGTGTTAAAGAAAAGATGGTAAAGAGCAGGAACTTTGAATATTGATTATTCAATCTGTTCTTATACTAATTATTGGGTCCTGTGAGGGGCTCTTTAACAATGTCGGCACAATTTGATTTAAACAAGATAAACAAGTTGCGGAAAGTAAATCAAATTGGAAGACAACAATTCATAAAAGGGTTATTCTGTATATCTCAAATGTAAATAATGGTATAACTATGTATCAACAAAATTAACTTTTCTATGGGAGTGATGTTGTAATTGCTTTGAGAAGATATTGAATTGTATGCTTGATGTCTTGCTTGGTGAAGTTAGCTTGCTATTTATAGGAAGATGTAGCAAGTTGCTTTGGATAAGGTGGTTGAGGATGGTTGATTTTGGAGTGTGTCAGAGTATATAGAGATAAATTGAAGGTATTCAATTTATCTCTTTTTCAACTGTCTTAAACTGCTTTCGTGATTAATGCCAAGTTGGTATTCAGTTTGCTTGTTCTGCACACAAAGGCAGAATTTGTTCTTCTCTTAATCTTTATCTTCTGATAGTCCAGAACTCCTTCAAGACTCTTCTTTGAAGACTTTTGATGCTTCCGGTTAGAAGCCTTCTACAGAAATGGGGATTTACGTAGAATTTAGTATGTACAGAACTACTTCGGAATTTCCGGAGTAGTTCTGTATGAGTACAAAAATCATACAGAAATCTGTAATTCATACAGACTTTCATATCCTTTCTCTTTTAACGATACATCTTATCTTTTCTTCTAATACTTTACGGTTTTGTGTTACATTTACATTGTGCTCTAACAAGATCATTCATTGATATGCTTGGTAGACTCGGCAAATTAGAAAGTATTCAGATATGATATACACTAAATACTAATGCTTGACCATGTGGATAACATCTTGATGCGTATTTCATGACAAAAAGAAAAAAATAAGTGTGAAAACAAAATGAGAACTCACTGTGTATACATGTGTTCATTTTGCAAAGATTTAAACTTGTTTGATTTTCTTTATTTTCTCAAATGATCGGACTTTCTTTGCATATCAAAAGATCGACCTGATTTTTGTTCATTTTAGGTTCTGCTTTATTTTCTTTGGTGTTTCGTATAAATCATCGGACTTTCTCCACGTGTACGGGAGTCCCAACCTGATTGTTGTTGGGTTATACAATTTCAACTTGTTTTATTTTCTTATTTTGTTAAATCTGACGCCTTATTTGCATATCGAAATATCAATCTTAAGGTAGACGATTTAACGTTCTTATTTCTTTTTGCATGGAACACAGTTGAAGATATCATGAAAACATTATGCTATGTGATAATTACATGTGTAATCACACGAGAAAAAGAAGTAATCACACAAGGAAAAGAAAAATGTCTGAATATGTCTGATTGTGTGGGATACACTGGTCAAAGCAAATCCAATCAATACATTAACATATCCAAGTGTTATGAGTATGATTCTACATGAGTTTAAGATGGATAAATTATACGAGCAAGCAGCATAACTTATGTGCTTGAATTAATTGAAATTGAAGTGTAGTTCAGTGCGTCATGATAATGATCCCGTATAGTGATCTTTCTCATACCAAAAATAGTGTTTGATTCTGTATTGCAATTTCATTTCATTTCTGGAAAAGTACAAAAAGATTTTCGGTGTGTTTTAGCATAAGTTTGAAAAATCAAAAAGATTTAAGGGTTTTTTTGATATAAACTTTCTAAAAGCCAAAAAGATTTTGTTTCTGGTTTATTTTCGATCTGATCAACACGTGATACAAATCCAATTTTCAAAATCATATCTTCGAGTCTTGAAGAGACGTTTTGCGCCAAGATTATTTAAATTTTGAGCAGGTTGCTAAGTGAATGAAATATCACAACTTCAAGTCTTCTGAACCTGCTGATAAAGAGAGAAAAACATTGTGTGTCGTCAAGTATTCAAGATCTAGCTACTATCAAGTCAAAGAAGAGTTTGTTTGAACACACTTTGAATGAATTTTATACTTCAGGGGGAGTTTGATTGAAGATACAGTTTTGATATGTTGAAATGTAGGATCGAGAAAACGTCCAACACGATACCTAATCTTGTAAACACGTGCGGAATCCGCATAAACGAGTGATTGAAGATGAGAAGATATAGAAAATGAATTAAACACAATATAAAACGAAATACTTAACCTCGGATTAAACATTTGCACACGAATCACTTGTGGATTCGTCTGGTACAATCTGTTTGGTTAGGAAAACCGAATACTCTCCCCCTCTGCTCTCTAGCTCACGAAATTCCTCTATGGAATGGCCAACCTTAAACAAGAAGGATTATGATGTGTTTATATAGACACACACATAAGCTTACAAGGCTTCCCAAGCCCAAGCCCACTAAGTCCTAATTAATCTATTTCAACCCACTAAGCCCAGCCCAATGCATTTAATATTACAAGCCTCTAATTTGTAGCCTCTATAATCATCCCCTAGGATTATGATATTAAATTTCTTCAACTTCTAGTCTTCAGGTTTTCTATCTTCTTTTGGCTTGAACTTCATTGGGCAACAATGAGAGACTTTTGGGAGCTTTCTCTCAATCAGCATCAGCTTGCACTTAAAATGACGAACAAGTAATGAGAGGAGGATTCTCATGCACTTACCTCTTGTTGAATGAAATTTTGAGTCCTGGATGAAACATCGGTAACTGTCTTGACATGTCATTGACTTTAGATGATAAGTTTTGAAAAACTCTATCTTGGCATTCTTGACTGTACATCTCGAACTGATTGCATCTAGCTTCCCCTCAACTTCTGAATAGCTTCTTCTGGATCTTAGGAAGCTTCACTTGAACTAACAAACTTCCACTAATCATTAGGTTCTTCAGTAGGGTAAGTCGTTTTCTAGTTGGTTCTTTTAATCCGAACAGTAGCAGTCTTCAATCAACAAAGTCCTTGACTTTTCTTCTCCATGACATTTCTTTAGCATTTAACCTGCCATGCACAACATGGAACAAACAAACACTAACTAGCATATGATGACTGGTTAGTAGGCTTGGGCTTGGGAAGCCTTGTAAGCTTACGTGTGTGTCTATATAAACACACATAAGCCTTCTTGTTTAGGGTTAGCCATTCCAGATAGGAATTTCGTGAGCTAGAGAGTAGTGGGGGAGAGTATTCGGTTTTGCTAACCTAATATATTGTACCAGACGAATCCACAAGTGATTCTTGTGCAACTGTTTAATCCGAGGTTAAGTCTTTCGTTTTATATTGTGTTTAATTCGTTTTC
The DNA here is from genome assembly GCA_039602395.1 of Deinandra increscens subsp. villosa. NCBI lineage: Eukaryota > Viridiplantae > Streptophyta > Magnoliopsida > Asterales > Asteraceae > Deinandra > Deinandra increscens. The sequence continues at coordinate 38,170,491 of JBCNJP010000006.1, forward strand.
TATCTCTTCTCATCTTGATCACTCGTATAGGCAGATTCCGCACGTGTATACGAGATTAGATATCATGTTGGACGTTTCATCAAACACATAAGCCTAACCAACAAACTTCCCCTAAGCATTAGGTTCTTCAGTAGGGTAAGTTATTTTCCGGCTAATTCTTTTAATCCGAACAGTAGCAGTCTTCAATCAACAGAGTCCTTGAATTTTCTTCTCCATGACATTTCTTTAGCATTTAACCTGCCATGCACAACATTGAACAAACAAGTATGGATAACGTGCTTAAGAATACTAACGTTTCAACTCAGAGGCGTTTTTCAGTCAGGTTGTAACCTTTCATTAAACACATAAGCCTAGTCATACAGTCAGACTGAAGGGTTTTGGACGCTAGAGGGTCTCTTTTGTTATGCACATTGGCATCGTTTGGGTGTAAATTATATATAGTGTTCTGCAAGCACGTTAGTACAGACTAACCAGGTCTTTGCTCACGCAAAACAGAGGAAATTCTGACTAACACATTAGTACAGTCTACACCAGGTATTTGCTAACGCAAAACAGAGGCGAGACTGACTAACGGCTTTGACATCCTCAGGTCTTTGCTCACACAAAACAGAGGGAACGCCGATTTTTTGAGATATTTGATTCAACACTTTGGAGTCCGGCATGTGTATCGGGAACAACCTTGCAGTCAAATAGAACTCGCACCTAACCTAAGTGTGTGTTTTCCATCAAATGACATACTTTATCTTTTAAGTGTTGTGACACATACCTTTGTTTTTGGGACTGAGCCTACCGAGCATATCAATTTGGAGAATGTCTTTCACTTCGGCCTTACGCGTGTCAGTCACCTGAAGACAGAATTATTTCATTTCCCACCTTATCAAACACACAAACAAAAGATTAAAAATTAAAAACCTTTTCCATATTTTCTATTCTTCCCCTTGCTTTTTGATTTTTAATAACAATTTTTTTTGTTTTTTTAAATTTTTTATTTATATTTATTTATTTATTTTTTAATATGTTACACTGACACACAACGAAACAAAGAAAATTTAAACAAAATTGGCCAAGCTAACCTTCAAAGTTATCCTTTGAAATCATAGCGAGTTGGGGTTTGTTTCATGTTTTACCATACTTCACATCAAACAATCAAGAAACAAATAATTTAGACAGTACCCTGCTGATTTTTCAGATTTACCTCTCACATGGAAACATACCCACCAATCCACCATTGAGAATTTTCATGACATGAAGTGGAGAGATGTCTCCTATCCTGCGCCTGGAACAATCACTATCACAAACAAACAAGGTTAATGAAAGTCCTCCTTGACTGTTCCTGCATAACGTGAGAGATCAGTTAGCCATTGATACCCAGGCCATTGTGGTTCTGTGTATTCCTGAAGCATCCATAAATGTAACTTCTTTTATGCACATTCCCTTTGAGAAATCAGGAATTGGAGGTTGAACAACTTTTGATTTTGGTTTCCAAATTTCAGGTGATTTAACAGTTGTTTTAGTCACCTTTGGAGTTGTGACTTTAGGTGTTTCAACCTTCTTCAGTTTAGTTTTATTTTTCAAAACAGTTTTAGTTACCTTGGGGGTGGCAACTTTAGGTTTTTTAAACTCTTGTTGTTTTGAAATTGGTTTCTTCACCTATTTTTGAATATTTTTATAACTTGGAAAACTAGAAGTTTGATTGGAGAGCTTTCTTTGCTCTGTGGCAGCCCCCCAATTGCCATCAGAAGGTTTAACCTTCGAATTTACAGTCTTCATTGCCTTTATTGGTTGCACCTTCATTGGCTTAGAGTGATAGAAATCCTGAGATGAAAACTTCTGGTTCACAGGATAACAGGGCCCGTAGGGGTGATCAACACAGTTTCTCGTTATGTGACCAGGAACTACACAGTTAAAACATGTATGCGTTTTCAGAAAAAAGTCAGACGTATAGTCATTGAAAGCAGCTAGTAGAGTTGGAGCAGCATGACCTTGACTCTGCAGCCTTGGGATGAATGCAGCTCCTGAATTTTTATAATGGCCCGATGCAGACAAGTTGCCATTCAGTCTTGTCTAGTTGGTAGAGAACTGAGTAGAACCAGACTTTGCAGCTTTTGAATTTCTCGCATTGTTTGAAGATGAAGCATTACTGCCACTACAAGAGCCCACTGATGAGATTGGGGACTTTGAAACCTCCTTATGCCTATCTTTACCGTTCACAGTTGATTCTTTGGTCTGCATTTGTTTCCTTGGGTAATATGGCTGATTGGGTTTAGGCAAACAATTTTGTGCCAAGTGTCCAGGCTTTCCGCAAGTGTGACAAGACCGTTTCTTTTGAAAATCGGGAGGCTAGGAAAACTGTCGCCCAGTTGATTGCAATTTTGGTTTTGCAGCATGTTTGTGAATCCAATATGTTTTGCCATCAGGATGAGTGGACAAAACATATTCCCGCTTTATAGGCTGGTATTGGTCATATGCATTGTAAACTTCAGGATAAGGGACAAAGTCTTGGGGGTTTAGATTCCCTTTCCTATTTCACATTCAACACATTGTCAGGTTTTCCAAACAAAAATACACCAGGGGTTGGAGAACCAGCAACTTATGGTTCCTTCTCCTTTTTCAAAGATTTCACACGACCATCATTCTTCCCAATAGAAAACACACGAAATGACGTTTGTTCACCAAAAACATTTAATCCAGTAAGTTTTGATGCGGACTTGGACAAATCAGCAGTAAACTTAGGAAATTCAACTCTGTCATATTTAGAGTCATTGCATTCACTATGCTTCTCAATATTGCATTCACTGTCCTTCTCAACATTGCATTCACTGTTCTTCTCAACAGTTACATTATCTTCGCATGAAACAACTTTATTAGTGTGAGTAAGAGGAGCAGAAATATTTATAGGACGTGCGGCAAGCTTGCTTCCAATAGACATGCTTTCCTTTTTACCATATGTAGCTGTTTTTTCAACAGCAGCCAGAGAAATCATGTCACACATTAAAGGGGGATGAACATTGTGGTGGATGTTTCAACATTTGCTTCAGAGTAAAGTCCTAATCCTGATTGAGCTTTCACATGTTTAATTCTTTCATTAGAGTTATAAAAAAGTTGATTGGCCTCCATCATCTTTGAATGAATTGTCTGATGTTTATCTAAGATAGATTGGGCAGTGCTAAGTTTAGTACTAAGATCTAGAACTTCTTTATTTAACTCTTCTACCTTAGTTTCAGATTTTCTATGAAAAAAACCTTATAATCACTTAGTTGATGTTCAACATAGTTAAGTTCCTGTTTGGCAGCTTCATATTTTTCTCTAAAAATTCTAGTGCGATCCTCACATTCTCTAACTTCGTGTTCATTATTCTCGCGATTCAAACATTCATAAGTAAATCTAAATTTCCAGTTTTCAATTAAAGCACTGCAAGTGGGGTTTGAACATTCTGAAGTTTGAGAGTTAACACCAGAAATATTTGCCACGATCTTTTTCACAAGTGGAAATTCCCTGATAAAAGAAAACGGAAACCCTTGACTTGGCCGAACCTTAAATGTTGGTCCAGAATCAACAACCGTTCATGATATTTTGATCTAGTACAAGTGCGGAATCCTTGTACAAGATTGATTCAAGAAGAAAGTTGAAGAAATAGATTTCACGAGAGATAAACAACCAAAGATCAAATCTTGAAGGATAAATACTACTTTCTTGAGCTGATGAACACTGATCGTAAACAAGAGTGAAAGAGGAAATCGTAATCCAAAAGCTCAGCAATCATAAACACTATGAGGGTTTATATAGTACCCTTTACAAAACCCTAAGCCCAATCATAAACATAAAGAAATCGGTCCAAGAAGCCCATATCGTAAACCCTACTAAGCCCAAATCAATGAAAGCCCAATCTAATGTTCATGCCTTACAATGTATAGCCCAATAATCTTCCCCTAGGCATGAACCATTAGACCGCCTATGGCAGCAGTAGATCAAATCTGAAAGTATTCTGCACATTGCTCGACCACCATTCATTTGCTACGATCCGGTTTGCTGTTCCATGGAAGATCCCCACCCGTATAGCATTTTCTAGATCATTCTCATCACCGTGAATAGGTTGGGAGGCGAGGAGCTTGATATCTCTTTCACCAAACCTTAGCAGGTCAACCGGATCGTAGAAGCGGAGCTGTCTCATCTTCTTGCAGAGCACCACCACCTCATGTGTCGTCGGATCATAAAACCAACAGTCAAAGTTTTTGACCAAGGTACCATCTTCAATTTCATCCAACAAGTTTATTACTCTTGTGCGTTTGGTGGGTGGTCGCCTCGCTTCACCTATTGGATCACCAGTTACTGGGTCAGTTCCAGTTTCAACCCATCTTACCTGCTTCAGATCAAAGTTCACAAAATTTTCTGCCAAGTGGCTCATCAGATTGTTCCGAACTAGATCTCCTTCTGTGCTCCTCCATCTGTTTATGTATGGAGCTCTTAACAGACTTCTAATCTCAGGCTCAGTCCAGGAGTGAAACTCGGTTCGTGTTCTGTAATATTCCACTGGACTGTAGCCATCACGGATTACAGCAAAAAGCTTCTTCTCGGTATCATAGTGCCAGCACAGAATTGCTTCACGACTCCCCCTTTTGTCGATTGAGCTTTCACCAACATCAATGGTGTATTGAGTGGGGGCTGGTCCTTGAAATAACTCCTTGAACCAGTTGTCGTGACCTTCTGGTGCCTTAGAGATGACTCTTCCACTTCGAGCATAGTCTGACATCTCAATAGTGCCATCTCCTTCATCTTCATTCACAGATTCTGTACCTTGACCACCCCGAGATGAGCTTTGACTGGGGTCACCTAAAGCATTTGTCTCCACAGCACCTTTCAACTCATTATACTTCTTTTTCAGATCCATCAAGGTCTCATACAAATACTTAAACCTATTCTTGTCAGCCATCTCCTTGTCTTTTAGTTTTCTGTTCTCAGCCTGGAGTGCTTTTATCTCAATCTCTCTAATTTTGTTTTGAGACATTAGAAAATTAATGTGAGGGTCAGCACTTAACCTCATCTCAATAGGGAGCTCAGCAGCTTGTTCATTTGCCCGAAAAGGCCTGAAGCTTGGAACAACAGTGGGCTGACTTGGCACTGAAGAGACACTCACTTTCACTGGGCTGGGTACAACAAAAGAGCTTTCAACCTCTAGAAATTGCCTTTCCTCATGCACTGGGTTATGTACATGGAGGATAGGACTCTCAGTCAGCATTGGTGCTGGTTCTTGAACAGTAGCTTGAACAGCGGCTTGAGATGAGCTTTGAACGATTGTCGGTTCAGTTGTGTTATCAGTCTGTTCATTTGCATCTGTACGATCAAACACCATTAGGCTCGAGCTAGTCTTTAAGAATTTGAACCTCAAAGTTCTTGGGTCAGCCTTTTTCCTCGGAGAAGGTTCACGAACTGGGATGGGTTCTTCAGTCAAATCCTCTTCGTTAATATTCAGAGTCAGCTCTGGAGGAGTTGCATCGCTGCCTGAAGATGTGATCAGGTCATCCCTTCCTCTCTTGAGATTGATGAGCCCCAAATCCCGATAGATGTCATCCTCGAATATTTCGTTCTCAGGGAAGATATCATCCATTATGTTGTCTTCATCAGACGGTATATTTTCAGGTTCCCTTTGAACATTGGCAGCCACATCATGATCTTCTGCCAGAGATGCATTAACTGGGTGCACCTCTGGTTCAGCATCAGATTCTTCTTCAACTTGTTCTCTTGCAACTTCAGGAAAGGCACCTCTTTTGGTCCATTCAATCCTCCCCTGAAAGCTGCTCTTTCATTTTCTGTCTTGTGTTTGCAGGCCGAACACTCCATTATCCATGAACTTGATATCCAATTTCTCTATTCTTTCTTCTATCATGGGATATTTCTTCATGACCACCATCTACACAAATCTTGGTGTCATCAGAACTGTTCTCTTGCACTCAAATCTACATTCCCAACCCAATCCAACATCATCATTTTTGAGAAGTTGAAATCCTAGTCTAAGGCTAGTGCTACAAATGCCGTGCCATGCAATTTGTTTAGCTGATCAAAACTAGTTCTCTTCCCCAAGAAGGATTTTTGCAAGTAATGAGCCAAACACCTCCAGTAGTGTGGCAATAACTTCTTGAAGATGGGAGGGAACTTTCTTTCATATCCCAACGTCTGAGCACCTTCTAATACAAGAGTCTTTGAGTACTCAATTAGATCTTCAGCTTTGTCATTGATGTTCAATCCCTGTCGGATGTCTTCTTCAAGTATCACAATTTGGCGGTTCTGAATTGTTGCGGAGATTCTCGTCTTGTCAGCATTTGCTCTCGCTGTTCCCCAGAATTCTCTTACAAGCTGCTCATCGATCAACACACTTGTTCTTAGAGCATGGTTTATCTTGCATACGTTCAGCCCCGCCACCAAAGAGTAAAATAGCTGCATGTGCTTCTCTGGTGGGTCATCAAGATATGCCGGGATGCAGTGGTCTCTCTCAAAATGGATCTCTTCATCAAGCATTTCGTCTGCCATCTGAGAAAACGAGACAAATGCATCAGGCTTAAATTCATCAAAAAGAAATTATGTATGCCAACAGTATCTTGAAGTTCAATTGATTAACACATTTAACTTGATAAGTTCTGTAAATCTCAATTTAAACGTTCAAGAAAAATATTTGATTTTGAAGCACAAATTAACAAACACCATTAATTTTAACTTAAAAATGATTAAGTTTAATGAGATTCTAAAAATATTAGGTGTTTATGATTTTTCATTCAATTTTAAATGAGTCTACGATCCCACATATGCGATTACGATCCATAAATTGGGTTTACGATCCAATAAATGGTTTACGATCCGGTTGAGATTTAAACAGTATAAGCCCAATCGTAAACTCTCGATAAAACCTAAGCCCGATCGTAAACTCCATCGAAATCAGAATATCGTAAACACTGGTCGCAAACGACGATCATAATCTCCGATCGTAAATTACGATCGTAATCAACGATCATAAACATCGAACAGTCGTCTTCAACCTC
>JBCNJP010000006.1:38178021-38252648 GCA_039602395.1 Deinandra increscens subsp. villosa
TAGCCCAACAGTAAACTATAAGCCCAAACCGGAAACTCGAAGTCGAAGTCCGAACCAAACACCTGTACTCAACCGGACCGAAAAGTTGACCGAAAACCTATAAACTTTAACCACTCAAAAAGAAACTACACCACGAGATGCGAAAATATTAAACGAACAATACCCTAACAAAATTAATTTACAATAATTTAAATTGAGTGGCCGTTTATTGCTTAAGAAACCGGATGACGAGGGCCACACAAATTAATAAATTCCCAATGGCATTTTTAGTAATTTTCTTGAACTTCAAGCACAATTTACGTAAATGAGATTTAAGTTGGTGTCCAGTCGAGTTTCACAACGTCCGGTCGAGAACTCGTTGCAAATTATGAAGTGTCACAATACCCAACAAACTGTCACAAATTGAGGATCAAGTGTTGCAAAGGTACGAATTCTAATAAACTTGTAAATTTGACCGAGAACCACAATGAAGTATAACACTCGATTGCGAGCCGAGAAGTGAGCCGAACCGAGAACACAAAACCGAACCGGAAACTCAAATGTGAAAACTTGAACTAAACCGAACAATAGCGGCCCGAACCGGAAATCGAGAATCCGAATCGAAGACCACCGTATGAGCCGAACACCCAGCCAAGAACCAAATACCGACCCGAAAAACTCCTTTGGTCGAGAACCTTTAAACCGAAAATAATTGTAGGAAATGAAGCCTTGGAGATGGACCGAAACGAGATAAAGTCAACCGAACGGAATTCCTTTGAGTTAATCACTATTTGAACGAGAACTCCAAACTAATTCACTCGAATTAGAAAACCCATGTGACGTCCCTACTTGCCTTGTTACCAATACGAGAATTAAAACCGGAAACAATTCCGAGTTTGACAATCCAATCCCCACAGACGGCAACTAAATTGAATCAATTATTAAAACCCTTTTAAAATCAAAGTCAGTTTCCAAACCAATCTAGACCGAGAAAAGAAGGAAGCGAGAATCGGAAATTCAAAACACAATTTGTATAAAAAGAAAAAACTCAAACGAAACTCTGGTCCACCACCAAATTCGAATCTTTCAATTTCAAAAGTGACGGAAAAAATTCGAAATACGATAAATAATAACACCTTGAAATATTATGAACCCTAATTTTCTTCACAACCGTCACACTTGGAAAACATCGAAAATCACCCAAAAACACACAAAATAAAACTTGAATCTTCATATCGTGAGAACCTTGAAACGATGTCTCTTGGCTCTGATACTAATTATATGATCGAGAAAACGTCCAACACGATATCTAATCTTGTATACACGTGTAGAATCCGCGTAAACGAGTGATTCAAGATGAGAAGAGATAGAAAATGAATTAAGCACGATATAAAACGATATACTTAACCTTGGATTAAACAATTGCACACGAATCACTTGTGGATTCGTCTTGTACAATCTATTCGGTTAGCAAAACCGAATACTCTCCCCCTCTGCTCTCTAGCTCACGAAATTCCTCTCTGGAATGGCCAACGCTAAACAAAAAGGATTATGTGTGTTTATATAGACACACACATAAGCTTACAAGGCTTCCCAAGCCCAAGCCCACTAAGTCCTCATTAATCTATTTCAACCCACTAAGCTCAGCCCAACATATAAAATATTACACGCCTCTAATTTGTATCCTCTACATGAAAAGATACTACACACGACAAGGGAAAGTTTGTTGACACATAATTTATGCGCTGTGTGAAGTATCGAGACAAGACGCTGTGAAGATCAAGACAAAAGAGAAGACTACCATCCGAACCTCATCCGAACTACCAGTTCGGATCACGGCGAACTGGCAGTTCGCCTAAGGTTCGGCTATTCGACTATAAATAGAATTTGTGTCTTTGTAATTCGAAACTGAGCGAGATAGATCTGAGTCTTAAGTGTGTGTTTCTGTGGTGTTCTTCTGTGATTGTTTCTCTGTGTTTACTGGTTGTAGTTGTTCATTTTGATCAATAAAACAATCGGTTTAATTACATTTCTCATCTGAAATAGCTAGATCGAGTAGACGATTCGATTCTCACGAACTTTCAAGATTTGATTCGAATAAACCAAACAAGGAATTCAAATTTGAATCGAATCGAGTTTAATGAACACCCCTAGTTATGACACAAACAACAAGCCTAAACATGTCAATATGAAGTCTAAATACATGCATTATAATTAATTATATAACATTTATATAAGCTGATGTGTACACTTTAATTTTACTGTGTATGCCAGTTGGCAACTTCTTGAAATGTCATTGAATCTCATGTAACATTTGCATTTTACCCGAGTTGTAAAACCAGATCCATTTTGAATTTTGCGTTTTCCCGATATTCAGATTAGTAAGTATCGGGAGAATTTTCAAGTCAAAATATTTAAATAAAAGCTTTTGAATCCAAAATTGGATCCCTCGAAACGAAAACAAAGCAATTTGTGGTTTCTACACTATTTCGGTACGCGATTCGTCATTTAACGGGAATCTCGTATTTGAGTATCAAATGTCAAATTTAGCATAAGTACGAGTGTTAGAGCATAAACAATGTGTCTCGTGTGTTGTAACTAGATTTAATGATAAAGTTTTCATCATTGAAGCAAAAGTATGATCTCTGTGATGTTGATGATGATCCATGCATAAATCTAGGGTTTTTGAGGTTGCATGCAAGTAAAGGTCCAATTTTTATGTATGAATCTTGTTATAAATCCTAGATCTTGAACAAAGGCGCTTGCTTTGTGTTAGATATTGTATAAAGTTGCATGATTTATGTAAATGGATGCATGATGAACTATAAAGTTGCAAACTTATTGTGTGATTGCATGTAAAATATATATAGAAATTGTTTATGTCAAATTATCGTGTAAATGGCCTATTAGGTCAATGGGACATACATGCATCTGGTTAGGAACTTGTGGCATGTGATACCCAACATTTTCAGGTTAATCATGCTAACACAACGCACAATGTTACAAGCAAACATTAACACAACGTACATGTTTTCAATCAAACATACGTGCATTCATACATCTATTAGGGTCTTTAGATGTGTCACTTGGTTCACGAACATTCACAGTCGAGTCAGTCCTGAACGTTGGTTAACAAATTAATAAAACACTAAACGAACGAACATAGTTTGTACAACTTGTGATTATGTGACCTTGCATGTTAATTATTTTATGTGAGCATCATTTCATGTTACTTATATGTGTTATTAAAAGTTCATAAACTATATATACATTGTTTAGGAAATTTCATGACAAACGCATGGAGACTATGTGGTTTATAAATTAACTAAAGGGTGTAGTTTATAAATTGATCAAGTTTACATATTTTTGAAAAAACATCGGCCTATGTTATTTTTGTACATAATTCAGATACTGTTTTTTTAGAAAAATGATTATTATGGAGTGAATATTTTAATTTCAAGCAAATTCAAAAAAAAAAAAAAAAAAAACCTAAGCCTAAAGAAATATCCCTCAATTTGCTCTTTCTTTCCCTCAACCCCACATCAAATCCATAGCATCTCTCCCTCTCTCCCTCTCTCCCTCTCTTTTCTACGACTTCCCAGCCCCTCCCTACTATTCCAGATCAGATTCAAAGCTTTGGAGGGATGCTCAGCCGCCAGGTAGCATAAACCAGTCCCGAGTAGCGATCGTGATCAAGGCAACCAAAGGTAGCACATCCTCTCTCTCCCTTCTCCCTTTTCCTTCGATCACAGCCCATCTACACTATTCTATTCAGATCCAGGAAGTTTAGAGGCTGTCACACAGCCTTGCTAAGTCGAAACAGTCCCATGAAACAATCGGAATTAAGCAACCAATGGTAGTTGCTCTCGTTCTTGATCCTTCTTTGATCTGAAAACCCTAATGAGTTTTAATCTTTGAAGTTATGTTCTTGAATGTTATTAACTGTTATAATGTGATGTGGTATGTGTACCATTGCATGCTACATGTTTTAGATCCATAGAAATCGATAGTTTGATTTTGCTTTTACACGAAACCTTAAGCCGAAAAACATGATGGTTTATTAGATTAGTTTAGTAATGAGTTAAATGATTTCTGATGATGAATTTTTCTGAGTACAACTTGTATTATTATTGATATGGGTGATATTAAGGTTTGGTAACAATCTCATGAATTGTAGAACTCCTTTAAATGATCAAACAGATTTTTCTATAAACTTAGATGAATCACGTTTTTGGACAGCTTGCTGTCAGGTTTTTTGGTCAACTTCGTGACAGCATAACTCACTAATTTCTTAACGGAATTGAGTAATACTTTTGGCAGAATAAACTTTGATGAGTTAGCTTTCAAACCCAAGTGGTGGCAATCAAATTAATGAAGGTTTCGACCACCTATTTGCCATCACAAAAACAGTGCACAAACAGGCATGTTTTCCGGAACATGATTATGGTTTAATTTATTGGGCATGTTAAGCCAAACTTTAAATTGAGAATCTTTTTGGAATGTGACCATTATACATGTATGTTGCTGGAAATAAATTTTTGGAATTTATCTATATATGGAGGGTCATATAAATGGGTGACCTTAGGAACCTTGTTTGTGACGGTGAATCATTGCAATGACTTATGTTGAGTTTAACTGATTTAAAAGGAGAATGTTTGCATGAAACGTATATGATTCAAAGTTATACTGAAGATGTGTAATATACATGAGTTAAATGGTTAGAATCATGATTGTAGAAACCTTGTGCTAAACATGGAAAGTGTACGCGCTTCTTGTTAAATTCTTTACAATCAACTTAGACGCATGTTAGAAATGTATAACATGTGCTTACCTGCTATGATCGGTAACTTGCTATATATGGGAAATTTCCTAAACTAGAAACTTTCTAGAATTGCAAAGTTTAATCGAACAAAACAACTAAATGTTAACGAGTCACCGTCAGGATTGATTGAGTCAGTTGAAGTGTTCATACACTGTTATCTCACACGCACTCTAATTTAGGTGATTCTAGGAAGTCATATGTTTACGTTCTTGGTTTCAAACTCTTTTCGAGCTCCCTAAGGTGAGTTCTTTAACAATTTCTCTCTAAGTATCTCCTTGAGAGAGAAAAGCATGCTTCAAACTATTTTTAGTAATATAATTGTATAGCTATTCACGTATGTGCGAACATAACACGGACTGCAAGTCCTTACATTTCGAACCGTTAATTTATTAGAAAGCGAGGTAATATTGAGTAGTACTACTGGGTTTGACAAACCCCACCCGCGTTAGTCTCTCTAACTCGATTGGATGTCGAACTGGTGTAACATTAGCCTAGAAAGTATCATCATCGTTCGTGTTAGACGATGGTGGAAAGACATTACAAACACAAACAGTCACGCTTCGGTTGCGAACCACATATAGATAGCAAATATGGCCTAGCTAGCTACAAGTACAATTATGATGAAACTGGTTCAAACATTGTTACAAACATTTATTTTTACATTGTGTATTTATGAACTCACCAGCCTTTGCACTGACCCACATAGCATGTTTTTCATAGGTTTCTAGGTCCGGAGCACGATTAGGATGCATGCATTGCATTGTTTCTACAACACACTTTTAAAAACCCAATTGGTTTATTTCTTTTTCGGTTAAGCGCGTGTTTTGCGCAACATTTTATTTACCTTTATTACACTTCCACATAAGCTTTATATTGTCTCGGTGTGTTTTTAAAATTCGTATTTGCATGATTTAGTATGGCTAATGACTCGGGTCCTGGTTTATCACACGCCTCGCGGTTATACTTCGCAGGTGGATTTTGAGGGTGTGACATGGCATGACTTGAAACGTGCTAATTGAGAACCTATCTGACTTAAAATGAGCTATTGATGTGGTTTTATCATGAAATTGGCTCACATGTAATAAATATACATACATCGGAAAAATAAATAACTATGTGATGCATGTGTACGTATGATCATGTAATTGCTTGATTATGTGTTTACATGCTATTAGTCTAATTGATTATCATTTATACGAGTATACAAGTCCTAAGTCTCCTACCTTTGTGAGAATGACAAGAATTAGTACCGTTGCCCCGTCAATCGTACATCGTATAATAAATTGTGACACATCTATATTTGTTGTCATATGACATGTTATGTGTGATTGCATGTTAGGATAAATATAGAAAACCTAAATTTGGTCACAAATGTGTAATCGAGTCCACTAGTCTATTATCCGCACGTTGTCGGGAAAATCGGTCAACACAATCAACACTCACACTGTCACGTGTCATAAGTGAAGTCTAAGGAGATTCACTGCTCTCTTCAGTTGGTTGTTTTGAAATACTAAATTGCACCCTAAGATGAGTTTGCGACCCCTACTCTTTACTGTTTTTAAACTCTGGGGAAGAAGACATGTGGTAACTTTTCTTGTAAAACTATATTGAATTATTATAGCACTGGGGGACCGTAGTGATTTGAATATTGTCAACGAAGTCTTTTAGTGCGTACCAGTTAATATCTCGGATAGCAAGGAAATATTTACTAGATCTACTGGGCCTCACAAGCCCTGCCCGAGCTAGTCGCTCTAGTTCCTGCTTGCCCTTCGGGTGAGAGGAACGGGTATTATATTGTCCTATTTGAGTCATGACGGTAATGCATGACGTAAAGGTAAAACTATGAATCTGTAAGTCAGCTCTGGGGACATGATCACTAGGTAACACAATCTTGTGGACTAGCTATCTACGAGTATAATAAATCAACTGTATTGTATGAACGCGTAGGTCTAAAGGGAGACTACCTGCTTTTAACCGGATTTAACTGTGAGATATTTGTTTGTAAAACCTATGAACTCACCAACCTTGTGTTGACACATTTTAGCATATGTCTTCTCAGGACATTAGGAGCACGCTAAGGAGTACGCTTAGGGAATCATGGTTCATTCATAACTCTACATGTTTGGTTAAACATTCAAACTATTGGGCATCTAGTGCGCGTTGAACTTTTGAAACTTATTATGTTTGTTTTTACGCTTTCTGTTCGGATCAAGTTCGGCTCAGATTGGGTATTTTGAGTTGTTTCACGGAAACTGACGTAACTTGAGAACCGTTAAGAGTTACGAAACCCAATACCAGCCAAAACGATCATCTCAAAGAGATCTACACTTTTACTGCCTTGCAGCCAGTACCCTCCGTTTCGATACCCAAAATCCACTTTTAAGACCTTAATTTTTACTTTGAAGTTTTTATAACATCATATTTCGGATAAGATGTCAGATTTTCAAGCTTTTGCCACTATGCAAAGTGCGATGCAAACAATGCTAAACTTTGATAATGAAATTGGAACAAACCAGAAAAGTTCCCAAATTATTGAAGTTAGAGGATTATCAAAATTGGAAACAACGATTTTCTACATATATCAGCACCAATGATATCGATTAGTGGATTCCAATTAAAAAGCTTTAAACACATCCAACTAATCAAGGAGATTTAAAAGAAGTTCATACTTTTGACAATGCAGAGAGGAAACTTTATGAACTTGAACAAAAAGCGTTTTGTTATCTTACAATGGCATTACCCACCGAATTACTACATCAATTTACTACTTGCAAGAAAATGGAACAATTATGGGATGCGTTATCAGCAAGGTGTGAAGGCAACGATCAATACAAGAAAAGTCGAAAAAAGGTGTTGAATAAGGAGTCTGAAAACTTTTAACATTATGAAAATGAAAACATTACGGCTCTAGTTTCAAGATTTTCACATTTGATTAGTGAGTTAAAAGTTGTTTGGATTGAGAAAACTGATGAAGAATTGAAAGAGAATATTATGTAAGCATTACCAGAAATTGGGAGAATTATGTCTTGTTACTCACTCATGATAAAGAACTTTTTCAAATTATCATTTCATGAGCTCACTGGTAAACTCCATGCTCGAGAAATGGTAATGATGAATTAAAGAAATCAACAGCCAAATTGCAAAATTCTGAGTTATATCATGGTGAAAATGGTGCAACCTTAAGATAGTTCTACACCACCTACTACAATTATTGGAAATATTTCTGGAATTTCGGATAATAATTCTTCAAGGGGTTATAATTTTATGATTTCAGAATCATCAAGTCAAAGTGCATTTTCTGTTCAATCAGTTGATGATTGTGTCAAATTGATATCTACTCTCATTTCATCGTCTTTTGGAATGATTATTAATGATGTTAGCAAGGCACAACTAACTAAAGATGATCTGAATGAAATTGATGAGGATCAATTAAATGAGTTAGATATGGCTTGGCAACTTGTAATGTTGACTCAGAGGTCACAACGATTTTACAAGAAAACTGGAAGACAAGCTTTTGGTGACAAGTTGGGTTTTGACAAATCCAAGATAAAATGTTACAAATGTTCAAATCTTGGACATTTTGCAAGAGAATGTCAACAATCTCACACTTCCAAAGCTACAAATGGTTCTCAACCATCTTCAAGCAATTGAAATAAAAGAGCTTTAAATGTTCAGAATACTGGTACTTATGATTAGGGAAAACAGTTCGATACATCTACCTTGATTGTCACTCATGAGTAAGATAAATATTATTTGATTCAAGTTCGTATGAAGCTGCTGGATATGAAAATTTTGAATCTAAAATTGAAAGTTTGTTAAAGGAAAATGAAGGATTGTTGAAGGAAAATGATTCTTTGGCAAAAGAAGTAATAATGCTTACCGAGGTTCTTCAATTGGTCAAGGAAGATTTGGAAAAATCTAAACAGAATGAAAAAGATCTTGAAGTAAAGAATGCAAAGTTGGTTGAAGAGAAGGAGGAATTGATCAAAGAAATCCAGAAATGGAAGAATGAAGCAGAAGATGCTGCCAATGATTTTCAGAATCTGTTTGATAAATCAAAAATTAAGCTTGACTTGCTTACCAAAACTTCTAAAGAATATGCTGCTAAACTTGAAGCTTATCAGGTGGATATGGGAAAATTATTGGATGAAAAGATAGAGTTAATGAGTGTGAATAAGGTGCAAGCTGCAAATCTTGAAATTCAGAAAAGAAATGAAGATAGATGGAAAAAGGAATTGTTTGCTGAGCTTGATAACCTCCAATAGTAGAAATTTGAAACTCAGAAAGTCGCTAAGAGGTTGATCACCACCAAGAAGGAATTGGCTGAGGCACAACAAAAGATTTCTGATTTAAAGATTCAAGTGATTGATACAAATCGACTTCTAAACAATGGCACCAATTCTCAATCATTTACAAGATTTTTAGCCAATGATGGAAATTTTGAAAAGATGTTTGACAAAACAGCTTCACCTCCAGCTAGTATCAAAGAAGTTGTTAAAGATGTGAAGGAAAAGGTTGAAGAATATGATTATTCAAAGTTTTCATCATCATCGAATTCTAAAGAAGAGAAGGTTGTGAAGAAGAAAAAGAATAAGAAGATAGGTAAACAGATTGAAAAGAATTATGAAGTTCCTCAAGTTCCAATGTTTAGGACTGGTTTGTTGTTGATAGAAAATGAAAAATCAGCTGATTCTAGTGAGAAGATGCGGTTTCAACCTGATTTTGATGAGACAATATTCTATGATCAAAAGAATGTGAACGAAGTCAAAGCTGAATTTTCTAGATTGGCGACGAATGGGCATACATCATCAAATTCTGAGGAAAAGATTTCTGGAAAAAATGTTGGATTGGGTTTTCAAGCACAGAATGTTAAAGCTGAGAAGGTTCAAGTTTCAACATCACAAAATCGGAAGAAAATAAATATGAAGCAAATCAAGAAGGATGTATTCAAGGATGATAAAGTTCAACTTGAGAGATACTATAAGCTTAAGGGTTTAGAACAAATATTTTCTAACAAAGAATTTCCACTTCATTGCGTGGATGCTCAGAAAATTGCTGAAGTGTTTGTAAAAGTTGATGGTTCAAAGACCCAGAAGGAACAAGTTGCTAAATTTTCTTCTGAAGGTTCTACTTCAAAAAGGCCTACTTCCAAATGGGTTCATGATCATCGTCATTAGGTATATAATACTTTTTATGATCATTTAGAATATAGAAATGTTTTTAAAGCGGTGCAGGTACATAAATGATGGGATAAAGCTAGTCGTTTATGCTATATTTGTCGTCATACGGGACATATGGAAAAAGAGTGTCCGATTCCTGCTACTTCTAATACAAAAACTCAGAAGGCCAAAGTTTTTGGTAAATCTGCCAAACAAGTGTTTCTTGATGAAAATGGCAGAGTTTTTGATGAATTTCAACCTACTTTCTTTCAAAAACAAAAACGTTTTGTTCCAACTTTTTAAAAAGTTCAAAATGTTGGTTGATCATCACAGTCACCTGTGACTGAGTCATCAAAAACTGAATTACCAAAAAAAAAACAGCAATGGAAACCTAAGGTGGTTTCAAAGCAAAATCAGGACACTGGTCGACCAGAAGCACTTAGCTTCGGGTCTTTTATGAACTGATAACTTTCACCAATATGCAAATACTTCTAGAAGAACAATCGATGATTGCAAAATTATTAATTGAGGAGTATTCTGCTTAACTTAAATTTCATGCTATATTTTTCTAACCTGAAATTTTTTCTGAAACTTTAAACTGCAAGGTATCCGTGTTGGTTGATCAATTTTCTTTCTTCACAATTCAGTTTGTCGTTTAGGGAAACAAAATTGAAAAAGCCAAATATAGTGGCTTGTTTTTTTACAAAATGAAAATCCAAAAAGAGAGTTTTCATTTTAAGGGAGAGAATTGCAAGTTAAGGGGAGTAAACGCATGTTATGGGGAGAAGGTGAATACATGCAAAATATAAAGTGAAGGTGAATACATGCAAAATATATAAAATTTTGAGAAATTGATCATTGGGAAATCATGGTACATTGGCTTACGTATTTGACTCATGGATAGAGTAGATGAAAGAGCCATAAGATCATTGTTTGATGTGCTTGGTAGACTTGGCAAATCAAAAAGTATTCAGATGTGATATACACTAAATACTAATGCTTGACCATGTGGATAACATCTTGACACGTATTTCATGACAAAAAGAGAAAAATAAGTGTGAAAAACAAAAATGAGAAGTCAATGTGTATACATATGTTCATTTTGCAAAGATTTAAACTTGTTTGATTTTCTTTATTTTCTCAAACGATCGGACTTTCTTTATGTATCGAAAGATCGACCTGATTGTTGTTCATTTGAGGTTCTGCTTTATTTTCTTTAGTGTTTCGTATAATTCGTCAGACTTTCTCTGCGTATACAGAAGTATCGACCTAATTGTTGTTGAATCATACAATTTTAACTTGTTTTATATTTCTTATTTTGATAAATCCGAGGCTTTATCCGCGTATCGAAAGATCGACCTTAAGGTAGACTATTTAACGTTCTTATTTCTTTTTGCATGGAACACAGTTGATGATATCATGAATACAATAACTTTGTGATAATCACAAGTGTAATCACACAAGAAAAAGAAAAATGTCTGATAGTGTAGGATACACTGGTAAAAGCAAATCAAATCAATACCTTAACATATCCAGATGTTATGAGTATGATTCTACCTATGTTTAAGAATGAAAAATTATACCGGGAATCAGCATGACTTATTTTTTTTTTGGGTAAAGGGTTACCCCGGCGATTTGTATTATAACACAGAAACGAATAAGGAACAAGTAGCAGAGTGAAACCTCTACTAGTTCTCCAAAGGGGCATACCCCTCAAGAGTAAAACAAAGCGACACCAATAAACACATACAAGAGACCACACCTAGCCATACCAACTAGTACTGAAAAAACAAAAAGGAGGCGTTAGCCTCCATCATCAAAGTTTTGCCATACCAACTAGTACTGAATCAGCATGACTTATTTGCTTCAATTAGTTGAAATTGAAGTGTAGTTCAGTGCGTTATGATAAATATGATCCCGTATAGTGATCTTTCTCATATCAAAAATAGAGTTTGATTCTATATTGCAATTTCATTTCATTCCGGAAAAGTACAAAAAGATTTTATGGTGTGTTTTAGCATAAGTTTGAAAAATAAAAAAGATTTAAGGTTTGTTTTGATATAAACTTTCTAAAAGTCAAAAAGATTTTGTTTCTACTTTATTTTCGATCTGATCAACACATGATACAAATCAAATTTTCAAAATCATATCTTGGAGTCTCGAAGAGACGTTTTGCGCTAAGATTATTTATTTTTGAGCAGGTTGCTAAGTGAAAAAAATGTCACAACTTCAAGTCTTCTGAAGCTACTGATAAAGAGAGAAAAACACTGTGCATCGTCAAGGTATTCAAGATCAAGCTACTATCAAGTTGAGGGAGAGTTTGTTTGAAGATATTTTGAACGGATTCTACATTTGAGGGGGAGTTTGATTGAAGATACAGTTTTGTTATGTTGTTATAGATTGTAGGTCCAGAAAAAATATCAACACACGATATTGATATCACAAACGAGTGCGGAATCCTCGTAGGTGATTGATTCAAGAAGAAAGTAGAAGAAATAGATTTGATGAAGTGATAAACAACAAAGATCAAATCTTGAATGAAGAACAATACTTTCTTGAGCAATTAAATCCGATCGTAAACAGTGAGAGAAACAAGAAATCGTAAATTCAAAAGCTAGGGTCTATCATAAACTAGTGAGCTTATATACTACTCACTTACTGTGACACCCGAGAATTTCAAGGTTAACTTCCGTTAGACAAACCCGTTAGTTACGTTATAAGTGTTAACTTAAGTAACTAATGCTTAACAAGGCCGAATACGTCCACGACCTTTGGTTGATCACCGAACCGTCCATGCGTGTTATGTGTTCATCATTGATTGTCTTAATGTGCAATGTGATTTAAATACATGACTTATTATTGTGAATAGCATGATTAATTGTAAATGCTTGATTATGTGAAAATTGCCTAAATTTGGTAGTCAGCGAAACTACCGAGCGAAACTATAGATTCGCCCGGTAGCTGGCTAGACTGATCAATGTACCCGAGATTAGAGCCAGTTTCGCCAGCCAGCGAAACTGCCAGCGAAACTAGCCTCTGATATAAATAAACTTAATAAACCCTAGTAGCCTCATTTGCTCAAACCACACAACAAACACACACACACTCTTTTCTCTTGGAGATTCTGGTCAGTCGAGGTTCACACCAAGTTGTCGAGATCTCAGCCTCAAACCATCATCTACCAAGCTAGGAGATCGAACCGTGAGTCCCAAAAACCTCCATTATGTGTTTTATATGTGTTTTTCTCAAAAAGCATGACCAAACCTTCATGATATTGCTTGATCTTCTGTATATATGCTTTAGGATGCTAGATCTGTAATAAAGTTGATAACTTTACGTGTGAAATCCATCCATATTAGAGATTTGTGCAAATTAGTTCATTTTAGGGTTTTAAACCTATTTTAGAGATTTGATGATCAAAATGCATGTTAAACTTGTTAAAGCTGCTTGATTTATGTTGGTAAATGCCTAGGGATGCTAGATAATGAATTGCATGTATGATCAGAAGCTGTTAGGTTGATTTTTAGGCAAATCCGTATGTTTTTCGCGACCAGCGAAACTGTGTGTTCTCTGGGCGAAACTAAGTAGCGAAATTATATCTCCTTCCAGCGACACTGACCAGCGAAACTATAGTGTCGCCGGGAACCTGACCAGACCAGCTCGAGCGAAACTATCGAGCGAAATACCTGAACGAAAGTTCAAACCAGTTTCCCTGCGAAACTAGGCTAGCGAAACTGCGTCAGCAGTTTCGGGCGAAACTAGCCTAGCGAAACTGTGTTACCGGGCATTGCCTAGCGAAAGTGCTGCCCGTGCACCTAGCGAAACTGCCTAGCGAAACTATGCTAGCGAAACTAAGACCTGACCTAAAAACCAAACTTGTGAAATTTGCTTAAGTGTTATGCCATGACTTACATGATTATACCATGATGAAACATGCTTGATATCTGATTTATATGAACCCTTGTTTATGATCAACCATTGGTGTCGTGTGTCGGTATGTCGAGTCATAGTTGCAACGTGCTATGTTATGGGCCATAGTGACGTTAAGTAAAGATTAGACACAAAACTAATACTTAAGACCTAAACGTGTTCTAGGTCCTCATTAAACAACAATATTCGGATTACTTGAAGTGTAGCAGTGCAACCAAAGGTGAGTGTCACTAACCCGCTTACCGTGAGTCCGTTGGGCCACACCGAACAATTTAACGAAAATCAATGCTGACAAACTCGAGAGTGCTAGGCACCTCACTAATGAACATGAGAACACGGGATGCTCGGCACCCACTTGGTGAACTGAAGTGTTTTATGGGAACACTTGTGAATTCTGATCAAACTGCTTTTGAAATAAAACTGAAAACATTTTAATATGGCTAGTGTAGGTTAAAGTCTAAACCATATGATATCACATGTTTTCTAAGGATGCCTTATAACTTAAAAGTCCTCAACTTAATTGTGCCATTAATTTGTGAAAGCGAGGGGATGTTGGGTAGATCTACTGGAGTTTGACAAACTCCGCCCCGTGGCACGGGGAGTGCACGGAGGAACAATATCAGCCTATTTGACCGTGGTCCCGAGAGGACACGGGGGAGGCAGAAACCGCGATGACTTGGTCCGCACCGTACGGGATGGCTCGGCCCCCACAAAATAAGTCAGCTTTGGTACAAACTTCCTTAGAGCATGGAACAACGGATTAGCTACCCGCGATATCGGTTGAGTCCTTTAACTTTACGGAACTAGTACATACCCGATGACGTGGTCACGGACAAACCCTTTATAAACTGAGAATTAAATACGAGCATTGCTTTTCACAAATGAATATTTTGTAAGTACATTTTAATACGAACTATGATTGTGTTACCGGGCCAATGCATGACAAGCCCACTGTGAACTCACCAACCGTTAGGTTGACACTTGCGTGGTTTAAACTTTTGCAGATCGCTAAGGAGTATCCGGAGCGGGTTGGCATGGCACGTGAAGACCTTTATTTTAATTGAACTATTTTGGGAATTTAAAACAACATTTATGTAAAGCACGTGGTTAGTGCTGAAGACAATTAATTTTCCGCTGCGTATGTAATTTAAGACTTTGATTTATAACTTGCGCTTGAACTAACCCTGATTCGTTTAGTATTTGTAACTGTGGTTGTGGATCCTGGTCTAGTCGCGCCCCTTAACGGTATAAACTCCGTTAGTGGTATTTTGGGGGTGTGACAGATTGGTATCAGAGCCATAGGTTGCAGAGAACTGGAATCATTTTTGAAAACGATTTGGAAACTGCAACTTGAAAACCTTGGTTACAAAACAAACAAACAAATTCCCAAAGACAAAATTTTTACGTGCCAACCTGGGATACTCGCTCTGCTGTGTAAGTAAAAGCTTAGTACGTACAGATATATGTATATATATATATATAAGTATATATATAGACCGTGTCTAAGTAGTCTAACGGAAAGACCTCAGGAAATTTTCACACGAATACGAAACGCGAACTCGAATACGCACACTACTCTGGGGAAAGCAACAACGAAACGATGCTACACGCTACGTCCTGATTTCTACTACGACGACTACGCCGACGGTGACTTTATGGGAAGCCGACCTTCGACGATAGCATTTACGACGTTCTTCGATGACGCCTCAATTTGCACGAAAATTTTTCTGGACTAATAGTGGGATAACGGGAACTGGCTAATATACATATTATGGGATATGTATAAAAATATAACTGTGACTGAACACTGGCTACTTTAACTGTTCAGCAAGATGTCTGGAAGAGGAAACGGAAGAGGCGGTATAAACATGACGCCTGCACAGCTGCAAGCGATGATTGCTGAACATGTGCAAGCCGCGGTGGCAGCCGTCCAAGCTGCATATGCCGCACAGGGTAACTATTATGCCGGTTAAGGCACAAAGCAATTATATCATGACCTGTTTAATTTTAAAGTCCGAACTATTTATGCATCAGGAAACCAACACCACTGCACGTACAAGTCTTTCATGGACTGCAAGCCGATGACATTTTCCGGCGAAGAAGGAGCTGTAGGACTCCTCAGGTGGATTGAAAAGTCCGAGAAGGTTTTCTCCATATGTAACTGCCCAGCTGAAAGCAAGGTGAAGTTTGCTACTGGTACCTTCGAAGGAGCCGCACTCTCCTGGTGGAACGCTGAAATTCAGATGGTTGGGCTAGAAGCGGCTGATAACATGCAGTGGGCAGCATTTAAGGAGCTGATCATGGAAGAATACTGTCCACGTGATCAAGTCAAGAAGCTTGAGGGTGAATTCCTGAATTTGAAGATGTCTGGGTCTGAAGTTGAACAGTATACTGCTCGATATCACGAGTATGAGGTCTTGTGCCCCACAATGGTTGACGCTGAATTCAAACGCATCGAGCGTTACCTGGAAGGCCTCGCGCCTCAAATCAAGGGATTGGTGACTGCCAGCAACCCCGCAAACGTGCAGCAAGCCATTCGTTTGGCTCATAAACTCACTGATCAAGAGGTCGAGAAAGGTACACTACCCGCGAAAGCCGCCGAGAAGACTGCCTTGAGTGGCAAGAGAAAAGCTGATGATGAAGCTCCTGAGAACTCGATGAATGTTCAGAGTGTGGGTAATAGCACTGGGAGGTCTTTCAACTCCCAAGGTCAAAGCAAGAGATCAGGGAACAACAGTAGCAACTACCGCCAGGGTGGCAATGGTCAAGGCAACTACAGGGGTAACCTACCTTTGTGCAACAGATGTGGGAAGCATCATGCTGGTGTTTGTAGGAAGAATCAGAACTGTGAAAGGTGTGGCAAGGGAGGCCACGAAGCAAAAGACTGTTGGGCGACTTTGCCCGAGCAACAAAATCGCCCCAGAAGAAACAACAACTATGGGAACAATCGGGGTAATGGGAACAACAACGGCCAGAACCAGAACAACAACAATGGGGGAGCCCGTGGCTGCTTTGAGTGTGGTGCTCAAGGTCACATCAAAAGAGACTGCCCTCAGCTAAGAAGACAAGGTAATGGCAATCTGGGAAATAACGGTGGGAATGGTAACGGTGGAGGAAATGGTAATGGGAATGGCAATGGAAATGGTGGAAACGGAAATGGTGGAAATGGTAGAGGTCGAGCTTTCGTCATGGGTCAGGGTGAAGCTCGCAATGATGCCAACGTGATCAATGGTAAATTTATTTTGAACGGTTTCTTTGCTACTGTTTTATTTGATTCTGGTGCTGAAAGAAGCTTTATTTCCACTAAATTTGCTAGAATAATTAATGCTAAACCGATTGCCCTAGACGCTAAATATGTGGTAGAACTAGCAAATGGTAAACTTCATGATACTACTCAGATAGTTAAGGATTGTAAGCTAGAACTAGCGGGCCATACCCTAGGAATTGACCTTATGCCTTTCCCAATTGGTAGTTTCGACGTTATAGTAGGAATGGATTGGTTATCCGAGAATCGGGCTGAAATCTTATGTAAAGAAAAGGTGGTTCGTATCCCACTCGAAGACGGTAAAGTATTAGCGGTTCAAGGTGAGAAAGGTGGAACAGTCACCGGCATTATTTCATTTCTTAAAGCTCAGAAATGCCTCCGTAAGGGTCACTTCGCGATTCTTGCGAACGTCACTGACACGACACATCCCGAGCGCAATATTGATGACTACCCGATAGTTCGCGACTTCCAAGATGTATTTCCTGAAGATCTGCCCGGCTTGCCTCCATTTCGACAAGTTGAGTTTGGGATCGATTTAGCTCCAGGTGCCGCTCCGATCGCACGCGCACCTTATCGATTGGCTGTAAGTGAACTCAACGAACTCTCCTCACAACTACAAGAGCTACTTGACAAGGGGTTTATTCGTCCAAGTTCGTCTCCATGGGGAGCTCCGGTACTGTTTGTTAAGAAGAAGGATGGAACGTTCCGCATGTGCATTGACTACCGAGAGCTTAACAAAGTTACGATCAAGAATCGGTATCCACTTCCTCGAATCGACGATCTCTTCGATCAACTGCAAGGTTCAAGCTACTTTTCAAAGATTGATCTACGGTCTGGATATCACCAGCTTCGCGTTCGTGATGAAGATGTACCCAAGACAGCTTTCAGAACTCGGTATGGACACTACGAGTTCCTGGTTATGCCGTTTGGGCTAACCAATGCACCTGCTGTATTTATGGATCTAATGAATCGAGTGTGCAAGCCGTACCTCGATAAGTTTGTGATAGTCTTCATCGACGATATTTTGATCTACTCCAAGTCAAAGGAAGAACACGAGGAGCATCTGCGACTTATACTGGAATTGCTCCGCAAGGAACAGCTTTATGCTAAGTTTTCGAAGTGCGACTTCTGGATCCGCGAAGTCCAGTTTCTTGGACACATTGTTAATGAGGAAGGAATTCATGTTGATCCAGCCAAAGTGGAAGCAATAAAGAACTGGTCTACCCCAAGAGCGCCAACAGAGATCCGACAATTTTTAGGGCTTGCCGGATATTATCGAAGGTTTATTAAAGGTTTCTCTCAACTGGCTCAACCCTTAACGGCTTTAACGCACAAAGGAGTGCAATACAGATGGGGTGAGAAGGAAGAGCGCGCATTCCAAACGCTCAAAGATATGTTATGTTCGGCTCCAATTCTTGCGTTACCCGATGGAATTGACGACTTTGTGGTATATTGCGATGCATCAATCCAAGGACTCGGTTGCGTATTGATGCAACGAGATAAAGTGATTGCCTATGGGTCCAGGCAACTAAAGGATACAGAAAAGAATTATACAACGCATGATTTGGAAATGGGAGCCGTTGTTCATGCACTCAAGATTTGGAGACATTACCTATATGGAACAAAGTGCACGATATTCACCGATCATAAAAGTCTACAGCACATCTTTGATCAGAAAGACCTCAACATGCGACAACGACGGTGGGTCGAGTTACTAAATGATTATGATTTAGCCATTAAGTATCATCCTGGAAAAGCCAACGTTGTGGCTGATGCCCTAAGCAGAAAAGAATACGAAAAGCCTCGCCGGGTACGAGCGCTTCAACTTACAATACATTCAGGATTACCGGATCGAATCCGTGACTGCCAACGAGAAGCTTTGAAAGCAGAAAACTTCGCAGCTGAAGCACTACGTGGTGTAGATGGCCATTCTGAAGTTAAGTCCGATGGACTCACGTATTATAATGACAGAATCTGGGTTCCTTTGTTTGGAAATCTCCGTGAGCTCGTGATGGACGAGGCGCACAAGTCAAGATATTCGGTGCACCCTGGATCGGATAAAATGTATCAGGACTTGAAGAATCTTTATTGGTGGCCGAATATGAAAGCCGACATTGCGCGATATGTGGCTAAGTGTCTTACCTGCTCAAGAGTCAAGATTGAATACCAAAAGCCTTCTGGTTTGCTACAACAACCAAAGATCCCAGAATGGAAATGGGAGGATATCTCAATGGATTTTGTAACGGGACTACCTCATCGATCAAATCAACCGGATGCGATTTGGGTTGTCATCGATCGATTAACCAAATCTGCACATTTCATTCCGATGAAGGAAAGTGATAATATGGATAAATTGACAAAGCTGTACATCGACAAAATTGTGAAGCTTCACGGCGTGCCTAAGACTATCATTTCTGATCGAGATCCTCGATTCACTTCCCGATTATGGCAATCAATGCAGGAAGCATTGGGAACCCGATTAGACATGAGTACAGCTTATCACCCGCAGACTGATGGTCAGACGGAACGAACGATTCAAACCTTAGAAGATATGCTCCGAGCTTGCGTTCTTGACTTTGGAAAGGATTGGGAGACTCACCTTCCACTGGTGGAGTTCTCTTACAACAATAGTTATCATTCAAGTATAGGTGCTGCACCTTTTGAAGCACTCTATGGCAGAAAATGTAGATCGCCCGTGTGTTGGGCTGAAACAGGTGAGAAAGGACTCACTGGACCGGAAGTTATCCATGATATGACCGAACGGATTATTCAAATCAGGCAACGGCTAGCTGCAGCGCGTGATCGACAAAAGAGTTATGCCGACAAACGCCGAAAACCTCTAAAGTTCGAGGTGGGTGACAAGGTATTGTTGAAGGTATCTCCCTGGAAGGGAGTGATACGCTTCGGAAAGCGTGGAAAGTTAAATCCTCGCTACATCGGTCCGTTTGAAATTATTGGGGAAGTAGGCCCGGTGGCCTATCGATTGCAACTCCCTGCTGAACTCGATGGAGTTCACAACGTGTTTCACGTTTCCAACCTAAAGAAATGTCTGGCTGAAGACATCGAAATAATTCCTCTGGAGGAATTGGAAATCGACGAACATCTGAGATTTATTGAGCAACCAGTAGAAATCATGGGACGCGAGGAGAAAGCCCTCAAACGTAGCAAGATTCCGATCGTCAAAGTGCGATGGAACTCAAGACGTGGACCTGAATACACTTGGGAACGTGAGGATCAGATGAAGAAAAAGTATCCTCACCTGTTCGAGCAAACGTCCACGGAAACTCATGGTATGATTTAATTTTGGGGACCAAAATTCCTTAACGGGAGGAGGATGTGACAACCCTAAAATTTTTGCTTTCTTTCCCCAGCGGCGATAGCAACGACGACAGCTGATGCTGCGAACGCTACGACACAAGAATAATTTTCGGGACGAAAATTCCAATTTCAGGGGAATGATGTGACACCCGAGAATTTCAAGGTTAACTTCCGTTAGACAAACCCGTTAGTTACGTTATAAGTGTTAACTTAAGTAACTAATGCTTAACTAGGCCGAATACGTCCACGACCTTTGGTTGATCACCGAACCGTCCATGCGTGTTATGTGTTCATCATTGATTGTCTTAATGTGCAATGTGATTTAAATACATGACTTATTATTGTGAATAGCATGATTAATTGTAAATGCTTGATTATGTGAAAATTGCCTAAATTTGGTAGTCAGCGAAACTACCGAGCGAAACTATAGATTCGCCCGGTAGCTGGCTAGACTGATCAATGTACCCGAGATTAGAGCCAGTTTCGCCAGCCAGCGAAACTGCCAGCGAAACTAGCCTCTGATATAAATAAACTTAATAAACCCTAGTAGCCTCATTTGCTCAAACCACACAACAAACACACACACACTCTTTTCTCCTGGAGATTCTGGTCAGTCGAGGTTCACACCAAGTTGTCGAGATCTCAGCCTCAAACCATCATCTACCAAGCTAGGAGATCGAACCGTGAGTCCCAAAAACCTCCATTATGTGTTTTATATGTGTTTTTCTCAAAAAGCATGACCAAACCTTCATGATATTGCTTGATCTTCTGTATATATGCTTTAGGATGCTAGATCTGTATTAAAGTTGATAACTTTACGTGTGAAATCCATCCATATTAGAGATTTGTGCAAATTAGTTCATTTTAGGGTTTTAAACCTATTTTAGAGATTTGATGATCAAAATGCATGTTAAACTTGTTAAAGCTGCTTGATTTATGTTGGTAAATGCCTAGGGATGCTAGATAATGAATTGCATGTATGATCAGAAGCTGTTAGGTTGATTTTTAGGCAAATCCGTATGTTTTTCGCGACCAGCGAAACTGTGTGTTCTCTGGGCGAAACTAAGTAGCGAAATTATATCTCCTTCCAGCGACACTGACCAGCGAAACTATAGTGTCGCCGGGAACCTGACCAGACCAGCTCGAGCGAAACTATCGAGCAAAATACCTGAACGAAAGTTCAAACCAGTTTCCCTGCGAAACTAGGCTAGCGAAACTGCGTCAGCAGTTTCGGGCGAAACTAGCCTAGCGAAACTGTGTTACCGGGCATTGCCTAGCGAAAGTGCTGCCCGTGCACCTAGCGAAACTGCCTAGCGAAACTATGCTAGCGAAACTAAGACCTGACCTAAAAACCAAACTTGTGAAATTTGCTTAAGTGTTATGCCATGACTTACATGATTATACCATGATGAAACATGCTTGATATCTGATTTATATGAACCCTTGTTTATGATCAACCATTGGTGTCGTGTGTCGGTATGTCGAGTCATAGTTGCAACGTGCTATGTTATGGGCCATAGTGACGTTAAGTAAAGATTAGACACAAAACTAATACTTAAGACCTAAACGTGTTCTAGGTCCTCATTAAACAACAATATTCGGATTACTTGAAGTGTAGCAGTGCAACCAAAGGTGAGTGTCACTAACCCGCTTACCGTGAGTCCGTTGGGCCACACCGAACAATTTAACGAAAAACAATGCTGACAAACTCGAGAGTGCTAGGCACCTCACTAATGAACATGAGAACACGGGATGCTCGGCACCCACTTGGTGAACTGAAGTGTTTTATGGGAACACTTGTGAATTCTGATCAAACTGCTTTTGAAATAAAACTGAAAACATTTTAATATGGCTAGTGTAGGTTAAAGTCTAAACCATATGATATCACATGTTTTCTAAGGATGCCTTATAACTTAAAAGTCCTCAACTTAATTGTGCCATTAATTTGTGAAAGCGAGGGGATGTTGGGTAGATCTACTGGAGTTTGACAAACTCCGCCCCGTGGCACGGGGAGTGCACGGAGGAACAATATCAGCCTATTTGACCGTGGTCCCGAGAGGACACGGGGGAGGCAGAAACCGCGATGACTTGGTCCGCACCGTACGGGATGGCTCGGCCCCCACAAAATAAGTCAGCTTTGGTACAAACTTCCTTAGAGCATGGAACAACGGATTAGCTACCCGCGATATCGGTTGAGTCCTTTAACTTTACGGAACTAGTACATACCCGATGACGTGGTCACGGACAAACCCTTTATAAACTGAGAATTAAATACGAGCATTGCTTTTCACAAATGAATATTTTGTAAGTACATTTTAATACGAACTATGATTGTGTTACCGGGCCAATGCATGACAAGCCCACTGTGAACTCACCAACCGTTAGGTTGACACTTGCGTGGTTTAAACTTTTGCAGATCGCTAAGGAGTATCCGGAGCGGGTTGGCATGGCACGTGAAGACCTTTATTTTAATTGAACTATTTTGGGAATTTAAAACAACATTTATGTAAAGCACGTGGTTAGTGCTGAAGACAATTAATTTTCCGCTGCGTATGTAATTTAAGACTTTGATTTATAACTTGCGCTTGAACTAACCCTGATTCGTTTAGTATTTGTAACTGTGGTTGTGGATCCTGGTCTAGTCGCGCCCCTTAACGGTATAAACTCCGTTAGTGGTATTTTGGGGGTGTGACACTTACAAACCCTAATCCAATCATAAACACATAACCGGCCCACATGGCCCAAATCGTAAACTATTCTAAGCCCATAAGCCCAATACTAATCAAGCCCACATCTAATGTTCATCCCTCTAATGTATAGCCCAACAATCTTCCCCTAGGCATGAACCATTAGAAAAAGGAGATGTAAATCAAATCTGAATGTATGTGCCTCTTTCCTTGACCACCATTCTTTCTCCACGATCAGACCTGCTGTGCCATGAAACAATCCCACCCGTATAGCATTCTGCATGTCATGCTCGTCACCAAGAATTGGACGGGATGCCAGGAGCTTGATGTCATTCTCTCCGAACCTCAGCAAATCTACGGGATCATACATTCGGAACTCTCTCATTCTCTTGCAAACAACCACCACTTCATACGTTGTCGGATCAAAGAACCAGCTGTCAAAATTCTTCACAAGCGTATGGTCTTCAATTTCATCGAGCATGTTGATGACTCGGGTTCGTTTGGTGGGAGGGCACCTCATTTCACCGATTGGTTCATTGGTGACAGGATCAGTTCCGGTTTCGACCCACCTTGCAGCCTTCAGATCAAAGTTTTCAAAGTTCTGCTCCATCTGTGCTACCAAGTTGTTGCGAACCAGATTTCCATGATTAGCGTTCCACCTGTTAATGAACGGTGCCCTCAGCAAATTTCTCAATTCTGTCTCGGTCCAGGAGTGGAATTGACCCCTTGATCTGTAGTATTCGACTGGACTATATCCATCTCTTACTACAACAAATAACTCCTTTTCTGCATCATAATGCCAACACAGAATTGGTTGTCGGCTTCCTTTCTTGTCTAGCTCACTCTCACCCACATCTATGCTATATTTCACAGGAGTAGGTCCTCTGAAAAACTCCTTGAACCAATTCACTTGTCCTTCGGGAGCCATAGAAATATATCTTCCACCACGTACATATTCAGACATTTCAATGGTGTCATCTCCTTCATCTTCTTGAGTAGCACTTGTACCCTGAACTCCTTGAGATGAGCTTTGGCCAGGGTCACCTGAAGCACTTGACACCACAGCACCTTTCAACTCATTATACTTCTTTTTCAAATCCATTAAGGTCTCATACAAGTACTTAAACCTATTCTTGTCAGCCACCTCCTTGTCTTTCAGTTTTCTGTTCTCAGCCTGGAGTGCTTTTATCTCAGTCTCTCTAATTCTGTTCTGAGACATCAGAAAGTTAATGTGAGGGTCTGCACTTATCCTCATCTCAATAGGCAGCTCAGCAGCTTGAAATGGACGGAAACTTGGAATAACTGTTGGCGGAAGACTTGTCCCAGTAGAGACACTTATTCTAACAGGGCTGGGTACAACAAAGGTGTTATCAACCTCCTAAAATTGCCTTTCTTCATGAACAGGGCTACGTTCATTCAAAAGAGGACTTTTAGTCTGAACCTGGGCAGGTTGATCTTCAACATTCTGATCAGTTATTTCTTCTTGAATAATTTGACTTTGAGAACTGGACCCTGCTGGATGGACCATCAACAGACTTGAGCTAGTCTTTGTGAACTTGAACCTGACACTTCTTGGATCTATCCTCTTTCTGGGAGATGGTTCACGAATGGGGACAGGCTCTTCAAGCATCTCATTCACATTGAACTGAGTATCCAACTCTTGAGGGATGGAGTCACCACTAGAAGACGAGTTCAGGACATCCCTTGATCTTTTAAGATTGATTGGTTCTAAGTCCCCATAGATATCATCATCCACATTCTCTTGATCAGCGAAGATGTCATCCATCACGTTTTCTTCATCAGAAGGTATACCTTCTGTTTGATCCAGAACATTTACAGCAATTGGTGCTGTCACATCGTGATCTTCAGCAACGGTCACATTTACAGTCGGCACATCTGGTTGAGGTTCACCCTCTTGATCTGACTCAATCACTTGCTCTCTAGCAACTTCAGGAAAGGCACCTCTTTTGGCCCATTCAATCCTTCCCTGAAAGCTGTTCTTTCCTTTTCTGTCTTGTGTCTGCAGGCCAAACACGCCACTATCCATGAATTTGATATCCAATTTCTCTATTCTTTCATCGATCATCGGGTACTTCTTCAGCACCACCATTTGTACAAATCTTGGTTTCATAAGAAACTGATCTTCGCACGTAAAACTGCATTCCCAACCCAATCTATCATCATCATTTTTGAGAAGTTGAACTTCCAGTCTAAGGCCAGTGCGACGAAAGCTGTTCCATGCAGTTTGTTAAGTTGATCGAAGCTAGTTCTCTTTCCCAGAAAGGATTTCTGCATGTAGTGAGCCAGGCACCTCCAGTAGTGCGGCAACAACTTCTTGAAGATAGGAGGGAACTTTCCTTCATATCCCATCAACTGAGCACCTTCTAATACACGAGCCTGTGGGTACTCTATTGGATGTTCAGCTCTGTCATTTATGTTTAATCCCTGGCGGATGTCTTCTTCGAGTATCACAATTTGATGATTCTGAACTGTTGCTGTGATCCTCGTCTTGTCGGCATTTGCCCTTGCTGTTCCCCAGAATTCTCTTACAAGTTGCTCATCGATAAGCACACTTGTCCGCAAAGCATGATTAATCTTGCATACATTCAGCCCAGCCACCAAAGAGTAGAAAAGCTGCATGTGCCTCTCTGGTGGGTCATCAAGATATGCAGGTATACAGTGATCCCTTTCAAAATGAATTTCTTCATCAAGCATGTTTTCTGCCATCTGAAACAACGAGACAAGTGTATCAGGCTTAAATTCAAAATGAAATCGTGTATGTCAACAACATCTTGAAGTTCAAATAATTATCACATTTTACTGTTAAGTTCAGAAATCTCAATTAAATGTTC
This sequence comes from Deinandra increscens subsp. villosa, assembly GCA_039602395.1. Classification (NCBI taxonomy): domain Eukaryota; kingdom Viridiplantae; phylum Streptophyta; class Magnoliopsida; order Asterales; family Asteraceae; genus Deinandra; species Deinandra increscens. The sequence goes on from JBCNJP010000006.1 coordinate 38,204,034, forward strand.
AAGAAAAATATTTGATTTAGACTCACATAATTCACAAATACCATTAATTTGAACTTAAAACGATTAAGTTTGATGAAATTCTAAAAATATTAGGTGTTTATGATTTTAACTCAAATATATGTGAGTTTACGATTCCACACAAGTGATTACGATCCATAAATTGGGTTTACGATCAAATAAATGGGTTTACGATCCAGTTAAGATTTAAGCCCAATCGTAAACTCGGCGTGTCCGATCGTATACACGGATCGCAAACCTCAATCGGAATCAGCGATCGTAAACATCAATCGGAATCGGTGATCGTAAACACGGATCGTAAAGTCCAACAGTCGTCTTCTTCATTGCGATTATCGTAAACGCAGAATCCGCCATGGACAGACCTGCAAAAACTTCGGAAACTCGTTAAACACCTCAGATATTCAAAATGAACACCCAACATTACCTATAACGAGTTGTAAACACCAATCCGACTTCAAAACACGAGTATTTCACACCATAACACAGGAAAAACCTAGATCAGTTTCGAACTTCTCTAAACTCGTGAAATCACCGACAAACACAATCGATCGGAGAGGGGTTTAAGCGATTTTATGGTCGGAAATCGATTACACAGGAGTTGGTGAGGTCTGATTTCAGAATGGGTGTCGGAGGTGGTCGGAAAAGGTTTTCCGATGAGTTTGAACGGAGGATGTTAGGGTTTCTGTGGAGAGGGAATTGTAAACGCAGAGGAGAAGAGGGATCGTAAATGGTAAAAAGAGTCGGAAATGGGGGTTTTGTTAAAAAGATTTTTCATTTTGCCCCCTCAAGTCTTGAAAATCATACAAACACTCCCAAACCTCTGAAAGAAATGTTAACTCTCTTAAAGAACATGTTAACTTTGAGAAAATTTTGAGAATTTACGAAGCTTCCCCTCAGACTCACACCCCGATTATCTGATCTTGATCATAAAATAAAAATAAATTATAAACACTTAAAGACTTAAACAAAAAATAAATTAAAAATGCACAAAATTAAGGTAATCTAAAAACGAGATAAAAACATACTTACCTTGAGATTGATGTTTTTCATGGATCAAACCAGACAAATCTTTAACTGAGGAACCTTTTTCAGCTTCCGTTACTCGACACTCTAGACGATTACTTAAAAGTTTTGAAATCACATAAACTCACATCCAGTTAAAAATTTTAAGTGCTTAGTTGTGGTACATAATTACCGTCATGTTTAACCGTCCCCACACCCAATTGTTCATAGCAAAACCTACCCAACCTCAGAGTTTATTGAGGATTCACAAACCCCCAACTTGAGGAACCATGCAATACCGTCTTGACAAACACTTATTTTCTTAATTATCAGTTGGTGATCAGGTCGGCCGCATAAGCACGCAGAGAAGACCAAACCAGATAATTACTTTATTGAATTTTCTTTTTCTTTTCAATTTTTTTTTAATAATTTTCTTTTTCTTTTTCTTTTCATTCTTCTTTTTGAATGAGGTGTTGTCATAACAGCAGAACATGGCGTGTGAGAGAGTGAATACTAGGTGAATACCACTCTCAACCCGTTTTTGCTGGGACTCAGTCTTTTAAACTATGTAAACCAGGATGGAAAACTAAACATATATAGAAGTTAAGTTTACTGCACTTACATGGATGATCATAGTTTTTGATTTGGCTTACCGAACCATCATCTTTGAGTCGTCTTTCACTTCTGCCTTACACGTGTCAGTCGCCGATTGTCTTGGAAATTTATATCACTTCCTACTAACTCAAGGCAAACAAAAGACATCATAAAAACCTCAAACAGATATTTGTTAGATTTTCTGAAACAACGGTATTTCTTCCCCTATTTTTATGAGGCTTTTGAAAGATAAACACATTTTTTTTTTAAATTTCTTAAAAGATATTCACAAGAAATTTTGATCAGATCATTCCTCGAAGGCAATCATCATTAGGCCTTCGACACACATTTCAAAATTGGCACGAGGTAAGGGTTTTGTGAAAATATCAGACACATTCTGGTATGTGCTCACCTTTTAGAGCTGAATTAACTCCCGATCATAACAATCACGAATAAAATGTACCTTGATGTGTATGTGCTTTGTTTTTGAATGATGAACGGGGTTTTTCACAATTTCTAGAGCAGCAGCGTTATCACAAAAGATAGGAGGGTTAACAAATTCCATACCGTAATCAGTGAGCTGATTTTGTATCCATACTACCTGTGAGCATCCAGCGGATGCTGCCACATCTTCAGCTTCTACAGTTGACTTTGAGACGGTATGCTGCTTTTTGCTCTGCCAAGAAATGAGTCTGTCTCCCAGATACTGACATCCACCAGTTGTTGATTTCCTGTCAAGATCACTACCTCCATAATCACTGCCAGTAAATGCAAACAATTGGAAATCAGTGTTCTTTGGGTACCAAAGTCCAAACCTAGGCCTGCCCTTCAGATACCTAAAGATACGTTTAACAGCAATTAAATGTGAAAGTTTAGGATTAGCCTGATAGCGGGCACACAGACACACTGCATGCATAATATCGGGCCTGCTTGCTGTCAAGTACATAAGTGATCCAATCATCGAACGATACATGAATTCACTCACTGGCTCCCCATCTGCATCTGCTGTCAGTAGAGTCGGGACGCCATGGGAGTTGAGATTGGCTTGGAATCTTGCATTTTGAATTTTTCTAGAATCTCATTCACATATTTTGCTTGGTGAATAAGAATCCAAGATTCATCCTGTTTCACGTGCAAGGCTAGGAATAAGCTCATCTCTCCTTGATCACTCATTTCAAATTTCTTTCTCATTATATCTTCAAACTCAGTGCATAATTCTTCGTTTGTTGACCCGTAGATGATGTCATCTACATAAACCTGCACCATGATGATGTCATCCTTCACCCTCTTCCTAAACAGAGTCTGATCAACCACTCCTCTTGAGTATCCATTCTCCACCAGATGAGTTGATAGTGTCTCATACCACGTGCGTGGAGCTTGATGTAGTCCATACAAAGCTTTATCCAGAAGATACACATGATCTGGATACTCCTCATCTACAAACCCCGGTGGTTGAGTCACATAAACTTCCTCATTCATTCATTTCTGCATATAAAAATGTTGTCTTGACGTCCATCTGGTGTACTGTGAAGTTTAGATATGAAGCAACTGCAAGGAATATCCGGATAGCCTCCAATCTTGCCACGGGTGCATACACCTCATCATAGTCAATTCCATGAATTTGTCTGTGGCCCTGAACAATCAACCTTGCCTTGTTTCTGACAATTATACCCGTGTCATCCTTCTTGTTCTTGTATAACCAACGTGTGGGTATAACCTTCTTGTTCTCTGGCCTTTCCACTAGGCGCCACACTCCCAGCTTAGAAAACTGATTAAGTTCATTGTGCATGGCCTCTATCCAACTTGGATCTCTGAGAGAAACCATCACATTAGGAGGCTCAATCTGGGATATGAAGCACGAATACATGCAAAAATTAATGTCCCCCGTGCGGCTTCTAGTGGTAACACCTGCTGAAACGGGTCCAAGTATATTGCTAATCGGATGGTCTTTGTTGATTCTTGATACTTGAACATCTGGCACAGAAACAGGATTAGGCAGGTTAGAATTAACAGTATTATCAATCATACCTTGGTTTTGAGAACTTTTTGAATTATCACGAGTTCCCGAAGATCCCGGAGCATCTGCAGTGACATTTGTGGGAACTGAATCTGGTGCTTTCTCACAAACTTTTTCAACATGAGGTCTTGATTCATATGATTGAGTAATAATGTCTTCTTCTTCACCTAAATGATGGAAAACATTTGAAAAACTGAACCCTTCAAACAATCTGGTCCACTCCCTGCGTCTGTAGGATTGTCTTCAAGCCAGTCTACGTTATATGCCTCAATGATAACTTTTGTGGTTTTGTTGAAGACAAGATAAGCACTATTTGCCTAATAACCCACAAAATAACACTCATCAGCCTTAGCTTCGAATTTCCCCACATCGGACTGAATAAGACACTGTGCATGGACACCCGAATGTCTTGAAATATCCCACCGTTGGCTTCTCTTTATAAACAATCTCATACGGAGTCTTCTCATGACGCTTGTTTAAAAGAACACGATTCTGCACGTAACAAGCCGTATTAACTGCTTCAGCCCAGAAGAAGATTGGCAATTTAGCTTCACACATCATTGTCCTTGCAGCTTCAATGAGTGTCATGTTTCTTCTCTCAGCGATTCCATTCTGTTGCGGAGTGTAGGGTGCACTGAACTGTCTCTCTATCCCCTTCTCTCCACAGAACATATTTAACTCAGCATTCTTAAATTCTGTTCCGTTGTCCGTTCTAATAGCCTTGACCTTCTCTTTCAGCTGATTCTCTATAAGCGTGACAAACTGTTTCACTAAGATTGGAGTTTCATACTTGTTTGATAAAAAGAAGACCCAAGTGAATCGTGAGTAGTCATCCACAATCACGAGACTAGTAAGAGAATTTGCTGATGCTTTGTACTTGCATTGGCCGTATAAATCCATGTGAAGAAGTTGTAACGCGGATGACATTGAATTTGCTATCTTCGGACGGTGCGGCAACTTGTGCTGCTTGCCCTTCGCACAAGCCACACATTTTTCTATAGTAGAGAAATCTTTGATAGGCAGCTTTCTGACATGTTCTCCCTTTGCAAGCTTGGTCAAATTCTTCATGTGAGCATGCCCCAGACGCCTATGCCATAATAGAGCTAAGTTCTCATTTTGTTTGGATATGAGACGGGCTTCTTCTGAAGTTGGAGGTTGACCCATATTAAGCTGATAAGAGTTTGCTCTTCTCGGAGTATGCATCAAGATGCACTCCATTGGAATTTTCACACCAGGCTTGAGTATGATGCATTCTTTGCGGTTGAACAAGATAGAATATTCCTTATCACAAATTTGTGACACACTGAGCAAACTGTGAGATAATTCATCCACATAGTGCACATCAGAGAATGTCAAACTTCCATTTCTCACTATTCCTTTCTTGCTTATTCTTCCACCTACACCACCTGCAAATGATACACCTCCCCCATTGAAGTCTTCCACATCTTCCAAAAGGGATAAGTCTCCGGTCATATGTCGGGAGCAACCGCTATCAACGTACCAGAGATTGTTGATAGATCTTCTTGGCTGTCCCTACACAAATCAGAGATCAGTGAGATTTAGGTACCCAGGCCATAACAAATCTGGGCACACCTTTGGAATTAATGTAATTAACTAATTGGAGGGTCATTTCTAGCTTTGATTCAGGTACATTCACATTTTGAATGTTGACTTTTGGTTTCCAGGTGGTGTTTTTCTGTGGTCTCAACACATTTGGTGAGTTCTTGACAGACACAGGTTTCTTTTGCGGAGATGTGGCCTTTTTACCAGATGGCTTTTTAACAGGTGTCCACTCAAGTTTCAGTTTTGTGTAAACCAGTTGTTTTGTTTGAGTGACATCTTTTTGTTTTAAAACCTGTTGCTCAACCTTTGCTTTGCAATTAGGTTTACTAACTCTTTTGACTTTAGCCATTTGTTTCTCAACAAATTCTGGTTTTATCTTATCATTTCTTTTGTAAACTCCTTTAGATACATAAGTGGGTTTTGGAGTTTTTGCCACATTCCATTTTTCAACAACCGGCTTTGTCACTGGTGCCATTGTGTTTGAAACCTTAGACTGTTGAGTCTTCATTGGTTCCAAACACTGCTTCCCCCGAGACAAAGCTTGTTGCTTTTGCTTTTGCTTTTCTCCTGTCATCATTTCTCCAACATACTAGTCCGTGGGTTTTGCGGATAGTATGGTTGAAATGGTTTATTCACACAATTAGCAGCAAAGTGTCCTGGTTTTCCACATTGAAAGCAGTTCATGAGTCTAGGCCCATTGACATGACTACAAAGGTATGAACGTCTTGGGTAAGACGACTTCCACTCTGGCTTATCATCCCATTTGTGTATAACATGTTTTGTGGCTTTTTCTGGTTGTGTGATTAAACAAAATTGTTCTGATTTAGTCTTGTTTGTTCTATTGAAAGTCGACACAACCTGGGGATAAGCAACAAAATCTTTGGGCTTAGTCTCACGACCAACTTTAGTGTTAGGCACGCGAATTTTAAAACCATTAACTTTTTCATTGGAATCAGAAAGATGGTTTGACAATAAAGATACAACTAATTGTTTTGACTTGGACGTATTAAGTTCTGACACAGATGCCAGAACATCGTCCTTGGGTAAATCAGACATTAAACTACTAGACACATGACATTCATTGACTTTCAAACATTTAGCATCCTCCCTAGACACATCTTCAATACCTACTCCATCTGCACATGAAACAAAGCGATCAGCAGGTTCAACACTATTGTTTAATGACTCCTGGGACGAACCCGATTTATTGTGGATGCCATTGTTTCTTTCTGATTACCCAACCCATAGATCATGTGTTTCTCATTTTCAAATTCCTGATCAGTCATAGGTGTCACTCCTACTAGAACACTATCTAAGGGAGGTCCTGCTTCATGTATTTCAGATGCAGATCTATCTACCTGGTCCTCCTCTAAGATTATTCCTATTATATCTCTAGTTTTATCTTGAGGAACATTGTTCTTGTTTGAGAAGCTAATTCCTATTCCACCTTTGTCCTTACCCATTCTAACATCAGTTATGCATGTGTTCAAAGATTTACTAGCCTCTAACATTCTTTTGCTTCTCATATGATTCATATCAAGTTTTACTTGCAACTCATTGTTCTTATACTTAAGTTCATCTATCTGCTTACTAAGCTCAGCTATTTCTAACTTAGCGTTGTCATACAGAAGAGCTTTCTCAGTTGCCAGTTTTTGATATTTCACTATGTCTAGTTTCTGAGCTTTTACCTTCTCCTCATTCTTTTGCCATCTACCCTTAAAAGAACTCTCGCATTTTATCTCAAATAATTCTATCTGATAATTTTTACAAATTTGCCTAAGTCCGGGAATTATACGAGCACAAGTGGGATCAAGACATACCTTGATGTTATCAACCTCAGCAGCAAAGGCTTCCTTGTCTTCTATCGGTATCTCTTCAGGTTTCTCATTAGTTACAACAAATGCATGCTCTTCCTCATCATCCCTTTCCATAGCAGCAATCATTGCATGTGACAGGCTAAACTCTTTTAACTGAGGAGTCCAGTCATATCCACCTCCTTCCTGCACAACCAAAGCACTTGACTCTGCCTTTCCCTTGCTATATGTTGTTTTCCTTTCTTCTGTTCTTTCTCTTCTCGGCTTGGTGCACTCTCTTGCGAAATGCTCATACTCGTCACAGTTGTAACACCTCAGCTTGCTCTTGTCAAACCCCATCCTTATCTTATCTTGATCCTTCCAAACATTTCTCCCAGTCTTTGCCATGAACTTCTTTGCTCTGAAAACAGCCATTGCCATCTGCCAAGAGACATCCAACATCTCTACATCTTCTGGATTTATCTGATTCAGCTCACCTGACAGCATCTCAGTAGGGACTAAAGTTCCGGCCATAAGAGCATGATAGCTGTTCATAAATCCCATTCCGAGTGCAAAATTGGGATCATTTGTAGCATCAGGGTTGACACCTCCACTTGAACTTGCATGAGGTTGTGCCACAAAAGCAGTTGACTTTGTGACAGAGCTCGGTCCACTTCCAGCTGACTTTCCATCTTGTTTAGAATCCACTTCTTCTGACAACAGGGCTTGGTTCAATTTTCCAGCCAAACTAAGGGAGCTTATATGGTTTAATTCTCTATGCTTGTCATCAATAAGTTTTGACTTCAATTTGTTGATCATCTCATCAAGAGATAGCTCACTCAGCTTGTTGTTGTCCTTAATGATGGAGATGTTGGTATTCCAGGATTTGGGCAAGCTATTCAGCAGTTTCAGATTTTTATCTTCCACATCTGGTTCAACACCATAGCTTGACATTTCGGCCATCAGAGACACGAACCTTTGCACCAGTGCTTCGAAGGATTCACCTTGAATGTGGTTGAACAGATTGAATTTCTGCTTCAGCATTTGCTTACGGCTTGCCTTTATGTCTGGATTTCCCTCATAAGCCACTATCAAAGCATTCCAGAGTTGCTTTGCAGTCTTGCAGTGCTTAAATCCTTGTGCAATATCTGGTGTTAGTGCCATAGTCATGATAGCAAATGCCCTCTCAGCTTTATTGCATCTTTCCCAATCATCATCATCATATTTGTCTTCCGTTTTAGCTTTACCCGCATTGGTTCCTTCTGAATGTGTAGGCGTTGTGGCCCATGAATTACCGCTCTCCATAGTCTTAAATCAACACTCTTCAAGTGGTTTTCAAACCTATATTTCCACTCCAGAAAGTTATCCGCCGATGTTTGTCTTGGTGGACGAGTGATGGATCCAATCTCAAAATCCAACTTCTGATACATACTTGGTTCGAAATCCATAACGCAAGCTTAGGAAAACTTAAATCTAAAGTCCAAATGTCCAAAGAGAGAGATTACGATCGTAAACACCCGATTACGATCACAGCCAAGTCGTAAACACCTGATTACGATAACAACTACTCCGGAACATAAACTCCAGTCGTAAACACTTGATTACGATAACAAATGACTCCGGATCGTAAACTCAAGTCGTAAACGCTGATTACGATCGATGATTCCGGTAAAATAAAATCGTAAACTCATGATTTCGATGAAGTACAGTCGTAAACACCAAGTTTTGAGTCGTAAACACGTAAAAATTGTAGCTTGAACTCGTAATCAAGTTTCCGATTAAAATCTTCAAGAATCAGCTGTTGTAAACACGCGAAATACCCAGAAAATAATTGTAAATCCATAAACCTAGCTGCAAACCGATCGTAAACCTGAAGAACACCTTCAAATCTTCAAAAACTCGAACCTTTTTTCAGAAAACCTCGAATCCAATACCGTGAGAGCGTCGAATCAGTGATTCTTGGCTCTGATAGCAATTGTAGGTCCAGAAAAACTATCAACACACGATATTGATATCACAAACGAGTGCGGAATCCTCGTAGGTGATTGATTCAAGAAGAAAGTAGAAGAAATAGATTTGATGAAGTGATAAACAACAAAGATCAAATCTTGAATGAAGAACAATACTTTCCTGAGCAATTAAATCCGATCGTAAACAGTGAGAGAAACAAGAAATCGTAAATTCAAAAGCTAGAGTCTATCATAAACTAGTGAGCTTATATACTACTCACTTACAAACCCTAATCCAATCATAAACACATAACCGGCCCATATGGCCCAAATCGTAAACTATTCTAAGCCCATAAGCCCAATACTAATCAAGCCCACATCTAATGTTCATGCCTCTAATGTATAGCCCAACATAGATACTGCACATGACGAGAGAGAGTTTGGTGATACATAATTTGTGCGTCGTGTGAAGTATCAAGACAAGACGATGAGAAGTTTAAGACAAAGTTCAAGTTGCCATCCGAACTGGATCCGAACTGGTAGTTCAGATTAGGTGGCAGTTCGCCCAGGATTCGGCTAGTCAGGTATAAATAGGAATATTGTCTTGTATGTTTGTAACTGAGCGTGTGTGGGTTGTTCTTAAGTGCATGTTTTCAACAGTGTTTTCTCTGTGTTCATGTGATTGTAATTGTTTGCTTTGATCAATAAAATAATCATTTTAATTACGTTTCTATCCCAAGATAGCTAGATCGAATACACGATCTGATGCTCATGAACTTTTGTTGATACCTGATATGTGCGTCGTGTGAAGTATCGAGTTACATTAAGTTCAAGGAACAAGTTCAAGCCTAGAGTTCACAGGTCGAACCTGGTCTGAACCTGAGGTTCGGACCTGCCGAACTCAGAGTTCAGACAGAATTCGGCTAGTGCCTATATATAGCTTGTAGTTATTTGTAATCATTAGGAGTGAGAGTCTGAGCTTTGTTAAGTGTGTGTTTTCTAAAGTGTTCTCTCTGAGTCTGATTCTAAGTGTATACTGATTGTAATTGTTCTTTGTTAATCAATAAATAATCGGTTAATTACGTTTTAATCTCCGAATAGCTAGATTGAGTAGACGATCCTATGCTCTCGCATTTTCAAGTGGTATCAGAGCTTTCTGGTTCACTGTACTGATCTGTGGTTGCTATTTTTGGATTTTTGAACGTTTTTTGTGTTTTCTCGAGCTTATTTACGTGTTTGTGATCATTTCTATCGAGTTTTCTGTGTCAAAATTGCTTCTAAATCATTTCTTATCAGTTTTTTATCCTACTGCTGCAAATCTCATCAAATTCTATCAAAAATCGAACGTTTTGAGAAAAGTATATCGAGGTTCGAACTGATCAGGTTGGGTTCGGACTAACCGCTCCAAAGCTCTCGTTCGGACGGAGTTTGGTCGTCATTCAGTGAGAGTTCGGTCCAAGCTCGGTGTTCGGTCTAAGTTCAGTCACGGTTCGGAGAGGTTCGTAGTGTTTTGAGATTCGGAAAGGGTTCGGAGCTAGTTCGGACCAACTGGTGTTTCAGAAAGAGTTTGGACGAGTTCGGAGGAGGTTCGGACAAAGTATTTGAGTTCGGATAGAGTTCAGACATATCAGAATTCTAAATTTTTCAACGATGTCAGAATATCAAGCATTTGCCGCGATGCAAAGCGCAATGCAAACCATGTTGAACTTTGACAACGAAATTGGAACAAGTCCGAAAGTTCCCAAGTTGTTGAAATTAGAAGATTATCAGAATTGGAAGCAACAATTTTCGGCTTATATTAGTACGAATGATATCGATTTGTGGATTCCAATCAAGAAGCTTTATCAACATCCGACCGATGCGGGAGATTTCAAGGAGGTTCATACCTTTGACATTGCTGAAAGGAAATCATACGAGCTTGCACAAAAAGCTTTCGGTTAGCTTACAATGGCATTACTAACTGAGTTGCTTCATCAATTTAGTATTTGAAAAGAGTCTAAGCAATTATGGGATGCTCTATCAGCAAGTTGTGAAGGAAATGATGATTACAAGAAGAGTCGGAAGTAAGTGTTGAATAAAGAATTTGCTAATTTTCAATACTATGACAATGAGAACATTACTGCTTTTGTTTCAAGGTTTTCACATTTGATAAGTGAATTGAAGGTTGTCGGGATTGAGAAAATTGATGCTGATTTAAAGGAGAAGACTATGGAAGCTTTGCCTGAAAAATGGGAAAACTATGTTTTGTTACTCACTCATGATAAAGAATACTCTACATTGACATTTCACCAGCTTACTAGAAACTTCATGCTCGGGAAATGGAAATGTTAAACTCAAAGAAGTCAATAGCTACTTTATAAAATCCTGAGTTGTATCATGGTGAGAATTCTGCAAGTATGAATGCTAAAGCAAAGCCAAATGTGAGTTCTGCACCTAGTATTGCATTCATAGCTGGAGGTTCTAGAAATTCACATAACAATTCATCACGAGGTTGTAGCTTTACAATTCCAAATTCATCAAGTCAGAATGCTTTTTCTGCCGAATCAATGGATGATTATGCCAAAATGATTGTTGCTTTAATTTCATCATCATTTGGTTTGGTTATCAAAAATGTTGCTGATGCAAAATTAACAAGGGATGATCTTGATGCTCTTGATTATGATTAATTGACTGAATTGGATATTTCTTGGCAATATGCTATGTTGAGTCAAAGATGAAAGAGATTTTTCAAGAGGCATGGAAAAACTACTTCTGATTTTAATGAGAAATTAGGTTTTGACAAGTCAAAGTTAAAGTGATACAATTGTTCAAAGCTTGGACATTTTGCCAAAGAATGTCAACAACCACTAAGTAGCAAGCCTGGTTTTTTCTCAACCATCTTCCAGTAACACAAGCAAGACAACTGCTTTAACAGTTCAACACGATGCTGTTTATGATTGGGGTCAGCAGTTTGGGTATGATTCATTAGCTTTAATTGTCACCTATGATCATCAAGAAGGTTATAGTTCCGATACAAGTTCAACACCGAGTTCATATGAATTAGCTGAAAACATGGAAAGTTTATTGAAAGAAAATGCTTCGTTATCGAATGAAATTCAAAAGTTATCTGGAGAATTCAAGTTGGTGAAGGAAAAATTGGAGATTTCTACAAGAAATGAGAAGAATGTTGTATTGAAGAATGAGTCTTTGATGAAGGAAGTCAAGATTCTTGACGAACAGAATGGAAAATTAAGTGAAGATATGGAGAAGTTGATTCAACAAGTCAAGAAATGGAAAGATGAGGCAGATGATGCTGCTAATGATTTCCAGAATTTGTTTGAAAAGTCAAAAATAAAGCTTGATCTTCTCACAAAGAATGTTGAAGAATCTGATGCGAAGATTGCAGCATATCAAGTTGATATGGAAAGGTTATTAGATGAAAAGAGAGAGTTACTAAGTGTGAACAAAGTTCAAGCTCCTAATTTAGAAATTCAGAAGCGGAATGAGGATAAATTGAAGAAAGAATGTTTTGAAGGGATGTAGAATCTTCGAATGCAGAAATTTGAGACTCACAAAGTTACAAAACGGTTAATAACAACTAAGAAGGAGTTAGCTAAAGCACAACAACAAATTTCTACTCTCAAGATTCAAGTCATCGATGCCAATCGCTTGTTGAACAATGTCTCTAATTCTCAAGTGTTTACAAGCTTTCTGGCTAAGGATGAAGTTTTTGAAAAGATGTTTGACAAAATAGCTTCGCCTCCTGCACAAATCAAAGAAGCATTAAAAGATGTGAAGGAACAAGTGGAAGATTATGATTATTCAAAGTTCTCATCATCCAATTCTAAAGAAGAAAAGATTGTGAAGAAGAAGAAAAATAAGAAGCCTAAGAAGAAGAAAGGCAAGAAATATGAGATTCCTCCTGCTCCAATATTTGTTTCCGGTTCGTCATCTCCTGAAAATGAAAAATCAGCTACTTCAAGCAACAAGATTCGTTCTCAACCTGATTTTGATGAGACGATCTTCTATGAGCAAAAGCAAATAAATGAAGTCAAAGCTGAATTTTCAAGGTTGGCGAAGGATAGACACCAGAATTCTAATTCTGAGGAGAAAGTTGTTGGAAAGCATGTGGGTCTGGGTTTTAACGCAAATAATGTGAAAGCTATGGAGGTTCCAGCATCATCATCTCACGATCTGAAGAAATTGAAGCTAAAACAAGTGAAGAAGGAAGTTTTTAATGCTGAAAAAGTTCAACCTGAGAGGTTCTACAAACGCAAGGGTTCAGATCAATTGTTTTCTGATAAAGAGTTTCCTCTTCACTGTGTTGATGCCAGAAAGATTTCTGAAGTTTTTGTCAAAGATGTTGTTACTTCAAATATGAAGAATCAAAAAGCTAACTTTTCTTCTGATGACCATCGCCAACAGGTATATGATTCTATCTCTGATCATGCTCGAGATGTTCATGTTTGTTGCTCTTCGCATGTACCTCAAAAGTGGGACAAAACAAAACGCATATGTTATATTTGCCGCCGAACAGGGCATATGGCAAAAGATTGTCCAATGCCTGCTGATTCACCTCAGCGGTTTCACAAGAAACCAGTTTTTGGTAAACCTGCCAAACCAATGTTCTTTAATGAACAAGGCAGAGTTGTTGATGAATTCTTAAAACAAAAACGTTTTGTTCCAATCTTTCAAAAGACTCAAAATGTAGGTTCATCATCACAGACACCTGTGATAACTTCATCCAAAACTGAATTACCAAAACAAACACAATTCTGGAGACCAAAGATGGTTTCGAAGCAGAACTAGGACACTGGTCGACCGGAGGCGATTCGCTTCGGGTCATTTGTGAACTAATTAGTTTGACCAGTGTGCAGGTACTTCTAGAAGACCTATAGACGATTGAAAAGTTGTTGATGGAGGAGTATTCTGCTTAACTTAAAATTCATGCTATATCTTTCTAACCTGCTAATTTTTCTGAAAATTCAAAAAAAAACTGCAAAGATATCCGTGTTGATTGATCAATTTTACTTTCTTTATGCATTTTCTTTTGCTAAAAATAAAAAAATAGAGTCTTGTTTTATGCCAAATATATAAGGAAGGTGAATACATGCACAATATATAAAATTGTGAGAAATTGATCATTGGGAAATGATGGTACATTGGCTTACGTATCTGACTCATGGATAGAGTAGATGAAAGAACCATAAGATCATTGTTTGATATGTTTGGTAGGCTCGGCAAATCAGAAAGTATTCAGATGTGATATACACTAAATATTATTGCTTGACCATGTGGATAACATCTTGATGCGTATTTCATGACACAAAAAGAAAAATAAGTGTGAAATTCAAAATGAGAAGTCACTGTGTATTCATGTGTTCATTTTTCAATGATTTATACTTGTTTGATTTTCTTTATTTTTTCAGAAGATCGGACTTTCTCTGCGTGTCCACAAGACCGACCTGATCGTTGTTCGTTTAACGTTCTCCTTTATTTTCGTTGGTGATTCGTATAACCTCATCGGACTTTCTCTGCGTGTACGGGAGTACCGACCTGATTGTTGTTGGGTTATACAATTTCAACTTGTTTTATTTTCTTTATTTTGTTAAATCCGAGGCCTTATATGCGTATCGAAAGATCAACCTTAAGGTAGACGATTTAACGTTCTTGTTTCATTTTGCATGGAACACAGTTGACGATATCATGAAAATATTATACTTTGTGACAATTCACAAGTGTAATCACACAAAAAGAAAAAGCAAAAGGAAAAGGAAAAAGAAAATGTCTGAATATGTCTGATAGTGTGGGATACACTGGTCAAAGCAAATCTAATCAATACCTTAACATATCCAGATGTTATGAGTATGATTCTACCTGAGTTTAAGATGGACAAATTATACCGGCAATCAGCATGAATATGTCTGATAGTGTGGGATACAGTGAAGTGTAGTTCAGTGCGTTATGTCTAATATGATACCATATAGTGATCTTTCTCATACCAAAAATAGATTTTGATTCTGTTTTGTATTTCATTTCATTTCAAGAGAAGTACAAAAAGGTTTTTGGTGTGTTTTAGCATAAGTTTGAAAATTCAAAATGATTTTAGGTTTGGTTTGATATAAACTTTCTAAAAGTCAAAAAGATTTTATTTCCGCTTTATTTTTTATCTGATCAACACGTGTTACAAAATCAAATTTTCAAAATCATATCTTGGAGTCTCGAAGAGACTTTTGGTGCCAAGATTTTTTAAATGATTATGCATGTAGCTAAAGTGAAAGATATCACAACTTCAAGTCTTCTGAAGCTGTTGATAAAGACCAGAGATACACTAAACATCATCAAGTATTCTAGATCAAGCAAACATTTCAGTTGAAGAAGAGTTTGTTCGAGGATTCATTTCGTTGAACGAACGAATTCTACATTTGAGGGGGAGCTTGATTGAAGATACAGATTTGAAGATGTTGAAGTGATACTGCACACGACGTGGGGAAGTTTGTTGATACCTGATATGTGCGTCGTGTGAAGTATCGAGTTACATCAAGTTCAAGGAACAAGTTCAAGCCTAGAGTTCACAGGCCGAACCTGGTTCGAACCTGAGGTTCGGACCTGCCGAACTCAGAGTTCGGACAGAGTTCGCCAGTGCCTATAAATAGCTTGTAGTTCTTTGTAATCATTAGGAGTGAGAATCTGAGCTTTGTTAAGTATGTGTTATCTAAAGTGTTCTCTCTGAGTCTGATTCTAAGTGTATACTGATTGTAATTGTTCTTGTTTGATCAATAAACAATCGGTTAATTATGTTTTGATCTCCGAATAGCTAGATTGACTAGACGATCCTATGCTCTTGCATTTTCAAATTTCAAAGATTGAAGAGCTAAGCAAGGAGGTTGGGGAACTGAGAGCTAAACTAGGAACATCTCAAACCAAAATAGAACGTAATGATAAAATTGTTTCTAAAATGTTAGAAGCTAGCTCATTAATCTATAACACTGATGTTCGAATGAGGCATATTAAAAATAACTCAGGTTTAGGATTTGGAACAGATGAAAAAGATCCAATATCTACACACACTATACCAATGCCATTAATGCATGAAATCATACCTGAACACCGGACTTCTCAAACCACATTAGAAGTCAAAGCTGAAATTGATAGGAAACTTGCCTCATGTCCCACTAGAATTTCTACTCCTGTTTCTAACTGTACTGACAAATCTACCTGTTGTGCAGATAAAGTTAGCAATGAGGCAGGGGTAAAGGATGAAAATCAAAGTCGTAAGAGTCAAACAACGTCTCCTTTTGAATATTTTGGTTGGGACAAACTTAAATTTCTAGTGGTTGACTCCGG
Organism: Deinandra increscens subsp. villosa; assembly: GCA_039602395.1. Taxonomy (NCBI): domain Eukaryota; kingdom Viridiplantae; phylum Streptophyta; class Magnoliopsida; order Asterales; family Asteraceae; genus Deinandra; species Deinandra increscens. The sequence goes on from JBCNJP010000006.1 coordinate 38,220,296, forward strand.
TTTAAAACTCTCTAAGTCTGGTTTTTAAATAAAACTTATGTGTGTGGTGATTTTAATTTTGGCAAATGTGATGCAAAACATTTGAAACCTCAAATGCATGTGTGTTTGGTGTGAAAAATTGTGATGTTCAGCATGATAATGTTGTGAAAAATGTGCAGAAAGTACGGGACGCCAAACCTCATGATTTTGTCCCGTATCCTGAAGTCATTTCTGCATATGACCAATATAGACCGATACAACAGGAGTATACTTGGACCACCAAGCCTAAAGGCCAAACCCATTGGATTCATAAAAAATTGTTCAAACCCTCTTGGCAATCTACTGGGCGAAACCAATCTCAAACTCCCACGTATCCCAAGAAGCAATCTTGCCATTTGTGTGGTAAGCCTGGACACTTGGCAAGAAATTGCTTACACAGACCATATGAGCCCTACTAACCTAAACAGTTCTTGCAGGGTGAAACACATGGCGGTTCAAATTAAAAACCTTCACCTTCAAACCCTAAGGTGCAGAAGTCTGTACCTAACCAACCTAAACAATCGAAGGTACATAAGAGGAACCAAAAGCCCAAGTCACCTCAAAAACCAACAAAAACTGATTTTAAAACTGATAAAGTATGTCATTTTTTTCCAAAATCGGTAAGTTCTCCAAAACCTGATAGGTTTAAAAAACAAGTTGGTTTTCCTAAAACAAAAGTGAGGTGTGAGGTGGAGAGGTGGAATGTGTCAAAGGTGGTAAACCAGTTTTACCAGCCTAAAGGGGTGTATAAAAAACACTCTAACCAGTTTCAAAATGTTAAAATTGAGAATAAAAGTGTTTAGACAAATCCACCTGAAGGTCCTCAGGTAAAGGGGAAACTAAACCACCAAACCTGGAAGGTCAAGAACAAAGATGTTCCCTAAGATGACCAGGTAAAAGCCAAAAACAAGGTAGCCACACCCCCCAATCCCTGATGTTACAAATGGAATATGCTTAAAAGAGATAACTTTTACTGACTCTTCAGGTATACCAGAACAACAATGGCCTGGGTACTAATGGCCAACTAATCTCTTACTATGTGCAGGAACAATCAAGGAGGACTTCCATTAACCTTTGTTTGTTTGTGATAGTGATTTTTCCAGGCACATGATAGAAGGCATCTCTTCATTACATGAGATGCAAATTCTCAATAGTATGGATGTTCTTCTGGTTTGAGGTAACTCTAACATATCAGCAAGGGGTTGTTTCTTGACTAAAGTGCTCTGAGGTATGGTTTTGCATAAAACAAAAACCCAGTTCTGAAATATTTTCAAAAGAAAAAACTTGAAGGTTAGCTTGGTCAGTTTTAGTAGATATTTAGTGATGTGTCAGTGTGTTCATAAAAAAAAAGGTGTGTGTTGTTATTAAAAATCTAAAAGCAAGGGGAAGAATAGAAAATATGAAATAAACGTTGAAAAAGTTGACCCCTCAAAAAAAAACTATTGTGCTTTTTAATTTTTTATTGTGTGCTTGTTTGAGAAGGAGGGAAGTGATATAAATTTCCACGTGTTTGTTGACTGGCACGCGTAAGGCGGATATAAAAGCAGTGATTCACGGTTGATATGCTTGGTATGTTTTGTCACAACACTTGAAGATAAAGTATGATGCTTGATAGGAAACACACACATAGGTTAGTACAACTTCTATTTGATTGTGTACTAGGGGTCCTAAGACACACACCCGATTCTGAGTCCTTTGATGTCATGCTCAAAAATCTCATCCCCTCTGCTTTGTGAGAGCAATGACCTAGGGATGTCGTACATGAGTCAGGCTCTCCTCTGTTCTGTGGTAGCAGAAACCTTGAGCCTCCCTGATCCACGTACATCACAGATCACATTGTACAGAATTAATAAACCCAAAAGATACCTTTGAGCACAACTAAAAGAGACCCTTAAGAGTCGAAAACCCTCAGCCATTGTCACTGATGAGAGCATTAAAAATGTTACAACAATTCAGTTGACTTGTATATTATCCCCAAAAATCTCCGTGATCTATTCTTTCTTTTCTCAACCACTTTTGGAGCATGATGTTAGGCTTAAGGAAAGGTGTCGTGAAAATATGTGGTAGGGAAAACAGGTACACTTGATAGAATCTACAAAATATTCATAGGATTTATGTGTGTGACCTGGATAGAAGTTCATAAATAATACACATTAAAAGAAAAAATAAGTGACAATCTGCCTGAGTAAGTTAAAGTAGCAGGAGTTTAATTTGGACCAAAATACCGGCAATCACTTGAACATGTAAAATAACAGAAGCCGAAAAGGGTTCCTCAGTCACATAATCTCTGGTATGATCCTTAATTTACCTTCTCATGTGTGAATTGTTCTATATTTATGTGATCTTAATTTTTTTCCTATGTGAGTCTTCAGGTTCTCTTTTTGTCCTGACCAGGTTGATTTGAGAAGTTTAAATAAGTTTTATGGGTTTTATGCAAGAAAGTATGACCCCCCCCCCCCCCAAGAATCTCAGGGGGAGATAATGTGAAGAGTCCTCGGATTCAGGGGAAGTATTTATAGGAAAATCGTAACCTATGTTAGGGTTTTTGGTTAAATAATGCTAACCCGATAACCAGTCATCATTGTCTGGATAGTGTCTGTTCCATGTTGTACTTGACAGGTTAAGTCAGAAAAAGACAACTCATGGACAAGAAAGAAAGTCAAGGACTCAAATGATCAAAGCACTGATGCTGCTACTGATATAGTTGAAGAACTAGCCAGAAAAGGACTTACCCTATGCTCAAGGGAAGTTTGTTGGTTCAAGAAAAGCTTCCAAAGATTTGAGAAGATACTGTTTACATGTTGAGGGGAAGCAATAGGCATCATTGCAGTTAATGAAGAAAAGATGCAGAGCAGTCAAATCAAGAAATTTTTTAAGCCAAGAAATTCAAGAATGCCAAGACAGGGGTTTTAAAAATTTACCCTGAAGTCACAAGCAAGTCAAGACAACTACTAATGATTTAGCAAGGACTCAACATGTTTCAAGAAGCAGCAAGTTATTGAGAATCTTTGATAGCGAAAGCGGATAGAAAACCCTTGATCTATGTCAAGGAATGAAAACCTAGCCCAAAACCTGGTGCTAGAAACCCTAGTCGCCAAAATCGGCTTCTAGAAAACCACTTGGATAAACCTCCAAAGAAAAGTTCTTTATCTATCAAAATTCAACTCCCTAAAAAGATTACAAAGAGTTCTTTAAATATACAAAAAAATAAAAGGAAACATAAACCAACTAGGAAACTAATTATTAATAAATAAACATTTAAATAAAATATATACTTATTTAAAATTAAATATAGATTAAAATATTAAACCCGATAAAGACGGGTCCTAGACATACGGACACGGGTCGGGCAGGCGGACTCTCTAGATCTGTATCATCCTCCCCTTCTTTGAAAAACTTGTCCTCGAGTTTTAACATCGGATCAAAACCGTCAGGATCAAAAGGAACATCTTGACGAACGTTTAGTACCGTCACGATCGGATCTTTGACATTATCTTCTTGTGTTGGTCGAGTCGGCTTCACACGACCACCATTCTGCCACGCGAGGCCCGGGTCTATTGGATTAGCGGGCTGTTCCACATCATTCCCCCTCTCCCCATATTCAAAAAAGACTCGTCCTCGAGTCTTGAGAACGTTGTAGAGATCACCACTATTTTTGGATGGAATAACCAAATTTTGAACCTCGATTTTATTTTCCAAAATTATCGCATGAGAAATTAATTCCCTTGGTCCAAAAATTTGCAACCCCAACTTTTTATGTAGACCAAAAATCTCGAACAGGAAGTCAAAGTGTATGGAAATCCCAAAAAAATCGAATGGGTAGTTGTTATTTCTTGTATCCCAATTAGATGGCAATTCTTGAACGGAACTCCATAAATCATTGCTGCAATTGAATTGAAGATTGAATTCCATCCGAATTAAAGTCCAAAAATCACGACCAATTCTAAACTCCATCAGATTAATCAAAATTGAAGTCGAGTCCAATTTATGACGAGCTGCGCTTTCACCGAGTTCAAATACTCGTCACCCTTTTGAATCGGGATTATAGCTAAAGACCATAGACTGCGACGGGACAGAAGTAATTTGTGGACAAGTTGGCGGGTGGGGTAGTTGCGGTGGGGGGAAGGTTGCCACGGGTGGTGCCAATTGCGTGGCCGTTGCGGACTGCGCGGGTCGCGCCGTTGGGAAAACAGTTGGCAGAAAACTACTCTAGCCAAGAAACTCTTGAACCAACAAACATTCTTCGGCTTCAGGCATCACCCCGTCTTCATCGTACCTGGGTGGACCTTCATAAAATGGATGCAACTCGAGTTCACATACTCGTTGTTGCAATCTCTTGATTTCTTCTACATCTCGGGGGTCACGGTGATAGTCTTCGTTGCCTTCGGCGGCGAATCTACGTCGATGATCACGGTGGTTCCTCCGCTCCATGGCTCTGATACCAAATGATAGCGGAAGCGGATAGAAAACCTTTGATCTATGTCAAGGAATGAAAACCTAGCCCAGAACCTAGTGCTAGAAACCCTAGACGCCAAAACCAGCTTCTAGAAAACCCCTTGGATAAAGCTCCAAAGAAAAGTTCTTTATTCTATCAAAATTCAACTCCTTAAAAATATTACAAAGACTTCTTTAAATAGAGAAGGAAATAAAAGGAAACATAAACCAACTAGGAAACTAATTATTAATAAATAAACTTTTAAATAAAAGATATACTTATACAAAAATAAAGATAGATTAAAATATTAAACCCGACAGAGACGGGTCTTAGACATCCGAACACGGGTTGGGCAGGCGGACTCTCTAGATTCGTATCAATCTTCCTCTCATTTTTTCATCATTTGTAGTTCAAGCTGATGCTAATAAAGAGAAAGAGCCATCAGACATCTCTCATACTACCCAATGAAGATTATAAAAGATAAAGAATCTTCATCAACCCATGTTAAAGGAAGGAGATGGTTGCAAGTCTGAAATATAGTTGGGTTCAAGTCTGAAATATAGTTGGGTTATTGTAGAAGATATTTAATATCACAAGCCAAGGGGAAGATTGTAAGGGAATAATTTGTGGCTTGTGTATTAAATCATCTGTTGGCGGACAATTTTGAAGGCCTATGCATTAGAATAGGTGAAATATAGTTGGGTTATTGTTATATTGGGTCATTGGGCCATTTTAGATGTGTTTTGGGCTTAGTTAGAAAGTGTATAGGGGGAGTTTAGTGGGTTTATGAGGTCAAATACGGGAATTAGAGGGCTTTTAGGGTTTTTAGGGTGGCTTGTTCTCCATGTTAGAGCATATCCTTATGCTACGTTGTGTCTCGTGTATTGTATCTAGTTTAGAGAGTTTGAGTGAGTCATAGTTGCAACACACCAAGGTGTCGTACCAATCGGTACGCCCGTACCAAATGGTATGTCAGTTGGTATGCTGGTAAGTTGCTAACTAAAAATAGTTCATGTTAGAGAGAGTTAGGTAGTTCTGTAATTCTCATCTTCTTAACTGTGTGTAACTGAGTGTGTTTCTCTCTCTAGCTTGTAACTCTACGTGAATCAATAAAGCTTTGCTTTATTTACTCGTTTGTGTTTCTCGATTGATCAAATCTAGCAGTAGTAAGATCCTTTCGTGGTTTTACAAGTGGTATCAGAGCATTAGGTTGCTCTACTGCTGCGTTTTTGGTCAATTTTCAGGTTTTTATAGAGAGAAAGTTTGGGTTTCTTACGTTTTTCATCAAATTCTTCCAATTCCGAGTGTTCTCAAGGTTAAAAATGATTTCTAAGTGTTCCTAGTGAGTTTTCGCACCTCACTGAATCAAATTCCAGTTCCAAAAGTTGAAATTTTGAAAAATCCATCGATCTCAGTTTCGTACGTCGTTGGTACACTCGAAGAATAGCTGGTACGCCTTTGGTACACTTCTGGTACGTAAGGCAATTTTCATCAGTTTTTGGTACGCTGAAATCTGGTCCGGAAGACAATCTTCAAGTTTGGTCCGTGACGGTTATAAACTGGTCCGCTGACAGTTACGTCGTACCAAATTGGTACGCCGAGTGGTTTGGTACACTGAGATTATCTGGTCCGCTGCTGGTACGCTAGTCAGTCTGGTACGTTGGTAATTCTGGTCTGAGATTTGGTCCGCTCGTTGTGTTAGAGCATATACCTATGCTATGATGTGTCTCGTGTATTGTATCTATGTGAGCGTGTCTTAGTATGAGTTTTAGTGACAATATCATTGGCACCGGACCAAATGGTACGCCCGTACCATTTCGTACGCAGCCTGTTTAGTCACTAAGTATAAATAGGTTGTCTTAGAATGAGTTGGTAACACTTCTGTCATTCTTCACCTTCTGTGTGTGTGTGTGCTAGAGAGAGAAATTAGAGAGCTTTCATTGTATCTTCAAGTGATTCAATACGAAATCTCTTATTTACATCCGTGTTTACTATGATTGATTGATACACGCAGTAGTAAGATCGTATCTCGGTTTTACAAGTGGTATCAGAGCATTTGGTTGCTCTACTGCTGAGTTTTTGATCAATTTTCGGAGTTTTAGAGAGAGAAAGTTTGGGTTTTCTTCATTTTTCATCAAATTCTTCCAATTTCAAGTGTTTCCGAGGTGAAAAATGATTTTTGAGTGTTCCTGGAGTGATTTCGCACCTTGCTGAATCAAATTCCAGCTCTAAAAGTCAAATCCGCGAAAATTCGTCGAATTTAGCGTGGTACGCTTCTGGTCCGCCCGAAGAACTTCTGGTCCGCCAGGCAATCTTCATCGAGTTTCTGGTCCGCCAAGTTTGGTCTGCTAGACAATCTTCAAAGCTGGTCCGTGGCGGTTATTCTTTGGTCCGCCGTACCATTTGGTCCGCCGTACCAATCTGGTCCGCTGATTTAGTTGGTCCGGAACTGGTCCGCTGAGTACAACTTTGGTTCGCTGGTTAATTTGGTCCGGATTTGGTCCGCTGAGAAGGTTTGGTACGCTAGCAGAAAAGTGATCTTCACTAAAACTAACGTAACTTGAGAACCATAAAGAGTTACAGGAGCTAATACCAGCCAAAACGTTCGTCTCGACGAGATCTAGACTTGTACCAGCCTAATGGCCAATATCGTCCAGTTTTGACCCCCAAAATCCGCTTGGAAGACCTCCATTTTTGAGTTTGAAGTTTTTGAAGTATTATTTTCGGTGAAAAATGTCTGATTTTCAAGCATTTGCAGCTATGCAAAGCACGGTACAAGATATGCTCAATTTTGATAAAGAAATAGGAACAAGTCAGAAAGTTCCTAAGCTGTTAAAGTTGGAAGATTATCAAAATTGGAAGCAACGTTTTTCTGCATACATCAGCACAAACAATATTGATTTATGGATTCCAATTCAAAAGTTGTATGTACGTTCAACTGCAGATGGAGAGTATAAAGAAATTCAAGATTTTGATAAGGATGAAAGAAAAAGTTATGAGCTTGAACAAAAAGTTTATGGTTATCTTACCATGGCTTTACCTACTGAGTTGTTGCATCAATTCAGTACTTGCAAGAAATCTAAACAGTTATGGGATGCTTTATCTGCTCGATGTGAAGGCAATGACCAATATAAGAAGAGTAGACGAAAAGTGTTGAACAAGGAATTTGAAAATTTTCAACATTATGAAAAAGAAAATATTTCTGCTCTTGTTTCAAGGTTTTCACATTTGATTAGTGAGATGAAAGTGGTTAAAATTGAAAAGACTGGGAGGAATTGAAAGAGAAATTGATGGAAGCATTACCTAGAAAAGTGGGAAAACTATGTATTATTGCTTACTCATGATAAAGAATATTCTGCATTGTCATTTCATGATGACATCAAACAAGTCAACTGCTCAATTCCAAAATCCTGAAGTGTATCATGGTCAAAATTCTGCAAGTATCAATGCAAAGTCTAAATCTTTTGGTGTTGATTCATTAAATCCACCTCAAACAGCTTTTGTTGCTGGTCATGGTTTAGGAAATTCTAGAAATTCATCAAGAGGATGTAACTTCACTATTCCAAATCATTCAAGCTCGACTTCATATTCAGCAAAAACACCGGATGAGCACTTGGCATTAATCTCAGCCTTGTTATCTTCATATTATGGATTGTTGAATGGTGGTTTGACAACATCTAATCTGATTGAAGAAGATTTTGATCAGATAGATCCTGATAATCTTGAGCAAATGGATATCAATTAGCAATTGGCAATGTTGGCTCAAAGAGTTAAAAGATTCAAAAAGAAGACAAGATTTCAAAGTTTAAATCTAGATGGCAAGGTTGGAATAGATAAATTAAAAGCAAAATGCTTCAAATGTTCTAATTTTAGACATTTTGCTCGTGAATGTTCAAAAAAATGCATCTTCATCCAAGTCTCCAACAGCTTTGGTATCTCAAGTCGATAAACAATATGATTGGGGACAACCTTCTGATGGTCCACTTGCTTTAACTGCTATTACTTCTGGGTCAAAACCCTATGATTGGGCTACTGATGAAATTGATGATGAGTCTGCATGGACTGGTTCTGCATGGACTGGTTCATCTGCGATGATTGCTCAAATTGTTCATAGTGATAATGAAGAAGAAGTAACTGATTCTGAATCTGAAACAAGTGGTTCTTGAGATAGTGGCTATGAATCGGTTTGTGAGTTCTGTTCTCAAAAAGACAAGAAGATTCAAGGTTTAATAAAGGAAAATGAGTTGTTGATCGAGGAAAATAAAAGAAGGATTAAATATTTGACAACTGAAAAGCAAAATTTAGAAGCTCTAATTCAAAAACTTTCTTCTTAGAAAGAAAAGTTTTCAGATTTACAAGCAGAGATTATTGAGAAAGAACCAAAATTTCAAAGTGTTAAACAAGAGTTTGAACAGAAAGTTACAAAGTTATCTGAAGAAAAGGATGAATTAGTCCAAGAAGTGAAGAAATGGAAAGATGAAGCTGAGGATATTGCAAAGGATTTTCAGAATCTTTTTGACAAATCCAAGTTCAAACTTGATACACTTACTCAACTTTCTGATGACCAAGCTACTAAGATTCAATCTTATCAGACTGATATGGAAAAGTTACCTGATGAGAAGAGGGAGTTGGTTAGAGTGAACAAGTTGCAAAATGCAAATTTGGATATTCAGAAAAGAAATGAAGATAAACTCGAGAAGGAATTGTTAGCTGGCTTAGATGAGTTAAGATTGCAAAAGTATGAAACTAATAAAGTGGCAAAGAAGCTCATTGCAACAGAAAAAGAGTTGGGTGAAGCTTATCAAAGAATTTCTGAAATAAATTCAGAAGTCATTGATTCAAAACGTCTTTTGAACAATGTTACTAACTCACAATCTTTTACAAGTTTTCTGGCCAAGGATGAGAATTTTGAGAAGATGTTTAACAAAACCGTGTCACCACCAGGAAGTCTTAAAGAAGGCGTTCATGATTTGAAAGAAAAGGTTGAGACTGATGATTATTCTAAGTTTGTTGGTTCCAAATCTGTTGAAGAAAGGAAAGAGAACAAAGCCCAGAGTGCTGCAACTTCCGAAGCTCCAAAGGGTGTGTCTAGTTCTTCATCTGATGACAAAGAGAATTCTGGAAGTTCACCTACTGACATTGCTGAAACGATAGTTGATGCTGCAAACGATATCAACAAGGTCAAAGCAGAGGTTTCTCGTCTTGCAAAGAACGGGCATAAACCGTCTGATTCAGAAGAGAAGATTTCTGGAAAACATACAGGTTTGGGATTTCAAAAGAAGCAGGTTAAAGTGAATGTTTCAAAGGTTCAACAGCAACAACTTTTGAAGAAAGTCAATCTAAAGCAAGTTAAGAAGGATGTGTTTGAAGCTGACAAAGTTCAATCAGAGAGATTTATAAACTCAAAGGTTCAGATCAGATATTCTCTGATAAGGAGTTTCCACTTCACTGTGTGGATTCTCAGAAAGTTGCTAAGGTCTTTATCAAAACTGATGCTGCTCCAAAGACCAAGAAGAAACAAACAGCCAAATATTCTTATGGAAATTCAAATTCTACTCCAAAGAGTTCGACATCAAAATGGGTTCATGATCATCGATTCCAGGTATTCGATAATTTTTATGATCATTTTGGAGATGAATATGTTTGTGAAGCTTTGCAGATTCCGAAACGCCAAAATATCAACAATCGCTTGTGTTATAATTGCCGACAAAAAGGGCATATGGCACAAGAGTGTTCGGTTTCTGCTGCTTCTACATCAAAAAGAGGCAAGGTTCCACATGTTGGTAAATCTGCCAAACAGAGATTCATTGATGAATACGACAGAGTATTTGATGAACATCAACCTACGTTTTTCAAAACTCAAGGAAGATTTATTCCTCGTTTTCAAAATATTCCATATGTAGGTTGTTCGTCACAATCGACTGTGACTGGTTCATCAAATACTGATTTACCAAAACAACAACACTGGAAACCTAAGGTGGTTTCGAAAGGAAATCAAGATACTGGTCGACCAGAAGCGATTCGCTTCGGGTCATTTATAAACTGACGTGTTTGACCAGTGTGTAGGTACTTTTAGAAGACTTATCGGTGATTGCAAAGTTGCTGATGGAGGAGTATTCTGCTGGTTTAACTTAAATTACATGTGATATCAAATTTCAAAACTGAAATTTTTTTGAAAGCTAAACCTCAATGGTATCCATGTTGAAAGGTCAGTTTTCTTTCTTTTTACATTCCGTATGTACTTTAGGGGGAGAAAATTGAAAACCAAAAAATAGCGTTTTTGTGTTTTTGTTTGTGTTAAAATGAAAATCCAAAAATAGAGTTTTCATTTTAAGGGGGAGAAAAGTGGAAAAATACAAAAACATTGAAAAAGGGAAAAATTTCAAAAACATTGAAAAATGAGAAATTGTATCCAACATGATTGGGAAATGATGGTACATTGGCTTACATGTCTGGCTCATGGATAAACTATATGAAAAAGTCATAAGATCATTGTTCGATGTACTTGGTAGGCTCGGCATTAAATCAGAAAGTATTCAAATGTGATAAACACATTAAAAAATAATGCTTGACCAAGTGGACAACATCTTGATGCATGTCTCATGATATCAAGGAAAAGATATGTGAAAAAGAAAATGAGAAGTCACTGTGTATACATGTGTTCATTTTGCAAAGATTTAAACTTGTTTGATTTTCTTTATTTTGTCAAACGATCGGACTTTCTTTGCGTATCGAAAGATCGACCTGATTGTTGTTCGTTTGACGTTCTATTTTATTTTCTTTGGTGTTTCGTATAACTCATCGGGCTTTCTCTGCGTGTACGGAAGTACCGACCTGATTGTTGTTGGGTTATACAATTTCAACTTGTTTTATTTTCTTATTTTGTTAAATCCGAGGCCTTATCTGCGTATCGAAAGATCGACCTTAAGGTAGACGATTTAACGTTCTTATTTCTTTTTGCATGGAACACAGTTGACTGATTCATGAATACAATCATTATGTGATTAAATCACAAATGAAATAACAAAGTGTGATATAAAAGCAAAAACATATCTGAGTATGTCTGATAGTGTGGGGTACACTGGTCAATGCAACCTAATCAATTCAATAACATATCCAGATGTTTTTAGTATGATTTTGCCTGAGTTTAAGATGGACAAATTATACCAGTAATCGACATGACTTATGTGCTGAAGTAATTGAAATTGAAGTGTTGTTCAACATGTTATGTTCAATATGATCCCAAGTTGTGATCTTTCTAGCAAAAGACAAAAATAGTGTCTGATTCTGTATTGCATTTATGTTTCATATCTGAAAAGTTCAAAAAGATTTTAGGTGTGTTTTGATATAAAGTTTCAAAAAGTCAAAAATATTTTGTTTCTTATTTGTTTTCGACCGATCGACATGTGATACGAAATCAAAATTCAAAAACCTATCTTGGATTCTCAAAGAGAAGTTTTGTGCCAAGATTAAACTATTTTTCAAAAGAAAAGGAAACCACATTTCTGTCTTCTGAAAGTGCAGGTTATATGTGTCAAGACTCAAGCATGGTGAAAGGGGAGTTTGTTATATCTTTCACAAATGGATCTTGAAGATCAAAGATGATTCAAGAGTGATCCAGCCATGCAAGCTCTATTTCTGACAAGATTTCAAGTCGAAGATCGGATGCAACAATGTTGAAGATTGAATACTGGAGTTTAGTTAGAAAATAGATACACTACACGTTAAGGGGGAGTTTGTTAGAGCATATACCTATGCTATGATGTGTCTCGTGTATTGTATCTATGTGAGCGTGTCTTTGTATGAGTTTTAGTGACAATATCATTGGCACCGGACCAAATGGTCCGCCGGACCAAATGGTACACCCGTACCAATTCGTACGCAGCATGTTTAGTCACTAAGTATAAATAGGTTGTGTTAGAATGAGTTGGTAACACTTCTGTCATTCTTCACCTTCTGTGTGTGTGTGCTAGAGAGAGAAATTAGAGAGCTTTCATTGTATCTTCAAGTGATTCAATACGAAATCTCTTATTTACATCCGTGTTTACTATGATTGATTAATACACGCAGTAGTAAGATCGTATCTCGGTTTTACACGTTGGTTTGGTCCGGAGTTGGTACGCTTAGATTAGGTTTGGTACGCTGTCAGAAAAGTGACGTTCACAAAAACTGACGTAACTTGAGAACCGTTAAGAGTTACGGGAGCTAATACCAGCCAAAACGTTCGTCTCGACGAGATCTATACTTTTACTCTCCTAACAGCCAGTACCCTCCGGTTTGACCCCCAAAATCCGCTTGGAAGACCTCCGTTTTTTAGTTCAAAGTTTTGACATTCAATTTTTAACTTCAAGATGAGTGATTTTCAAGTGTTTTCAGCTATGCAAACCTCGATGCATGCCATGATGAACTATGATAATGAAATTGGAACAAACCAGAAAGTTTCTAAATTACTTCGATTGGAAGATTATCATAATTGGAAGAAAAGATTTGAATCTTACATATACTCCCAAGATGTTGATTGTTGGATTCCGATTGAAAAACAATATGAGTATCCGTTGATTGCTAATACTTTACCAAAATCAATAAGTAATTTTGAGCCTGAAGAAAAGAAGGTATTTGCAAGAGAAAATAAAACTTAAAGTTTTCTCACGATGGCATTACCCAAAGATTTGATGCATCAGTTTAAGAATTTTCCAACGTCGAAAGAATTATGGGATGCTATTAAGGAAAGATGCGAAGGTAATGATCAGTACAAATATACTCGAAAGAAAGTTTTGAAGAAAGAGTTTGAAAATTTTGGGCTTTGTGAGAATGAAAAGATCACCGATTTGATTGCAAGGTTTTCACATTTAATCAATGAACTTGACATTGTAGGTATTAAGAAAGAAAATGATGAATTAAAGGAGAAATTCCTGGAAGCTCTTCCCGAAAAGTGGGAGAATTTTGTGATGATGTTATCTAATGATCCAAACTACTCAAGTTGGATATTCAATCAGCTGATAAGCAAATTACAAGCTCGGGAAATGGAATTACTTGTGGAAAAGTCAGCAACTCCATTTGTTCAGAATCCTGAAATATATTTTGGAGAGAATTCTGCTACTGTGCATGCTAAAACAAAATCACATTCTATTTCAAGCAGTAATCCACCGGTAACAGCATTTCTTGCTAGGAAATTTGAGAATACTGGTTATTCTTCGGGTTGCAGTTTTACTATTCCTGATAGATCATCAAGCAAGTCTACTTCTAATCAAGCAACCGAAGACCTAGCTGTTTTGTTGTCTGCTTTCATATCATCTTCGTCTTGATCCATATTTAGTCAAATTGCTAATTCTGGTTTAGTTTCGGAGGATCCAAAACAGATGGATGATGATCAGCTAAATAAATTAGATTTGGATTGGCACTTTGCTATGACTGTTAAAAAAGGAAGAAAGTTTATTGACAAACATGGCAAGAGTTCTATTCTTTAAGGATGCAGATAAGTCTAAATTGAAATGTTACAAATGTTCTAAATTAGGACATTTTGCTCGAGAATGCAAGCAATCTTCTTCTAAACCAAGCACTTCAGATAGTCATAATCATAATAAAGATGCAAAGGCTTTAGTGGCTAAGGAGGGTTATGATTGGGCTGCAGATTTTCTAGATGAATCTGCATTTTTAGTTCATTCTCTAGAAAATTATGCATTAATGGCTACTATGCAAGGTGAATCAAGTTATTCTGAATCTCAAACATGTGCATCTGAAACAAGTGATTCTGAAGTTAGTGGGTATGAGTCAACATGTGAATTTTGTGCTCAAAAAGAAAGAAAGATTCAAGAATTGATTTCTGAAAAGGAAGGGTTGATTGTTGAACATGAGAAGAAAGAAGTAGAGATAGAAGGTTACAAAATAAAGTGTGAAGTTTCTGATGAGATTTTTAAAGCTAACGCAATGTTAAAGAACAAAAGGTGTTAATAGAAGAGGTTTTAGATCTAAAAGCAAGATTGGATGAGATGGTAAGTGACAATAAAGAACAGATCTTAAAGTTACAAAATGAAAATGCTGAATTAGCTTCAAAGGTTGAAAAATGGGAGTTTGAAGCAAAGGATGATGTTAGAGATTTCGATACATTGTTTAAGAAATCAAAAGCAAGAGTGGAATCGTTTCTGATCACCAATTTTGAACTTCAGAAAGCTTATGATGAAATTATGGTTTCGAACAATGACTATAAAGTTCTCCAGTCAAAATTACAAGATAAAGTCACCGATCTGACAAAAGAAAACAAATTGTTGACAAGAAATGTAGAGATTTATCAAGTAAAGGTGGAAAAGGTTACACAGGAAATGTTTGATGCCCATGATAAAGTGAGAAGAGAAAAGTCTTTGTCTAACAGAGTTTCAGAACAGCTGCTAGAATCATAAAAGGCTTTGGGTGAAGCTTAGAAAAAGATATCAGATTTAAATGTTCAAATTCTGGATTTGAATCGACAACTAAATAATTTGAAGAATTCACATTCATTCACAAGTTATTTGTGCAACGACGAGAATTTTAAAAGAGTGTTTGGCGGTGAAGAATTCCATCAATTACCACCTCCATTGGTTCAAACTGGTCCTCTGGCTGATGTCAAATCTTCTGAAACAATGGGTGATTATTCTGAATTTGCTTCCAAAGAATCTGAGAAGAAGAAATCAAAGGTTTCAATCAAGAAAGTGGAAAAGCAGGAGAGTTTGATTGATAAAGATACATCAAAGTTTGTTTCTGGTGGGTTTATATCTGATGAGGGCGTCGTTTCTATTGGCAAGAAGATTGAAAAAGATGAAAAGCAGTTGAATGAAGAAATTGTTGCTGGAAAGTTGGTTGAAGCTAACAAGTTAAAATACATTAAAGCTTCATTCAATCAAGCTGCTAAATCTGGTCCTTCAAATTCTCAAGTCGATTTGTCAAAGCTACCGGGTTACAAACGTTCAGGTTTGGGTAGTGAAGGTAAAAAAAATTGAAAAGATAGACAAGAAGAATATGCCCAAGAAAGCTCCAAAAGAAAAGAAAGCCACAAGCTTGGAACAAATTTATCATTTGGCTTAGGTGTTTATGTCTACAATGGAAAAAGGATTCGGAGGAAAGATTCAGAAGAAGGCTTCGTCTGCAAGTTCTTCTAGAGATGCTCAAAAAGTTAAGGATTTTTCATCATCTGGATCAAATTCCACACCTCGAAGTGCTACATCGAAATGGGTACATTCTAACCGATTTCAAATTTTTGATCATATTTCTAATAGTTTTGATACCGATGATAGATGTCATCCAGTTCAGGACAAACCACACTCTCAACGATCATATCGTTTGTGCTACCAGTGTCGCCAAAAGGGACACATGGCAAAGGATTGTCCTGAAATGGCCAAAAGATCATTTTCTAACAAATCTGCCACAGTTATAGATGAATCAGGCAGAATTTTTACTAATTCACCACCTTCAAAGTCAAAATCTAAAACGAAACAATTTTTCAAATTTGATTCAAGTGTTGTTGGTTCATTACATGATGATGACTCTGTTAAAAATTAAAAACTTAAAAAGCAGTGGCGACCTAAAGTGGTTAGCATGGCTGCAACTGGTTTTGTGGAAGACACTGGTTGACCAGAAGTTGTGTGCTTCTGGTCATTTGAATACTAATCATTTAAACCAGTGTGCAGGCTTCTTCGAGTTGGTGATTGTGAAGTTCAAACCTTCTAGCAGTTACTGATAGTGGAGTCTCCTGCTTAACTTAAATTATATGATTCATATTTTAAAACTGAAAGTTTTTATGAAAGCTTAAATTGAAAGGTATCAGTATCGATTGGTCAATTTTCTTTCTTCTATATTTCGTATGTAGTTTAGGGGGGAGAAAATTGAAAAACCAAAAATAGTGTCTTTGTGTTTTTGTTAAAATGAAAATCCAAAATAGAGTTTTCATTTTAAGGGGGAGAAAACAGAAAATAGAAACATTGAAAAACAGAAAATACAAAAACATTGAAAAATGGGAAATTGATCCGACATAATTGGGAAATGATGGTACATTGGCTTACGTGTCTGGCTCATGGATAAACTAGATGAAAAAGCCATAAGATCGTTGCTCGATGTGCTTGGTAGGCTCGACATTAAATCACAAAATGGATTCAGATGTGATAAACACATTAAATACAAAAGCTTGACCAAGTGGACAACATCTTGATGCATATCTCATGATATATCAAGAAAAAAAATATGTGAAAAAGAAAATGAGAAGTCACTGTGTATACATGTGTTCATTTTACAAAGATTTAAACTTGTTTGATTTTCTTTATTTTGTCAAACGATCGGACTTTCTCTGCGTGTCCACAAGACCAACCTGATTGTTGTTCGTTTGACATTCTGCTTTATTTTTTTGGTATTTCGTATAACTCATCGTACTTTCACTGCGTGTACGGGAGTACCGACCTGATTGTTATTGGGTTATACAATTTCAACTTGTTTTTATTTTCTTATTTTGTTAAATCCGAGGCCTTATCGGCGTATCGAAAGATCGACCTTAAGGTAGACGATTTAACGTTCTTATTTCTTTTTGCATGGAACACAGTTGACTAAATCATGAATAAAATCATTATATGATTAAATCACAATGAAATCACAAAGTGTGATATAAAAGAAAATACATATCTGAGTATGTTTGATAGTGTGGGGTACACTGGTCAATGCAATCTAATCAATACAATAACATATCCAGATGTTATGAGTATGATTGTGCCCTAGTTTAAGTTGGACATTTATACCAGTAATCAACATGACTTGTGTGCTGAAGTAATTGAAATTGAAGTGTAGTTCAGCATGTCATGACTAATATGATCCCAAGTTGTGATCTTTCTCGCAAAAGACAAAAATAGTGTGTGATTCAGCATTTCATTTCTGTATTGCATTTATGTTTCATATCTGAAAAATCCAAAAAGATTTTAGGTGTGTTTTAGCATAAATTTAGAAAAATCAAAAAGATTTTCGGTGTGTTTTGATAAAAACTTTCAAAAAGCCAAAAAGATTTTGTTTCTTATTTATTTCCGACCAATCGATACACGATACAAAATTAATATTTCAAATCTATATCTTGGATTCTCGAAGAGAAGTTTTGCGCCAAGATTAAATTTATTTTCAAAAGAAAAGAAAAGCCGCATTTCTGTCTTCTTGTAGGTTTCTATGTAAACAAGACTCAAGCATGGTGAAAGGGGGAGTAAGTAATATCTTTTATAAGTGGATCTTGAAGTTCAAAGACTGTTCAAGATTAATCCAGCCATGCAAGCTATATTTCTGACAAGATTTCAAGTTGAAGATCAGACGCAGTGATGCTGAAGATTGAAGACTGAAGTTTTGTTAGATAGATCATATAGCTAGATACACTACACGTTAAGGGAAGTTTGTTAGAGCATATTCCTATGCTACCGTGTGTCTCGTGTATTGTATCTAGTCTAGAACATCTTTGTGAGTCATATAGTCAACATACCAAGATGGCCGTACCATATGATCCGCCGTACCAGTTGGTACAGGCGTACCAACTGGTCCGCAAGGTGGTACACCGGCCAGTATGTAAGTGACTATAGATAGTTCGTGTTAGAGAGAGTTGTTTAGTTTCGTCATTTTCCAATACTCTTAACTGTGTGTAAACTGAGTGATTCAATAAAGCAAAGCTTTATTTACATCCGTGTTCATCGATTAACCGAATCATGCAGTAGTAAGATCCTTCTGTGGTTTTACAGTTACTCAGGAGGTCGGGAGATGACGGCCAACCAACAGGACTAAGCTTAGTCCCACTAGACAGTGCTTAGTAAAAAGAGGTTTTGCTTATAATGTTTCGTATGACTCTTTTATATGAAATGATTATTTGCGCAGTAGATGGGTCCCAGAGGCCCGAGGTATTTTAGAGTATTAGATGATTTTTAATACTGAAGGTTTAAATGTTATGTTCGGTATAATTTTGTTATGTCTTATATCCATTAAACGTTTATAAAGAAAGGGGAAGTAACCTTTCGAAGTTAAGATAAAGTTTTAATACTTAGAACTCACCAGCGTAAGCTGTCACACCCCCAATTTCCACTAACGGAGTTTTACCGCGTGGGCTGTGATCCAGACCAGGACCCGAGTCATTAGTTACATCAAACATAAGTTAAGGGTTCAAAATGTAAATATATTTCCAAACGAGAAATATCAAAACCAGAGTTAAAGTTTAGCGGAAGCTCATTAAAGTTATGTTGCAGAAAACAAGCGCCCGATAAGTAAATACCAGTTCAAGTTGAAAAGATTTGAAAACAAATTCCCAAAATAAAAGGTTTTAAGCAACGTACGTGCCCAAAAATCCGATACTCCTAGCGTCCTGCAAAGCATGCATAAGAGCAAGTGTCAACTAATGTTCGTGAGTTCACATAAGCACATAAGTATAACTAGTATAAATATGCAGTACGAATACAACAGTCTTTATTCGTATGTAAGTATGTATATTACAAGTACAATCCATATCGTAGGTAGCGAGCCTAAGTTCATGTCACTAAAACGTTCGCAACCAAAGCTGACCAATTAGTTGTAGGAATAATCCTTACGTGGTTTTCCTTCCCCGTGTCTACTCGATCACGGTAAGTTAGGCTGACATTGTCCTCAGTCCGACCGCCAGTCGGGTGGTGCATCTCGTGCCCGCTGAGTGGGGTTTGTCAGACCCCAGTAGTACTACCCAATATCCCCTCGCTATTTGCTATTAACGGTTCGATAAGTAAGTACTTTCAAAGATAAAGCATTTTACGTGAGCATGTGATATATACTGGGTTTCTACTTTAATCATACATAATAGGTGTCGTGTTATCACCCTAACCCGGGTGTAACGTGCTTGCGTGTGTTATCGTCCAAAACCGGACGTAATGTAATGGTTGTGTAACTAACCTTAGGGTGCGCTGCTACAATTTAGTAAGACTCCGAGTCTTGCGTAACTACAAAGCACCTGTTGTATTTACATACGTAAGTGTGTGTTCGCACATGAGTAACATAGCCTAGACGACGGTAAAATATCAAGTAGTTCCAAAAATGACGTAGGTGACAATTTCAACACGTGATAAAAATCGTTTGTTAGAAATAAATCAAAGAATGACATTATATCGAGGATACAAAGATTTACAAAAATCAAAGTGTACCTTTAATAAATGTAGAGATCATTGGGTAGACATATATATTCGTAAATATAAATATCGAGGTGTAGTCAAAAGTGTGAAAAATAAAACGTCAATATATATATTTATACGTCGTATCAAAGTTTCAAGAGTGTAAAGAAAATTTCTCAAACGTTTGCATGAAAATAAATCAAATACATATACATATATATATATATATATATACACATATATTTCTATATTTAAAACTAATTTTTATAATTAATAACAAAACTATACAATCTTAATTCATTTGAATTATAATGTTTTGATAATATAAAAGTTCAACGAGTACCCCAACGCATCTTTGAAAACTTCACAGGTCGAGATTTGATAGTCGTTTACTAGTACGTTTGAGTTTTGGACCAAGAAAAACTTGAAATCACTTAAAAAGAAATAAAACAACAAAAGTGGGGGTCACAGGACTCGAACCCGTGACCTAATGGTTGTAACACAGCGCCCTAGCCACTGGGCTAGGGGCTCGTTTCTTAACCATCTCGCAGCCCATCACTTTTATTCGTATAGCCACAAGAAGAACAGGGTTGGAAAAAAATTGATAAAACATTTGGGGCTGGGAGGCTTCGAACACGCGACCTTTCATTATGGATCAAAAGCCTGGCCTCCCGGCCAGACCCTGAGGACGAGATTTGATTCGTAAAAGAAATACAAATACATTTGCGGGACGCTGTCATCTTCCTCAAACAAAACCCTAAACTCGCCGGACTTATTTTCCGGTCATCGGAAAAACGCGAATGACAAGTTCAGGTGCAAAAACCAAACGAAAAAACCATATATTAAGGGACACCTTGTGTCTGAGATGAAAACCGATACGACTACAACACCGAAACTCGATCGATCGAGATGAGAGACGAGAGACGGGTCTGCAACTCCCTATTCCCGCTGTGCGTTCGAAGCTGGGTGGCTTGAAACTTCGATGGTGATGCGAGACTAACGATGGTAACAGCAGTGGCGGAGGTGGCGGTGGCCGGAAAATCTCACGGTGGTTCACGGTGGTGTTTGAGAGGGAACGAGAGAGAAAAATGGGTGTCCGGATGGTCGAGGGATGTACAAAATGATCGGTTTATTTGGTTTAATCAATCAAGAGGGCTAGAATTGAAGGTATTAGTCGGTTATCGGAAGCCTAAGGATCGCCGGCGACGGTTACGCGGAATGCTACGATTGCCGATGGGGTTTTTTTTTCTTTCTTTCCAATCAACTATCGTCAAATGACAATATTAGTCCTTGCAGGTTTGATTAATTAAAGTAGGTTTAGGAAATGCAAGATAAGCCCCTTAAATTTAACGAAGGGTTAACTAACTCTAACGGAGTTAACGGAGAACACCCTAAATCGAATGTATACGTGTGTTTGTCACAAATATAATTGACGTGTAACGTTTATAAGATGTAAACCCGAATTGATGCACATAAAATCATAAATACCAATTTATAATTATATAAATGATTCACATAAAATCATAGCTATAACCCATAACTATATATTTTTAAATTCCTATAAAATTATAGAAACGTTTTGTATTATTACGCGACACATCGTCACATAAAATCATAAAACGACGTGCGTATATATATACACATACATACCACGTAAAAAAATAATAAATATAATTGCCATATAAAATGACAAAACGTTTTCGTGAAATCATAAAATATAATTTATATAAAATTATAAATTATATCCATTCAAATTGGTCAACCGACATCTAGACTCATGTGAAATGCTCGTGTAAATATTCTAGTTAACTGAGGTAACGAACGTTAACGGACGTTAATTAAATATAACACAAGTTGTTAGCGGGGTTAACCTGGGAAATTGCCGGTTGTTACATCATCCCCTTATTAAGGAATTTTCATCCCGAAAATTTGCCTTAAGTCATTACGGTTTCTGTGGAAGGAAAAGAAAAATTTTAGGGTTGCTACATCATCCCCTTGTTAAGGAAATGTTGTCCCAATATTTAACTCATACCTTAATTAGATGTTGAGTCTTGATCAAATAGGTGGGGATATTTCTTTCTCATCTGATCCTCTCGTTCCCACGTGAACTCCGGTTCACGCTTAGATTGCCATCTCACTTTGACGATGGGAATTTTACTTCGTTTCAATGTTTTCTCCTCACGTCCTATGATTTCCATGGGTTGTTCGATGAATCGCAGTTGTTCATCGATTTGCAGATCTTCTAATGGAACTATGAGAGTGGTATGGTAGTTGTTGTTATAGGAGAATTCTACCAGTGGTAAATGAGTTTCCTAATTTTTGCCGAAGTCGAGCACACATGCTCTAAGCATATCCTCGAGAGTTTGGATGGTACGTTCAGTCTGTCCATCTGTTTGAGGATGATACGCGGTACTCATATCTAAGCGAGTGCCCATCGCCGCTTGTAAGGATCCCCAAAAATTTGAAGCAAACCTAGGGTCTCGGTCAGAGATAATATGTAACAGCCCAGGCCCGTCGTAACCAAGATATTGTCCGCTTTGGCAGCCGGCATTCCCTCAGACATCCGCCCCTCACGGTTTTAAAACGCGTCTTGGTGGGGGAGGTATCCACACCCTTATAAAGGAGTATTTAGTTCACCTTCCCACCAATGTGGGATGTTACATAATAGATAAAAGCACTCTGTGAAGCTTGACAATCTCCTTGAGGTATAACTTTGTAAGTTTCTATGTTTTGTCACTTTCCTTGAGCGGATTTTGTTAACTGGTCAACGATAACCCAAATCATATCGTTACCGCCAGAAGAACGGGGCAATCCCGTGATGAAATCCATCGAGATTTCTTTCCATTTCCATTCAAGAATTTTAGGTTGTTGTAGTAATCCTGCTGGCTTTTGATGTCCCGTTTTGACCATTGCGCACGTCAAGCACTTGCTAACATATCTTGTGATGTCAGCTTTAATATTGGGCCACCAATATAGCCCTTTTAGGTCTTGATACATTTTGTCAGAACCTGGATGGATCGAATAGCGGGACTTGTGAGCCTCGTCCATCACCAGTTCTCTAAGATTTCCATGGAGAGGTACCCATATACGATCCTTATAATAACGAAGTCCATCGGACTTAACTTCAGAAGTTCCATCGACGTCACTGTTGGGATATACCCACGAATGGCCTCGAAGAAGGACAAAGGCTCAATAAACGATGCATCCGAAGCTTAAAGGAGAAGCGCCAGGGGCGGAAGGTCCCGCACGAGAACAAAAGGAATTAAAATATTCCTTAAAGGTACACTTCCGACGAGATGGGATTGGCGCTAGCCTCGGGAACAGGCGAGCGGCGATGTGATAGCTTCAAAGGACAAAGGGAGCCAGGGACGGGCTTCCTGGACCACGGAAGGGCCTCCGTACAAACAGTAACCCATGTCGTTAGGAGAAGCTGCACGTCGGGGGCATTAAATGCTCCCTGTAGCATTAAATGCAGAAAGGAAAGCTTCGAGTATAATAGGGGAGGTAAGCCAAAAGTAAGTTAAGTCCTCTGAACTCTCAAAATCTCTCTCTACTATTCCGGCCTATTTCCAACAAGCAAACTCTTACTCTCACGCCGGAGCTTGGTCACGCAGACCCCCTTCGGGTCCTTTCGTGTCAAGGCTAACGGTGTTTCTTGTTTTGTAGGATATCTCAACACCTTGCAAGATACTTCGAAGTCGCTAACCAGGAAGAATACCACCCCCTGGGATTCTGGGACGCAACATTGGCGCCATCCGTGGGACCGGCACATATTTTGGTCTATAAATCACTCGAGGAAAAGCAGTTTGGTGGAAATGACGGAAAAAGATGACGTGGTCGTTCCTCCGCGAGGCTTCAAAATGCCCGGAGTGACTGACCAGAGCACTATTGACCTTACCACCAAACGATTCACCCTCGTGTCCGATGCGAGAAAGAAAGTTCCGGAAGAAAGCTCAGAGAAAGAAAGAGGTAAAAGAGAAGACGACGCCAGAAAAGAAGAGCTCATCATCTCGGAGTTCGTCAAGAACAACCGAGACATACTGAAAGCTCGTTTATTCGAGTTAGAAAAAGACGAAGAAAGGGAGATGTCGCCAAGAAACTTGTTCCGTCGGTATGACGGGGGCTACTTAGTTCATGACGAGTCTCAGGACGAAGACGAGCCGAGGCAAGTGAAGGCAAAGGCGAGTGACAGCAACCCCGAGGGAATGGGTAACTTGGTAATAGAAGTGTTGAAGGCCTTGGATGAAAGAGCCAAAGGGAAAGAAGCCCATAAAACCCCCGATGGGGGAGACAAGGTAGGACAAGGTCGATGAAGTAGATCCCATGGCTATACCATACAAGCCTTCAGATCTCCGAGACACCTCCAAGTTCACGGAGAGGATATCTGGAGCCCCAATCCTTAAGAAGATCAGATTACCTCCCTCGGTAGGTAAATACGACGGGACTCAAGACCCGGAGGACCACTTGCATGCTATCCGGGCCGCAGGGGCTGCGGGGGCCTGGACCTTACCTACGTGGTGTCACATGTTTGTGTCAACCTTGATAGGCAACGTGAGGCTATGGTTTGATACCTTGCCTCCCAAGAGCGTGGACAGTTACGAGGAGTTAAGGGAAAAGTTCCTCAGGTACTTCAGTCAGTAAAAGAATACGACAAGGAACCCCAACGAAATACTCCACATCCGTAGGAAGGACGAGGAAAATCCGGAAGCCTTCATGAACCGCTATATAGAAGAGAGTATGTACATCAGGGATGTACCGGAGGTAATGAAGATAAGTGGCTTCATACAGGGCGTTAGAAACTCCCAGTTATGTGAGAAGCTGGGAGAAGAGTTCCCTGCAACCTTTGATGCTCTCATGGATCGCGTCCGAGCCTATAAAAGGGGCAAAGACACTAGTCAGAAAGTAAAAGAATGGGGTGTGAAAAGAGACAACAGAAGCTCCTACCCTAAAGGAAGGAAGGACTCCCGTCACGGAGGCCCACAAACTAGAACTCGAGGGACCCCAGAGAAAAGGCCGTCAGGGTCCTCATACGGCTCTAGAGGCGGAAGGGCCCGAGAATCATCCTCGGGTATGACCAATCGCTTTGATAATCGCTTTGATAAATTCACACCACTCATGAAGTCTCCTAGTGAGATATCTGCCACTGAGAAGGAGCTTCTCCCCTTCGGAAAGCCTCGCCCGAACAGGTACGGAAGCAAGGCCCACCCTCATGAATTCTGTGAATACCATAGAGGCAGTGGTCACTCCACTGATGATTGTATATAGTTAAGGAAGGAGATTGAACTGTCAATCAAGTCAGGCAAGCTCTCCCACCTGGTAAGAGAGATCAAAGGCGGCGAGAAAGCTAAGGGGAAAGAAGGGTCAGCAAAGGTCGAACTGGAGTACATAGATATGATAAGAAGAAGGGACTACGAAGATGACGAGTCCCGAAGAACAGTGAAACTCAGAGGGGACGAAGGGTCCACATGGCTAGAAAGATCCATTACCTTCCCTGCTTTAGGCCCCGACGAAGCTCAAGAAGCCCCTTTAAACATATCAGCTGATATAGCGGGCCACCGAGTGGCCAGAATACATGTTGACGGGGGAAGTGGGGCCGAAGTCATGTACGAGCATCGCTTCGTGAGGCTGAGACCAGAAGTCATGAAAGGAATGGTTGAAGAATACATGCCCCTTATAGGGTTCTTAGGGGAAGTGGTCAGGCCACTGGGAAAAATCACCCTCCCAGTAACATTTGGGGAAATAAAGTTCACCAGAACGATAATTGATCTGACATTCTCAATCGTAAGGGGTAACTCCAAGTATAATGCTATCCTTGGAAGACCCAGAATACGGGCCTTGCGGTCGCTTACTTCCACAGCGCACGGAATGATGAAGTTCCCCACAGCAGGGGGAATCGCGACAGTAGGATCCGCCACTAAAATAGTTGCGAGTGTATCCTGGATGCCAAGCATAACCCCTGAACCAGGAATAGAAAACTGGGTACTGAATGAGCAGTCCCCTGAGCAAACCATCAAGGTGGGGGCCCAGCTACCAGGAAGGTGGAAGACGGCTTTGAAAGAGCTTCTGCTCAAGCATATAGACGTCTTCGCCTGGCAATGCAGTGACATGAAAGGGATACCCGCGAAATACATAGAACACCATCTCAACATCCCAGAAGGGACAAAACCAGCCAAGCAGGACTTCAGAAGCCTATGTCCTGAACATGTCGTTGTCGCGAGCGAAGAAGCAAAGAAGTTACTGGCCGCACGAATAGTGAGAAAAATACAATATCCGAAGTGGGTTGCAAACCCCGTCATGGTAAAAAAGACAGATGGGACACTCAGAATGTGCATAGATTTCTCCGACCTCAACAAGACATGTCCAAAAAGATTGTTACCCATTACCAGAAGTCAATGCAAAGATCGATGCACTGGCCACCTTCCCGCTCAAGTGCTTCCTGGATGCCTATAAGAGCTACCATCAAATCAGAATGGCCAAAGGGGATGAAGAAAAAATAGCATTCCACACCCCCGACGGCACGTATTGTTACACAAAAATGCCATTCGGATTAATAAACGTCGGGGCAACATACCAACGACTGGTGGATTGGCTATTTCAAGAACAGATAGGCAAAAACTTGGAGGTATACGTGGACGATGTCATAATAAAGAGCAAGCGGGAAGGAGATATGATCTAAGACGTCAGAGAAACCTTCGAGACCCTCAGGGAGGTCAACATGAAACTGAACCCCGGAAAATGCTCATTCGGGGTAAAGGAAGGAAAATTTCCGGGAGTGGTAATAAAAAAGGATGGGATTCAGGCCCGTCCTGAAAAGGTGGAAGCCATTACTCGCCTCAGATCGCCAAGAACTCTGAAGGAAGCACAAAGTTTGAATGGGCAGCCGGTAGCCTTGGGAAGGTTCATCTCAAGGCTGGCTGATAAGACCAAACCCTTGGTCAAAACATTAAGGAAGTGCTTGAAGAAAAATCAGTTTGTATGGACACCAGAAGAAGAAGAAGGATTCAACAACATCAAAGCCTTCCTCTACCTAGCCATCTCCGACCAAGCAGTAAGCTCGGTGCTGATAGTAGACAGAAGCAAGGGGCAGATACCAATCTATTTCCTATCAAGGACCCTCAAAGGTCCAGAGGAAAGATATCCCGCCCTCGAAAAGCTTGCACTATTCCTCGTTCATGCCTCAAGAAGGCTAGCCAGGTACTTCCAAGCGCACCCTATACAAGTAATAACTGACAAACCTATGCAGCTTGTGCTCAAAAGACCAGATGTATCAGGAAGGTTAGCAAAATGGGTTGTTGAACTAGGAAACTACGAAATAGAATACAAAGGCAGAACTGCAATGAAGGGCCAGGTTCTCGCAGATTTCCTGGTAGAAATACCCCCCGAAGAAGAACTAAAAGATGGCCATCCCTCAACGGTAAAGAGAGGGGCAGCCCCTTATCAGACCTGGAAGTTGTTCACTGACGGAGCTTCAAACGAAGAAGGCTACGGGGCAGGGCTGATACTAACAAGCCCAAAAGGGAAGGAAATCTCAAGTGCCCTTAAATTTGATTTCACATCCACCAACAACGAAGCCGAATACCAAGCACTTCTAGCTGGCCTAAGAATGGCCAAAAAGATGAAGGCCAAGAATCTATAGGCACATGTTGATTCAATGCTAGTGACAAGTCAAATTAATGGGATTTATGAAGCTAAGGACGAAAAGATGAAGAAGTACCTCGAAAAGGTCCGGCATCTCATCAGTGAGTTCTCTTATTGCAAGATAATCCATGTCCCGAGATCAAAAAACAAAAAGGCAGACACCCTAAGTAAAATAGCTTCAGCGTCATCCAAAGACCAGGGTGAAGAGGTGAAAATAGAGAGACTTGCAGCTCCTTCCATCGAAGGAGAAGTTGTGTTGGCTATAGAAGGAACATCCTGGATGACCCCTCTCATGGAATATCTATCCAAAGGAAAATTGCCAATAGACTATGAGGAAGCAAGAAAAATCCAGGCAAAGTCAACTCTCTACTGTCTCGAAGGCGACCGTCTATACAGACGGTCTTACTTAGGCCCACTCCGGAAATGCATGGACGAAAGTGAAGCTGCTTCAGTAACAAGAGAGATTCACGTCGGGATCTGTGGGTTACACGCAGGCCCTAAAACAATTGTTTCCCGAGCACAGAGAGTTGGCTTCTACTAGCCAGGCATGTATAAGAGCATGATAAATGAGATCAAAGGGTGCGACAACTGCCAAATACACGCACCCATTCCGAAGCATCCAAGACATGACCTGGTTCCAGTAAGCTCAGCATGGCCCTTCCAGAAATGGGGAATTGATATAATGGGTCCCTTCCCAGAAGCCCCGGGCCGGGTAAGATTCCTGGTTGTTGCCATAGACTACTTCACAAAGTGGATAGAAGCTAAGCCCATCACCACGATCTCGAGTAAACAAATTCTGCGATTTGCATGGGAAAATATTGTTTGCAGGTTTGGCATACCACAAACTTTGATAAGTGACAATGGAAGCCAATTCACAGACAAAAAATTCAGAAAATGGTGCAGGGAACTCGGAATAGACCAAGTATTCACCTCAGTGGCTCATCCACAGAGTAATGGGCAGGTCGAAAGGGCAAACAGGAGCATTGTAGAAGGTATAAAGGCAAGGCTGGGAAGAAAGAGGAAAGGTTGGGTGGAAGAACTCCCACATGTGCTATGGGCTCACCGAACAACACCAAAGTCAAGCACAGGGGAGAGCCCCTTCAGTCTCACATACGGGACAAAAGCAATGATACCAGCAAAAATCAGGAACCCCACTGAACGAACAAGTAAGCCCGAGCAGCAAAATGAGCTGGACCTTCGTCTCAACCTCAACCTCTTAAAAGAAAGAAGAGAAATAGAAGCCATTAGAGAAGCTGCTACAAAAAGAGAAATGGAGAGAAAATACAACAAAAAGGTCAAAGGGGTAACTTTCAAAGCAGGGGACCTGGTGCTGCGAGAAAATGAAGCCAGCAGACAAGAAGATTGCAGCAAGCTGGGTCCAAGGTGGGAAGGGCCCTACAAAGTCACATGGGCAAATGGGAAAGGCGCCCACAGGTTGGCCATAGTTGACGGGCTTGACATCCCAAGGACTTGGAACACTCAGCAGCTGAAGAAGTACTATTTATGAATTACTCTAATGTAATATCAGATAGTCATGTCTAGTATAATAGGCAAAATTTTGTATAAGTAACTTACACTATCTGGAAATATATGGCACCAGTGAAGGGCCAAATTTTCAAGAAATTCCACCTAAGGACATCAAAATGCCTACAAGGCTCTTATAGCAGCCACAACCATATGAAAAATATGTAGAAACAAAGTTCGAAAAAGTACTAAGTAGAACAAGTTTAAAATAAACAGGCCTCACAAGGGCCAAGTCCTCCAAAAGCCTACGGGCCAGCACATGGCGACCTTAATAGAAAAGGCTAAAGCCTCTGGAAGACCAAAGATAGAAAATATCCCTATCCTTGAGAAAATGCTAGGCAAAATTCCATTTGAAAAAACCTATGGGGCTGCCCTTCAAAAAGGTTAAAGTCAAATAAAAAGGTATAAAGCACATAAGCATAAAAAACACAATATTTAATACGATAAAAGGATAACAGCCAATAGCCGTGTCAACCAAACAGAACGCCCACAGAAGGGGCAATATACTTGTCTTAATATATTAATACAGACAAAGTCATAAAAACATAACAAAGCTTCACTTAAGGGCCATGAGTGGTAGGGTCTTCAATGGAGGCAAAAGCATCAAGTTCTTCAATGGACCACTCAGGGTGGGAAGCCATAGTGGCCAGCACATCAAAAGACACATTGGCAAGGTTCCCACCAGCCTCCTGCATCTTCTCCTCGGCTATCTCATCATAAAAAGGAGTCTCCTCCTTTGGAGTCCCTTCAGCAGAAAAGTGATAGCCGGCGGAAAGACCAACCTGGTACCCCCACAACGTAGCAAGAATCAGCAAGCTCTTTAAGAAGGGCGGCGTACTGGGAGGAGGTGTGAACCCGCTTCACAACCTTTGAAAGGCCTTCAGTAATCAACCAACGACGCTCCTTCTCAAGACGAGTCACCCGGGTCCCAACAGCATCGCTAGTAAGGGCCCCAACCTGAGCCCTAAGGCCCTCAACATCCCTCCTCAAAGTATCAGCTGCAGCCAAGGCCGCATCACGCTCTTGGCCGGCAGTCTGATAGGAGGATGACATCCTCTCCAGGGCATCCTGCAAACAGAAAACATAAGCAAAAAATACATAAGAGTAATAAAAGTTGAGAACAAGGAGAAGGGGCAGAAAATACTCACTCGTTGATCAGCAAACAGCTTCTTCTGTTTATCAAGGGTTGTATCCCGGGCTTTCAGCTGCTGCTCTAACTCCTCCATCTCCCCCCTAAGAGATAAGTGGCCACCCCAATCTCCGTCTCCAAAGACACAATCTTCTCCTTCAAATCATCAACCCTTAACCGCTCAGCTTCAAGATCACTCAAATCCTTCAACAACTTAAGCTTATCCCTCAAAACCTCCTTCAACTCCTCATGTTGCTTGTCATACGCCGTCTTGAGCTTCCTAAATTGAGCATCGGTCCAAGACAATCTTTTGTGAACCTCTGTATTAAGCTTGAAGGACTCAACAGCAGTATAGGCAAAGTGGGCACTCAGCTCAGAAGTTTCAACAGCACTGGCCGTCTAGCGCTCAGTAGGGGCAAGGGCCCTCCTCATAAATGTGGCACATGCCTCAGGCTCGGCAATAATGGTACCCTCTTTGATGGGCCAGTCGGGGATGTAAGGGAGGTCCTTCGTGGAATCAGTCAAGGGGTCAACACCAACAGAATCATAAAGGTCAGACGAAGGCTCTGACTCGCCCTTCGGAAGGTCATCTTGAAACTCTAAAAACCGGTCATAAGAGGGGAGAAAATTAGAAAGGCTAGAAGAACCACAAATAGAAGGCCCAAATAGCTCAATTAGCTTAGCAAAGCTGGCAGGAGTCGAATCAACAACCCTAGGAGGAGAATAAGAAGAAGACATACCAATTTGAACGGGAATCTTAACAGCCGACTCCGGAAACATGGGTGAAATACTAAAAGAAGGAGCAGGGTCCTTAAGCTTCACATCAGGAGAAGAAAAAGCAGGAAAGGGAGTAGAAGCTTCAGCAACAGGAGCAGGCATCTCCACAGATGGAGATGCCACAGTCTTCTTCCCACTCCTGAGATTCAATCGAAGAGTAGGTTTCTTGGTAATACCCAAATCAGAAGAAGGCGGGGGACGCTTCTTGCTCGGAGGCTTCTAAGTCACGGAAAGACCTTCAAGGCCTGAAGAATCAGCACTCGATGAAGCGCTAATCGTATCAGAAGCCCTGGCAGCAACATCAGAGGCGGCTTGGTCATCGGCAAAAGAGATGCGTGGTCCAGAACGGCTGGTGCTACCTTTCCCAGCAGGGACAGTAGTGAAGTCAAACCCCTTACCCACGGCTCCAAGTATCTTCTTCAAACTCATCTCTGCAACAAAACAAAAAAAAAACAAACACAAAATAAGAAACAGCCATGGAAAACATTTATAAGGGGCATAAAAACCACACACCTTTTCCATCCTTCAGGACCACAAAGCGATGGCCCGGAGGGAGTCCTTTCCTACTTAGGCCGGCCATCACCAGAAGCCCCTCACTAAGGTGCTGTTTGTTTTTTAAGAGGTAAATTGTCTGCAGTCTGCGGACCATATCTGCAGACATCTGTAGCAGAAGAGGTGGACTAAACATCTGCAGTCTGTAAGAAAAAGTGTGTTTGTTTTTTAACTTCTGTAGACTGCTAAAATAAACAGAAATTTAAATAAATCATTTTCTAAACTTATAGATAATTACCATTCAATCATTTTATTTTCTTCCGTATATTTTAACCAACATATTTTTTCTAAAACAATTTTCTTTTAAATAAAATATCAAAACTTATAAAAATTGTTCAAAGAATGTTTTTTAAACAATTAAATTTTTTTTTGTTAAATAAATGTTCAAAAACGTTTTGTCTAATAATTGTTTAAATTATGTTTTTTGAAAATAACTGTTTAAAAACGTATTTAAAAACAAAACTTTTAAAAAAACAATTTAAAAAAAAACTAAAAAACGTTTAAAAAAACATTTAAAAAAAACGTTTTTAAAAATAATTGTTTAAAATGTTTTTTTTTTACTTTTTAAAAGGCGTTTTTAAAAAAAAATAGTTAAATAAGTTTTTTAAAAGCTGTATAAAATATTAAAAACCTTTTAAAAAGTTTTTTTAGAAAAAACTTTTAAAAAAACTATTTAAAAATGTTTTTTTAATGAAAAAACAGTTTAAAAAGAAGGTTAGAAGATGTTAGAAGATGTCAGAAGTGACTGGATCATATCTGCACCAAGAAGAGCCTGCGCAGACATTTTTTCATGAAACGTCTTCGGAAAAACAAACAGTCTGCAGACCTAAATGTCTACGCGTGGTCTGTGCGACGCAGACATAAGAGGACAGGAAGAGCTTTTGTAGAAAAACAAACACCACCTAAAAGTCCGGCCACGTGAAGGATGGGCAATAAGACGCTCCAACACGTCGGTAACATAACCGTCTTTAGGGGGAGCATCGGAAATGGTGGTTCCGGCAGGAAGGATGGGAAGGGCCTTATGATGAAAGTCAGAAGAAACAAAGAGATAACTGTTCTTCCAATCATGAACATAATTCAAGATATAATTGGTGCAACTGGGATACTTTGGGGCGCGACGCTTCTCAAAGGTCAGTCGATCCCCGTCCCAGCGAAGCTTGTAAAAGC
>JBCNJP010000006.1:38253148-38278186 GCA_039602395.1 Deinandra increscens subsp. villosa
CTCGGAAACAGGCGAGCGACGATGTGACGGCTTCAAAGGACAAAGGGAGCCAGGGACGGGCTTCCTAGACCACGAAAGGGCCTCCGTAGAAACTGTAACCCATGTCGTTAGGAGAAGCTGCATGTCGGGGGCATTAAATGCTCCCTGCAGCATTAAATGCAGAAAGGAAAGCTTCGAGTATAATAGGGGAGGTAAGCCAGAAGTAAGTTAAGTCCTCTGAACTCTCAAAATCTCTCTCTACTATTCCGGCCTATTTCCGACAAGCAAACTCTTACTCTCACGCCGGAGCTTGGTCACAAAGACCCCCTTCGGGGTCCTTCGTGTCAAGGCTAACGGTGTTTCTTGTTTTGTAGGATATCTCAACACCTTGCAAGATACTTCAAAGTCGCTAACCAGGAAGAATACCACCCCCCCGGGATTCTGGGACGCAACAGTCACGTAATGATTCAGACCCAAAATTTTCTTCCCTTAGGGCCTCTTTCTGAGCATCCCACAGTCTATCTGGTAGCCCCGTATGGATCGTTAATTAGAGATCTCGAACCCTTCTAGGTTTAACATGTTCCTTTCTACTCAAGGCATCGGCCACCACGTAGGCCTTTCCTGGATTATACTTTATTGCTAGATCGTAGTCGTTTAGCAATTCGACCCACCTACGTTGCCTCATGTTGAGTTCCTTCTGTTCAAATATGTGCTGGAGGCTCTTGTGATCAGTGAATATAGTACACTTGGTACCGTATAAGTAGTGTCTCCAAAATTTCAAGGCAAAT
Organism: Deinandra increscens subsp. villosa; assembly: GCA_039602395.1. Classification (NCBI taxonomy): domain Eukaryota; kingdom Viridiplantae; phylum Streptophyta; class Magnoliopsida; order Asterales; family Asteraceae; genus Deinandra; species Deinandra increscens. The sequence continues at coordinate 38,253,916 of JBCNJP010000006.1, forward strand.
AAAACAACGCCCAACTCTAAGTCGTGAGTTTTGTAATTCTTCTCATGAGACTTTAATTGTCTTGACCCGTATGGGATGACTTTACCTCTTTGCATTAAAACACATCCGAGTCCCTGGATTGACGCGTCACAATAGACCTCAAAGTCGTCAATCCCATCAAGTAAAGATAATATAGGTGCAGTACAAAGTTTCTCTTTTAGAGTTTGGAAGGCTGCCTCTTCCTTGTCACCCCATCTGTACTGAACCCTTTTGTGCGTAAGAGCGGTCAATGGTTGAGCTAACTGAGAAAATACCTTTATAAAACGACGGTAGTAACCCACTAATCCTAGGAATTGACGAATTTCCGTAGGTGCTCTAGGGGTAGACCAATTTTTAATGGCTTCGACCTTGGCTGGGTCAACGTGGATACCTGGTTCGTTGACGATGTGACCCAGAAATTGAACCTCATGGATCAAGAAATCGCACTTAGAGTATTTTGCGTAGAGTTGTTCTTTCTTTAACAATTCTTAGATTAACCGCAGATGTTCCTCGTGTTCTTCTTTTGTTTTGGAGTAGATGAGGATGTCGTCAATAAACACTATGATGAATTTATCCAGGTAGGGCTTGCACACTCGGTTCATGAGATCCATGAACACAGCTGGTGCATTTATCAGCCCAAAAGGCGTGACCAAGAATTCATAATGACCGTATCACGTTTGGAAGGCTGTCTTTTCTATATCCTCATCACGGACTCGAAGTTGATGGTAGCCAGACCTTAAGTCAATTTTGGAATAGTAACTGGATCCTTGAAGCTGGTCAAAAATATCATCTATTCGTGGAAGAGGGTATCGATTCTTGATAGTGACTTTCTTAAGTTCTCGGTAATCAATACACATCCTAAACGTGCCATCTTTCTTTTTGACGAATAATATCGGTGCTCCCCATGGTGATGAGCTAGGTCTGATAAAACCCTTATCTAGCAGTTCTTGCAGTTGTGTGGATAGCTCATTCAATTCGTTCACCGCTAGACGATATGGTGCACACGTGATCGGAGCTGCTCCGGAGCGAGGTCAATCCCAAATTGTACTTGCGCGTACGATCGGGAAGTCTTCGATCTTTCTCTCCACCCTAGTTTGGTCCGTAACTGTAGCCAGGATTGCCACGTGTCCTTTTCGAAGACACTTATGCGCTTTAAGGTATGATGTGATTGCGGAGACAGCACCCCCCCCCCTTTTCGCCCTGAATTGAGAGTACTTTTCCTCCCGCTACAGGTATTCGTCTGACTTTTTCTTGACATACAACTTCCGTCTGATGTTTGGATAGCCAATCCATGCCCACTATCACGTCGAAACTACCGATGATAAAAGGCATAAGGTCTATAATTAGTTTATGACCAGATAGTTCTAATGTGCAGTTTTCAACCAAGTGAGTGGTGTCAAGAAGCTTACCATTTTCTAATTCAACTGTGTACCTAGCTTTTAGTGGATTTTGGGTAGCCTTAATCAACTTATAGAATTTAGTTGAGATAAAACTTTTCTCGGCTCCAGTATCAAATAATACATTTGCGAAGTAGTTGTTTAGAAGAAACTTACCGGTAATGACGTTGGCATCGTTTCTCGCTTCACCTGAACCCATAACAAAAGCTCTCCCTTTGGCGCCATCTCCATCATTCCTACCACCATCACCACCGTTGTTATTATTGTTTACGGTGGTTGTTGTTGTTGCCAACATTGTTATTATTATTCCTTCGGAGTTGTGGGCAATCCCTCTTCAAGTGCCCTGGCTTTCCACATTCATAACACCCCCTGGGGCTTTCATTATTCAGCCTCTGGTTCTGATTCTGATTCAGGTTCTGGTTATGGTTATGGTTCTAATTCTGATTAGGACGGTTTTGTAGCTCACCCCAACAGTTCTTAGCCTCGTGGCCCCCTTTACCACAACGCTCATAGGTGAGTCTCTTGCATGCCCCCATTGTGGTGTTGGTTGCACCGATTGCAGAACGGTGCTCGTCCCTTGTACCCATTGTGATTCTAATTACTACCACCTTGGCGGTTTTGATTACCGCCCCCGCTGTTGGTGTTACTGTTATTATAGTCACCTCTGTAGTTGTTGTACCTCTTGTTTTGATTGTGAGAGTTAGAGGATCTCCCATTGTTGTTTCCACTACCATTGTTGTTGTTGTTACTGGAGTTGTCCTCTCTCTTTATTTTCCCATCTAGGGCAGTTTTGGGGACCTTCCTAGGTGGCAAAGTTCCTTGCTCTATGGCCTGGTCAGTTAGCTTATGGGCCAACCTGATAGCATTCTGCACATTTGCAGGGTTTGAGGCAGTAACCATCCCCTTGATTTGTGGAGCTAACCCATCCACGTACCTTTCTATCCTTTTGAAATCAGCATCAACCATCGTAGGTCATAGAACCGCGTACTCATGGTAGCGAGCGGTGTTCTCTTCAACCTCAGAACCTATCATTTTCGAGTTCTGGAACTCACCTTCCAACCTTTTGACCTGGTCGCGAGGACAATACTCCTCCATGATAGCATCCTTGAATTCTTGCCACGTCATAGCATTCGCTGCGTCGAGCCCTGCATTTGGATTTGTGCGTTCCACCAAGTGAGGGCAGCTCCCTCGAGTGTAGCGGTTGCGAAATTGACCCGATTTGCGACTGGGTAGTTGCACATTGAGAACACCTTTTCTGATTTCTCGAGCCATCATAGCAGACCCACGGCTCCTTCATCACCCTTGAACGTGAGTGGCTTACAATCCATGTAAGTTTTAAAGGTGCACTGAGCGGGGGGGGGGGGGTCGGATTGTTTCATGAAATTATTTTAGAGAATAATTTTTGAGAGTGAGAAAAAAAATGTAGTCAATTTTTCATCTGTTTTTACTTACCACCGTTATTGTTTCCTTGTGCTTGAGCCGCAACGAGTGCTGCCGCAACGTTTTCGTTTATCAAAGCCTGGATCTGAGCTGCTGTGAGGTGTTCAGCCATGATTCTGTTTGTCATACAAACATTTCCATGATTAATATACCCAATATTAATTTCATTATATACGTTAGCACGCATACAACCAAATGATTAAAATATCCAATATTAATTTCATTGAGTACTAAACAATTATTCATGCATTCATCCATCACACGAAATAATTTTTGGAAACACATTGGAAAAATAAAGATGTAATATCGATTACAAAATTTAAAATCCAACCATAATGTATCTCAGCATTTGAAACATTCAAAATAAAATGAACACCCAGTCAATTTCGAAGTAACAAAATAAAAGAAAAGAAGACAGATTAGATCAAGGATCGATAACATCTGGTTCTTCCTCCATGTCCTCTTGAGGCTCCTCCTCAAAAGGTTCTTCCTCGAAGGGTTCCTCCTCTTCTTCCTGAACAGGAGCTCCCTGGACCTGCAGGGCTGCCATTTGAGCTTGGAGGGCGGCGACCTGTGCCGCAAGTGCCGCGTTGGAATGTTGGAGTGCTGCATTAGAATGTTGTAGTGCAGTAATCTGATGTTGTGCTTGATGCAGTCCATGCTCCAAACGAGTGATGCCGCAACGTTTTCGTTTATCAAAGCCTGGATCTGAGCTGCTGTGAGGTGTTTAGCCATGATTCTGTTTGTCATACAAACATTTCCATGATTAATATACCCAATATTAATTTCATTATATACGTTAGCACGCATACAACCAAATGATTAAAATATCCAATATTAATTTCATTGAGTACTAAACAATTATTCATGCATTCATCCATCACACGAAATAATTTTTGGAAACACATTGGAAAAATAAAGATGTAATATCGATTACAAAATTTAAAATCCAACCATAATGTATCTCAGCATTTGAAACATTCAAAATAAAATGAACACCCAGTCAATTTTATTCGAAGTAACAAAATAAAAGAAAAGAAGACAGATTAGATCAAGGATCGATAACATCTGGTTCTTCCTCCATGTCCTCTTGAGGCTCCTCCTCAAAAGGTTCTTCCTCGAAGGGTTCCTCCTCTTCTTCCTGAACAGGAGCTCCCTGGACCTGCAGGGCTGCCATTTGAGCTTGGAGGGCGGCGACCTGTGCCGCAAGTGCCGCGTTGGAATGTTGGAGTGCTGCATTAGAATGTTGTAGTGCAGTAATCTGATGTTGTGCTTGATGCAGTCCATGCTCCAAATCTGCTGGATTGGGTCGCGACTCAAGCTTAGTGACCCTGTTACGGATACCCATTATCCCCTGAGACAGATTGTAGTGGTAGGTATCTCTCTCCTTCTGTTCATCCCGCACTCGCTCGAGTTCCCTATCGCGGGTGCGATTGCTGATGGAACTGTGCTCGAGTTTTCCAAGTGTGTCGTCATAAGTTGCTATCAGTCCCGCAATGACCCTCTGCAAATCAAAGGGTAGGTCGACCCTGTTCGGCACATGATACCTATCAAACAACCGAGAAACCAAGACAAGTGCATCAGATTTAATCACATCATTCTTTTAGGTTCTAATCTTTCAATTGAAACCTTGAAAGGAATTAGATTTTGTTCCAAGGATTAACACAACACTCTCTTAAAATCAAATACTCAATATTATCTTTTTTTTTAAATAAGTTTGATGAATTTTTTTATTTAAAACCAGTTTACGATTTTTCTGTCCGTTTACGATATTAAGTCCAGATATTAAAGGGTTTACGATATTATTTTGGGTTTACGATCAGGTCAAGAGAAGTCCAAAATAGGGTCCAGACGTAAACTACATGCCCAATCGTAAACAACATTAGGTCGTAATCACATGGAATCGTAAACCCGAACAATCGTAAACTCCATCGTGAATGCTGAACGGTCGTCTTCTTCATCTTGACGATCGTAAACCTGCAAATCCGCCATTGCCGAACATGTAAAGCTTCACAAACACAACCGAAACAATCAATGATGTAAAAGGAATCATCAAACACTACCTTTTAACGACTGCAAACACAAAATCGGTTTCTAATCTTTGAGAAATCGAACAGAGACTTGAAGAAAAAGAAGAAAAGTAACCGAGAGAAAAGAAAGACGAAATCTGTGAGTAATCTGAAGAATCGATGAAGAACGGGTTGTTTGAAGAGTTCTTTAAGGTCGGAACGAAGAGACGAAGATGATGGTGCACTCGGTTTCAACAGAGAACGGTCGGAGGTAGCCGGAATTTGATTTTCCGGCGAAAGGGGCGGCGGTTAGGGTTTCCTGATGAGAGGAGCGTAAACACCGAGAGAAGAGGAGAGAGATCGTAAACGCAAAAAGGAGGGGGAGGATATCGTAAAGAGAGTTTTAGGGGTTTTGTTAAGTAAAAAATTTCATAAAGCCCCCCCCCCCCCCCCCAAGTTTTCAAAACATTTCAAATGGACCCAAAACCTCATTTGAACGGTAACTCACTTTAATACATGTTAAGCTTTTTAAAAGAAAACCATAATTTTTGAACTTTTTGAGAACCACAAAACTTCTCCTCAGACTCATACCCCGAGAACCTGATCTTGATCATCAATTATAAATAAAACTTTAATCAGTCAGAAACTTAGAAATAAATAAGAACTTAAAAAACAAAGATAACATAGTACAGAAATTAAATATTTACTTGCCTTGAAGCTGATGATTTTCATGGATCATACCAGACTTATCTTTGACTGAGGAACCCTTTTCAGCTTCCGTTACTCGACGCTCTAGATGATTGCCAGTATATTTGACTACTTAAACTCACATCCAGTCATTTTTAAAATGCTTAATTATGGTACAATATTACCGTCATGTTTGACCGTCCCCACACTCAATTATACAAAGCAAAACCTACCCAACCTCAGAGTTTATTGAGGATTCACAAATCCCCAACTTGAGGAACCATGCAACATCGTTATTCCTACCACTTATTTCATTAATCATCAGTTGGTGATCAGGTCGGCCGCATAAGCACACAAAGAAGACCAAACAGAATAATTATTTTATTGTCTTTTCTTTTTCTTTTTATTTTCTTTTTCTTTCTTTTTCTTTTTCTTTCTGTGGTATTGTCATAACAGCAGAAACATGGTGTTTGAGATAGTGAATACTAGGTATAATTCTCAACCCGTTTTTGCTGGGACTCAGTTTTTTAAACCATGTAAACTGAGATGGGAAACGAAACATATATAGATTTTAAGTTTACAGCACTTACAATGATGATCATAGTTTTGGGTTGAGCTTACCGACACATCATCTTCAAGCAGTCTTTCACTTCTGCTTTACACGTGTCAGTCTCCGATTGCCTTGGACATTTATATCACTTCCTACCAACTCAAGACAAACACAAAAGACTTCATAAAAACCTCAAACAGATTTTCAGATTTTCTGAAACTATAACATTTCTTCCCCTGTTTTTATGAGGCGTTTGAGATATAAACACCTTTTTCTTAATTGAATAAAACAAAAGAAATTGAAAATAATGCCAAAGCAAAAATAAAAACAAAACTATGTACAAACAGTTTGATCAGATCATTCCTCGAAGGCAATCATCCTTAGGCCTTCAACACACATTTCAAAATTTTGACGAGAAAGGGGTTTTGTGAAAAGGTCAGAAACATTTTGATCGGAGTTTACCTTTTCGAGCTTAATCAACTTCCTATCATAGCAGTCACAAATGAAATGTACCTTGATATCTATGTGCTTTGTTTTGGAATGTTGAACAGGATTCGTGACAATTTGCAGAGCAGCAGCATTATCATAAAAAAATTGAGTATTAAGAAATTCCACACCGTAGTCAGTGAGCTGATTCTGAATCCATACTACCTGCGAGCATCCAGCTGAAGCTGCCACATATTCAGCTTCTGCAGTTGACTTGGAAACGGATGTTGCTTCTTACTCTGCCATGAGATGAGTCTGTCTCCCAAATATTGACACCCACCAATTGTAGATTTCCTGTCAAGATCACTACCTCCATAATCGTTGTCAGCAAATGCAAATAATTGGAAATCAGTACTCTTAGGGTACCAAAGCCCAAGTCGAGGCCTGCCCTTTAGATATCTAAAAATACGTTTAACAGCAGCTAAGTGAGAGAGTTTAGGATTAGCCTGGTAACGTGCACACACACACACTGCAAACATGATATTTGGCATGCTTGCTGTCAAATACATGAGTGATCCGATCATTGAACAATACATGAATTCACTCACCGATTCCCCATCTGCATCTGCTGTCAATAGATGCCGGGATGCCATGGGAGTAGAGATGGGCTTGGAATCCTGCATCTTATACTTTTCCAAAACTTCATTCACATATTTTGCTTGATGAATGAGTATCCCAGATTCATCTTGTTTAACTTGCAACGCCAAGAAAAAGCTCATCTCCCCTTGATCACTCATCTCAAATTTCTTCCTCATGATATCCTCAAGTTCGGTGCATAACTCTTCATTTGTCGACCCGTAGATGATGTCATCCACATAAACTTGCACCATAATGATGTCATTTTTCACCTTCTTTCTGAACAAGGTTTGATCAACCACTCCTCTTGTATAACCATTCTCCACCAAATGCTTTGATAGAGTCTCATACCACGTGCGTGGAGCTTGATGCAAACCATATAAAGCTCTATCCAGGAGATACACGTGATCTGGATGTTCCTCATCCACAAATCCTGGCGGTTGAGCCACATAGACCTCTTCATTCATTTCAGCATAAAGGAAAGTTGTCTTTACATCCATCTGATGCACAGTGAAGTTGAGATGCGTTGCTACTGCAAGGAATATTCGAATTGATTCCAATCTAGCCACCGGTGCATACACCTCATCATAATCAATACCGTAAACCTATCTATGACCTTGAACAATCAACCTGGCTTTGTTTCTCACAATCACACCTGTATCATCTTTCTTGTTCTTATACAACCATCTTGTGGGTATAACCTTCTTATTTTCTGGTCTTTTCACTAGATGCCACACTCCTAGTTTTGAAAATTGAATCAATTCATCATACATAGCCTCCATCCAACTCGGATCTTTAAGTGCTACCATCACATTTAGAGGCTCTATCTGGGAGATAAAACATGAGAACATGCAGAAGTTGATGTCACCCATGCGGCTTCTAGTAGTGACACCTGTTGACACTGGTCCAACCACATTGCTAAGAGGATGATCTTTGTTTATTCTTGTTGCTTGTACATCTGGTACTGAAACAGAAACAGGCATGTTAGTATCATTAATATTATCATTCATACCTTGGGTTTCTGTCTCCTTCAGATCATCACGAGTTCCTGAAGATTCTGGAATATCCACATTATCATCCTTAGGAGCTGCTGCTGATACGTTGTCACTAACATTTTCCACAAGCGACCTTGCTTGAGGTGTTGGAGCAATAATGTCTTCTTCTTCTCCCAGACTATGAAACATATTTGAGAAATTGAAACCTTCAAACAATGATCCATAATCAAAGATCCAGTCTGGCCCATTTCCAGCATCAGTAGGATTGTCTTCCAACCAGTCAACATTGAATGCCTCAATTATCACTTTGGTGGTTTTGTTGTAGACTCGATAAGCACTATTTGTAGAATACCCAACAAAGTAGCATTCATCTGCCTTTGCTTCGAATTTCCCCACATCAGATTGAATTAGGACTGTGCAAGGACACCCGAATGACTTAAAGTACCCCACCTTTGGTTTCTCTCCATAAATAATCTCATAAGGCGTCTTCTCATGCCGCTTGTTCAAAAGTACCCAATTTTGCACATAACAAGCAGTGTTGACTGCTTTGGCCCAAAAGAAAATTGGCAATCTTGCTTCACACAGCATAGTTCTTGCAGCTTCAATGAGTGTTTTATTTCTTCTTTCAGCAACACCATTCTATTGAGGTGTGTACGGTGCACTGTATTGCCTTTCTATACCTTTCTCTCCACATAACATATTCAATTCAGCATTCTTAAACTCTGTTCCGTTGTCTAATATTTTTACCTTCACTTTCTTGTTCATCTGATTCTCTATGAAAGTAACAAACTATTTTACAAGTGCTGGAGTTTCATGCTTGTTTGACAAAAAGAAAACCCAAGTAAACCGAGAGAAGTCATTCAATATCACCAGACAATATGAGAACTTGTTGATACTTTGTACTTGTATTGGGCCGAAGAGATCCATATGAAGTAGTTGCAACACTGACGAAATAGAGTTTGTCATTTTAGAACGATGTGGTAACTTGTGCTGCTTCCCCTTAGCACATGCAACACACTTCTCAACTGACGTGAAGTCCTTGATAGGGAGGTTTCTAACATGCTCTCCCTTTGCCAGTTTGGTCAGGTTCTTCATGTTGGCATGTCCCAGACGACGATGCCATAATAATGCCAGATTTTCATTCTGGTTAGAAATAAGACAGGCCACATCAGAAGACGGAGGATTACCCATGTTAAGAAGATAATAATTTCCTCGTCTTGGTGTACGCATCAAGACACACTCTTCAGGAATCTTGATTCCAGGCTTGAGAATAATACATTCCTTGTTATTGAACAAAACAGAATATTCTCGATCATAAATCTGCGAAACACTGAGCAGGCTATGTGACAATTCCTCCACATAATGCACATCAGAGAACGTCAAACTGCCATTCTTCACCACACCTTTCTTGCTGATCTTGCCACCTACTCCACCAGCAAATGAAACACCTCCTCCATTGAAATCTTGAACCTCTTCCAGAAGTGATAAGTCTCCAGTCATATGTCGGGAGCAACCACTATCAATGTACCAGAGATTGTTGACAGTTCTTTTTGGTTGTCCCTACATGAATCAAAGATCAGTTAGAGTCGGGTACCCAGGCCATAACAGATCTGGGCACGCCCTTGGAGTCAATGTAGTTGACTAATTTAAGAGACATTCCTGATTTTGATTCAGTTACACTCAAACTTTGAGTGTTGACTTTTGGTTTCCAAAAAGTGTGCTTCTGTGGTTTTGACACATTGTTTGAATTATTTACAGTTGCAGGTTTCTTCTGTGGAGATGTGACCTTTTTACCTGCAGGTTCCTTGACAGGTGTCCACTCATGTTTCAATTTTGTTTAAACAACTTGTTTTGTTTGAGAAACCTCTTTTGATTTAGAAATCTGTTTCTTAACCTTTGTTTTACCTTTGGATTGAGAACTCCTTTTTGTTTTAGGCACCTGTTTCTCAACAAGTTCTGGTTTCATCTTATCATTTCTTTGGTAAACTCCTTTAGGTTTGTAAGTTGGTTTTGGAGTTTTGGCCACATTCCAATTTTCGTCAACAGGCTTTGTCACCGGAGCTTTTGTGTTTAAAACCTTAGACTGTTGAGTCTTCATTGGTTTTGAACTCTGCTTCCCCTGAGACAAAGCTTGTTATTTTTTATTTTTATTTCCACCTATCATCATTTTCTGCAACATACTATTCCGTGGGTTTTGCGGATAGTATGGTTGATAAGGTCTATTCAGACAATTTTTAGCGAAATGCCCTGGTTTTCCACAATGAAAACAGTTCATAAGTCTAGGCCCATTCACATGACTACAGACATACGAACGCCTTGGGTAAGACGACTTCCATTCAGGCTTATCATCCCATTTGTGTATTAAATGTTTTGGAACTTTTTCAGGTTGCGTAATTAAACATAATTGTTCCGATTTTGATTTGTTCGTTCTGTTAAAAGTAGACACAACCTGGGGATAAGGAACAAATTCCTTGGGCTTAGACTCATGACCAGCTGTAGTGTTAGGCACACGAATTTTAAAACCATTAACTACTTCATTAGAATTAGAAACATGCTTTGATGACATAGACAACACCAATTGTTTTGACTTGGACGCATTAAGTTCAGACACAGATGCCAGAACATCGTCCTTAGGTAAATCAGAAATTAAACTACTAGACTCATGACACTCTTTGACTCTCAAGCATTCGGCATCCTCCCCGGAAACATCTTTGATCCTTACTTCATCTGCACATGAAACAAAAACGTCAGAAGAACTAACATTATCGTTTAATGGTTCCTGGGATGGACCCGATTCACAAGTGAATTCCACCGTTTTATTCTGATTACCCAAATCATAGGTCATATGTTTCTCATTTTCTAGCTTCTCTTCAATCATGGGTTTCACACCAACCAAAACACTATCTATTGGAGGTCCTGCTTCATGCATTTCCGATTCAGATCTATCTACCTGATCCTCCTCATAGATCATACTTATTATATATCTAGACATAGGTTGGGGAACACCATTCTTATTTTTTTCAGATGAGCTAATTCCTATTCCTCCTTTATCCTTACCAAATCGAACACCAGTTATGTAGGTAGACAATGCCTTACCAGCTTGGAGCATTCTTTTGTTTCTCATCTGATTCACATCTAATTTCACTTGCATCTCATTGTTCTTATGTTTAAGTTCATCTACATGCTTCCTAAGCTCAGCTATTTCTAACTTAGCATTGTCATACAGGACAGACTTCTGAGAGGCAAGGGTTTGGTATTTCTCTATATCCAGTTTCTGGGCTTTGACTTTCTCCTTACTCTTTTCCCATCTACCCTTAAACGAACTTCTAGAACATTACATATCAAATAATTCTATCTCACTATTCTTCCAAAGTTGTCTAAGGCCGGGAATTAAACATGCACAAGTGGGATTAGTACATACCTTTGTGTTATCGACCTCGGCTGCAAATGCTTCTTTGTCTTCAACCAGGTTCTCTTCCTTATCTCCTGACTTCTCCTCAGTGACCACAAACACATGCTCCTCCTCAGAATCATTCTCTATCTTAGCGATCATAGCACGAGATAGACTGAGTTCCTTTATCTGTGAAGCCCATTGATATTCCCCACAATCTTGCACAACCAAAGCCTGTGTCTCTGCCTTTCCCTTACCATCTCCAGCTTTCTTTTCTTTTGGTTTCTCCTTCTTTGGCTTGGTGCATTCCCTTGCAAAATGCCCGTACTCATCACAGTTGAAGCATCTGAGCTTGCTCTTATCAAAACCCATCCTTATCTTATCCTGATTCTTTCACACATTCTTCCCAGTTTCTGCCATAAACTTCTTGGCGCAGAAAACTGCCATTGTATTTGCCAGGAAACATCAAGCATTTCCACATCTTCAGGAATAATCTGGTTCAGTTCACCTGACAACATCTCAGTAGGTACCAATGTTCCAGCCATAAGAGCATGATAACTATTCATAAATCCCATTCCAAGAGCAAAGTTGGGATCATTTGTAGCATTTGCCTCATCAGGGTTGACCGTTCCACTAGAATTAGCTTGGAATCGGGCCACGAATGCAGTTGACTTTGCGTTTGAACTCGAATCACTTGCAGACGAACTTCCAGCCTGTTTTGACCCTACTTCTTCAGATAAGAGAGCCTGATTCAGTTTTCTTGCCATACTAAGTGAACTTAGATGATTCATCTCTCTCTGTTTATCATCAATCAGCTTTGACTTCAGTTTGTTAATTAGCTCATAAACAGATAACTCATCTAGCTTGTTGTTGTCTTTGATTATTGAAATGTTGGTATTCCAGGACTTGGGCAAACTGTTCAAGAGTTTCAGATTTTTATCCTCCAGTCCGGGTTCAACATCGTAGCTTGACATTTCAGCAATTAAGGACACAAATATTTGAACTTGAGCTTCAAAGGACTCTCCTTGGATGTGATTGAACAAATTGAACTTCTGCTTCAGCATCTGTTTGCGGCTTGCCTTGATATTGGGATTTCCTTCATATGCCACCACCAGAGCATCCCAGAGTTTCTTTGCAGTTTTGTATTTTTTAAACCCTTGAGCAATCTCAGGAGTCAATGCCATTGTCATAATAGAATATGCTCTCTCGTCCTTGTTACATTTTTTCCAATCATCATCCGTGTATTCGGCTTCAGTTTTTACCACCCCAACTTTTCCTGCTTCACTATGAGTAGGGATGAATGGCCCATTAACAACTGATCTCCAAAGTCTCAAGTCAACACTTTTCAAATGATTTTGAAATCTCTATCTCCATTCAAGAAAGTTGTCAGCAGATGTGAGTCTGGGAGGGCGGGTGGTCGATCCAATCTCAAAGTCTAGTTCTCTATACATACTGGGTTCAAAGTCCATGATGAAAGCTTAGGAAACTTAAGAAAATGAAGTCTAGAAAGAGTTTCCGATCGTAATCAATAGTTTACGATTTTGATAGCCTAGCCGATCGAGAACACGATTCTGATCGTAATCTCAGTCATGAACTACTCCGGGTCGTAAACAAGGTCGTGAACCCAATTCCGATCATAATCTCAGTCGTGAACTACTCCATACGTAAACAAGGTCGTAAACACCCAAAGTCTTGAGCTTGAAATCGTAAACCCCAATTCCACGATCGTAAACCTCCAAAAATCAAAGCTTAAAGTCGTAAACACCAATTGCCAGCTCGTAAACACAAATCTGATGAAGAAAAACGATCGTAAATGCTTGCAGATGTCGTAAAGACTAAGAACAGCCCAGAAATTTCAGCAAGCTTCCACTTTTTCTAGCCAAACACTCGAATCTAATATCATGGAACCTCGAATCAGATGATTCTTAGCTCTGATACCAATTGTTGGTCTCGAAACAACAATCGTTCACGATATATTTATCACAAACAAGTGCGGAAACCTTGTTTGTGAATGATTCAACTAGAAGATGATGAAATAGACTTGATATGAGATGAAGACAAAGCAAAACAATCAAATCTTGAATGAAAACCAATCAATCTTCCATTAGCAAGTGTTCACGATCGGAAATACAAAGAAGAACAAGAAAATCGTAAACCAAAAGCTTGCTACAATCATAAACTAATGGGTATTTATACTACCCTTACAATTAACCTAGCTAGGATCATAAACCCATTGAGGAAACCGGCCCAAGAAGCCCAATACCGTAATCACACCAAGCCCAAGCAAATGCCAGCCCACATGTCTAATGTTCATGCCTCACATTGTATAGCCCGACAACCCGTGACCTAATAGTTATAACACAGCGCCCTAGCCACTAGGCTAGGTGCTCGTTTGTTAACCATCTCGCGACCCATCACTTTTATTCGTATAGCCACAGGGAGTACAGGGTTGGAAAAAATTGATAAAACATTTGGGGCTGGGAGGATTCGAACACGCGACCTTTGTTATGGATCAAAAGCCTAGCCGCCCGGCCAGACCCTGAGGACGAGATTTGATCCGTAAAAGAAATACAAATACATTTGTGGGACGCTGTCATCTTCCTCAAACAAAACCCTAAACTCGCCGGACTTACATTACGGTTATCGGAAAAAACGCGAATGACAAGTACAGGTGCAGAAACCAAACGAAAAAACCATATATCAAGAGACACCTTATGTCTGAGATGAAAACCGATACGACTACAACACCAAAACTCGATCGATCGAGATGAGAGATGAGAGACGGGTCTGCAACTCCCTATTCCCGCTGTGCGTTCAAAGCTGGGTGGCTTGAAACTTCGATGGTGATGCGAGACTAACGATGGTAACAACAGTGGCGGAGGTGGCGGTGGCCGGAAAATCTCACGGTGGTTCACAGTGGTGTTTGAGAGGGAACGAGAGAGAAAAATGGGTGTTCGGATGGTCGAGGGGTGTACAAAATGATCGGTTTATTTGGTTTAATCAATCAAGAGGGCTGGAATTGAAGGTATTAGTCGGTTACCGGAAGCCTAAGGATCTCCGGCGACGGTTACGCGGAATGCTACGGTCGACGATGGGGTTTTTTTTCTTTCTTTATAATCAACTATTGTCAAATGACAATATTAGTCCTTGCAGGTTTGATTAATTAAAGTGGGTTTAGGAAATGCAAGATAAACCCCTTAAATTTAACGAAGGGTTAACTAACTCTAACGGAGTTAACGGAGAACACCCTAAATCGAATGTATACGTGTGTTTGTCACAAATATAATTGACGTGTAACGTTTATAGGATGTAAACCCGAATTGATGCACATAAAATCATAAATACCAATTTATAATTATATAAACGAGTTGGTGACCCGCCCGCGCGTTGCGGCGGGAGACAGTGTTTACATTGTAAAGCATTGACTTTGGCGTGTAATCAGAAGTGTACGTTGTAGAGGCGTGTAATTAGAGGTAAAAAAGTTGCACGGGTGTATGGACATTACAAAAGATAGTTTACCTATATACATACTTGGCTATGCCTATTCGCCATTACATCGTTGATGTTACAAAAGAGAGTTTACTAATGCACATACACGCCCATGCCTATACGCCATTACATGTTTGATGGCTATTACAAAAGCTACTTTGTCTTGAGAAATGAAGGTTGCTATTACAAAATACTTTTCAAGAGGCATCCTAGATACATATTGGGCTATGCCTTTGGTTAGATGCACCTTCATCTACAAAAACAACACTTCCCTTTCAGCAATCATGGATTGGGTGTCTCCTTGTTTATCAGCTTCTTTGGAGAGGACGGGTCGGGTGTCTCCTTGTCCTTCAGTTTCTTTGGAGAGGATGGTTTTTCATATGCATATTTCAATACCATATGTCATTTTTTTGGGATAAGTACATGAATGAAACTGCAAGACTAACATGATGCATGTAATTTTTTTGGGGATAAGTACATGAAAGAAACCCCAAGACTAACATCATGGCTGTAATTTTTTTTTATATAAATCAAGAGTGTAAAAGACTAAATATTTGGTGGTTATAAACCTGATTTCTAATCAACAATGATAAACTCAGAACCTCATTAAGAAAATCTAACAAAATTCTTCAACGTTATTTTTCAAGAAGCTAAATGGTAAAGGATACTATGGCTGAGTAATATTGTGAATTGGGTCAGCAGCTGCATGCTCGGTATTGACACTAACAATATTAACAATTTGTGTTTAGTACCTGTAGCTGATGCAATGATCTTGCGGGATGCTTTTCCTACTGGAGTGTTTGGCTTAACCGGGGATGTGATCAGCTGCCTAGCGCAAGGTTTAGGGTCACCGTTTAGCCTGGTAATGCACTCCACAATTGCTGAGCTGCTAGTCTTCATTCTTAAAGTGTAGTTTTCCTCGGCGCCTATTAACGATAGCAGCGGTTCTGGTATATTTTTTTTAGCATCGTTGAAGCCATGATTGACTACCAGGTCCTCGCATGACACTTCCACTGCGGCTGCCATTGCCTCGTTGAAGACAACGGGCAGGACTGCGGTGTCATCCATGATAATGCCATTTACACTGTGCTTGTTTGGACATTTTAACGTGTTAATGTATAGATTAAGTAATATGTATTGTATATCTGCCATCGTAAAAGGCATGTTAAAGGTTTGCTTACTGGTAATCTGGTGATTCTACATTATGTCATGCTCGGCAGATCAAGCAAGGCGGCTTGGTATACTCAGACTCATCATTAGACACCTCTTCATAGAGGTTTTTGCTCCATCTTGGGTGTGAACCATTGGTGATGAACCACCCCCTATGGTCTTCAAAGTGTTTCATTGTGGCCTTGCATTTATACAACTTGTTCTGTGTCATCATAAAGATTGTGCATTACTTTATTTAGTCATGTATATTTGTTTAAAATGTAATGGCAGACTATATACCTTGTAATGCTCTGTTTCTTTCACTCTTAAGTCAGTAAGTGTACATCCTATCTTTGCATATGACTCCATCTGCTGTCATCTGGACGCATTTACCACCCTTGGTTGCAAAGGCCGGGTGCTGTAGCCATGGGAATTATTGAAAAATGTATTATGAAGTTACAACGTCCCTGAATTTGTTATTTATGGTCAAAGCTAATAATAAAAAAGAATAGTTTGATTCATTATGTAAATTTGTATATTTATAGATGAATGTGTAAGATGAAAGTAAAATTGTGCTAGGTGCTTTTAAGATCAGTAGTGTAGATGAAATTCATACATATGAGCCTGCACATTAGTTAACTTGTCTTTTACCTGTTTGAAACCTCCGTCAAGTTCTGAAGAGGGGGGTCTATGTACATCACAGTGACATCAGTTGATTCCAGAGTTGCAGGGTACCTATGGGAATTAGATGGTATAAAATTAGTTCCAAGTTAGCTATAATAATGTGTTAAAATAATATAGCCATACCTAGGTATCTAGTGACCTTTGCTGATCCGACAACAACCACAGCCAAAGAAACCTAGAAAGAAAGAAACCATAAAGAATCAAGCCTCCACAGTATAGAAAAGGGGTAAAAATTTCTTAAGACCACATAAAAAAATCAGACAACGATCCCAAAAACAATCCAAATATGTGTCTAAAGGCATAATAGAAGCGTAGACAGCATAGAAAAACAACTAAATGAACATTAATCCCAAGAACAGGTCCCAAAATGTTTTCAAACGAATCCCAGTTAAGACATCGACGATCAGGCATTTCCAAAAACAATTTATATGCTAACAAAAAGAAGAAGTAAATCAACAACATATACCAAAACGGCAAACAAAAACAAACATAGAGCTGCCTAACTAAAGGAGGAAAACGAAGTAAAAAAACAAATGATACCTAAATTTCAGGAACACAGAAGAAAAATTACTACCCTAGTTACCACTCTAAGTTAAGAAACAAAACGGCAGTCGTAAATACCTATCAATTTGGGATGATTTAGGACGTAGAAGTGGCGAGTCAGGTTGAATGAAATTGAGAGCATGTATATAACATCTTCAGCATCCAAGAGTAAGGTACCAAAGCATTCAAGGTACAGTGAGATATATGCGTGATCTTCTTAACTTGCAGGTACATGTATGCGCGATTTGTAGATAAAGCAAGTATGCCATACTGCTTTACACTGTATAGAAGAACGTGATTCTCTGTCGTTTGGGAGAAGTATGGTTCCTTTTTGGTGGAAGACTGCAATCGAAGCAGGTAAGGGATGGTGGTGGATGGCGTGAAGGGATGAAGAGGAATGATGGTGTGAACATGGGACAACTGTGCAAGATGTTGAGTGTTTGAATGAATATCCTCGGTCAAGCCAATTTCCAAAAAAAAGACTGAAACCTTAGCAAAGATAATTACTTTTAAGTTGACCTCCTTTTTTTATTTAACATCAAAAACATTAAATAATTATAACATTGAACATTTTTAATATAAAAAAAGTTTAGCAATTAGTGGCAAATCCAAACTTTGTACTTTTTTTTATTTGACATCAAACAAAAAGTAACGTAATCAGTGACAAATCAAAAGTTTGTATTTTTTTTAACACCGAACAACTATAACATATAACGTTTAATTAGTGATATAAAAAAAACAAAACTAATTTTAGTCACAAATCCAATTTTTCTAGAGAAGATCGCTTCCCTTTATTTTTTAAATTTCGCATGTGATCGGAGTTTATTTATGAATAATTAGCAACAATTTAGAACCCAAAGTTGAAAGATGAAAAATGGGGGGAAAAATTGCCACGTGTCATTGTATAATTGGAGGAGACTTATGAATAGTTGAATGTGTGTGTTGTAGAGCCATTGTATTTTGTATTATATATAAATGATTCACATAAAATTATAGCTATAACCCATAACTATATATTTTTAAATTACTATTAAATTATAGAAACGTTTCGTATTATTGCGCGACACATCGTCACATAAAATCATAAAATGACGTGCGTATATATACACATACATACCACGTAAAAAATAATAAATATAATTGCCATATAAAATGACAAAACGTTTTCGTGAAATCATAAAATATAATTTATATAAAATTATAAATTATATCCATTCAAATTGGTCAACCGACGTCTAGACTCATGTGAAATGCTTGTGTAACTATTCTAGTTAACTAAGGTAACGAACGTTAACGGACGTAATTGAAATATAACACAAGTTGTTAGCGGGGTTAACCTAGGAAATTGCCGGTTGTCACATAAGCTAACCTTTTAAAGCATGTATATCAGGTGAGGTTAAAGATCCGAGCATCAAGGGAAAGGCTCATGTTTGAGCGGAGTAGATGGGAAAGCTGTTAGGAGAAGGCTATGCGGGCATCCTGGCTTAAGTAATGTAGATAGATGCATATATATTAATCGTTATCTTCTATAGTTATCGTTAACCGTTATAGTAGTTTTATCTTACTTGTACTTGACATTATAAATAAATAAAAAGTTTTAAATTTCCTCAAAACTACTTTAGCAGTTTCCAACAGTTAAAATAGTCAATATTCAGTTATAAACCATTTATCTTATTTGTATGTATATCAGCCCGAAAATAGTAAAACATTTAAAATATTTAAGAGTAGGCTCATAGAACTCACCTTATCCCTTTAACTGATTTACTTGGACAGAACTCCCGCAACGATTCCGATTTAACCTAATTTGCGTATCGTATGGCGTTAACGCAAGGTTTTACATAATAAACACTTCCTATGTTTATTTAACATCTTATTATCGTAATATTATATAGTTATTAACTTTATCCCTTTTTAAAGGTCGAAATGACCAAAACGCCCTTTAGGCAGTTATCCTTTGATAATATAAAAACGCACATTCCTATAAGTAAACCGCTCACCCCGGGATCGCCCAGTGAGGTATGCCAGTTCCCAGTTAGGATTTACGCGACACCCCTGCTTTGCCAGAAACCCCAGAGTACAGGCACTTACCCTTCCGGTCTGCATGAACTTCTAAATATCCGATTAACTCGGTATCTTTAATACTTTGTTATTTATCCATTTTAAACTCATATATATTTATTATATATATAAAACATGTCACCATACCAAAAATTAAGTCCCCATAACCTCCGGATTATTTTATATTAAATAATCATATTTACAAACCTTAATTTCCCGTTTTTTTCGTTTCTTTATCAAAACTCATTTTCTTTTCAAACCAACATAGGGGATTATCCACTATAACATTTTATAAAATGCTTTAAAATATCAAAGCCTAATTCAACACCATTTACTCAATTTGGGCAGAACAACGTTACGAAAACCCTAATTTTGACCCGTTTACAAAACCCTTACCAAACCTTTTCCAAATCTGAAATAAACTTAGGAATTTCTTAAAATACATTATTTTAGGATTACCTACAAAAATTCAGACCCTAATTCCCACCCAATCACCAATTTTAGCAAAACAAGCTCAAGAACCCTAGTTTTTATACATTTTTAGAAACCATACTTAGAAATCGAATTAGAAAAAACTGAAAGAAGTTATTTTAGATCATATCAAATAATGTGTGACAGTAGAATTTCAGCTCCTAATTCCTCCCGGTTTGCTCGCATTTCTTCGACGAAGAGGCTGGTTCGTTTATGGGGTTTTTAGGTTAAAATCAAGTGAATTGGCAAGGAATTATGAACGAATTCGTCCCCTATTTATACCCAACAGGTTCGTGGGAGGTCCTAGCACGTGTACATGGTGATAATCCGACCAATTCCGCCACCTAGGGTGGTCAATTTCATCAAAATCGTGGAGAACAAGTTGAAACGTGACTGATTCTGGTCGTTGTGCGAGTTATGAGAAGACCCTGGTGATAAGGGATTAGATGGGCAAACTATCAGACGGAAGGAGGATTTTGGCGAGATGGCATAGATATAGCAAAAAAAACGTAGCTATAGTTAGTATCTCCTTATGTAAATTATCTCACTTACTTTGTAGTACTTGGCAAATAAATAAAAGTTTAAAATTTCCGCTGCTTAGTTATCTCTGTTGATACCTTGTGCTACTCTTATATATTAAATTCCAATCCCACATCATTAGACATAGGAAAGTTTAAGTTAAACTTGGCTTATAAAACTAGTAACCCACTAGCTATATATTAACCCACTCTTATATTTTAAATTCCAATCCCACATCATTAGACATAGGAAAGTTCGGTAAGAGTCCAAACAAGTATTTGGTCTTTAATTTAATGAGAAGTGTAAAAATAAGAAAGTTGGTTAACCGACCCATTACCGACCCACACTAGTATATAAAATCGATTAACCAAAACCGACTTAACCGATGATTATGGTTAAGGTTTTTTTGGTTAACCGAAAAGTCGGTTATTGTTACGATTAAGGGCCAAAACCGATCCAAACCGACCCTTGCGCACCCCTAACAACATTTACCCGTGCTATAATACTTAATATACCTATGCAACACATGTAGATGCAAATTAAATTCTTAATAGAGTAAACTTCGTTTTTAGTCCCCAACGTTTGCACAGTTTAACAATTTTAGATCGAAAATCCAAATTTAGTGTCTCACATTTCATTTTCTTTTCAATTTTGGTTACAACGTTAACAACTATTTAAAGAGCCGTTAGACTGCCCTCACATGGTCTCCACGTGAGGGGTATTTTTGTTATTTTCGTTTGTTTTAAAGTATGAGTTAAAACAAACGGAAATGACAAAACTACACCTCATGTGGGGACCACATGAGGGCAGTCTAACGACTCTTTAAACAACTGTTAACGTTGAGACCAAAATTGGAAAAAAAAAAGAAAGAAATGTGAGACACTAAGTTGATATTTTTAAAAAGTTGGGACTAAAATTGTTAAAATGTGCAAACGTTGAGTACTAAAAATGGAGTTTACTCTTCTTAATGTTAAACCGATAATATATACTTATGTGTTAACTAGTGTTACGTAATTGTTTACTTGCAACGTGCCAATTTTATCATAATTACATTCATTTACAATAGGAAAATAGCCTTGACGTAGCCTTAATTCATGTTGAAAACGATACTTGAACATGATGACTTCTTTGCACGAAATGGTCGCTGGAACTTTAATAATAATAAAGCGACTAACCGAATTCATTTATTAAATTTACCAAACTACGTGGTAAACGTTAAACATAATCCCATCATCTTGGAATTTATCATTATTATCATTTATCATTTTACGTTCATTTTAAATCATTAAACTTTGATTTACCTTTTATCAACTTTTATCATTTTATGACACACATATTTCACATATGACTTATACAAACCATTTCGTATTAAATAACAATGAGTTTAGACAACGACAACAAAACGAGACTTGTGATCAATTCCCTACGTTAACATCGATATATTTTACGTCCAAAACATTTTATTTAGCTTTATAAACATTCACGACAAATGTATTTTCACATGCATGCAATATATATATACATGCAACGTAATATTTTCAAGTTATTAACCTTCGAGTATTTTCATTCCAAACCGAGTCATTATTTTTATTATTTTACGTCATCGTGAATAAACATTTTATAAAACTTTCAAACTTGATCCAATTCATTTATTTTCCTCATTCACTCGACCCGACACCTTTCCCCTTCTCCCTTCCTTTCTCCTCGCGACCCGGTCTCCACGGGATTCGAACTCGACCCCCGTCCCCTTTCCCTTGTTCGGCCGAGAACAACAACCAAACCACCACCAATTCCCTTAGTTGATTAGTTACTTGATTGTACTTGTGTTGACCTCCATTAGATGCTCTTCACATCAACACTAGACAACTTCTTGGCACCCTATGCATGCTTTAACAACTATAGGTAGGAGTTGTCTCAAGAGAAGCCAAGATTATGGACCATTGGTCCATAGTTTCCCACCAAAACCTCTCTCTCCCTCTTCACTTGTTGCAGCCGAAAACCACTACAAACCCACACACATGTCACAAGTTTACAAGCCTTTGAACTTCCCTTGAGTGTGTGTGGAAACCGGTTAACCAAAGGGCTCGAACCCGAGTTCCCTTTCTTCTCTTTTTCGGCTCATGCACAAACCACACACACACAACACTTAACATTTTTATTTAACTATCCTTTACACTAGATTTCATCACTTTAACACACCTCCAAACTCTCTCTTTCTCTCCATCACTCTACCCCTCTCGGATCTCCCTCTCCCGGTTCTATTTGGACCGAACCACACCCACAACTAACCAAAACACTTTCCGTTTTCAAGTACCACACATATATTCACCTTTTACAACCCTAGCCTCATTTAACACTTCACAACTCAAGAACTCTCTTGCTTCTCTCTCTTTGCTCCCAACCGTAGGTCCTCTCTCTCTACTCTCTCTAGATTTTCTACTCAAACTCTCATCTTCTTGATGATTCATTATGCTAGGAAGCTTTGGAACTCAAGAACAACCATCCTCATCACCATTTTCGGCCATCATCACCTCCTAGCAAGGTTCCATCTTCCCTTCTCCTACTAAAAGCTTATTCTTGCAAGAATACTTAGTCTACTTTCATAACTAGTTCACTCCATTAGCAAGTCTTGACCTACATTGTTGTCTAAACATCATTTTACCCCATAAGAGTCTACTTACTTGTATTTAACTTCATGCTCCACCATGTATTTACCTACTAGGAACTCATGATAGTCTTTCCCTTGAGATATTATGTTCAAAACTTGGCTTGGTTAGACTTTTACACAAGTATTTGTTTAGTTTGCATTTTTAGACCTTAACTTTGTATTCATTGTGTATTATGTGTTGATCTTGTAACTTTGGACCCCTTGATTCCTATGACACGTTTTTAGACTCTTAATATAGTCAAAATATGATATCTTGGACTTTAGAAAGATTGCTAGTGCTTAAACTCACCATAGCAAACTTTTACATACAAAAAGTACACTTTAAAAGCCCAAGAAATTGCTTTTTACTATAGATCCGTTTAGACCAGAAAGTTTAGACTTATAAACAGTAGGTTATGATTTTTTAAATGACTTTAGAACATGGCCAAAGGATCCCTTAATAAATTACTTGAATTTGGGCACAAACCGGGACTAAAACGACACCCGACGGGCCCGGAAACATCATTTTTGTAAACAAACCCAAATCTGGTACAAATGAACTCATAGGGTTATTTTAATGATGAAAACATGTTTACAAGTGCATATGGTGAATTTAGGAACCTAACAGTGTCATTTAACGGGCAAACGGGACCAAAACGGCAAAACCGACACTAAATACATAAAACCGGCAAACTAATGCAAACCGACACTTAAAATGATCATCTACCCATTTTGGACAGAGAATAATCATATTTTATTGAACTTGATTGATTTCTAACTTAAACGGATAAATATCGTGTAATCGGCGGTTACCGCGAAATCGCCCGGTTTTTTACTAACTAGCCAAAATAATCAATTTTCATATGAAAACCCTCATTTTGATTTAATATTTGTTTCTATAAATATTCACCATCTTTAAATATTATTTAGGAATTTTTATATATTTTATTTAATTAAAAATATATATTTTACATTATTTCTAAATAAACACATAACCGAATACATTCACTTTGACTTTTCCCTAAGGCTACCATGACGTCAAGACTTGAACTACACTAATTGGAGTGACATTAATGTCAACCCAATTACTTATCATTATTGCATGTCTTATAATTATCTAGGCTTGCACTTTCTGTTGATCGTATTACCGACTACCATTTCT
>JBCNJP010000006.1:38278686-38302319 GCA_039602395.1 Deinandra increscens subsp. villosa
TCCTCATTAGGTGATTGCTGGTTTACGATTCTAGTGGCTGATTGGAGAGCTAGTTTACGATTTCCAGGGGCTTAATTACGATTTCTAGAGAGAGAAGAGGGTTTACGATTTACTGTTTTGTACCCGACAAGTTCATCTTGTGTGCAAGATTAGGTTTTTAACGTTTAATCATCGTATTCTTCGTGTTTCTTCTCTTCTCTATCTTGAATCAATCATAAACGAGGATTCCGCACTCGTTTGTGATTAAAATATCGTGATTAGTTGTTGTTTCTGGACCTACAGTTACCAGAATCGAGTATATGATGTAGTGGCCTCCGAATCAGATGAAGATTATAATCCTGAAGTCGAGGTGGTTTCTGGTAAAGGCAAACAGCCAGTGACTGGTTCATCTGTTACTCCATCTAAAGGAAGAAAGAAATCAGTAGTTGGGGGCAGAACGAAGAAGAGAAAGGGCGTAGGTGTTCAGCAATTTGTTTTGCAGCCTCGTTCCAGTGTCTCTGCATCTACTGAAGCTACAACAACGGTTCAGACTTCAGTGTCTGACACTCAAGCTGATTTCTTGCAGAACTTGATGAATGCAAGTCGTTCGACAACTGCTGGCACAACACCTTCAGCAAGTGCTGGTGTGCAGTTTGTTAATCAGCCAATAGGATCTACAACACTGGTTTTCACTTCTGCTACTGCAACTGCGTCTACACACTCTACACCAGATGTGACTTTCAATTTTGAAGAAGGTTCGGTTTCTTTTTCACAGGCTAGTATCTTGCAGAGTGCATTATCAGATCATCAATCTCAGATTGACGCCTTGAAGACTAAGTCTGAGGCACAAGAAAAGACTATTACTGTGTTGAATCTGGATAAAGAAGATTTGACTAGACAAGTTGTAACTCTCCAGAGTCGTGACAGAGCCAAGGATCAAGAAATTATTCAATTGCAAAGTGCTAGTCAGACTCAAGCCAAAATGCTTCTTGAGATGGGTGAGCAAATAAAGTTCTTAATGGAGAAATTTAAAGCTCAGGGGGAGATAGGAGACGGTTCAGGGTGTAATGAAGACCCAATGTGTTTTCTAAACGATGATCCCGACCAGGATGACCCTGAAGGGAATCTTGGTGGCGGACCAGGCCCATCTGGAACTACTTCGGGTTCGGGTGCTGGTGCATCATCTTCCTAGGGGGAGAAAGACTCGAGAGAAGCGATACCGATTTCTTCGATTCCTTCTAATCAAGCGGCAAAAAGTTTGAATGAATTTGCCGAGATGTTACAAACACTTGAAGAAGGGGAATTTGTTGGAAATTTGACGGTTGAAGAGTTACAGCGGGTGTTCGATTTATATGACGAAGAGCTAAGATAGGCATCTGAAAAAGAACCTGAGAAATACGAAGAACCTGAGCCAGAGTCTGATGAAGACGTGGAAGGTATATTTGAAGAAGAAATTGAAGTGGAGGATATTACAGAGGAGGAATATCCAGATCTGTACTCCAACTTCAATAACAATCAAACTGGTGATGAGTTTGAAGTATTTCCGAAAGAGAAAGATGCTAAGGCTGAAGAAATATTGAAAAAGAAAGAATCTGAGAAACCAGAAGACCCAGTGGTGAAGGAGGCAAAGATTCAGAAACAGAATCAGGCTTTTAAAGAATTTATGAAGGATTTCCATGCAAATTATATTCCGCCTCCGAAACCTATCAAGCAAAGATCATCTTTCAAGTTCAAGGGTCGGGTATCGGGAGAAATTATTAGTTGGATGTATGCTTCGAGCTTGAAGTGCTATGGGATTAAACGTGAAAATGGGATCCAATACTTCAAGTGTGCCAAGGATTTCAGTAGTCTGCCTGTTTGGGATGTTCGTGAACTGACAAGGAAACCTTTTTGTTGTTATGGCGATGATGCGTTGGGTATGCACTTTAAGAAGATTCTCGAGAAAGAATGTCGTGAAGGATTTCAGTTTTTGGATCCTCAAAGGCCAAAGCGACGTCGATCTACAACAAGAGTTAATGAACTAACTGGCAAGAAGCTGGTAATTTTGGTGTTTCCGAAGAAGCCTGATGTAATGAAGAAGATACCACTGATGACGATGCAACAAGATTTCATCAAAGATCTGAGGTGGTGGTATTATAATGAGAAGACAGGTGAACGGTTATTGTATTGAAGGAAGATAATCGGGTTGTGAAGATTTACGATCCGATGTGGCTGATTAACTTGTAAAAGGCTGATATTGACGAGTTGTATCACAATCCAATCCTGTATCACCCTGATTACATGGATCAAGCGCTGAAGTTCCAAAGGGTGATAAGGGTTTGTTTTGCGTTCAACATTTTTGCTGGAAATAACCACGACTTGGTTTGGAAAGGTGATGGGTCTGCTACAGATACTCAAGGCTGATGAAGAACGGTCCAGCTATTACCAAGGGGGAGTTTGTTGATACACGAAGCAATGAGCTGGATCTGAAGAAGACACGAAGTTTTGGTATTTTGGTCTGGTGGCCGAACTCCATCCGAACCTTGGCCGAGCCTTGGCCGAACCTGAGGTTCGGACATGTAGAGGAGTTCGGACGTCCGTAGCTTATATATAAGTGTTTGTGTCTTTGTATTTTAGGTAAGTTTTTGAGAGAGAGAGCGAATTTTGTATGTGAGATTTCCTCTGTGTCTCTGTGTAACTCTGATTCTCTGTTAATACGAGATTGAGTTTTATTTACGTTTGTGTGTTGATTTCTCATTTGTTTACGATTGTATTCGATCAATTCGACCAAACCGATCCACGATCAGTCACTTTCACCATGTGAGTTTTTCACGGCCCCTTTTTCCTTTAACCACTTTATCTTTGGGGGAGAATTCATACATACATTTTTCCATGTTAGACAATTAGACCTTGTTATCATAACTGTTTCATGTGCTTTTTCATTGTCCAAACTTGTTATCTCATGTTCATTCATGTTATAACCCAAACCCCACTATTAACTGAATCCGATTAATTATAATTTGCAAACGGTAACATATGAATAGATCTATTGGGTTAACGCCCCTGCTCTGATTGGCAGCTCCAATCGTGACTCCGTCTTTTGTCAAAGAGTACAAATTGTTAAGTCATATCTATGCGGTACCAACCGGACAATAGGTACCAAGAGTGGGTAAACAGTCAGTTTCGGTATTCAGGGTACATGGTAACATTGTCAACTAGTCTTATCAAATATTGTCAATTATTAACATGAACTGTTTTCTTTCAATCACTATTTTCATTCAACTTTTAACTGCTAGCACTTTAAACATGTGAAACTCATCAACAATTATTTGTTGCCGTTTTCTCGTATGAATTCTCAGGTACTTAAACTTAATTGCTGTGCATGCCTCGGACCTGCTTGCTTGTTTCCTGCCTTTGCATCTTAGGACATTCATTTGTTTCTGGAGTATGGTTTAGCCTTTGGAGATTTTCCTGACATAACACCTAACGGTGTCATGTCCTAAATTTTTTTTGAAACTTATGTGTTGTAAACTTAAAAGTATATACTTTTCTCATTACAATTAATCCGCTGCGTAATGATATTGGAAAGCTCCTATTTACTCCAACATTTTAACAATTTCCAAAACGGCTTTAGTTGTTGAACCATCCAGAGTACGTTCGTAACTTGACTGTGATAACTTTTTCGCATCCCGACACAAATCTTACAGGGTGTGACACTTAATAAGTTTAAAACATGATAATCGTACAAAAAATAAAAAAGTAAATTAATAAATTTAAAACATAGTAACATAGTACATCATTAAATATAGTTGTTATAATTACGTAAGTCAAACTTTTTAATTTAAATTTAAACATTAAAAACTATTTAAAACTTACTTCATAAATAAAAGGACAAAGTGAATATATAAATTTAAAATATTTACATTAATAATTTCGATAAATAGTTAAATTTGTTACTAAATTTAAGGATGCCAAAATAATAAATTTAAATTTATATTTGAAAATTTACATTAATAATAAATTTATTTGTTAAAATTACGCAAGTCAAATTAATTATAAAAAGTCAATTAATAAATTTTAAAATATTAATAATTTTCACCATGACCCTCAGTTTAGACGGGATTTCTATCTAAGGAGGGCTGTGGACATAACAAGTGTTATTTTTTTTGAACCATTCTAAAGGGTCAACTTTTATTTTATTATATAGTATAGATATAGAAGATAGAAGTTAGTAGATATAGATATAAATATACATATAGATAGATAAATGTGAAACTTAATTTTTTTTTCTTTCTAAGATCACTCCATTTAAACATAGCTCTTGAAGTGTTGTATATTCCCCATCCCGTATCGAGCAAGGAAGTGCTGTTCGTCATTCGAGAATCTTTCTCCCAAAGTTTCTATGAATAGGATCAGTAGATCAATTGAGGTACCCTAATATAAAAATACAGTAATTTAAAAGGAAAAATGTGAAAAAATCGAAAGAAGCACTTTTTTTAACAAATAAAAAGAAACGTTGCGACCCGATAATTGCATCGGTTCGCATCTGTGGTCTCCTCCCGTCTGCAACAACGAGCAGGACCCGTTTCTCTCTGCAACTCCGTCATTTTCTCCTCTCTGACGAGATTCAATTCAATCTCATGCAATATTTCGCCCTCCGCCATTTTTGAATCTGAAGAATCTCTCTCTCGCTCTCTCTCTCTCTAAATATGGAAGTTTCCCCCTCTTCGTCTGAAGATACATCGTACACTTCGAGAAAACAATGCTCCGACAACAATCGCCTATACTTGGTCCCTTTAAGGTCTGTTCATTCCCCCATCCTATCAAATGGTTTAATACTCATCACCTACAAAACGATTGGTTTGATTTCTATTCTAGGTGGTGGAAGGAAGCTGAACGGTGTTTTGATCCAGATGAAGCGACGAAGAATAAGAATAAGAAGAGAGGAATTTTGTACGATGTGTTGCCCGCATCTTCGTCTTATGCTGGTCCGATGAAGATACTCAACATTTTTAAATCAGATCTTGCATTTAACCTTATTAGGAAAGAAGATGATGATGATGATGTGGACGATGATAATAATGATTCTTCTGAGGATAATGGAAGGGACGTCAAAGACACGAATGGAGTATCCGGACGAAATTATGCATTGGTTTCTGCAGATATGTGGCTTCAGGCTCTTAAATGGTGTGCGCTTTTTAAGAAATTTCTAAATTTGTGTGGAAAAATTTGGTGTATGTTTTTGATTTAGGGTTTAAAAAAGTTAATTTGTGTGATTATATATTTTTATAGTTTTTGTTGACTTATAAATAGGGAATTTATATGTGTAGGCCTAATTGGAAAGTTAACATGTTTCACCTATAGAGTTCCCAATTTCTTTAGTCAAAGCATCTACATACAATTCTATCCCCTTTTCGATTTACAGTATTGGTTTCTTCTGATATGTGGCTTCAGGCTCTTCTTAAATGGTGTGTGCTTTTTTAGTTGTTCAGAAATTTGTATTAGAAAATTCGGTGTGTATTCTTGATTTAGTGCCTTTTAATGTTAAAACAGCGCGATTATATGTTTTATAGTTTTTGTTAAAGTGGATATATACAATTCTATCCATGTTTTAATTTACAGTATTGGTTCTGCAATGGACTGATATGGCCTGGTTTAGTGGCTTTGTATGTATAGGCTTGTAATAACACCTGTTTTCGTGTATGTGTAGGCATAGTGACCCTAAAGGCGGGGTGAAGGATGGTAAGAGTTCAGCAGCAGAAGATGATATGACTGATGTATACCCTTTACAACTGAAGCTTTCTATTTTACAAGAGTCCAACACATTGGGAGTAAGAATCAGCAAAAAGGTGGGCATACAGCATATGATTTATTTAGTCTTGTGATAACTATGCTTTTATTTGTCCTGATTGCTGCACAATAATCATATATGCTCCGTATTTGACTGTTTGTGATTATTTTATATGATCTGTCGTCAAGGTTCCCAACACTACTATATGGTTACCAGGTTCTTCGACTACGTCATTCTGCTTTTCCCACTGTCAACTGTCAAGTTAGTTGGTCACTTGGTCCTGCTTCTTTCCTTTTAAAACTTATAAACAGCAATCTTGTTTTGGATTTAATCATGTATAATAAATCTGTGAAGACCTTATGAGTTTCTGCATGCTGCACCTGAAATAAATAAAATAAGAATTTGTGAATCACTTATTGCTGACCTTGTACTACATGTATCATATTCCTGTCTGAGTATTTGACTTTCATCAATATCAAAGATTGCATCAATGATTCTTCTTTCTTTCTTTGCTATTGGAATCCACTTAATTTGTTAGGTATTTGTAATTGAATATCTTGATTAAAAATAGTCAGAAATCCTTGTATACAACCAATACAATCGTAATGGAAAGGAAGGCCATAAAGTCCTGAGTAACATTAGAATTAAGAGCAATCATTTGTTCCACAGAGTGAAGCCAATAAACAACAACATCCTTTTAATCGTCTAGTGAATGTGATAATTGATAACAGT
This sequence comes from Deinandra increscens subsp. villosa, assembly GCA_039602395.1. Taxonomy (NCBI): domain Eukaryota; kingdom Viridiplantae; phylum Streptophyta; class Magnoliopsida; order Asterales; family Asteraceae; genus Deinandra; species Deinandra increscens. The sequence goes on from JBCNJP010000006.1 coordinate 38,285,168, forward strand.
CAATAGTTATCATGAAGGATAAATTGGCCATGATTCCATGAATTGGTTGAGGATCTGTAAAATAAATAATTACACAGCATAGCTTACTGAAGTTAAACTCATTCCATGTAATCCCTGCTAAGTTTCACATAGCCATCTCCATCTTATATACATGTGTATCCCTAAAATTCTCTTTTTTCAAGTTAATATGTACTCGTTACCAAATCTAACAGATTAATAGAATATATAACACGCCCAGGGTCTACTTACACACCTGTTATAACACACCCAGGGTCTACTTACAGTCTTACACACCTGTTTATCAATAAATTCTATAGAAGATGGATATGATTTTGGAACTCAAAACAGCAAACTTTTCTTAAATGCATAAATAAATTCTGTAGGTATTGATCTTTCTATGTGAAATTACAGTTGTAGATTAACTCTTCACCTCAAAAGAACTTTCTTTCTCTTAGAAACTGTATGGTACTATACCCGCTTCTATAATGCACTTCTATAATGCATTTCCAAATCGAAAGGACTTGTAACTCATTCTTGAACTTTTGTTTTGTTATTTTTTTAGGACAATGCTGTTGAGTGCTTCCGAAGAGCCTGCAAGATTTTTAGCATAGAGTCTGAACTTGTAAGTGTATCTTTTTCTTGTGTTGAATAATCTTGCAAGTAATTTATTTTGTTCACTTTTTTTTTGTCCCATTTCATCATATCATCATTTTTCTCTTCCTTATAAGAAATTTTGAACATGTTATGCAGCTACACATCTTAGATTTTTCTGGACAAACAACCCAATATCTTATAAATGACAAAAATAAGAACATAAAAGACTCTCCAAGGCAGTCAGAGCAAGATGTAAGTCTGTCACTAGTTCAATACCTCTCATTTTGTGTTTCTACCGTTCTCTTGTGATTTTGGGACTGGAAGGCATTTTCTTTTTGGTGTGTGTATATATTCTATTTTCTTATTTTCTTCTTCTTCTTTTTACCAGTTATTTTTTCTTATTCTTCATAGTGAGCTTGTGTTGTGAAAATCCTAATCTATGTTCATCACTTTATGATGCGCTGTAAATGTTTTATGTTTACACGCCTATGCCAGGTCATCACCTATATGCATTTAAATGCTGTATGTTCTACCATATACAAGCAGTTTGTATGTCAATAAAAAAGCACAACCTCTATATATCTAAATTCCGCATACCAGGTTTAGATATTGTATGCAGATTTGTATATGCGTTTACTGACGTGTTTGCTTAATCCATCGAAGTGGCATGGGAGAAAAAATTATGATGATAAGGTTAGTCGTGGGAATTTAATTGTTCATTGAAGTGCACTGTTGTTAAAATGGTAGTGGTGGTGAAATTTTTATTTCTGTTCTTGTAGATCATAATCTTGTAAGGCACACTTCATTGTGGGATTTCTAAATATTTACATACACAATACACCTTTTGATAGAATTTTATTTAATATGCTAGTTTAGTGCTCCTATTAATATTATATCCTTAACCTCAGATTGTCTTGGAGTTGCAAGTTTATGGCTTGTCAGATTTAAACAGAAACAAAGATATGAAAAAAGATGATATGATATCAAATATGGTTAAAACTTCATCAAAGATGAACGGAAGCACTGGTAACTCTGCAGTCTCAAATGGAAGCTATTGTGAGAAGGGTTCATTGGGTTTAACGGGCTTACAGAACTTGGGAAACACATGTTTTATGAACAGTTCTCTCCAATGTCTTGCTCATACCCCAAAGCTTGTTGATTACTTCCTTGGAGATCACAGGAAAGAAATAAACCATGACAATCCATTGGGCATGAATGTATGTTACACTTTTCCTATAATTAAATGTTTTATTTTGTCATTCCATCCTTTATCCTTCTTGAAATGATTGAAGTGAATATATATATATATATATATATATAGGTAGAGGATCATTTGAGAACCAATTGGGTTTGAGAACTAAAAAGAACTAATCTCAGCCACTAGTTTATATATATGAAAAACCTCCCCATGAATTATAGTGGTCCCCACCTAAAATTAGTGGTGGAGATTTAGTTCTCAAAAGTTCTCAAAATAAAAAGTTCTCATTTGAACCTAACCCTATATATATATATATATATATATATATATATATATATATATATATAGGGAAAAGATAAATTGGAACCCACCTTGAGTTGGAGAATCGTTGGAACCCGGTCAAAAACGCGGTAAAAAAATGTTTTTTTTTCTGAATTTTTTTTATGGTGGTTCTTTATGTTATAAACTACCCTTAAATGAAAAAAAAATCAAAAAACCGCCTAGTAGATTTTCAGTTACAAAAAAAGTTACATCTGTAACTTTTATGCATATATTTGCAGTTACGCAAAAGTTACATGTGTAACCTAGACATTTTTGATATTTTTTTAAAAAAAAATCTAGTAGGCGGTTTTTTTATTTTTTTTCATTTAAGAGTAGTTTATAACATAAACTACCACCATAAAAAAATTAAGAGAAAAAAACATTTTTTTAACCGCGTTTTTGACCGGGTTCCAACGATTCTTCAACTCAAAGTGGGTTCCAAAATACCCCAACCCTATATATATATATATATATATATATATATATATATATATATATATATATATATAGGGAGAGGATCATTTGAGAACTAATTGGTTGAGAGAACTTTTGAGAACCCATTTTAAGCCACTAGTTGTATTTACATATACCCCTTCCCATGAATTGTAGTGGTCCCCAACTGAAATTAGTGGTGGAGATTTAGTTCTCAAAAGTTCTCAAAACAAAAAGTTCTCATTTGAACCTAACCCTATATATATATATATATATATATAGAGAGAGAGAGAGAGAGAGAGAGAGGAAGGATAAAATGAAAACCTCTCCGAGTTTGGAAAACCGTGAAAACCAAGCTAAAAAATTTGATTTTTGTTCCGATTTTTTTATGGTGATTCTCTAAGTTAAAAAAACCCCTTTATGCAAAAAAATTAAAAAACGCCTAGTGAAACTTTTTTTAAAAAATATTTTATAACCGAGGTTACATATGTAATAGTACCTATATATATATATATATATATATATATATATATAGGGTTAGGTTCAAATGAGAACTTTTTCTTTTGAGAACTTTTGAGAACCAATTTGGGCCACTAATTTTCAAGGGGGGAGCATTCAAATTCATGGGGGGGTTTTCCATATATATAAACTAGTGGCTAAGATTAGTTCTTGTTAGTTCTCAAACCCAATTAGTTCTCAAATGATCCTCTCCCTATATATATATATATATATATATATATATATATATATATAGGGGAGGGATATAATGAAAACCTCTCCGAGTTTGGAAAACCTTAAAAACCAAGCTAAAAAATTCGGTTTTTGTTTAGATTTTTTTTATGGTGATTCTCTAAGTTAAAAAGACCCCCTTTATGCAAAAAAGTAAAAAAAACGCCTAGTAAATATTTAAAAAAATATATTTTATAACTGATATTACACAGGGTACTGTTACATATGTAACATCGATTATAAAATATTTTTTTAAAAAAATTTTACTAGGCGTTTTTATTTTTATTTTTTTGCATTAAGGGGGTTTTTTTAACTTAGAGAATCACCATAAAAAAAATCGGAACAAAAATCGAATTTTTTAGCTTGGTTTTCACGGTTTTCCAAACTCGGAGAGGTTTTCATTTTATCCTTCCTCTCTCTCTCTCTCTCTATATATATATATATATATATATATATATATATATATGGAAAACCCCCTCATGAATTATAATGGTCCCCACCTGAAATTAGTGGTTGAGATTCAGTTCTTAAAAGTTCTCAAAACAGTTTTGTGCCATTCTGAAACTTAGAAGATCAAACAGGTAACTTCATTGTCTACATGGGCTGGATCTTGTTAGGTTGAACTCCAAACACTTTTGTGCCATTCTGAAACTTAGAAGAATAAATATATATGATTAGAAAAGCCTATGTTATCAGAATGATAATCTTACCTTTATTTAATAGTCACAATGTCACATAATACACTTTGGATTCCTTTCAACCGCTCGATCTGTTTTCTAATTCTTTTTACTTTATTATCTTAGCTAAACCTGTTAGAGATAAAACAGAACCCAATCGATCTGTTTTATACATGGGTCAAAATAGCCATCTCCATGACGTGTCATCTATCTGTAGATTTAGCTTTATTGGGGTTATTTTCAGATCTATTTGTGAAATGATTTTCTCACATTCTGCAAAAATAGCAAACAAAGAAGTAAGAAATATTATATTTTCTGTGAATTTCCTATATTTTCAAAATTTCACATATTGAGCAGGGTGAGGTTGCAATGGCATTTGGAGATCTTTTAAAGACATTATGGGCTCCCGGAGCAACATCAGTCTCACCAAGATTATTCAAGTCCAAGCTTGCTCATTTTGCTCCTCAATTCAGTGGCTTCAATCAGCATGATTCTCAAGTCTGTAGTCATCTCTGCTGTTGTAGAGCTCTACGCTTTGTTCCTCATGATTTTGCTCCTAAATTCAGTTGCTTCATTTTGTTTGTTGGTGTCATAATGTTAAGTTTAAATGACTGGTCTCTATGCTAATTTTTTAATGCAGGAACTCCTTGCTTTTCTATTAGATGGACTTCATGAAGATCTGAATCGTGTTAAATGCAAACCTTATGCTGAAGCCAAGGATGGAGATGGTAGACCAGATGAAGATATAGCTGATGAGTACTGGCAGAATCACCTGGCTCGTAATGACTCTATTATCGTCGATGTATGCCAAGTAAGTAATACCTTCTTGCTTTGTTTTGTCTTTTGTTGGGTGTGCCATTAATTGACAGCGTATAGCAACAGACCATTCTTACCACTTCTGGGCAGCAGTTTATTTCAAAAACCATTTACATATAGATTGGTTGTTATGGGTTATGTTTTATTGCTAATGCGTTCAGCTAAAAGACAATAGGGCCAAACCGGTGAGCGTCAGTCGAAGTTTACTAAGATGCATAAAATCTTCTAAATTGCTTTATTAATAAGGTTAGATTATTATTGTAATAGTATAGCTTTTTATAAGTAATTCTAACACATTTGTTATTTATAAAATTCGAATAGATGAATAAAAGAAGTGTTTGCGGGTATGCTGAAACAGAACCTGCAGCAAAAAGCGATTCCTATTTGGCGGTGCTGGTGGAGCATTAAAATTTTTATTTTCCTTATGCGAGAATGAAATATATTTTTTTTAAGAACGCCACCTAGATTTTGCAGGATAAAATCACCACAACTTGCACCTTGCAGTATTTGAACCACAACCATTTGGTTAGAGAGCACATCATTTACCACCAGGATGTCCCTTTGGGGAATCACTAGAAATTTTGGTTGGATAAGCTATAAGTTACTTTTTCGCTGTTGACTTGAATTTTGTGTTGGTATATGATGGCAGGGTCAATATAGGTCAACACTAGTTTGTCCAATTTGCAGAAAGGTCTCCGTCACATTTGACCCGTTCATGTATTTGTCATTACCTTTACCATCAACGTCAATGAGGACAATGACTTTGACAATTGTGCCCTCTGATGGAAGTGCTCAGCCATCTCCTGTTACAGTTACTGTTCCCAAGCAAGGAAAGTTTGAAGATCTTGTTCGAGCTTTGGAAATAACATGTTCTTTAAGGGATGATCAAACCCTTATGGTGGCTGAGGTAAGTTCGGGCACTTTTCAATGTATAATCATGTTTATCTGTTTCTTAATTGTTCTTTTTTTTTTCCCTTAAATTAATTACAGGTATACAACAATCATATCATACGGTTTGTAGGGGAGCCAACTGATTCATTATCATTAATTAGGGATGATGATCGACTTGTTGCTTATAAGTCAGAAAAGAAAATTGAGAAATTTTCTCGGGTTGTTTTTGTTCAACAGAAGATAGAAAAGTAAGTTCAATGTTCTTCTGTTCTATGCCTTTCTATTTTACTTGCACTCTCCTTTTTCTGTTAGTTTTTTCCAAACTGATACAAAACAGATATTCATGGCGATACATTAAGATGTTATCTAGAAAGTAGAACAATGTGACACTTTAACCAATCAAATTTCTTACTTCAGTTTCCTTTCTCCTGCTCGGCTGCTCCATTATCATATTCACGTGTAGCCTCTTGTCTTTGGTTATTATATGACAAAATTGACATATTGCTACATAGCTATTCCTTTCCGTAATAATGAATTTGTATTTTCAGGAATTCGATATCCGAAACCCACAAACTAAGTTGCAAGGCCTTTGGGCTTCCTCTAGTAGCACGCAGTGAAATTGTAAAAGGACAAGATATTCATGATTTATATTTCAAAGTATTAAAGCCATTCAAAACAAAGGATAATAGTTCAACAGAAAATCATGACAACACTGTAACAATGTCAACTGAAGATGAAGAAAGGAAAAATGTTGCATGGCCTGAAGATAACTCAGAGGCTGCAAATTGTGATGTGATGTTCTATTTGACTGATGATAACGGAAATGTCAGAGGTTCTGAGATTATTATGGATGATTTGTTAGACTCCACAGAGTTGACTGGTCAATTGAACGTTCTTGTGTGTTGGTCTGATAAAATGCTTGAATATTACGATCAGAGCCTTCTTAGCTCGCCAGCCGAAGTTTACAAGCCTGCTTTATTTAGCAAACGTCCTCAAGAATCTATTTCCTTGTATAAATGCCTGGAAGCATTCCTTAAGGAAGAACCACTTGGACCAGAAGACATGTGGTAAGTGTTATATTGATAAGATCATTCTATGGTATCTATTTGTCATGTTTTTAGGAGCAACATGCATCTGGTTGCTTTCTTCTAAGGTGTTTGAGTTATTATGATATTCTTAACTGACTATAATCAGATACCCAGTTTTAATAAAAAAGGCGTTGTAGTATTTGTATTTTTGAGGGTCTAGCACATTCTGATTATTTAAGAATTTATAATACATAAAATGACCAAAAAGGAAATTTCTTGTGAATAAGGAGAGAAATATTGTGTAATGGGAGGATAATATTCTGAAATTAGGTTATAAGAAAGGTTTATTTATGTAATCTTATTTCAACCCTTCAGTACTTAAATTTATTTATTTTTTTCTTTTTATGTAGAACGTTTATTTATGTAATCTTATTTCAACCCTTCAGTACTTAAATTTATTTATTTTTTTCTTTTTATGTAGAACTGAAACTGGTTATTTGATCCCTCAATACTAAGATATCAATACTCAGAATCTGTGCATATAAACTAAAAAAACCCGATTATTTTGACTAAATTGTGCCTTAATATAATAGTCAGGTTTAAACTCAAATCTAAGCATCCCCTAGTCATCAATCATATGCTTCCTTTGATACAAAATTTTTAAACATGTTGAATCTTTTCTTCTTTGTAATGGATACATAAATATGTGATATAGGTACTGTCCTGGCTGCAAAAAGCATCGACAAGCCAGTAAAAAGCTAGACCTGTGGAGACTGCCTGAGATCCTAGTAATTCATTTGAAAAGATTTTCATACAGCAGATTTTTGAAGAATAAATTGGAAACATATGTTGACTTCCCAATTCATGATCTTGATTTGTCAACATTTGTTGCATACAGTAATGGACGATCAAGCCATCGCTACATGCTTTATGCAATTAGTAATCACTATGGAAGCATGGGCGGTGGCCATTATACTGCCTTCATCCGCGTAAGCAACATTCTACATCCACTCTTATATTCATCCAATATAGGTAATTGTATCTGTATGTATTAATAATAGACTCTGGGCTACATCCAAGTTCCAACCCATGACCCACTTCCTCGTTTAGCTAATTATTGGATTTGACCCCAAAGTGAAGTAAACGGGCTCACATTTGTTGTTTCTGATATCATGTAGCACGATGGCGATAGATGGTATGACTTTGATGATAACTATGTTTCTCCAATCGACGAGGGTCGGATCAAGACTTCCGCTGCTTATGTTCTCTTTTACAGAAGATTAGAAGATGTATGACATTATTATTGAAGGATGACTGGACCAAATCTCTTCGGTCTTTTTTCCCAGACTAAAGGTACCCTTTTCCATTTCAAGAAACTTTATAGAGGAAGTGGTCTGAGTTCTAACCAACAAATCGCATAGGCGGTTTTAGTTTTTACAGTTAAAAATCATTTTTTTTGCAGAATATTTTATATATTCTACATTTATTATAGGCTGCATATTTGTAACCTTCTGTAAATTAGAGCGGTTTTCAATTTCTAGATGTTGTTGCAACATTACATGTTGTTGGTACTGATTGTCTTACGTGATAGTTGTATCAAAGATACGATCTACAAGGCAAGTTCATTGACTTTAGTCACTAAATTTCCAAGTGCCATTGTTTTTTTTCTATTTATTTTAGCATCTTTGCTGATCTCGTATTCTCATGTTTCTCTAGTTTGGGTTCCGTAATTGACAAAGCGATCGATGAATTACATATTGTTATTCTTGATACTTGCTACTTGTCGTTCTTGTTTGTTTTCTGTAGTAACTAGGTTGGGCTGGAAAGAAATAAAGAAGAAGAACATAACTATTGTTAGTATAATTTTTAAACTTAATTCCTTCATCAGACAAACGAGCGTTTTTATAGGCGTGCAAACAGAAGACAACTTGAGTAAACATGAAATAAAATCCACCAACCCATTTGTTTAAGAATGAATATAAGTTAGTTTGGGCTCACCTTCCTTTCTCTTCTTTTTCTCTAATTCTGATTTCTTCCTCTTCGATCTACATCTACGTCTTCTCCGATTTGTATATCTCCTATTTCTCTAATCTATTCCTTGTATTTCTAATTTGTATCTTGTATTGCTGCTTCTGTTGTATATCCCATCTATTCACCATCTCTGCTCTTATTAACTGACCTGTTCTTGGTCCTCAACTTTTTGTCTTCTCATGTGTCTTTTCTTCATGGATTCTTAAAATCAACTTTTTCATACACAGGATTCCTTTTCATTTCTTTCATTATTGTTGTTTATAAGTTGCAAATTGGCGCGCTTTGCGTGCGAGGGCTATTTTGTGCTTCTTGTTTGATTGTTTACGTTGTTCACAATTTTTATTTACGAGCCATGGCGCACACGGCCTTTATTAGCGTTTGTTATTTTCGCAGACGCTTTTGTGGTTTTTTATTACCATTTCTTGCATTTATAATTTTATTTGTTCTTATTACCATCTATGCATCTCTTAACATATTATTTTTTTTCTTTAAAATACGAGAACCATTTTGGACCACATATTACCATCTATGCATCTCTTAACATATTACCATTTCTTGCATTTATAATTTTATTTGTTCTTATTACCATCTATGCATCTCTTAACTAATAATTTATATATAATAGGATAAAATAGAAAATTAATTAAAATTTTTGTAATTATCGACGTGTGAAGGTTATCATTTATCAATCCAAATTAAATTCATATTTGTTTTCACAAAGAGAGCATTTTCAGTTGAGATATTTATTATTTTATTTTCAGCTTTTCATTCAATTTCAATGCAATAAATCTTAGATAGGAACTAATGTGTGCAACATTTTTAGGTAAATTAAAGCCTAATATTTTTGACTTCTAGATCCACAAATAACTGTTCCCAGTTATTACTCTCCAATTATCCATTTGTTTCAATAATATAACATCAACATAACATATGAACACCCATATGAAACCTATCTGCCGAAATCTTTTGAGACCAACACTTGCGAATAAACAACAGACAAAATATAAAGTTCCAGAAGTAAAAAGTCTAAAGACTTGAATTACATAACATGGAAATTATACCACAACTATAATGTCACAAAGAAAAGCCCCTAAGTATATCATAGAACTGAAGTTAACTTCTGATTTTTGAAATAAAATATATTATATTGGTAAATGGTAATTAGTTTAAGCAAATTTAAGTGGTTAGGAGTTTTAACAATATAACAACCATGAGCCCAATATAAAATTCATATACTTCAGCTGTTCCAACTCAATATTCAAGCTTTAAATATCAAAACATATTAGATATCAAGGGTAAAGTTAATGTAAGAACCATTTTTATTGTAAAAACTTAAAAACTAATGTAAAAATCATTAAATTTCAATTGAATGAAGGTTATTTAGATAATTTTTGTGCTTTCTTCTTCTTTTTTTCTTCATGTCTATACACATGATGACAACTTAACGACCCAAAAAAACAAAAAAACTAAACAAAAATCATTTTTTGTTTGGTAGGTCTGACTATGTTGCATATATGCAACATAGTATATTGCATATAAAACATTAGGCAACAGACTATGCAACATAGACTTTCTTTTAGGGGACATATATGCAACACAGTCGGACAGGCAAAAAAAAAAACATTTTTTTTAAGTCATCGGGTGGATATACGTGAAATTAAATTAAAAAATAAAAATTACCCAAAAAAAACTTTATTTGATATAGTTTTCCTTTGTACAACAAATAATGGTTCTTACATGAACTTTACCCTAGATATCAACCTAATCAAGCATTTAAAGATCAATAAAAACATGCAAGGTCTTCAAACCAAAACAATAGATCCATTCCTAATGGACAACGAAACCACAAATTATATAAAAACGAATTCTAATACAAAAGTGTTCTAGATTTGGCAAAAAAAATAAAATAAAATAAAATAAAGGCTCGGAAATTTGGTGATCACAACCTTGAGGCTCAAACTGAGAAGAAGTTAACGACTGCAATAACCAAAAGAGGCACGCCTTGCCGTCCCCTAAAACCCAAAAATATCTTCATAGCCAGCAACTAAGAATACCAAATAGGGTCATCATAAGCAGAAATCTAACATCAGACATAAAACTCAAATATAATCAACACCATCAATAACTACAAATTTGAGTGAAACCATCACTGCCGCTAGGGCTCAGGAGCACAACCAATCATAACCGCCGTCTAGGCTCAGATTAGGGAAAAAGCTAAAACACCTTTGTCAAAACTCAAATATCCACCGTCAAAACCCTAGCCGCCATTAGGCAATCAAACATTGGGAAACGATTAGGCTTTGTTTTAGGGGACAACGACTGAGGTTTTGAAAACCCGAAATCGACTAAAGATGCTTGCTTGTTAAGATGGGCAATGTACAACAACATATCCAACAAAAACCAAAACAAAAACCCGAAAATCATACCGTAGTTTGAGATCCAAAAACCAAACAGACGTCGATTTCAGAGCAAAGGTTTTAAAAACCCAAAATAAACTAAAGATGTTTGCTTCTTAAGATCTACAACAGTGAAGCACAAAAACCAAAGCCGCATCAACAAAATTAGAGCAACGACGGAGATGACATCACCAAAACCGTCGCCGCTTCAACGTTAACAGAGTGGATACGGCGAAAGTAATATCATCAGAAAAGAAAGATAAACACCGCAAGCTGCCGGCCGACGGCCACCATCGACACGGAAGCAGACTTAGGGGTGTTTAGATTTCGAATCCGATTCGAAGAACACGGAATTCGGTTCGATTCAATTCGAAAATGAGCAGTTTAAAATTCAGTACGAAATTTCAAATTCAAATTCGATTCGATTCGACGTCTAATATTGAATTTCAAATCGAATTAGAATTTGAGATTTTTAATTCGATTTGATTCAAAATTCGAATTAGAAATAATTATACATATATATATATATATATTTATATATAAATATAATATTCATAAAAATATTTTGAATTAGTTTAACTTATTATAATTCACGCCCTATTTAAAAAGTTATAAAATTTAAATCTTTAAAATATACCTTGAAAGTTGAAACGTTTCATTCCTATTCACGATTCTATTTGCCCAAAAAATTTTAAATATTAAATCTTTTGGATGTTTATTAGTTTTGTACTTATATAGATTTGTATTATTTACTACAATAATTTAATTTTTTTGTAGTTTTGAAAATAAAACTAGAACATGTTGTTTTTTTTCAATTCAAAATGAGTTTATTTGGATTCGAATTAGAAAACTGAATTCGAATCGAATCGAATTTTGAATTTGATTTCTATTTCGAATTCGATTCGAATACTTATATAGATTTGTATTATTTACTACAATAATTTATTTTTTTAGTAGTTTTGAAAATAAAACTAAAACATGTTGTTTTTGTTCAATTCAAAATGAGTTTATTTGGATTCGAATTAGAAAACTGAATTCGAATCGAATCGAATTTTGAATTTGATTTCTATTTCGAATTCGATTCGATTCGACGAACCTATTTCGAATTCGAATCAAATTTTGAATCTAGGTTTTAAAAATTAAAATTCAAATAATTCGATTCGAATTACTCGAGTATTCGAACTTCGATTCGTTGAACACCCCTAGAAGCAGTTCACGGCGCTAACTGGCGTTCATGAACACCACTGATTTTTGTAGAGAGAGCACACTGGTTCCTTTTTAGAGAGAGTGTTTGAGGGAGAAGAGGGCGGTAATATTGAATGAAGAGAGGTGGATGCATTATATCTTGGATTGGATGTGTCTTTGACATATAAGTCAAGCCAATAGTTTAGTCGAAAAGATAATTGCACTATAGGCAGGAAAAAAAGAAACCTTAAAATCTTGTATAATATGAATACAATCCGCCCACGTGCAAAGAGAAGAGGAGAGAAGAGGCAAAAACAACTACTTGTACATGATGCATGATGCACTGATATAAGTAACACCCATAAATCAAATGCTTTAAAGACTTGTACCAAGAGCTAATATTGTTGGAACTTTAACATCAATTTGTTAATATATTAAACTACCAAGTCGACACCCTTCCAATTAATTCAAGATATATTGTTTGTATGGTATATTGTGGTGTTTAGGGTTACACATAAGGATCCTTTATTACATTATAGTCCTTACATTATCTCTACTTGTCATGTTCTAATGCCTCATTCATGGACATATTGACTAGCTTTGACCATCCTTGGCCACCAAGTTAGGCAACCATATTAGAATCTAGAAATGCTTAAGTTTAACCGATTGCAGATGTCGCCAAAGAAATGCTAGGATGGAAGTAGGACTATCCAAGAGGCCGCCCTCCAAACCGTCATGTAAGTGCGTGATACGATCTTACCGCTGATAAAATCAATTGATCTAGTGAACATGAGAATGTAATTAAGAGTTTTCTTATTGAATCACACAAGATTACAAGAAAAGTTCTATGGTTTCTCTCTCTAGAACACACACATAGAAAGTGTAGAATGACTCAGAGTTCTAACCACATTCTACGAGTCAACCTATTTATAGTTGACATCAAATTGTCCAACGAACCAACCAGCGGAACCTATTGGCTCGCTGCCCACGAACCATTTGGTTCGAGACATGGTTCATTGAACCCTAAGACTCACAAAGACATGCTCACTTAGATAAAATACACGAGACACTCTGTAGCATAGGAATATGCGCTAACAAACTCCCCCTTAACGTGTAGTGTATCTATGCTAACTAAATTCCAGTCTTCAATCTTCAGCATTGCTGAATCCGATCTTCAACTCAAAATCTTTTGTCAGCAATAGAGCTTGCATGCCTGGATCAGAATTTAAACAATATTTGAACTTCAAGATCCATACGTAAAAGATACTTCAATCTCCCCCTTTCACCATGCTTGAGTCTTGACACATATAACCTGTAATTTTAGAAGACAGAAACACGGTTTTATTTTTCTTTATGAAAATTAAATTAATCTTGGCACAAAACTTCTCTTCGAGAATCCAGGATATATTTTTGAAATTTGATTTCATATCACATGTCGATTGGTCGAAAACAAATAAGAACCAACATCTTTTTAGCTTTTTGAAACTTTACGTCAAAACACACCGAAAATCTTTTTAACTTTTCTAAGTTTATACTAAAACACACCTAAAATCTTTTTAGAATTTTCAGATATGAAATATAAATGCAATACATAATCAGACACTATTTTTGTCTTTTGTGAGAAAGATCACAACTTGGGATCATATTGAACGTAACACGCTGAACTACACTTCAGTTTCAATTACGTCAGCACACAAGTCATGTCGATTGCTGGTATATTTTCTCCATCTTAAACTCAGACACAATCATACTTATAACATCTGGATATGTTAAGGTATCGATTAAGCTTGCTTTGACCAGTGTACCTCACACTATCAGACACTTCATTTGTGATTTAACACACAGTGATTGAATGCATGATATAGTTAACTGTGTTCCATGCAAAAAGAAAAAAGGATGTTAAATCGTCTACCTTAAAGGTCGATCTTTCGGTACACAGATAAGGCCTCGAATTTAACAAAATAAGAAAATAAAAAGCAAGTTGAAATTATATAATTCAACAACAATCAGGGCGGTCTTGTGGACACGCAGAGGAAGTCTGATGAATTATACGAAACACCAAAGAAAATAAAGCAGAACCTTTAATTAGCAACTATCAGGTCGATTTTATGGATACGTAGAGATAGTCCGATCATTTAAGCAAATAAAGAAAATCAAACAAGTTTAAATCTTTGCAAAATGAACACATGTATACACAGTGACTTCTCATTTTCTTTTCACATATCTTTTTCTTGATATCTTGAGATACGCATCAAGATATTGTCCACTTGGTCAAGCATTAGTATTTTGTGTATATCAGAACTGAATACTTTCTGATTTAATACCGAGCCTACCAAACACATCGAACAATGATCTTATGGCTTTTTCATCTAGTCTATCCATGAGTCAGACATGTAAGCCAATGTACCATCATTTCCCAGTTATGTTGAATCAATTTCTCATTTTTCAATGTGTTTTTTTATTTTTCTATGTTTCTCCCCCTTAAAATGAAAACTTTATTTTTGGATTTTTAATTTTAACAAAACACAAAGACACTATTTTTGGTTTTTCAATCCCCCCTAAACTACAAACAAAATGCATTAAAGAAAGAAAATTGACCTTTCGACATGGATACTTTTCCAGTTTAGCTTTCAGAAAAGTTTCAGTTTTGAAATTTGATATCATTTATAATTTAAATTAAATCAGCAGAATACTCCATCAGCAACTTTTCAATCACCGATATGTCTTCTAGAAGTACTTGCACACTGGTCAAACACATCTGTTGATAAAATGAACCGAAGCGAATTGCTTCTGGTGGTCAACCAGTGTCCTGGTTACCTTTTGAAACTACTTTAGGTTTCCATTGTTGTTGTGTTGGTAAAGCAGTATTTGATGAACCGGTCACAATTGACTGTGACGAACAACCTACATATGAAACATTTTGAAAATTAGGAATAAATCTTCCTTGATTTTTGAAAAATATAGGTTGAAGTTCATCAAATACTCTGCCATATTCGTCAATGAATCTAGATTTGGCAGATTTACCAACAAAAGGAACATTTTCTTTTCTTTTCTGGACAATCTTGTGCCATATGCCTTTTTTTTGGCAATTATAACACAAGAGATTGTTTACATTTCTCTTCTTTTGCCTCTACAAAACTTCACAAAAATTAGCATCTCCAAAATGATCATAAAATGTACCATATACCTGAAACCGATGATCATGAACCCATTTTGATGCTGGGCTTTTTAGAGTAGAATTTGATGCTCCAGAAGAACATTTGACAGATTGCTTCTTCTTGTTCTCTGGATCACCATTCTTCACAAACACTTCAGCAATTTTCTGAGAATCAACACAATGAAATGGAAATTCCTTGTCCAGAAATATTTGTTCCGAACCTTTGAGTTTGTAAAATCTCTCAGGTTGAACTTTTTCATCTTTAAAAACATCTTTCTAAACTTGCTTCATATTAACTTTCTTCAATTTCTGTTGCTGTTGAACTTGAGAAATACCAATATCAGTAACTTTCTGCTTACAACCTAAACCAGCATGTTTTCCCGAAATCTTTTCTTCAGAACCAGATGATTTATGCCCGGTCTTGCAAGACGAGAAAACTGAGCTTTGACTTGATCAACACCCTTTCGAGCATAGAAAATTGTCTCATCAATATCAGTACGAGAACGAATCTTCTCAGTTGAACTTGCTGATTTCTCTTCTTCAGTTGATGAAGAACCAGACACAAACGTTGACACCTTAGGAATCTCTGATTTCTATTCAGCTTTCTTTCCATTCTTTTTATTCTTTTTTTTCTTTTTTTCTTTAGATTTAGAATCGAAAAACTTTGAATAATCACATTCTTGAACTGTTTCTTTGACAATGTTAACAACTTCTTTTATAATGGCAGGGGGTGGAACTGTCTTGTCAATCATTTTCTCAAAATTCTCATCACTAGCCAAGAAATTGGTGAACGATTGAGAATTTGTGACATTATTCAACTTACGATCTGCATCAATCACTTGAATTGAAAATACGTGAGCATCAGATTGTCTACTCAATCTAGCTAATTCGGATGAGAAATAAGTAATTAACCAATTTTTTTATCGATCAAATGAACAATTACAATCAGTAGACACTTAGAAATGACTCAGAGAATACACCACAGAAAACACACACATAAGCTATGATCTCACACCCTCAGTCTCTTGATTACAAAGCACAAGACTCCTATATATAGTCAGCTGGTCGAACCCCAGGCGAACTTAAAGTTCATGAAAATGCGTGAGCTACGGATCGTCTACTCAATCTAGCTAATTCGGAAGACAAACAAGTAATTAACCGATTGTTTTATTGATCAAACGGACAATTATAATCAGTAGACACTCAGAATTGACTCAGAGAATACACCACAGAAAACACACTCTTAAGCTATAATCTCACACGATCAGTCACTCATTACAAAGAACAAAACTTCTATATATAGTCTGCTGGCAGAACCTCAGGCGAACCTCAGGCGAACCTCAGGTTCAGACCAGGTTCGGCTAGCAGCCAACCTTGTCTTGATCTTGATCTTTGTCTTGACTTGATACTTCACACGACACACAGATCTTGTATCTACAAACTCCCCCTCGTCGTGTGCAGTATCTTTAACATCAAAACTGTATCTTCAATCAAGCTCCCCCTCAAGTGTAGAATCCGTTCGTTCAATGAAATAAATCTTCGAACAAACTCTTCCTCAATTTGATCCTAACTTGATCTTGAATACTTGACAATGTCTGGTGTATCTTTGTCTCTATCAACAACTACAGAAGACTTGAAATTGTGATCTCTTTCACTTTAGCAACCTGCTAAAAATTTAAATAATCTTGGCGCAAAAC
>JBCNJP010000006.1:38302819-38322188 GCA_039602395.1 Deinandra increscens subsp. villosa
ATCAGCAGAACAACCTGGATTGCTTTGATACCACTTGAAAGAATACGGAATGATCTTACTACTGAGTGTTATGATTAAATACAATGAACACGAGAGTACACCTTTGGTTTATTAATTTCACAAAGACGGTTACAGAGAATTCTAGAGAGAGAAACACACTAAGTTACACATAGTTAAGAACACTCAGAAATGACTAGGACTCTTCAACTCTCTCTAACATAAAGTATTTATAGTGTTCAACTAACCAACCAGCAAACAAACCAACTAACCATTGCTTCGCTGGCTAACCATCCAACTAACCATTCAGCTAACCATTGGTTAGTTGGCAACTAACTAATGGTTTAGACCTTGGTTAGTTGACGCTAAACTTCCATTCTAGCTACACTTAGATACAACACACGAGACACTCAGTTGTGCTTAACATTATTTTAAATGTTATTATATTTTCCTGAATCATTTATGATATGTTTTGAATGCATAATAAATTGTTTTGCACTGTTTATGAGGTTATGTACAGGCATCCCATGATGTCGGTTAATGGTTTTCAAAAAGTTTCTAGGTTGCTACACGGTTGTGTAGAAGTAAAGCGGAAAGGGTTGGCCTAGTCCTGTTTTTGGGTTGCATGATTGGTATAAAAAATATTAAGATTGCTTGTGGATGTTAATGGTACGTTTCTTACAGTATTATGGTTGTGGTGGATACATCATGGAATGGCTTCCAAGTCATAGTATGTGCAATGAGCTATCACTATCCACTATATTTAAGCGGATTTTAGTATTGTTTAAATAGCATCCCATATCGGGATGTGATAACTTAAACAAATCGTCAGATATTTACCAAGATCTAAACAGAAACTTGGGTCGGTTATGTTAAGACTAAAAATAGAATAACTCAACATCCCGAGTCCTAAACTTATAATGTATATTATTCTTATGAAAAGTGTGATATTACAAGATATTACACATGTACAATAGTATAAATGCATGATTATGTGTGGAAATGGATGTTTACATGGAGTTTAAGGTTTAATGTGAAAATAACTAATAGTAGAACCTTAAACATTACACTTCTCATACCAGGGGGACCAAAGTTGTAAATTGGTTAAAGACTAATTAGAAAAATCAGAAAATAGGAAGATAACACTTATTCTTCTCCTATTTTCGTGAAAACCCTCCTTCAAACATCCTGAAAGTATGAAAATCTGCATAATCAAATGGTGAGGGATTGAAAATGAAGCTAGAAATCAAGAAATTTGGACTTGCCTATCATCCCTAAACTTGCAAAGATTAAACCGGGAAAGCTTCCTTTGAAAGCATGATTAAACTCATGATGTGCTTGTTGGATTAAGTGATTGAAATATGAACTTCTAACCTAATAGTGCTAAATTGATGTTAGATACTCAATAATCATGCTTAAATGTTCATAAGGTTGAAGTTAGCCATCAAAATTAGAACCCTTTAGGATTTCCAAGCAACGACGAGGGCAATTAAATAAATGAAAAAAGAAGAAATAAACAAGTCAGCCTTTCATTGCGGACCGCGGATAAGAAGTAAGAGAGGCCCATGGTCCGCATTGGTTGCCCAACGATAAAAACTTGTTTCCAGCTTTTGTTTGCACATGGCTTGGTTTTTCCACGACTTCAGCCATAATTTCTTATCCCTCCACGTCCCAGGTGAGTCTCCAGCAACTCTCGGGATACTTATCTTCCATCCTTAAAGTATTTGAGGTTAAAAAACCTCACTAAATTTCCTTTACACTTTCATGAGCTTATTGAAACTATGGTTGATGTTTCTGGGAGCTGAGCAAGCACAACTAAGAGTGATCAAGGTGCTAAGGAAGTAATCACAAGAGTTATCAAGATAAGAAGCTTGATTATGTGGTATATGCTTATTATGGGTGATCAAACCATGTCTTGACCTTGTATCCTCACATGTAGGTCATTATCAAAACTGATCAAGCATAGTAGAGGTTACAAAGAGAGTATTTGAAGGCTACAAAAGGTATGATCTTATGATTATGCTTATATTGTCACTATGGGAGTGACGATGATGATTAGCCATTCTTAAACCACCTCCCTGTCATGCAAACATGTTGAGAAGTTACCGGGAAATATGGTCAGCAAGGGTTGAGTCTAAAAACAAGATTTCAATCCGTAAGCTAAGTTTGGTGCATAAAATAAATATTAACCAACATAGAAAGTTGTTCTTGGCTCATTAGCAGTTGTGTAGTTGAGACCTAAGAATACTAGTACAAGTGAAGATAATGGCTAAAAAAAGCTTGAGTCTATTGTTGATGCAAGAAATGCAAAAACTGATTGTCCCATCAATGCGGACCACAAGCTAATTATACATGCGCTCGCGATCCGCAGACGTCGCTTTGATCAGATGTTGACCCTCTGCCTTTGGGACCGCAATGATGGGAAAGTAACACTTTTATGATCCGCAACGACCATTGAACATAAGTATAAACTTTCTTTAAAATAAAGTCTCGAACCCTCGGTTTGACAAAGAATTAGTTAGGGGGTTTCGGGAACACAATGTTCATTATAAATTTCAGAACTGGAGGTTTTGGTCAAAATAATGATTCCTGGGTGTCAAATGGTTCAAATAAAGAATACGGGTGTTGAGCTTTCCACTAGGAAACTAGGTTCGGTTGATTTAATTAAAATTAATAGAATAAGATGTGTACTCAGTATATCTATCACTGTTTAGGTATTCTAAAGGATGCCTGACGAGGTTGGATTCAGTACTTCGTGTGCTAGTCTACGTCCATTAATTCTCGTGAGTCGTCATTTTCCCCTATTATACTGCTTTATAAATTGGGGCTGCTTATGAGTTTCTTGAAGTTATTTGAATATTACTTGTGCATAGTATACAACAGTATATTAGTTGGAAAGGTGGGTTCGTCACCGTACGTCATTTCCTAGGGATGTGCCATCGAGTCCATTAGGGTCCTTATGCGGCCTTGAGGCATATATTTGCAACTCAACAACGAGGTAAGTAGAATGTAGTTTCTCACATCTTAGTGATGTGGCGTATGTCACACCCCGGTCAACGGATTTGGGTGTGAGCGAGACGGAATCATAGTCGCAGATATACAGAACAACTTCTACTAAATTCAAACGTCATATAAAACATAATACCATTCATGTTGCAGCGAAAAGTCGTGGTGAAATGATATTGTCTTACATTTGAATAAAAGTCTTAGGGGCTGTTTGTTTCAGTCTGTTTCATTTGGTGCTAAATGAATAAGCTGTCTGTATAGTAAAGAACTGCTAAATAAATAAGGTGCTGAATCATTATGTGCTGTTTGTTTGGACATCTAAATGACTTGTCTGTATGGTAAAAAAAACGCTAACAAATCAGTGTGAGAACAAAAAAGTTTATTTTTTTCTTTCATTACCTTATCCCATATTGGTGTAAGAACAAAACACCAAAAATTTGATTCATTACTTTGTCCCATATTGGTTTGAGAGCAAAAAGTCTATTTTTTTTCTTTCATTTAGCTTGTCCCACATTGGTGTGGGAACTAAAACATTGTTAGTTTATATATGAAAACCTACATGACTTATTAAGTTCTTATGTTGTGTTTTACTCCGGTATCTACCCGCGCGCAGGGGGGGTGCAAATTAGGTAAAAATTGCCTTCCCGTCCGCACGACCTGCGGACACGAATGCAACTCCGAAAAGCGGGGGGCGAGCACAAAATTCGTTTTTTGGTGTCATTTGTTTCATCTCAGCCCCGGTTTTTTTTTGTTTTTCGTTCCAGCCCTCGTTCCGTCGTCCCTTCAGCACCTCGTCTGGATGAAAAAGGCTCCCGTCTTTGGCTTTTTCGGTCAGACGGGAATGTCTTTTTCGGTCAGCTAGTTCGCGCCCAACCAAACACGCCCATATGATAAAACGTCTAATTCGGTAAGATGTTTTGCCCATTCAGACGCCATTAAGGCGAAACAAACAGGCCCTTAGTCTTAGTTTTTTGATATTGAAATCATAAATCAGTTTGTTTAAGATAGGTCGGGACTACGACTCCAGTGAAGCAGGGTCGAAAGTTACAGTGAAGCCCCATTTGCACGTCTTCCATGATAAGCTTAGATACCTGAGAAATCATGAGTTTTAAAAGGTCAACATAAAGTTGGTGAGGTTCACAGGTTTATGATTCTATGGTAAGTTTGTAAAAACAGTTTACAGTGTGTTGGAATAACAGTTTACGGTATGTTGGAATAACAGTTTACGGCATGTTGGGATAACAGTTTACGGCATACTTAAATGTTACGTTGGTTTACTGTCGTGGTTGTAAGATCCTACCATGAACCTCAAATTCGAATACTAACGGATTACCCACTCATAGCATTCTATCCCAAGAATACCGAACAGGCAAGAATAACTGACGTGTACCCCTTGACAATGTACGAAGTCAGGATTGGAGCTACCAATCTGGGCAGGGTTGTCAACCCAAATAGATCTATTCACTAGTTATCGTTTCGAGCAGAACTAATCGAATTCAATTAATAGTGGGATTTCAGTTGTACTAACGTTTATAACGATAAAGTACCAGTTGTTTGGGATACAGAATGGAACATGTAGTCATACGGCTAACAGGTAAACCATAACATTAAGTAAAAAGCAGTTTATCAGTTCATGATTTCTCCCCCATAAGTATAAAACAGTTGTAAAGAAAAGGGGCCGTGAAACTCACTTGATTCAGTGATGATGATGGATTGCCGAGTGGCAACTAGCAAGTAACGTCCTAATAAAACATAAGACAACATGCATAAGGGTCCACTTAATCATTTGAGTAACGAACGTTACCCAAATGATACCGGTCAAGTCTTGACGTATAATCCCGTTTGTAGCGTTTGAAAACCCGTCAGTTAATCAGTTTACAAAATCAGCAAATACGAATGTTCACGTATTAAGGCATTTATGTAAATAAATACAAAGGATGAACATGCGATAACGTATCATGAAGATCAGTTCAATCAAGTATTAAACATCGTTTTAAATAATAATATTTATTATTATTTTTATGTTCGCTCGATCGATTGGATAATTAATCGCGTTAAGTTATAATATATATAACTAGGGTTGATAATTATTATCGAAATAATTATTCTAACTTGTTGGAATAATTTATCAAATTATTACAAGTTAAAGATTTAATGATTAAACACAAGTAGGTAAATATTAAAAGTTATTTTAATATTAAACTCATGTTTTGAAAATTAGGGTTTTGAGTTAATGTAAATATAATTATTATTAAAAATAATTATATTAACAAACCAAAATGATTTTAACTCAAATTAGGGTTTCGAAAATTCAGAAGGATAATTATTTGCTGAAAATAATTATTTACGATTTATTACGTCGTAAAACATTTTTAAATCGTTTAAAAGATTTCGTTTCAATTCCAAACGTTTAAAAATAAACATTTGATCCGGTTAAAACGTTTTGATTATTTTGATTCTTTTAAAATAATCAAAAATGTTTAAAATATGATTTTCATAGTTTCTATAAGTCTTTTGATTTTATTTTTATAATATCATTTTTAAATAACTTTATTTATTAAACAAAGTTAGGGTTTTAAATAAAAGACTTTTTTTATAGAAATTCACTTACATAAAATATTTCCAATTTTTGTATAAAATCCAAGATTTTATACTTTTTGTGGAAAATGTCATATTTATGATCTTTTACCAATTTTTGTCATAAAATATATTTGTATATATTTTATCCATTTTATTTTTATAAAATCTAAACAAGTTATTTAAGTCTTGTATTTTAGAAATTATATTTTTATAAAATGGGACTATTTTATATAATAACTTCCATGATGAGATTTTATGGCTTAGATTATCAAAGTAATTTTTATAAAATTACTAGCTTTATTATTTATTCAAGATAAATTCATTTAAATGATTTACGTTCATGATTTTATGTCAAAAAATTGAAGTAATACATCTAAAGTCCATATTAATCACATGTATGTCACTAAACGTTATTTGTTCATGTTAATTTTCATTAGCACATATTTATCCGTAAATATGATGATTAATTACTAAAATCACAATTAACAATTTCAACAATTTATAACATATCAACACATGTTAAAGTTAACCTATAACCATGCAAAATATATAAACGTCATAAAATCAGTAAATGATTTAATTAAACCATTAAGTTTGTAACTTAAACTATAGATTAAAACACCACATATACCCATTTTTCAAACCTTACGATCTAAGGTTAAAAAAAATATATATAAAGAAAATAAGGAAAAAAAAAATAGTTTAGGTGTTTTTGATCGTTAAAAAAACTCGGGTTTTAACGGTTCGATTGTCAAGACTCGGGGGATCGTTTGGGACGTTAATAACGTGCTAAAAACATAAACGATAACGATTAAAAGACTCACAATGGAGGGGGTTAGAAACCGAAAGGTAACGAGAGATGTGGTGGCTCGGGTTGGTGGCTCACGGTGGCTGGACAGTAGCTGCAATTTCCAGCGGCGGAGGGCTGCTGCCACCACCATCTTCGCCGGCAGTGGCAGTGGCGACGGGAACAGCAATAGCAGCAGAAATCGCGATGTGATGGTGGGTTGTGGGGCTGTCGAGAGAAAGAAAAAGAGGAGAGGAGATGGTGGCGGTGTGATGGCGGTTCACGGCAGTCCAGACAACAGCAGACTCGGCACGGCAGCAGCAGTCCAGCGACAGGTGGTGGTTGTGTTTGGTGGCGGCAGCAGAGGGCAAGGTGATGGTGGGTGGTTGTCCTTCGACCGAAAAAGAAAGAAAGGAAAAAGGAGGTGGTGGCGGTGGTTGATTACTTGGCCGGAAAAGGGAAAAGAGGTGGTGGTGGTGGTGTTGGCTGCCGAAAAGAAGAGGGGTGAGAGAGGCGGTGGTTCCGAGCAGCAGCAGTCGGCGCACAACCACAGCTCCGATCAGCAGCAGCAGCCGGCGCACAATAGTGGTGGCAGTGATTGTCTTGTTCGACCAAGAAGGGAGAAGAGGGAGGGTGTCTTCGAGCAGCAACAAAAGCGAGGTGGTGGTGGGTTGTGGCTTCACCGGAGAAGGAAATGAGAGTGACAAAAGTGTTTGTCTTTGTTGGGTGTACATCAAAACAAAAAGATTGATATGTGTTCTTTGGTGGTGCTGCTCACGAAAAGAAAAGTCAAAGGTGGAGTAAGGTGGTTGGTAAAGCTTGTGGTGGGGAGGTAAGTTGAGTGTATAAGTTAGTATGATAATTGTAGGTTAGTAGGATGAAGATGTGTTCATCAAGTTTACCACATTTTCTTAAAAAATATCTCCTAGCTTTTATAAAACTCACTAACTCTTGAGTAGGTGACTTATAAAAAAATTGTCATGCTTTTATTAAAATGTAGCATAGTATGTAGTTGTCTTATAAAATATAAAAAGGAGTGGTGATCATTAAAATCACACTTTTTATAAAACTCACAAGTGTAAAAATTATAAAAGGTGGTGACAAATTTTTATAACAACTAATACGGTGGTAACAAGTTTTATAAAAATCATAAAGTTGATGGACTAATAGTATTAAAAATAATCCATTGGGTTTGGGATTGATATTGGGCCTAAACATTTAAAAGAAAATGTACATTGGACCGGTTTGTCGGTTATGGGCCGTACGGGTCCAAACGGGGCACCGGTTCGAGGCCCGGGCCCGTTGTGTATCGGTTGAGGTTATGGATCGCCACGATCACTCGGATTATCAAGATTATGTAACGGGTCAAGGTTTCGGGCTCGGTTTAATTGTTTTAGGCTTATTGGGCCTATTGGGCCAAGTCGGGCCCAATTGGGTGTTCGGTTGGGTTTAGGCTTAAGTCTTGACAACGATTTCAGTTTGTGATGTTTTTATTTCATAAAAACAATTGTTTAGGTCGGTTATAAAAGTTTTTCAGAAATCAGTTATAGTTTTTCAGTTTTCGAACGGGTTACGGATAACGTTTTCAGTTTTGTCAGTTTATAACAGTTTTAAGCTCGACCGTCCAGATTGTTTAAAACCGAATAGTTTTAAACATACGATCACTTATCAGTTTGCCTGTGTCGGTTATATAAACGTTCGACACCAGTTCCGGATAAAATATAAAAATACATTTTATATTTATTTTTCTTGTTATTGAAATTCCATGATTTATACCATGGAATTTCTATGACATTTAACGGGTATACGCTTCTAGTACAAACGCGGGATTAGGTTTACGTCATCAGTTAACAGTTAGGCACAGTAATTAACAGTTTAAACAGTAATCAGATCGGTTAATGCACATTAATACTTAATTAAAAGTCAAAGTAAAGAGGTTTGACCTAGGGTTTTTGGACGAGGTGTCACATTCTCCCCCAGTTAGAAGAATTTCGTCCCGAAATTCAGTTCTTGATCACTGGTTGTTTGTGACGTTTCCGAAAAGTCAAGGATATTTCAGACGCATTTGGTCCTCAGCGTTCCCAAGTGTACTCTGGACCTCGTCGTGAGTTCCAACACACTTTGGCAATGGGAATGTGGCTATGTTTCGTCCTCGTAAGGTCTTGGTCAAGTACCTTGACAGGTTCCTCAATAATGTGAGGCGTTTCGTCAACTTGAATTTCGTCAAGTGGGACGACAAGTGTTTCATCAGACAAGCATTTCTTAAGATTACTAACGTAAAAGACATCATGTAAACTACTTAGCTCTACGGGAAGGCGTGATACGGTAAGCTACTGGTCCGATTATCTCAGTGATTTCAATTGGACCAATGAAATGAGGGTTAAGCTTTCCTCGTTTGCCGAATCAGATGGCACCTTTCCAAGGCGACACTTTTAACATGACGCGATCACCCTTTTTAAAGGATAAGGGTTCGCGACGATTGTCGGCAGATAAATCTCAATAGTCTGATAAAAGAATGAGGATTGACACACGGATGAACGAGGTTTTGAGTATGAAGGTTTCTGGACAAGTCAGGATTTCTCATGAATGGGCTCTACCAGGATTTTCATGCAGTTCAAATTACAATTATGTGTGCACCCACAATTGTGATTTGCCTTACATGATAAGCCTAAGCTTTGCTCATACTTGAGTTTTCAGTTTGTTCGGAAATGAAATGTATCGGGGACAAGATGGCTTATGGAAAAGTTTAGATTGGTTCGCTACCGGACGGGATCTAATGATAACAATAATGGAAATGCGGTTTGGCTCCAGTCTATTGATCTTGCAGTCTAAGATCTTAATAGGTTCTAGCCAAGATGGGTGTGTAGGCCATTGGTCCAATCCGTTCCAGGATCTCAAGGGACCGATGAGGTTTAAGCATGCCTAGCTTTCCAGGCCTAGTTACCTCCGTCTGAGACAGAATCCATTATAAGGTTTTGAACCCCCTTATAGATTCTAAGGGTTCGCGTCGAGTGTTAACGTAGTTCTCCTGGAGATTACCTATGGCTTTCAGAAATTGAAAGGTCTCCTTAGTAGTTTCATAAACTATCACTGGACCAGTCAGATGACTGTTACTGGCTTCGGTCCAGCGAAGGGGCGAATGAAACTTTCTTCCATACAAGCCTTCGAAAAGGGGGCGGCTTGAATATTCGAGCGATATCTATAGTTATAAGGAAACTCGGCGAGTGGAAAATGGTTGTCTCAACCATTGTCTAGGTTTGTCTTGCGTGATGACAATCTGTCACATAACTACGCAACGTACCTTTTTAAGGTCTGGATTTTTCCTTTTGATTTGGTCATCAGTATAACTCCTTCATACATACATTTTGTTGGATCCCTGGGTGGATGGAATATATTGATTTGTGGGCTTCATCAAACACTAGCTTCTCAAGTCTCTGAGGCTAGGTACCCATAGTCTATCCAAAAAGTTCATGGTTCCATCAGGCTTTTCAATCAGTTGTTTCTCCATGTCATGCAGGCATTCATTCTCCAGATTCTCAGGCTTAAGAGCTTCGATTTGAGCGTCACGAACTTGTGACGTGAGATTCGAGCGTATGGTCATACTTAATGCTCGAACACGACGCGGTTTGGTATGTTCCTTCCTGCTTAATGCATCGGCTACAACGTTAGCCTTGCCCGGGTGATAATGAATATCACATTCATAATCGTTAAGCAGTTCAAACCATCGTGGTTGCCTCATGTTTAGCTCTTTCTGGTTAAAGATGTGCTGGAGGCTCTTGTGATCGGTGATTATAACGCACCGAGTCCCATAGAGGTAGTGCCTCCAGATTTTGAGGGCAAAGACGACGGCTCTAAGTTCTAAGTCGCGAGTCGTGTAATTCTTCTCATGAATCTTCAGTTATCGAGATGCGTAAGCGATGACTTTCTCACGCTGCATCAGTACGCAACCCAAGCCTTGGTGCGAAGCATCACAGTATACAACGAAATCGTCGATTCCGTCTGGCAAGGATAGGATTGGGGCGTTGCAAAGTTTTTTGCTTCAACAACTGGAAAGCAGTTTCAGTTTTATCATCCCAGATGTACTTCTTATCTTTCTGGGTCAGGGTGGTAAGTGGCTGGGCTATCTTGGAAAAATTCACAATGAATCGGCGATAATAGCCAGCGAGACCTAAGAATTGTCGAATCTCAGTTGGGGTCGTGGGAGTACTCCAACCTTTGATTGTTTCAATCTTAGACGGATCAACGTGAATATCTTGGTCGTTGATCACATGACCCAGAAAGTGTACTTCGCGAATCCAAAAGTCATATTTGGAGAATTTCGCGTACAGCTCTTCTTTCTTCAGCAGTTCTAAGATGAGTCTCAAATGTTCTTCGTGTTCTTTCTTACTACGCGAGTAGATAAGAATATCGTCGATGAACACGATAACAAATTTATCCAGGTATGGTTTGCACACGCGATTCATTAAGTCCATGAATACGACCGGTGCGTTAATCAAACCGAATGGACATAACGAGGAACTCGTAATGATCATAGCGTGTTCTAAACGCTGTCTTTGAGACATCTTCATCTCTAACTCGGAGTTGGTGGTACCCCGACCTTAGATCGATCTTGGAATAGCAGCATGATCCTTGAAGTTGATTAAATAAGTCATCGATCCTTGGAAGCGGGTAACGGTTCTTCACAGTCTGTTTGTTCGACTCTCGGTAGTCGATACACATCCTGAACGTTCCATCTTTCTTCTTCACGATTAACACGGGAGCACCCCACGGGGAGTGGCTTGGACGAATAAAGCCCTTATCTAGCAACTCTTGCAGTTGGCTAGATAACTCTTGCATTTCAGACGGTGCCAGTCGGTAAAGGGGACCTGGCAACGGGGCGGCTCCGGGTGTTAGGTCGATGCGAAACTCTACTTGTCGTGCTGGGGGTAAGCCTGGAAAGTCTTCTGGAAAGACTTTCAGGTATTTGCAGACAATAGGACGTCTTCGATGCGCTTCTCTTTCAGTTTCTTCTCAGTGACTTGAGCTAGAATGGCATGGCATCCTTTGTGGAGGAATTTCTATGCCTTCATACAAGACATGATATCTAGTTCGGCTCCACTCTTTTCGTCTTGTACGTTCAGAGTGTTGCCGTCCGCTAACGGCACTCTAACCATTTTCTCATGACACACAATTTCTGCATGGTTCTTTGCTAACCAATCCATTCCAATGACTACATTGAAACTTCCTCAATCAATGGGTATTAAGTCGATGCTGAAAGAATGGTCAGCGGTTAGTCTGGGTAGATTACTCTGGTTTCTATCAAATCTCCATTTGCTAATTCAATTGCAAACTTAGCGTCTAGGGCAACAGGGGTGATGTCAAGTAATTGACTAAAATCGATAGACACAAGGCTGCTATCGACACCATGTACCGAATAAAACAGAGGTATAATTGTTATCTAGCAGAAACGTATCCATCACCGTGTTGGGGTCACGACGGGCGTCTCCGGCATTGATCACGAAAGTTCTTCCTCTAGCATGGTTAGCATCTTGATTCTTCGCCTTCGAGCATTCCTTTGTAATGGCCAATTTCCTAGCAACCGTAGCATGTGCGATTTGGGCAATCGCGTGCTACATGTCTTTTAACCTTGCAGACGTTACAGTAGACATTACCACAATCGAGAGTGTGGTGTAGGTTGCATTAGGAGCATAGGGGTGTTGTACCGGTGTAACCGGTCCTTCGGACAGGGTGAACAGCTCACGGAACCTCTAAAAGGTGTAGGCTTTAATTCATAAAGTCCTTTTATGAACAGTCACGAGGGCTTACAATGTTAGGTTAAAACATTGAACACAATTTGGTGCAATTGTAGTCTGGTGTTTTCTAACCTTGGTTAATTCGTTCATACCGCGCGCCCCATCGTCCGCGTGACGTTGGGTTGCAGTAGTAGCGACGGTTTCTGCAACGCGTTGAGCAATCAATTTCTCGATTTCAACAGCGCTCAAGGGCGGAGGAGGTGAAACGTTTCTGGTGGCTCGGCGTCAAGGCGGCATACTTTCGCTTTAAGTTATTAATGTCAACGTAAAGGAAAGTCTAGATTATACGTGAATGGGGTTATCACATGCGCGAGAATAACTGTCACGACATACATCCATGATACCCAAAACATGACGCGCGCAAGCACGACCAAGAAACAGGAAGCAGAGGGGAACGACATACGCGAATGATATAATGACACCAACAGTAATAACATCAATCATAAACATGGAAATCATACTCATATTCATAACACCAGTTTCCATTAACAATATTAACTGGTAGAATATACGATAGTCAAAAGAGGATAAGTCTTCGTTCTGGGCTCGCAGTCCCATTGCAACAAAATATGTAAATATTTTTCATTGCCAAAAGGAGGGATCTAAAGTCTGGATTCTTAGTCAAGCTATCTAGAGTGGCGGCAGTCCAGAGGGCATAGTTAAGGTGGTGGTGATCTGAGCAGTGAGGTTCATGTAACTGAACACTCGCCCAGGGAATTCCTCTAGGTAAGCGACTCTCGTCTGGAGGGACTCGTTGGCCAACCGCAGATCTGTGTAGGCCATGTTGACACCACTCATACGAGCGTGCAGTGACTCCATAACACCAAGTGTGGAAGCCTGGTGATGCTCCATGGCGGTTGGACGGGTCTCTAGTGTCGCCAGATCGGTCCAGGTGGGGAGTCTAGTGATCTCATCGTCGATCGCCCCAAAGGCTTGCTCGTGACATCCTCAGGCATGTCACCAGTAGCAGTGGTCGCACTGCCAGCGACAGCGGTGGGAATCGAGTGGTTCGAGGAGTCGTCTGAGAGACGGGGTCACAATGGTCTCAGAAAACTCGATGGTAATGAGGACTGCCGGACAGTACCGACGGTGAGAATGTCCAGCACTAGGCTAGACAGTTCATGGTCCTCAGGGGAATGTGTGTACTCAGACACGACTGTGTCTTTTCCAGAGGAATCAGATATGCAGATGACCTCTTCGGAAGTCATCTCTGCGATAATATTCCATGAGAGAACATAGCTGGTAACACGATAACAGTATCTAGAATAAAGATATAAATGTACCAGTTGCAGTAATAATAACTCATATATGTAAAGCATAAGTTAACGTAACCAATATGATAAGGAATTGGTCTTGCGTGCAAACGGTAGCTTCGGAGCGGGTTATAGTCCAGGTTTGGTTTTTGTTTATTTGTTTAACCTAGTTCGCTATAACCACGGCTCTGATACCAATCTGTCACACCCCGGTCAACGGATTTGGGTGTGAGCGAGACGGAATCATAGTCGCAGATATACAGAACAACTTCTACTAAATTCAAACGTCATATAAAACATAATACCATTCATGTTGCAGCGGAAAGTCGTGGTGAAATGATATTGTCTTACATTTGAATAAAAGTCTTAGTTTGATATTGAAATCATAAATCAGTTTGTTTAAGATAGGTCGGGACTACGACTCCAGTGAAGCAGGGTCGAAAGTTACAGTGAAGCCCCATTTGCACGTCTTCCATGATAAGCTTAGATACCTGAGAAATCATGAGTTTTAAAAGGTCAACATAAAGTTGGTGAGGTTCACAGGTTTATGATTCTATGGTAAGTTTGTAAAAACAGTTTAAAGTGTGTTGGAATAACAGTTTACGGTATGTTGGAATAACAGTTTACGGCATGTTGGGATAACAGTTTACGGCATACTTAAATGTTACGTTGGTTTACTGTCGTGGTTGTAAGATCCTACCATGAACCTCAAATTCGAATACTAACGGATTACCCACTCATAGCATTCTATCCCAAGAATACCGAACAGGCAAGAATAACTGACGTGTACCCCTTGACAATGTACGAAGTCAGGATTGGAGCTACCAATCTGGGCAGGGTTGTCAACCCAAATAGATCTATTCACTAGTTATCGTTTCGAGCAGAACTAATCGAATTCAATTAATAGTGGGATTTCAGTTGTACTAACGTTTATAACGATAAAGTACCAGTTGTTTGGGATACAGAATGGAACATGTAGTCATACGGCTAACAGGTAAACCATAACATTAAGTAAAAAGCAGTTTATCAGTTCATGATTTCTCCCCCATAAGTATAAAACAGTTGTAAAGAAAAGGGGCCGTGAAACTCACTTGATTCAGTGATGATGATGGATTGCCGAGTGGCAACTAGCAAGTAACGTCCTAATAAAACATAAGACAACATGCATAAGGGTCCACTTAATCATTTGAGTAACGAACGTTACCCAAATGATACCGGTCAAGTCTTGACGTATAATCCCGTTTGTAGCGTTTGAAAACCCGTCAGTTAATCAGTTTACAAAATCAGCAAATACGAATGTTCACGTATTAAGGCATTTATGTAAATAAATACAAAGGATGAACATGCGATAACGTATCATGAAGATCAGTTCAATCAAGTATTAAACATCGTTTTAAATAATAATATTTATTATTATTTTTATGTTCGCTCGATCGATTGGATAATTAATCGCGTTAAGTTATAATATATATAACTAGGGTTGATAATTATTATCGAAATAATTATTCTAACTTGTTGGAATAATTTATCAAATTATTACAAGTTAAAGATTTTATGATTAAACACAAGTAGGTAAATATTAAAAGTTATTTTAATATTAAACTCATGTTTTGAAAATTAGGGTTTTGAGTTAATGTAAATATAATTATTATTAAAAATAATTATTTTAACAAACCAAAATGATTTTAACTCAAATTAGGGTTTCGAAAATTCAGAAGGATACTTATTTGCTGAAAATAATTATTTACGATTTATTACGTCGTAAAACATTTTTAAATCGTTTAAAAGATTTCGTTTCAATTCCAAACGTTTAAAATAAACATTTGATCCAGTTAAAACGTTTTGATTATTTTGATTCTTTTAAAATAATCAAAAATGTTTAAAATATGATTTTCATAGTTTCTATAAGTCTTTTGATTTTATTTTTATAATATCATTTTTAAATAACTTTATTTATTAAACAAAGTTAGGGTTTTAAATAAAAGACTTTTTAATCACATGTATTTCACTAAACGTTATTTGTTCATGTTAATTTTCATTAGCACATATTTATCCGTAAATATGATGATTAATTACTAAAATCACAATTAACAATTTCAACAATTTATAACATATCAACACATGATAAAGTTAACCTATAACCATGCAAAATATATAAACGTCATAAAATCAGTAAATGATTTAATTAAACCATTAAGTTTGTAACTTAAACTATAGATTAAAACACCACATATACCCATTTTTCAAACCTTACGATCTAAGGTTAAAAAAAATATATATAAAGAAAATAAGGAAAAAAAAATAATTTAGGTGTTTTTGATCGTTAAAAAAACTCGGGTTTTAACGGTTCGATTGTCAAGACTCGGGGGATCGTTTGGGACATTAATAACGTGTTAAAAACATAAACGATAACGATTAAAAGACTCACAATGGAGGGGGTTAGAAACCGAAAGGTAACGAGAGATGTGGTGGCTCGGGTTGGTGGCTCACGGTGGCTGGACAGTAGCTGCAATTTCCAGCGGCGGAGGGCTGCTGCCACCACCATCTTCGCCGGCAGTGGCAGTGGCGACGGGAACAGCAACAGCAGCAGAAATCGCGATGTGATGGTGGGTTGTGGGGCTGTCGAGAGAAAGAAAAAGAGGAGAGGAGATGGTGGCGGTGTGATGGCGGTTCACGGCAGTCCAGACAACAGCAGCTCGGCACGGCAGCAGCAGTCCAGCGAAGGTGGTGGTTGTGTTTGGTGGCGGCAGCAGGGGCAAGGTGATGGTGGAGTAGGTGACTAAAAAAAATGTCATGCTTTTATTAAAATGTAGCATAGTATGTGTTGTCTTATAAAATATAAAAAGGAGGGTGATCATTAAAATCACACTTTTTATAAAACTCACAAGTGTAAAAATTATAAAAGGTGGTGACAAATTTTTATACACTAATACGGGGTAACAAGTTTTATAAAAATCATAAAGTTGATGGACTAATAGATTAAAATAATCCATTGGGTTCGGGATTGATATTGGGCCTAAACATTTAAAAGAAAATGACACTGGACCGGTTTGTCGGTTATGGGCCGTACGGGTCCAAACGGGGCACCGGTACGAGGCCCGGGCCCGTTGTATATCGGTTGAGGTTATGGATCACCATGATCACTCGGATTATCAAGATTATGTTACGGGTTAAGGTTTCGGGCTCGGTTTAATTGTTTTAGGCTTATTGGGCCTATTGGGCCAAGTCGGGCCCAATTGGGTGTTCGGTTGGGTTTAGGCTTAAGTCTTGAAAACGATTTTAGTTTGTGATGTTTTTATTTCATAAAAACAATTGTTTAGGTCGGTTATAAAAGTTTTTCAGAAATCTTATGTTTTCAGACGGATTACGGATAACGTTTTCAATTTGTCAATTTATAACAGTTTTAAGCTCGACCGTCCAGATTGTTTAAAACCGAATAGTTTTAAACATACGATCACTTATCAGTTTCCTGTGTCGGTTATATAAACGTTCGACACCAGTTCCGGATAAAATATAAAAATACATTTTATTTTTATTTTTTTTCTTATTATTGAAGTTCCATGATTTATACCTGAAATTTCTAAGCATTTAACGGGTATACGCTTCTAGTACAAACGCGGGATTAGGTTTACGTCATCAGTTAACGTTTGGTACAGTGATTAACAGTTTTAACAGTAATCAGATCGGTTAATGCACATTAATACTTAATTAAAAGTCAAAGTAAAGAGGTTTGACCTAGGGTTTTTGGACGAGGTGTCACAGCGTATATGCATGTAAACCATGAAGTTGGTGTGAGAACCCGCTACACTCCGATGGATTGAGACTTTAACTCGCGCGGGAACCAATTTCTTACAACACTGTATATTATTTGAACTTTTTAAAATAAGATAAGATGTCTACTCATCACCAACTCTGGTAGGTTAAGTTGTAGCTCATATTGCAGGAAAGTAAACCAAGGCATAGGCAGCAAAGGCTAAGGAAGCTCAAGGTTAGTTAAGGGTCAATGAACCTAAGACTAACTTTTTTGGTTTGGTTTGGTTTGGTTTGGTTTGGTTTGGTTCCAGTAATTCCAAAGACAAGGCTATAATAGTTTATATACTTTTAAATAAGACTTGATGTGGCACATTAGAGTCACTGGACCGAATAGTTTGTAAACCATCATACTTTTGTATTTATGGTTTTTGTAAATATTATTTGAGATAAAGGTTAATCACCTGGTTGACCCATTGTATTGTTATAAGTGTTATATATGTTTCTATGTGTTCTGGTATGAGCTGGCCACCAACAAACTCGGCCTCCCTCTCCGACCCTGGCAAGGGCGGCAGGGGATACGAGGGGTGTGAAAAGCTCTTGAATTTGATTCTAGGGTCTAAGTGTTGAAAACATGGGACTTAATCTCAAGTTCTAAAACCACATGAATTAATGTATGTTAGATTGTTAGATTGTTAGATAGTGTGTGCTAACACAAGAAAATGGTTCAAATGTTCATAAATCATTCCAGAATCCATAAAGACTCATCCAACAATCTTGATTTAAGTATTTTGTTAATATAATTTCTTATATTATTATATTAATAAAATTAAATGAAGGTAAATGAATATAAATGAACACATATACATTAACAAAAATAAACGAACATAAAAAAGTGTTCACGAACATACATGAACGAATGAGACAGTTGTTCATGTTCGTTTATTTAATTAAATGAACAAAAAATTATGTTCGTGTTCGTTCATTTAGTAAATTAACAAATATAAACGAACTTCCCGTCGTCGAACGGTTCAAGAACCGTTCACTGAACATTCGGTTCGTTTACAGGCCTACATGTAGTATATGATTGCTAAATTTGTTGAATATCATGTATATATACAATTTGAATATTGATCCCTATGTTATATGCATAAGTTGAATGATTGGTGTATATATATATATATATACTTATATATACATATATATATATAGGGAAAGGATCATGCGAAAACACATATATTTTGCGAAAACGCGAAAACCATCTTAAAACAAACATAACTTTTTCATACGTTAATATATTTTTTAAAAATTTTCACCAAAAGTCTTATAATTATGTTATCTTTAATTCTATAAAAATAAAAAAATAAAAAGCTAACGTTTTTTTATTTTTTTATTTTTTTCTGTGATACACATGTGTACCACAAAAAAAAAACTCATACAAAGTATGAGTTAATATTTGTTTTCTCTAAGACGCACCATATGTGTTATATTTCTGTCATTTTTTTGTGTTTTTTAATGATACACATGTGTACCACATAAAAAAAAAACTCATATATGTGGTATACATTACTAGTTTTAAAAGGAAATTGCACCATAAGTCTTATAGTTATGTTATCTTTATATCTAATGAAAAATATAACACTTTATAACTTTTTTTTAATTATATTTGCACATGTGCACTATGTTTCATTATCATTAGTACCATAAATGTTTTAGTGTTTTTTAATATTTGTTTAACATAAGGAGTGTTTATACCATGATAATTCGTTTTTGTGCAGTAGTAATGATGATGATACACATGTGTATCACACGTGATACACATGTGTATCACACGGAAAAAAAACCGTTAATTTTTTTAATATTTGTTTCCAGGATTGAAGATAACGTAATTCTCGGACATTTGGCGCCAATTTTATGAAAAAACATTAACGTATGAAGAAGTTATGTAGGTTTTGATATTGGTTTTCGCGTTTTCGCAATATAAAGGGTTTTCGCAGGATCCTTCTATATATATATATATATATATATATATATATATATATATATATATAGGGAGAGGATCATTTGAGAACTAATTGGGTTTGAGAACTAAAAAGAACTAATCTTAGCCACTAGTTTATATATATGGAAAACCCCCCCATGAATTTGAATGCTCCCCCCTTGAAAATTAGTGGCCCAAATTGGTTCTCAAAAGTTCTCAAAAG
>JBCNJP010000006.1:38322688-38346230 GCA_039602395.1 Deinandra increscens subsp. villosa
CGTTGCGGATCACAAAAGTGTTACTTTCCCATCATTGCGGTCCCAAAGGCAGAGGGTCAACATCTGGTCAAAGCGACGTCTGCGGATCGCGAGCGCATGTATAATTAGCTTGTGGTCCGCATTGATGGGACAATCAGTTTTTGCATTTCTTGCATCAACAATAGACTCAAGCTTGTTTTAGCCATTATCTTCACTTGTACTAGTATTCTTAGGTCTCAACTACACAACTGCTAATGAGCCAAGAACAACTTTCTGTGTTGGTTAATATTTATTTTATGCACCAAACTTAGCTTACGGATTGAAATCTTGTTTTTAGACTCAACCCTTGCTGACCATATTTCCCGGTAACTTCTCAACATGTTTACATGACAGGGAGGTGGTTTAAGAATGGCTAATCATCATCGTCACTCCCATAGTGACAATATAAGCATAATCATAAGATCATACCTTTTGTAGCCTTCAAATACTCTCTTTGTAACCTCTACTATGCTTGATCAGTTTTGATAATGACCTACATGTGAGGATACAAGGTCAAGACATGGGTTTGATCACCCATAATAAGCATATACCACATAATCAAGCTTCTTATCTTGATAACTCTTGTGATTACTTCCTTAGCACCTTGATCACTCTTAGTTGTGCTTGCTCAGCTCCCAGAAACATCAACCATAGTTTCAATAAGCTCGTGAAAGTGTAAAGGAAATTTAGTGAGGTTTTTTAACCTCAAATACTTTAAGGATGGAAGATAAGTATCCCGAGAGCTGCTGGAGACTCACCTGGGACGTGGAGGGATAAGAAATTACGGCTGAAGTCGTGGAAAAACCAAGCCATGTGCAAACAAAAGCTGGAAACAAGTTTTTGTCGTTGGGCAACCGATGCGGACCATGGGCCTCTCTTACTTCTTATCCGCGGTCCGCAATGAAAGGCTGACTTGTTTATTTCTTCTTTTTTCATTTATTTAATTGCCCTCCTCGTTGCTTGGAAATCCTAAAGGGTTCTAATTTTGATGGCTAACTTCAACCTCATGAACAATTAAGCATGATTATTGAGTATCTAACATCAATTTAGCACTATTAGGTTAGAAGTTCATATTTCAATCACTTAATCCAACAAGCACATCATGAGTTTAATCATGCTTTCAAAGGAAGCTTTCCCGGTTTAATCTTTGCAAGTTTAGGGATGATAGGCAAGTCCAAATTTCTTGATTTCTAGCTTCATTTTCAATCCCTCACCATTTGATTATGCAGATTTTCATACTTTCAGGATGTTTGAGGGAGGGTTTTCACAAAAATAGGAGAAGAATAAGTGTTATCTTCCTATTTTCTGATTTTTCTAATTAGTCTTTAACCAATTTACAACTTTGGTCCCCCTGGTATGACAAGTGTAATGTTTAAGGTTCTACTATTAGTTATTTTCACATTAAACCCTAAACTCCATGTAAACATCCATTTCCACACATAATCATGCATTTATACTATTGTACATGTGTAATATCTCGTAATATCACACTTTTCATAAGAATAACATACTTTATAAGTTTAGGACTCGGGATGTTGAGTTATTCTATTTTTGGTCTTAACATAACCAACCCAAGTTTCTGTTTAGATCTTGGTAAATATCTGACGATTTGTTTAAGTTATCACATCCCGATATGGGATGCTACTTAAACAATACTAAAATCCGCTTAAATATAGTGGATAGTGATAGCTCATTGCACATACTATGACTCGGAAGCCATTCCATGATGT
Organism: Deinandra increscens subsp. villosa; assembly: GCA_039602395.1. NCBI lineage: Eukaryota > Viridiplantae > Streptophyta > Magnoliopsida > Asterales > Asteraceae > Deinandra > Deinandra increscens. Next base: position 38,324,437 of record JBCNJP010000006.1, read on the forward strand.
ATCCACCACAACCATAATACTGTAAGAAACGTACCATTAACATCCACAAGCAATCTTAATATTTTTTATACCAATCATGCAACCCAAAAACAGGACTAGGCCAACCCTTTCCGCTTTGCTTCTACACAACCGTGTAGCAACCTAAAAACTTTTTGAAAACCATTAACCAACATCATGGGATGCCCGTACATAACCTCATAAACAGTGCAAAACAATTTATTATGCATTCAAAACATATCATAAATGATTCAGGAAAATATAATAACATTTAAAATAGTGTTAGAGCCCAACTGAGTGTCTCGTGTGTTGTATCTAAGTGTAGCTAGAATGGAAGTTTAGCTAGAATGGAAGTTTAGCGTCAACTAACCAAGGTCCGAACCATTGGTTAGTTGCCAACTAACCAATGGTTAGCTGAATGGTTAGTTGGATGGTTAGCCAGCGAAGCAATGGTTAGTTGGTTTGTTTGCTGGTTGGTTAGTTGAACACTATAAATACTTTATGTTAGAGAGAGTTGAAGAGTCCTAGTCATTTCTGAGTGTTCTTAACTATGTGTAACTTAGTGTGTTTCTCTCTCTAGAATTCTCTGTAACCGTCTTTGTGAAATTAATAAACCAAAGGTGTACTCTCGTGTTCATCGTATTTAATCATATCAATCAGTAGTAAGATCATTCCGTATTCTTTCAAGTGGTATCAAAGCAATCCAGGTTGTTCTGCTGATTGGATTTAGTTAATTGTGAGTTTTCTAGTGAGAGAAAGTGGGGTTTTCATCATTTTTCATCAATTCTTCATAAATTCGAGTGTTTCTGGAGTCAAACTTGATTTCAAATCATTTCTAGTGTATTTTCGCCATGTACTACTGCAAATTATAGTCTAAAACCTTCAAATTCGTGAAATTTAGAAAATTTCAGAATGATTCGCCGGATGAATCTCCGCGATGGTTATTCCTCCTAACCATTGGTTAGTTAGGTAATCTTCATCCTATGTTCACCTAACCATTCGTTCGCTGGGCATTCTTCATCATTGGTTAGCTGGGCAATCTTCATCTTTGGTTCGCCTAACCATTGGTTCGCTGGGCAAAGTGATTATCTTCAAGTACAAAGTGATTAACTTGTTTTCTAAGCTTTATTATCTTCAAGTACAAAGTGATGAACTTGTTGTCTAAGCTAAAACTTTTCAGCATAAAAATACAAGATTAATTGATGAAAAGACTTAATTGACTTGGCAGAATAAACTTTTGAATGCAAATATGGAAATCTATAAGTCTAAATGGGAAAAGGTTATTCAGGAAACGTATGATGCTCGTGATCAGTTGAGGAGAGAAAAGTAGACACTGATAGTGTAAGGAATATCGCTTTGAAGATTTCCGGCTGAAAGCCAATTTTGAGTAGTTCCGGCTGAAGTTGAAGTTCGAGCGGAAGTCTCAAGTTCAAGCGGAACTGGCAGTTCAACCGGAAGAAGCAATTTTGTCTGTTAGCGAATATTCCGGGTGAACTCGATTATCCACCAGATAATGAGTTCAACCGGACTTTTCCTGAGAAGTCTTTTCAGTCGTCCAATCCTGTAAAAAGCTTCTCGGTTGCTTTCAAATCTATCAAAGTCGCTCTCCTAAAGTAGTATGTTGCTGATCACACGCAAGATATTCTATATGTCGAAGATTATTCTTTAGGTAGTTTGTATTTGACTTTTGCTTAACGGTTTAGATTAAATTGTTTGAGATCAATGGCTGTCATTGATCTCATCTGCACTATATATAGCTTAGTTAGCTTTCAGTTTTACACACAGTTCTCGATCAACTTGTAATAGTGTAAACTTGAGTTAATGCAAATAGTGCCGAGTATTTCTTACTTCGTTGTTACTATCCTTATGCAATCAAACACTTACATTACACAAGACAACTAAGAATTGCTTAAGTAAAGTGAAATATAACTTTAATTCCGCAGGGTTATATTTACAAGTAGAGGGTTTCTTGTTTAGTTAAACAGTAATTAACACCGATCCTATAAGTGGTATCAGAGCTTTGGCTCCCACTTTGAAGACTTCTAGTGCTTCAAAGTTGATACTCTACTTGTTTACTTTACAAGCCTTGTTGTTTTTGTCTTTCAAAAGTTTTTCAAAATGAATGAACTCAGTTTGGGATGTTCAAACGGTAGTGCTAACCAACCGCCAATGTTCACTCCTGATGACTTTGGTACCTGGAAACTCAGGATGGAAGGTTTTGTTAGGATTTTAGATCGCCGTATATGGAAATCCTTGACTTTGGTACCTTGAATTATCTTACTAGGAAACCTGATTTTATGAAAGTTGTGGCTGATGGTTGGAATAGGCATGTTGATGGTTTTAAAATGTTTAGTTTGGTTTCCAAGTTAAAGGGATTGAAAAAACCTTTGAGAAAGCTTAATTTTCAGCAGGGAAATTTGTTTGATAAAACTCAAAGGATTAAGGTTGAGTTGGAGAGAATTCAGAGGGAAATGGTTGATGATCCTAGTAATGGGCTATTAAGGGATGAAGAGTTTGTGTATCTCAATGCTTATAAAGATGCTATGATTGATGAGTATCATTTTAACAAGCAGCAAGCTAAGATTAATTGGTTGAGGGATGGTGACAGCAATTCTAAATATTTTCATGCTACTGTTAAAGAAAGGAAACATAGGAATAAAGTCACTAGGATTTTAGATAGCGAGGGTGAGGAGTATTTTGGAGAACAGGTTGGTGAGGCTTTTGTTAAGCATTTTAGTAATTTTTTGGGAAGGAAGAGCACTGTTAGTGAAATTATTGATCCCGAGTCTTTGTTTAACAAGTTTGTTCCTACTGAGACGGCTGAAGGGATGGTGATACCTGTGTCTAAATTGGAAATTAAGGAAGCCCTTATGAGTATTGATGATGATAAAGCTCCTGGGCCAGATGGATTTACAGCAAAATTTTTTAAAGCTGCTTGGGGAATTATTGGTGATGAATTTTGTGATGCTATCTGTGAGTTTTTCAAAAGTGGGAAACTTCTGAAGGAGGTGAATGCTACTTGTATTTCTTTGGTTCCTAAAGTCGGTAGCCCTGAATGTGTGACTGAATTTAGACCTATTGCTTGTTGTAATGTGGTGTACAAGTGTATAAGTAAAATCTTATGTAATAGAATCAAAGGGGTTTTGGGGATTTTAGTTGATGAGAATCAAAGTGCTTTTGTCCCTGGTAGGCAGATTAGTGATAATGTGTTATTAGCCCAAGAGCTTGTTAGGCATTACAAGAGGAAAAAGGGATGTGGTAAAGTGGCTTATAAAATAGATATTCAAAAGGCTTATGATACGGTTGATTTGGATTTTCTGAGATTTATCCTTATTCATTTTGGGTTTCCTAGGCTCATGGTTAACTGGATTATGGAATGTGTTTCAACTGCCTCTTTTTCTATTAATGTCAATGGAAAGCTCCATGGGTACTTTCAAGGTAAAAGGGGATTAAGGCAGGGGGATCCCTTGTCTCCTTATCTGTTCACTCTTGTTATGGAAGTCCTCAACCTCATCATTAAAAGGAAAATTAGTTGTAACAGTGACTTTCAATTTCATTGGAGATGTAAGAAATTACAGATCACTCATCTTTGTTTTGCTGACGACCTTTTATTGTTTTGTAATGCTGATTGCAGGTCTGTTCTTGTGCTTAAGGAAGCTCTTTCTGAGTTTAGTAGTGTGTCTGGTCTCATCCCCAATCTTTTGAAGAGTACTGTGTTTTATGGTAGTGTGAATGAGGCTACTAAACAGGTTTTAAGTTCCATCATGCCGTTTCAAGTTGGTAAGCTTCCTGTTAGGTACCTTGGTGTCCCTCTCTTGTCCAGTAGGTTATTATATAAGGACTGCACTTTATTGATTGAAAAAGTTAAGAAGAGGTTAAGTTGTTGGAAAAACAAATTTTTATCATTTGCTGGAAGGTTGCAATTGGTTAAGTCTGTTTTGTTTTCAATTGGAATTTATTGGACTTCCATGTTCATTTTACCTGTTAAAGTGCTTGATGAAGTTGAGGGAATGATGAGAAGCTTTTTGTGGAATCAAGAGGTGAAGGCTAGAGGTAAAGTTAGAGTTAAGTGGCAAAATGTGTGTCAAAGCTGGAAAGCTGGGGGCCTTGGGGTTAAGTCTTTAAAAACCATGAATGTTGCTCTGATTGCTAAACATGTTTGGAACCTTATATCAGGAAAGAATTCAATTTGGGTGAAATGGGTGAAGTTTTATTTGGTGGGGGATAGGAATTTTTGGACTTTACAACCAAAGGATGGATTGAGTTGGTCATGGAGGAAAATTCTGCATTGTAGAAAGATGATAAGGCCTCATATTCTTCATGAGGTTGGCTCTGGAAGAAATTTGAGTGCTTGGCATGATAGGTGGCATGAATTGGGGCCTCTTGATATGTACATTTCAAGAAGAGAAATTCTAAGGGCTGGTTTTTTGGATAATTCTTCTGTCTATGATATTATAAATGGGAATGGATGGAAATGGCCTGATGAATGGTTTGTCAAGTATCCTGTGTTAAATTGGATTCAATGCCCTAGGATTTTTGAGGGAAAGGATGATAGGGTTAGTTGGATAAGCAGGGATGGGAATCTGGTGGAGTTTAGTGTCTCTGGCTGTTATAATGATTTGAGTAACATTAAGGCTGATGTCAAATGGGCTCCTAATGTGTGGTTTTCTCATAGGATTCCTAAGCATGCTTTTGTTTTATGGATGGCTTTACAATACAAGTTGCTTACTCAAGATAGACTGGATAGGTGGAGTGGGGGTGATAACCTTAGATGTATCTTTTGTGGGAGTGTCTCTGATAGTCATAACCATCTGTTTTTTGATTGTTATTTTTCTGCACAGGTTTGGTTAAGATTAAAGAGGAAAGCTAAAATGATGGAAGCTCCTGACAAGTGGAACCTTTTTAAAGATTACATCAGTTGTTTGCCAAAGAGTAAGGCTATTTGGAATGTTATTAAGAAACTAACCATTGCTGCTGTGGTGTATTTTATATGGCAGGAAAGAAACATGAGGATGTTCCAGAATAAGAATAGGCCTTTGGATGTGGTGGAGGGTTTGATAATTGAGGCAATTAGGCTGAAGTTGAAGGGAACAAAGTTGAAATTTTCAACCCAGGTCATGAAAGCTGATGAGGAATGGAAGTTTTTACCTTTTCATGTTTCTAATGAGGTCCATTTCTAATCTCTGTCTGATGGTGTGTGGTGTGTGTTTTAGTTGTATTTGGTATTGGTGGTTTTCTGATTGGATGAGATTTCATCATTTGCTCTTCATGGGTGGGGGGTCTATATGGGGTGTCATCTCTGATGTTGGGTTCACATATACAGCTTGGGTAGTCATCTGGTGCAGTAATGCACTCTCCTCCTTCAAAATTTTTAATTCTGATTTATTTTTGTTTTGGTTCATTCTTGTGATTTGGAGTCTTGGTAACAAGACTTTCATCACTCCTGCGGTGGGGTGGCGGTGGTTAGGACAATGTTGGCAACAGTGTTGCTTTGAACCTTTTATGGATGTTGAGTGGTGTATCTTGAGAGGTAGGATGAACCTTTCCTCCCCAAAGTTTTGTATTTTTAGAACCCCCTCAAGGTACACGATCCTTCTTCACTACTTGTGTGATGCTGCCTTTTCTTTTTTGGTCTTTTTGGTATTTTTGGTCTGTTTGTGTCTGCCTGTTTGGGCTGTGGGTGGGGGGACTAATTGGGCTGGAAGGTGGTGGAGAGGATGGGCTCCAAGTAATTTGGTGAGATTTGGGGATGGGTTTAGGGAGGGTTATGGTACTTTATGCACACATTGCACTTCCTTTGGCATTTTTAGAGGGGTGAAGAGTGTGAGGTATGGTGGTCTTTTAAAGGGAGGAGTGGAGGAGATGAGTGAAAATTTTAGTATTAGGAATTGGGGTGGTGGGTTGAATTGGGTCTTTACCAATGAAGTTGGGTTTTACTATAAAGCTGGGGTAGTAATCTGGTGCAAGTATGTATCATCTCTGTTTCTCTCCATGATTCTTTGTTTATTTTTACTAATAAATGTCTTGTGGCATTTATTGATTTTTTTGCTGCTTTCTGTTGATCATTTGGGCCATATATGGTTGATGATCAATTCTGCTTCTTATAATTGGTGGATAGGATGGAAATGGCACTGGTGGTGCATTAACCCTGGAGAGATAAGGTTGGTAGGTATCAGGAACTTTAGGACATTATTCTCTTCCGTTAAATTTTATTTTTGTAGAACCAGTTCCTGGTGCCTGATCCCTGTTGTCCTTCTTATTGAGTCAGCCTGGTTTGTTTTGCTTTATTGGTGTCTTTTCTCCATTTGGAGATGGGGTGGGGGGTGCGAGGGTAGTTTCACGATGTTGGATGGGCAGTATTGGAATGAGAATCTATATGAAAGTTACTGCAGTTATTGCCTAGTATGGAAGGGCTGGAGGAGTTCTGGTTGTAATGTTGGGAATGACTTGGTTTATGATCAGAAAGCTGCGGGTAGTATGCTTAAGGAGAATACTGTTAGGGTTTATTATAAGGGCTATGATGGCTGCTGGTTTAAAGGTGGGACATATTTTTTTTGGGCCTTATGGTTTGCTTATGATATGAGATGGATCATGGGTGGTCTATGGAGCCTGTATAAAAAGTTGGGATTTTGGATGTTGGGATGGGATGTTGATTTGAATAAGGACTGGTGGTTAATGTTGGGCAACTGGTGCAGTATAGATATTGATTTTAAGGTGATTGAGTTGGGAAACTGTTATCTTAGACATGCTTATGTTGGCTTTCCTCAAATTATGTGTTGGATAAGTGATTATTTGCTTCTGATGTTTTTTTGGAGCACTTGGAATAGTATGGTTATGGCTAGAAGGAAGCTTCTAATCCTTTTTGAAATTAAGTTTAATGTCAGATGCTATTTAGGAATGACGATGTGGGGTGTTAAAATGTTTAATGGTCTCATGGTTTTATATGATATTGGGGTTTTTTCTACTACAAATGGCTTGGTAGTAATAGAGAGTTGGGTTACTTGGGATGGAGGAGGACGATTCTACTTCAGTACAGTGGCACTATAATGAACAATGTTGAGGTTATTTGGTCCATTGGCTGCTTGCTCTTTAAGAAGATTGAATGTTGCTGTAAGTGTCAGGTTGTTTTGATTGATTGGAGATTCTGGAAAGTGGATTGCATTTTGGTTGCAGGTGGAAGTTGTGTTCCCAACTATTTACTTTATGTGTATTGGTCTAGTAGATTGGTTGATTCTTATTTTAGTTGTATGATGGTTGTTAGGTTAGTTGGTTGGTGTTTTTCTACTCACTTAACTGTTAAGGTTGGGAATTGTCCAACCTAATGGTTTGAGTGTGTGTCCCCTTGTACTTTTTTGGTTTCTTTTATTTATTTTGCCTGGCTTTGCCAAAAAAAAAAAAAAAAAAAAAACCCATGTATCGATGTACTACACGAGTTTAATAACTGATACAATGTCAAGTAAAAATAAATGTTTATAAATGATATATCAACATGGGATATAAATAATATGTCAAAGAGAATAAAAACCATATGTAAGAGAATAACATACAATTACATGACCACCAAATAAACCATTTGTTAACAAAAGAAAAAAGTACATAGTAACTTTTAATCTACTACTCATAATAGTGAAAAATAAGAAATTACAACAATTGTTTATAAACCTTCAAATTTTTGGTATACATATTATTATCTTTATCTAAGATTAGCATATATACATATTAAAAAAACTATTCTTCATTGTCCGTAAAGAAATGACAATATGTTTAAGATCGGAATATGTTTACTTTCTAAAAAGCACTCATATTACACAGATGATAAGAAGTTCATTACCTAGTAAAGAATGTCAAACACATTCATTAATGTATATGTGCGTTTCTCCCATAGAAAAATAGCAACAAAAGCAACATAAATAGTGTGATTCTTTTAAGGGAAAAAAGCAATAGTAGTGCATCTTTACGTATAGAAGAGTCCCAATTGATACCAACACATAGTATATTAAAAGTACTTTACATAACTTGTATGTTGTATCTATAGCCAGTTCACCCTTTGCTTTTGAATTTATAATACCAAAAGTTTGAAACATTTGCTAAGAGCACGTAGGGTACGTATACTTGTGAAACTTTACTAAGAGCATATCTCAACCTTAATATAATAGCTCCATATTATGCAACATTGGCCACAAACCTTAGTGATGATAAATCTAAAAAACAAAAAGGAACGTTGCAAAAGTTATAAATCATTTAAGGAAAAAAGAAAAGAAAAAAAAAACACGAGACCACATATCTATTTATTATGTGTGTGAGCATTCAACATGAATCTGTAAAAAAAATATACAATATCATATTTTGAGTTTTAGACATATTAAACTAATAAAAGACCAGCGGCGGATCTACAGGAGGGTCCGGGGGGTCCGTTGACCCTCCGGTGAAGCTCCGGCGAAACTAGGTTTTTATGTTACTCAGGTTATGCAGGATAAGTTTTCTTTCAATTAACCCTCTACACTTTACCATAACACTAAAGAGGAAAAGAAAGATAGAAATGTGAAGAAAGAAAACGAAAATCAGAAATCTTTTGGAAACTCCGGCGGTCTCTCTGTTCATTAACCATAGGAAGAAGAAGAAACGTTCAAGAAGATAGAAGAAAGAGAGTATAAAATATATATTAGTGTAGGCTCTAAAGTAAGGAAGGTACAGAACTCAAGGACTCTACAAAAATTGTTTACCTTTTTTAAATGGTGGGTCCAAAATAATTTAATTCAATTCAACTAATGAAATGTTCTGTTTTTACATTATCTTTTATTTTGAAGTGTTTTTTTTCAATTCTTAATTCTTATATTTCATGTTTTTTTTTTGAACAGCGATTTCATTAAACGAACCGACACCCTACCTAGCAAGGAGCCAGGAAAGGGCCGCAACACAACACACAAAAACAAGGAGGGGACTTACATAATAAACTTGTCCCAATTCTCCCAAGAGAGACTCACCCACTTACCTCTATTTTTAACCCAAAGAAAACTCAAACACTTAATTTCTTTAACCATAACCGAAATACAAGTCTTCAAGCCTTCAAAAGTCGCCTTGTTCCTAGAGATCCAAATCACCCAACAAGTTGTGAGCACAACCGCGAAAAAAATCATTTTAGCCTTCCGATCAAAATGAGACTCTTCAACGATCATGAGCAAGTCTTCAAGATCGAACGCATAAATGGGGGGAACCCCGCACCATTCCACCACCAAATCCCAAACCCCCGCAGCCATCTTACAACCATGCATGAGGTGAAACACCGACTCGTTCTCCTCCATGCAAAGGTGGCATCTAAGATCTTGAAGCACAACCTTCCTCTTCGCCAAAGCCTCTTTCGTCGCAATCCTATCTTTCAATATGCGCCAAAAAAGAATATTTACCTTATTGGGGACGAGTTTATTCCACGGCATAATCACCCCATTGGTCTGGGGGTACCACTTTAGGAGATTCCGAACGCTAGCCACCGAAAATAACCCGGAGCTATCACCTCTCCAAACCACCCCAGAGTTGTTAAAATATATCAATCCTTGAACATCCACCCCTTCCTCTTTGAGACCATCGCAAGATTTCAAAATATTTGCCCAGACCCCCCCAAGTTCCTTTCTCACGGGAATGCTCGAGCTATCAGACCCCCTCCCATGAATTCCTTTAATAATGATTTTCCATAGGCTCCTAGGCTCACTTAAATATCGCCAAATCCATTTGGATATGAGACATTTGTTAGCGACACCGAACGGAACGAGGCCTAGGCCACCCACCTCCACCGGTTTAGCCACCTCTGCCCGACCAACCCAATGAATACAATTTTTTTCCGCTCCGTTACCACCCCAAAGGAACCTATATCGGATCCCTTCAAGTTTTTGAAGAACCTTAATCGGGACCTTAAAGAGAGACATATAGTACGTAGGAAGGCTCTCAAGGACCGACTTGGCAAGAGTAAGTCTACCACCGATAGAGAGGTTAATGGCCTTCCATCTTGAAAGTCTTCGCTCCACCACTTTTGTCACATCGTCCCAACTCTTGACTCTATTCATGTTGGCCCCGACCATTAACCCGAGGTATTTGAAAGGAAGAGTCCCACTCTCACAATTAAAATAACCGGCTTTGTTTTGGACTTCGCCATTCTCCACATTCACACCGTAAAGGGCACATTTGGATATGTTTATTTTAAGCCCGGAAGCCATCCCATAGATCCGGAGAATACGAACTAGATTAGCCACATTTTGTTGCGACCAACTACCCATGACAATAGCGTCATCCGCGAAAAGAAGGTGGGTCATGCATGGACCGCCGTTCGGGATTTGAATACCATGAAATAACCCAACCGAAGCCGCCTTGCTTATCATCCAATGAAGGGCCTCCATAATAATGAGGAAGAGAAACGGCGATAAAGGATCCCCTTGCCTAACCCCACGCTCGCATTGGAACTCCCAAGTAGGGGATCCGTTTACTAACACCGAGGTTCTAGACGCAACACAACACCCCAGAACCCATTCTCTCCATTTGAATGGGAAGTTCATTTGCTCGAGAATGGACTCCAAAAAACCCCACTCAACCGTATCATAAGCCTTTTCGAAATCAATCTTGAAGAGGAGTGAAGGTAAATTTCTTTTTTTAACCCACGAAACAATCTCATTCACGATCAAGACCCCATCTAAAATATTCCTTCCGGGTAAAAAAGCCATTTGAGGCTCTGAAATAATACTTGAGAGGGGCCCTTTTATACGGTTGGCTAAGACCTTAGAGATAACCTTCGGAATGAGACCCACAAGACTGATGGGCCGATAATCGGCTAAGGATTTAGGATCTTGAATTTTGGCTATAAGGTGTAAAAACGCAGCACCACACCCTTTGCCAATTACCCCGTCCTCATAAAAAGAATCGAAAATATTCCGAAAATCCTGCTCAAAACAACCCCAGAATTTTTTTAAAAAGGCAAACGTGAATCCGTCCGGACCCGGGGCTTTATCGCTCCCGCAATCCCACACCGCCTCTTTAATTTCCTGATTTGAAAATCTCCCAACAATCCTTTCCTTCTCAACATCTGAAAGCTTCTTAATGCCTTCACAAATAATTGTAGGCCGCCACTGTTGTTGTTTCTTGTATTTCACTTTGAAGAAATTATATGTAGCTTTTTTCACTTCGACCGGATCTGAGACCCACCTATTTCCCATCAGGATACCATTAATACGACTAGCCGACTGATTAGAGTTTACAATCCCGTGGAAGTAACTCGTGTTGGCGTCCCCGTCAATAGCCCATTTAATTCGACCTTTTTGTTTTAAATCTTCCAATCTAGCTTCCTCCAAAGAATTAAGGATAACTTTAGCATCCTCCCATGTTTTATTTTCTTCCACAGAAAGCGGAAACCTAGCAGCAAGCACGAGTTACTTCCACTAGATCCTAGGTGAATCCGCCTCTCACAATAACACACGTAAAAGAAAATATTGACCCTCCAAACAAAAATCTCTGGTTCCGCCACTGTAAAAGACCAATTATATGAGACTATGATATAGCTTATAAGCACATTTGCAAAAGCAATTTCCTCAACAGGTAGTACGATTAAACATTACAATCAAGTAACTCAACGTTAACTCGTCAAGTTGTTGATCAACCATCAAATGTCATAAATTTTGCCATATATAGTTTCCAAAAGCTTTGTAGATCATAAACCAACATTTCTTTAGGGACACTTATCATATTCTTCCAATCACAAATCATTAAGGAATGTAACATTGTTGAAAGTTTAAAATCATATGGGCAATGTTCCAAGTAGTTCACGTACTTATGATACTTATGGTTGCATGTTTTAATCATTATAATAATCAGCATAAATAAATCGTTACGATACTAATAATATTATAATGACGCAGATTGTTAATCAATTAACCTCAAGTGGTTAATCAAATATGTTATAGTCATAATAATAAAAACAATGAACAACAATAATAAGTATAAAAGGAGTGTTTAACAAAAAGATATTTCAAGACATACTTGTACCGAGAGTAGTTTGAAAAACCTGCAATAACAAAACATGAAATCATCAACATATATAAAGATTGCTTTTGATCGGCCACATCAAACCGTGGGTCAAGTAAGAATTTCACCAAGGAAAATCATGTTCGATACATCTAATTATTGATTCAAATAAATATACTTACAATATACAAAAAACATTAATAGAATAAGCTCATCTTCACCGTAAAACGATCTCACGACTTGTTGAATATTTAAAGATTGCCCAATCTGTTTGATTTCCCTATTCGATCAGTTAATTTACCTGAGATGAAGAGAGAACAAATAAAATGAGCATACATTATTATCTTTGCAATACAATCTTTAGAGGTACCACAGCTGACCATAAACAATACAAACAATTTCAAGAAAAATGAGCTGAAAGTGGCGAAGGTGTACTTTTGATGCCTTAAACCACATAAATCTTCAAAAGTGAAAATACTTGCATTGCTACTACGTTTCCAAATTAGAGAAACAACCCCAAAAATCAGATTATTCCCATGGTGTGTTAGGGTTTCTGAATACAATTCTCATTAACTATAATGAAAGGTTACAAGAATATATATACAGATTAGAAGCACTAAAACTAGGAAAGAGAATAAAAACAAATCTCCTAAATTATAAACAATATTACAGAATATCTCTAGAATCTTCATGACGGTCTAATACGCCCCCGCAAGACGGAGGCTCCGTCGGAGACTCCGATCTTGGATCGTAACTTCAAGAAGGGAGCTCGAGATAACGGCTTAGTAAGGGCATCGGCCAACTGATCGGACGAACTGATGTGACGGACATGTAAATCACCAGATTCAACTTTCTCACGAACAAAAAAATAATCAAGCGCCAAATGCTTCATGCGAGAGTGGTAAACCGGATTGTGACAAACGTATGTGGCCCCCGTGTTATCACAATAAAGAGTAGGAGGACGCGAAGAGGAGACACCAAGCTCAGACAGTAAGTTTTGAACCCAGGCTAGTTCAGAGGCAGCATTAGCAAGTGCCTTATATTCGGCCTCAGTTGAAGAACGAGACACAGTCTTCTGACGAGCAGACTTCCAGGAAATAATATTGGAACCGAGATAAAGCAAATAGGCTGTCGTCGAGCGGCCAGCAGTGGTAACACCCCCCCAATCAGAATCCGAGAAGGCAGAGAGATCAAGACTCGAATTTTTATTCAAGAACAACCCATGATAAACCGTACCTTTGAGATAACGAAGTAAACGCTTTAGGGCTTGCCAATGAGTCTGAGTTGGCTGATGCATAAATTGAGCAAGCTTGTTGACAGCAAAGGCTATGTCTGGCCTTGTGAAGGCAAGATACTGTAAAGAACCAATGAGCTGACGATAAGGCTTCGGATCAACTTTCATAGAACCATCCTCCAAGGTAAGAACTTGAGAGGTACAGAGTGGAGTTTGAACTGGTTTCGCTCCATCCATATTATGCTGCTGAAGAATATCAAGGATATGTCGATGTTGAGATAAAAATAACCCAGCTTTTAGTGGTATTAACTCAACACCTAAAAAATGACTGGGATATCCAAGATCTTTGACAGAGAACCGGGACGCTAACTGAGTGACAAATCGATCACAGAACTGAGAACTGTTACTTGTGAGGATAATATCGTCCACATAAACCATAAAATAGCACACCACGTCTCCGGATTTGTAGATAAATAGGGAAGCATCTGCAAAAGACTTTTTAAAACCTGTAGCAATCAAAAAGGAGGTCAATGCAAGATACCAAGCCCGTGGAGCTTGCTTCAGTCCGTACAAGGACTTTTTAAGCCTGCAAACATAATCAGGAAACTGTGGGTTAGTGTAGCCCGGTGGCTGAGTCATGAACACCTCCTCCTGCAAAAAACCATGTAAAAAGGCATTATTTATATCCAGTTGACGAAGAGTCCACCCTCTAGACAAACCAATAGACAGAACGGTCCTAATAGTGACTGGTTTCGTGACCGGACTGAACGTATCGAAATAGTCTCTACCAAACTCCTGGAGAAACCCTCGGGCAACTAAGCGAGCCTTGTATTTGTCAATTGTGCCATCGGGTTTGCGCTTAATCCTAAAAATCCACTTACATCCAATGGGTTTACGTGTAGAGGGTGGAACCAGTTCCCAAGTGTGATTATGAAGAAGAGCATTGTATTCATCATCCATAGCCTTACGCCAGAGCGGGTCTTTGGAGGCTTGAAGGTAGGTGTGAGGTTCAAGAGCAGGAGGAATGGGATGTGAGGTGGTACAGTTTACAAATTTGTCATTGAAGTATTTGGAGTTGGGTTTGCGAGTGCGAGGGGAACGCGGTGGAGCTGTCGGACCAGGTGGAGTGACCGGCGAGGATGGAGCATCAGGCGAAGAGGAGTTGGAGGAATCCGATGACCCTAGCTGATCAGCAGAAGAGACGGAGGACCCGGAAGCCGTCGGAGACGAGTTAACAGAAAAGGAAGCGAAAGGAGTAGCAGCATAATCAGCGCTAGTGGTGGGAGTAGAATGCGACGAAGGGGTGGCAGCGGAGAGTGGCTCGGAGTGGGAGGCAGCGGAGGATTGCGAGGTAGCGGAAGAATCAGAGGAGGTGGGTTCAAAATCCGGAACGGGAATGGGATTAGGAACGGGTATTGAAGGAATGTTGAGAAAAACTTCAGGAGATGTAACTGGAGAAGGCGGCTCTGCATGGGTTTTGTAAGGAAATTGATGTTCAACAAAAGTAACATGCCTTGAATAGTAAAGACGATTGGCTTTAGGATCGTAGCACTTATAAGCTGATTTAGAATCAGAATACCCAAGAAAGACACATGGTTGCGATCGCGGTTCAAGTTTAGTGGATGTATAGGGTCGGAGCCACGGATAACAGAGACACCCAAAGGTTTTAAGCTTAGTGTATGATGGCGAAGAGTTGTAGAGTAAATGAAGGGGAGATTTGTGTTGAAGAGTTGGAGTGGGTAAGCGATTTATGAGGTAAACAGCAGTTTGAAAGGCATGAGACCAGAAGGAAGTAGGTAGGCTAGCATGATGAAGGAGAGACAAGCCTGTTTCCACAATGTGTCGATGACGTCTCTCGGCATAGCCATTTTGTTCGGGAGTATGCGGGGGGGTTGTGTAGTGAGAAATGCCACTTGACTGTAGAAACGGTGCCAGCCCTATGTATTCACCTCCATTGTCGGTGAAAAGAGATACAATAGGTAGTTGGAAAAATTTCTCCACAAGCAGCTTGAATTGCGGAAAAATTTTCGCGACATCAGATTTCAACTTGAGCGGATAAAGCCATATATATTTTGAAAAATAGTCCACAAAAATAAGATAATATCGAAAACCATCGATGGACGTTTGAACTGGGCCCCAAACATCAGAATATAATAATTGTAAAGGTTTAGTTGCAACAAATGAATTTTGGCCAAATGGCAACTTATGGCTTTTATTCATGGCACACGAATCACAGTGAAAATTTGAACTAGAAACATTCTTAAAATTCAAACCAATATCATTACAAATAGATTGGAAAACACGAAAATTTGGATGACCAAGGCGATGATGCCATTGGAGATGAGAAACGGTAGTGGCATTGACTGTGGGTGTAGTGGACTTTTCATCAAGATAGTAGACATCATTGATATTCTTCCCCCGCATTAGAGGCGCCCCCGTATTGAGATCCTTCACAAAAAAATAGGATGGAAAAAATTCAACGGAAACTTGGTTAGAACGACATAGTTTAGCAACGGAAAGCAATTGATTTTTCATAGAAGGAACACAAAGAACATTAGAAACATTCAAGTGATTAGAGGAAGTGGAAAAAGATAAATTGCCAATGTGCGAAATTGGAAGACCCTTACCATCACCAAGAATGATTTCATCTGGACCCCCATAGTCAGATACAGATGAGAGATTGCCCAAGTTTGGAGTCAAGTGATGAGACGCTCCACTATCCATCATCCACATATTTGAACCCAATTGTGTAGTTGCATAATTTGCAGTCGGAGATGGCGAATTGGATTGAACCGCCATTTGGTTTTCATTAAGAAATTTTTTAAATTTTCGACATTCATGAATGTCATGGCCAGGGATCGAGCAAAACTTGCAAAAACGGGACTGACGATCAGTAGCTGTAGATGGAGCAGAGCGATTGGGATATTGAGTTGGGCCAGAGCGATTGGGCCTATTGTTAAAGCGCTGCTGCCCCATGGTAGGCGCTGGGCCTCTCTGTTGGGCCGAGTAAGTTCCAGCGGGCTTATTGGATTGCTGGTAAGAGGTAGGCTGGAAAGTAGGGGTTTGATAGGAGGAGCCAGAACGTGGCTGAGATCGCTGGGCAACGTTAGCGGTTGCCAAGGATGCTGGCAGGAGTAGATGATTCAGCAAGGCTCCGTTCAAAATCGATCAGTTTGTCATATAATTCGGAATACGTGATCGGTTGATCACGCACCTTTAAGGCAGCAGTAATCGGATTATAATCACCACCAAGTTGAGCAAATATATGAATCATGAGATCCTCATCCGATACAGGGCTCTGAGCAAGAGCAAGCTCATCTGCGATAGAACGCATATCATTGAGGAAATCCGAGACAGAGCGGGTTCCCTTAGGATTTTTGGCAAGTTTGGATTTCAGGGAAATTATGCGCGAGCGGGTTTTGCTGGCATAACTAGAGAAAAGACGAGTCCACGCTTCATGAGCAGTGGAGGCAGAGGCTATGATGGGCTGAATTTCATCAGAGCAAGAACCAAGGATTGCACTGAAAATCATCTGATCTTGGCGATGGTACGTGGTGTACTCTGGGTTGGATTTGACGACTTTGTCTGCACCGGTAATAGTGGTGGCGGGAATCGCGACTGTACCGGTGATGTAGTCATCCAAACCTAGTCCAATCAGGGTGGACTCGATCTGGCGCCTCCAGACAGGAAAGTTCTGGGTAGTGAGTTTTATGGGGAAGTGGTTGGGAGCGGTGACGGTAACGAGAGTTGATGATTCAGACATGATTGCAGAGAAAAGAAAGGAAAAAGGCAAACGAAATTAGGGTTTAGGAGGGAATGGCGTGAACAAGGCAAGGATCAGAGACTCGTGAGAGTGTTTAGGCTCTGATTACCATGTTAGGGTTTCTGAATACAATTCTCATTAACTATAATGAAAGGTTACAAGAATATATATACAGATTAGAAGCACTAAACTAGGAAAGAGAATAAAAACAAATCTCCTAAATTATAAACAATATTACAGAATATCTCTAGAATCTTCATGACGGTCTAATATGGTGATTGCATATGGAAGCTCTATTAACACCTATGGAGATAACTTATTCTTTTATGGAGAAAAACTAAGCTACAAAATAACGTCACATGAAGGGGACACATTTACATTAATGCAAAATGCAACATTAAAAATAGTGCATAACTAAAAGTTCAGATTTAAAATAGTTCAACTTATGGTGCAAAGGAACTTTGGCTAATAGATGCAAGTTCAAAACTAATTATTTACGTGATTGTTGAGCAGTTACATATAATGAAGAACATGACCATGCATAATCTTTATATAAGTGAATCGATGTTCATTCCTGTCAAAGGATACAATACTTATAATACAATAGCCTAACTAACCTAGAGATAACTAAGGAAAGGATACAAATATAAATACAAGATAATATACATTTGTATATTATCTTGTATTTATATTTGTATCCTTTCCTTTAGTTATCTCTAGGTTAGTTAGGCTATTGTATTATAAGTATTGTATCCTTTGACAGGAATGAACATCGATTCACTTATATAAAGATTATGCATGGTCATGTTCTTCATTATATGTAACTGCTCAACAATCACGTAAATAATTAGTTTTGAACTTGCATCTATTAGCCAAAGTTCCTTTGCACCATAAGTTGAACTATTTTAAATCTGAACTTTTAGTTATGCACTATTTTTAATGTTGCATTTTGCATTAATGTAAATGTGTCCCCTTCATGTGACGTTATTTTGTAGCTTAGTTTTTCTCCATAAAAGAATAAGTTATCTCCATAGGTGTTAATAGAGCTTCCATATGCAATCACCATATTAGACCGTCATGAAGATTCTAGAGATATTCTGTAATATTGTTTATAATTTAGGAGATTTGTTTTTATTCTCTTTCCTAGTTTTAGTGCTTCTAATCTGTATATATATATTCTTGTAACCTTTCATTATAGTTAATGAGAATTGTATTCAGAAATCCTAACATGGTAATCAGAGCCTAAACACTCTCACGAGTCTCTGATCCTTGCCTTGTTCACGCCATTCCCTCCTAAACCCTAATTTCGTTTTTTGTCTTTTTTTTCTTCTTTTCCTTCTTGTCTCTGCAATCATGTCTGAATCATCAACTCTCGTTACCGTCACCGCTCCCAACCACTTCCCAATAAAACTCACTACCCAGAACTTTCCTGTCTGGAGACGCCAGATCGAGTCCACCCTGATTGGACTAGGTTTGGATGACTACATCACCGGTACAGTCGCGATTCCCGCCAGCACTATTACCGGTGCAGACAAAGTCGTCAAATCCAACCCAGAGTACACCACGTACCATCGCCAAGATCAGATGATTTTCAGTGCAATCCTTGGTTCTTGCTCTGATGAAATTCAGCCCATCATAGCCTCTGCCTCCACTGCTCATGAAGCGTGGACTCGTCTTTTCTCTAGTTATGCCAGCAAAACCCGCTCGCGCATAATTTCCCTGAAATCCAAACTTGCCAAAAATCCTAAGGGAACCCGCTCTGTCTCGGATTTCCTCAATGATATGCGTTCTATCGCAGATGAGCTTGCTCTTGCTCAGAGCCCTGTATCGGATGAGGATCTCATGATTCATATATTTGCTCAACTTGGTGGTGATTATAATCCGATTACTGCTGCCTTAAAGGTGCGTGATCAACCGATCACGTATTCCGAATTATATGACAAACTGATCGATTTTGAACGGAGCCTTGCTGAATCATCTACTCCTGCCAGCATCCTTGCAACCGCTAACGTTGCCCAGCGATCTCAGCCACGTTCTGGCTCCTCCTATCAACCCCCTACTTTCCAGCCTACCTCTTACCAGCAATCCAATAAGCCCGCTGGAACTTACTCGGCCCAACAGAGAGGCCCAGCGCCTACCATGGGGCAGCAGCGCTTTAACAATAGGCCCAATCGCTCTGGCCCAACTCAATATCCCAATCGCTCTGCTCCATCTACAGCTACTGATCGTCAGTCCCGTTTTTGCAAGTTTTGCTCGATCCCTGGCCATGACATTCATGAATGTCGAAAATTTAAAAAATTTCTCAATGAAAACCAAATGGCGGTTCAATCCAATTCGCCATCTCCGACTGCAAATTATGCAACTACACAATTGGGTTCAAATATGTGGATGATGGATAGTGGAGCGTCTCATCACTTGACTCCAAACTTGGGCAATCTCTCATCTGTATCTGACTATGGGGGTCCAGATGAAATCATTCTTGGTGATGGTAAGGGTCTTCCAATTTCGCACATTGGCAATTTATCTTTTTCCACTTCCTCTAATCACTTGAATGTTTCTAATGTTCTTTGTGTTCCTTCTATGAAAAATCAATTGCTTTCCGTTGCTAAACTATGTCGTTCTAACCAAGTTTCCGTTGAATTTTTTCCATCTTATTTTTTTGTGAAGGATCTCAATACGGGGGCGCCTCTAATGCGGGGGAAGAATATCAATGATGTCTACTATCTTGATGAAAAGTCCACTACACCCACAGTCAATGCCACTACCGTTTCTCATCTCCAATGGCATCATCGCCTTGGTCATCCAAATTTTCGTGTTTTCCAATCTATTTGTAATGATATTGGTTTGAATTTTAAGAATGTTTCTAGTTCAAATTTTCACTGTGATTCGTGTGCCATGAATAAAAGCCATAAGTTGCCATTTGGCCAAAATTCATTTGTTGCAACTAAACCTTTACAATTATTATATTCTGATGTTTGGGGCCCAGTTCAAACGTCCATCGATGGTTTTCGATATTATCTTATTTTTGTGGACTATTTTTCAAAATATATATGGCTTTATCCGCTCAAGTTGAAATCTGATGTCGCGAAAATTTTTCCGCAATTCAAGCTGCTTGTGGAGAAATTTTTCCAACTACCTATTGTATCTCTTTTCACCGACAATGGAGGTGAATACATAGGGCTGGCACCGTTTCTACAGTCAAGTGGCATTTCTCACTACACAACTCCCCCGCATACTCCCGAACAAAATGGCTATGCCGAGAGACGTCATCGACACATTGTGGAAACAGGCTTGTCTCTCCTTCATCATGCTAGCCTACCTACTTCCTTCTGGTCTCATGCCTTTCAAACTGCTGTTTACCTCATAAATCGCTTACCCACTCCAACTCTTCAACACAAATCTCCCCTTCATTTACTCTACAACTCTTCGCCATCATACACTAAGCTTAAAACCTTTGGGTGTCTCTGTTATCCGTGGCTCCGACCCTATACATCCACTAAACTTGAACCGCGATCGCAACCATGTGTCTTTCTTGGGTATTCTGATTCTAAATCAGCTTATAAGTGCTACGATCCTAAAGCCAATCGTCTTTACTATTCAAGGCATGTTACTTTTGTTGAACATCAATTTCCTTACAAAACCCATGCAGAGCCACCTTCTCCAGTTACATCTCCTGAAGTTTTTCTCAACATTCCCTCAATACCCGTTCCTAATCCCATTCCCGTTCCGGATTTTGAACCCACCTCCTCTGATTCTTCCGCTACCTCGCCATCCTCCGCTGCCTCCCACTCCGAGCCTCTCTCCGCTGCCACCCCTTCGTCGCATTCTACTCCCACCAATAGCGCTAATTCCGCTGCTACTCCCTTGGATTCCTTTTCTGTTAACTCGTCTCCGACGGCTTCCGGGTCCTCCGTCTCTTCTGATGATCAGCCAGGGTCATCTGATTCCTCCAACTCCTCTTCGCCTGATGCTCCATCCTCGCCGGTCACTCCACCTGGTCCGACAGCTCCACCGCGTTCCCCTCGCATTCGAAAACCCAACTCCAAATACTTCAATGACAAATTTGTAAACTGTACCACCTCACATCCCATTCCTCCTGCTCTTGAACCTCACACCTACCTTCAAGCCTCCAAAGACCCGCTCTGGCGTAAGGCTATGGATGATGAATACAATGCTCTTCTTCATAATCACACTTGGGAACAGGTTCCACCCTCTGCACGTAAACCTATTGGATGTAAGTGGATTTTTAGGATTAAGCGCAAACCCGATGGCACAATTGACAAATACAAGGCTCGCTTAGTTGCCCGAGGGTTTCTCCAGGAGTTTGGTAGAGACTATTTCGATACGTTCAGTCCGGTCACGAAACCAGTCACTATTAGGACCGTTCTGTCTATTGGTTTGTCTAGAGGGTGGACTCTTCGTCAACTGGATATAAATAATGCCTTTTTACATGGGTTTTTGCAGGAGGAGGTGTTCATGACTCAGCCACCGGGCTACACTAACCCACAGTTTCCTGATTATGTTTGCAGGCTTAAAAAGTCCTTGTACGGACTGAAGCAAGCTCCACGGGCTTGGTATCTTGCATTGACCTCTTTTTTGATTGCTACAGGTTTTAAAAAGTCTTTTGCAGATGCTTCCCTATTCATCTACAAATCCGAAGACGTGGTGTGCTATTTTATGGTTTATGTGGACGATATTATCCTCACAAGTAACAGTTCTCAGTTCTGTGATCGATTTGTCACTCAGTTAGCGTCCCGGTTCTCTGTCAAAGATCTTGGATATCCCAGTCATTTTTTA